>JARQOC010000006.1:253882328-254482328 GCA_033576535.1 Allobates femoralis
CATTCCATATCAAGTGATCTAAATATGAATATTTTTTTTTACCTGACGTCTTTAGATTTTTTTTTATTTTTTTTCCTTTATGAAGTACTACTTTAGTTAATTACAAATTAAAATTTTAGAATTTTTTTCTTCATCAGTTTATTTGTTACAGATTTTTAAAGTTTAAAAAAAGTGTGAATTTTGGCCTGGTATGGCTTTACATTTTTTTATCTTGGGTTAGAAATAAGATAGAGAAACAAAATAAACACCATTCTACTCAGAACTGTCCAGGCTTTCACCAGATATGTCACAAGAGTATATTTGTTAATTTTAATTTTTTACCCATGCGAACGCAAACGCAACATTTTGAAACGCATTTCCGAAAAAAACGTTTTAATAAAAATTTTCCAAAACTGCCCATGTGTCTTTTATGCTCTTAGCCACATCTGTACCAAATTTCAAGTTGGGATCGTGATGGGATCATATTTTAAAATATTTAACTATTATAGTGTCAATTCAAAAATCTTGAATTCAGATCTGTTCAACCTGTGGTCTAAAAGCGTGTGGTCTATATTTATCAAATCCATTATTTTTAGACATTACTGTATTATTTTGATATGTTACAGCTTAGAAGCAGGAGAGGACATATAGGAAAAAGCTTTGTTAGGGCTCAACCTGAGAAAGCACAGGGATAGACAGTGAATGCAGAGCAGATGATAGGCCAGCAGCTCTGTCAATCATGTTAAGTGTCTACCCACTGCATTCAGGAAGTAAGACAGCTCGTTCAGACCTTTCATGTCCTGACATGTCTGGACATCTTCACTCCTGAACAAACAATAGTCTGTACAAAGCCATCAAGGCTGTGTACTAAAATATGGGTGAGTAAATATATTAATAGTTTAATGCTTTTATTATTAAGGGCCAATACACACAGTGCTATTCTTAGGGATCATCATTCAGAAAAACAACCCCATTGATTTCTATGGGGTTCACCACATGCAGTGTTTTTGGAAACACTCAAGAGTGAGTAAATCACTGCTTGAACTACTTTTTAATCGCTGCAATAAACGCAGCATTTATCATTTATATAAAAAAAAGCTGCCATTTTTTTCACTAGCGATTAAAAAAACTAACGCATATGGGTTAAAAACCTGGTAGAAAAACAAGCTGGCAAAACTGCAGCGTGTATCTGCAGACAGAAAAAACTGTGCGCGCTAGCCCTAAAACTCACTTTATAGTAATACAGTTCTATCTCAAGTGTACTGTAAATCTTTATTTTTATTACCTATCTTCCTTACTTAATATTAACTGTATTTTTCCCACACAGCAATGGCTGCTACTTCTCAAGAAACAGCTTTTTATCATAGACACTGTTGTAATCCTTTTGAAAAAATATGAATATGATTGGCGCTGGTGGCTGGCTACTGTACTCTCCAAAGATTGTGAAAATGAAGAAGTAGAATTGACTTTATTGCATCCTTCTGGTCCAGCGCCATCCTTTGTGTATCCAAAAAAGCCAGACATTTTAAAAGTGCACAAAAATCAGATATTAACTCAGGCGGAGCCTACCACCGTGACAGGCCGGACATACTCTATGACACACAAGGAAATGGCGATTGCTAGCAAGCGTTTATGGACAAGATTACATTTCACCCACTAGAAGGGACAAATTGATAAAATGCCACTTTAAAAACATACTATTAATTGTTTGATTAGTTCATAATTTATAGAACGATGATTTAACTACTGTACTAAACACTTCATAAATCACATGTTTAGTGATAGAATAGAAAACAAATTTATATGTATAAATAGGGGTTAACATTTTTGGTTCTTTTAATCTTCTTTAATCAAACTTGAGGATATGATCACCTTTCTTCTTTTGGTTTGTTCAATACATTCAAGTTGAAAATGCTGAGCGTTGTGTTCTGATGATTAAGATGTATTTATCTTGGCACTTATGGGATTTGTTTTTTGTGTTTCTTTTTTGTTGCATATAAATGTTTTATTCAATAAGTTGTGATAACTCATACAACCATAAAATAAAAAATATATAAATTTGACAGGTCCCAAGTTGAATCTCTGCACAAATATAACCAAGAACACAATCAGTCATTTTTTCACAATTGCCCGTCAATAGTTTGAATTTATATAAAGAAACATAGTCTTGTAACATATCAAATGAAAGCTGTTTCCGTTCTGAGTAAAATGATGCCTCTCCCACTTCATTATCTTATTTCTAGCCTGAGATAAAAAAAATGTAAAGTCATACCAGGCCAAAATTCACCCTTTTTTTAAACTTTAAAAATCTGTAAAAAATTAACTGATGAAGAAAAAAATTCTAAACTTTTAATTTGTAATTAACTAAAGTTGTACTTCATAAAGAAAAAGAATTAAAAAAATCTAAAGACGTCAGGTAAAAAAAAATATTCATATTTAGATCACTTGATATAGAATGACCCATTGACGCTATTAATATTAAAATATTTTAAAATATGATCCCATCGCGATCCCAACTTGAAATTTGGTACAGATGTGGCTAAGAGCATAGCAGACACATGGGCAGTTTTTGAAATATTTAAAGCGCCCGATTTTTCGGAAATTAATTTTAAAGATTTGCGCTTGCGATCACATGGGTAAAATATTAACAAAGATCCTCTTGTGACATATCTGGTGAAAGCCTGCACAGTTCTGAGTAGATAGAGAAACAAAATAAACACCAATCTTATTTCTAGCCCTAGATATGATAGAAAATGTAAAGCCATACCAGGCCAAAGTTCGCACTTTTTTAAAACTTAAAAAATCTGTAAAAAATTAACTGATAAAGAAAAAAATTCAAAACTTTTTTTTTGTAATTAACTAAAGTTGTTCTTCATATAGAAAAAAAATCAAAAAAATCTGAGGACGTCAGGGAAAAAAAATATTCATTTTTGGATCACTTGACATGGAATGACCCATTGCAGTTATTGCGTATGTTATTAGTATCAAAATATATCAATGATATTATACTGCAATATGGTGCATGGATCCAAACAACCACATTTCAATACACTCCACCATTGGTCAAATGATCATACCATATCAAAGCATATGAATGATATGTTACAATATATAGGCTTTAAGATATCCATATTTTTATTGGCAATATTTGTCCCCATCCTAGACCCTTCTTGTAGTAATCTCCCCCCATCCTGGTCCTCATCTTGTAGTAATGTGCCCATCATGGTCCTCTTCTTGTAGTAGTTTCCCTTCATCCTGGTCTCCCTGTTGTAATAATGTCCCCATCCTTGTCTCCCTTTTGTATTAATGTCCCCATCTTGGCCTCTCTGTTGTAGTAATGCCCCTATTCTGGTCTACCTTATATATTAATGTCCCGATATTGAAGTAATGTCCCCATCCTTGTCGCCATATTGTAGTAATGTCTCATCCTAGTCTCCCTGTTGTAGTAATAATCCCCATATTGTAGCTATGTCCCTATCCTGGTCCCGATCTTGAAGTAATGTCCCCCATCTTGCAGTAATATCCCCATCCTGGTCTCCCTATTGTAGTAATGACCCCTATCCTAGTCTCCCTGATGTAGTAATGTCCCCCATCCTGGTTGCCCTGATGTTGTAATGTCACTATTGTGGCCTCACTCCTGCAGTAGTGTCCCCATTGTGCTCACTGCTGTAGTAATGTCCCCATATTGAAGTAATGCGCCTATTCTGTTGCCCATATTGTAGGAATGCCCCATCCGAGTCCCCATTTTTTAGTAATGTCTTCAACCTAGTCTACCCGTTGTAGTAATGTCCCCATCATGGTCTCTCTCTTCTAGTAATGTCCCACAACCTGGTCCCCATATTGTAGTAATGACCCCCCCTCCTGGTCTTCCTCTTATAGCAATGCCCCATCCTGATTCCATTCTTGCAGTAATGTGCCCTTCTTTGTCCCCGTCTTGCAGTAATGTCCCCATCCTGATCTCCCTCTTGCAGTTATGTCCCCATCCTGGTCTTCATATTGTAGTAATGTCATATGCCGACGTCAGCTGCTTGCCTATGATTGGACAACAGCTGCTGATTGGCTGACAGAGCTGGTCTCTGTGTAGCGCTCGGAATACATATCAATTACAGACCATGGCGGCTCCCTGGACTGGACCGTTTTGTCATCAAGTTAACCACAGTGTCTGCAGGCCGCACAATGAAGCCCCAGGGGCCATATGGGGCCTATCTGTTTGAGACCCTTCCTTTAGACAGATCATTTGTAAAAATTGTACCGAAAAATAGTTTGCTATCTCGAGTAAAAGGCTAGTGGTATCCCAAAGAGTCCAAAGTTAGATACATTCTTTGACTTCAAGCCAACCAGGAACAGAGTGTCTGGCTTATATACCATTTACCCCTCTGTAGAAGATTACAGGGGTTTTCAAAAACCCCTTTAAATTTTTTTTCCAATTCTTCACAGACACATAAAAAATAATAAAATCAAATGTTACTCGCCCACTCCAGGTCTAGTACTTGCAATTCAGCCATTGCTGCGGTGATTTAGTACAAACTGCAGTTATTCACTGGGCTCTGTAGTAGACAGAACAGGTAATGCATAGTGACCTCTGCGTGAGCAGTGAATTGAGCTTTGATCCAGACACATTGCTGTTTGATGGTATTTTTTCTTTAGTATGTGCTCCTATCTGCCATAGACAAAAGAAGTATGTCTAAAAAAAAACACGAACTACAGCTTTGATCTAAAATATTATTTTTTATATTTAGATTTTTTTTTAGCATATCTAGAAGTAATGACTGATAGCTTTATTTAATTTGTGATCCAGTGTAGAATTGCTACACAATTAGAAGACCAAAGTTACTGTATAGTGTACACAATGGGTTAGTTTTTTTTAGTGTGGCTCCCTGGCACTGCTCCGATGCGATCCAGCGCTATAGACCCCCATGTTAGGGGGCGCCGGATTGCACCGGACCGGGAGGATCAGCATTTTTGCCCCAGACACAAAAATGCTGCATGCAAATTGGATTGAATTGTGGTGTGAACCCGGCCTTAGATACTAGTTAAGGTATACATGTTTGGTATCTACGAACTCATGACGGTGTGATGCCTCAGGTCGGTACGTCAGTTTTACCATATATTGATCATAGTAAATAGTGCAATTACATGTTTGTATTTTTTAGGTTTTCTATGTTTGCAATTTCACTGTACTTGGAATTTTGTTCCCATTTTCCTGTACACTATATGGTAAAATAAACTATTGCATCTAAAAGTACAACTTGTCCCGCAAAAAACAATCCATCATATGTCTATATTGATGGAAAAATAAAAATGTTATGGCTCTTGGAAGCAGGGGAGCAAAAGACGAAAACAAAAAATTCCCGGGTGGTGAAGGGGTTAAATTGTGAAATAAATCAAAATACATGAAAAAAGCAAGAAAAAAATAAAATAAAATAGACATCTACAGTTCCTGCTGTTTGTAAAATAAGAAATGTCCAACATATAAAGAAAAATTATTTAAATCCCATTGAAGACGCTCTTTTGGCCCTTTGTGGTGTAAAAAAATAACATGTGAAAAGTAGAAGTGTGTCCTATTTTTCTTTACATTTATCAGTCTCGCGCCTGTGCAGTGGAACTTCGTGGGACTTCGGGCACTGTGCGTCTTCAATGGAGCACGATGACCCACTCCACTGCGCAGGCGCGAGAGTATGCCTGTCAATCAACAGCCATACACAGGAGGGGCGGCAGTTTTAAAAAAGCAGGGCAGGTATTCCAGGCAGGGGGGGCGAGGAGCACAAAGAGGTGACCGCCCATATTATTATATATTATATTATTACCATACAGCGCAGGATAGAATAAAAAAGTGTATTTCTGAGGTATGCAGGGGGACGTCTGGGCATGTAGAGAGGTTAGAGGAATCCCAATTACATCATGTTACAGCTGATGGGCACAGTTTAAAACGCCCAAAGGGTATGACAGGTTCCCTTTAATATTATTTAGCTGGTGTATATGAACACCTTCTACGATAATTATTACATTGGTCTTTACCACCATCTTGTGGTTACTCTGTGTAGTTACACAAATTGCTTACACTTGCACACTATATCCAATCAGCTACAATACTGTCACATTCTATAAAAAAAATTTTTACAGTGAATTTTTATACTGAGGCACAAACTACACAGCTATTAACCATTATTATTTTAGTTTCATGCCCCTTCGTGTATGTCAGTATGTGCATTGCATTACTCTATTTTAAATGGTAACAATACTTTCAACTATCTTTTCTAAAGCCTTAAGACTAGGTCCACATTAGTGTTGTGGCATCCTTCCGGCCGGATCTGCCATAGAGCAGCATTGATGCACGGTTACCACAACGTGGCAAGCAGTGTTCGCGCTCTTTTTCTGGCAGACAGCTGATTTCAAATGCAGGCACCTTTTGTGGCTATGATTGCAAGCGCTGGGGATCCGCACACTAATATATACCTCTATGGCAGCGTTACATTGCAGTAATCCTGCATTAATGCTGCTCTATGGCAGATCCGGCCAGACGGATGCCACAAAGCTAATGTGGACCTAGCCTTAGTCACTGAGCCAATTTTCGCCTTCCTGACCGGGCCATTTTTTACCATTCTGACCAGTGTCACTTTAGGAGGTTATAACTTGTCACAAGAAATACAATCTCAGAATCACTGGGATCTGTTGAAGCACTCTAGAGTTATAAACTTAAGTCAATATGTTTTGCGCTTGTGAAAATATAAAAATGTAGTGAAAAATGTGATTTTTTGTATTCTTATCCACTTAAAGACTGAACGATTTTTCGTTTTTGTTTTATATTATACTCTTAGGGTACCGTTACACGACACAATATTACATGCAATTTCACTGGCAATTTACTGGTTGCAGTGAAATCATGGACACATTGTTCCATTTTGTACACGGCAACAAAGAGAAGAGTTTTGTGTACTCACCGTAAAAATCTCTTTCACTGAGCCTTCATTGGGGACACAGGATACCATGGTGTTGTATGAAAGGAGAGGTTAGCACTCCCCTAGTTTAGATCGTGTGAAGTAGACTTGCTTAAATTCGATTACCTCATGTGCGGACATCAGAGACATCGATGGTTCTGCTGCTGTACCTTTGTTGCGGTCTGCGAGGACGCTTGCTTGAGGGTACTTCACCTTTTCCATATGTGTAAGGTCCAAGTTCCAGATGAGGTCAGGTTACTTATTAATCCTTTGTGAAAGAGAATTAAGAGGTGACAGACAGACATGGACACTGAACTACAGACGTTGTAGACTCGTTTGATAGAGATGTGTGTGCGTAATAAGGTCACTGTATGGGAATCAGAGTTGGTGTACTAAGAGGAGGCGTGTGGGCCGCCAGTTATCTTGTGGTTCTAAGGGCCCTTTCACATCAGCGTTTATTTGAAATCGCGGCAGATGCGGTGAAAAAAACGCATCTGCCGCATAACCGCTGCACTTGCGGTAATCCCCATAGAAAGTATAGGGGGACTTGCGGCAGGTGCGGCAAGTGCGGTTTTGCACTTGCGGCAGGTGCGGCCGCGAAAAAAAACGCGGTCAGCCGCGGTTTTTTTCGCGGCCGCACCTGCCGCAAGTGCAAAACCGCACTTGCCGCACGTCCCCCTATACTTTCTATGGGGATTACCGCAACCGCAGCGGTTATGTGGCAATCGCGGCAGATGCGTTTTTTTCACCGCATCTGCCGCGATTTCAAATAAACGCTGATGTGAAAGGGCCCTAAGACTGATATTTGATGTGGTAGGATATAAAGAGAATTTTGTTTACGTACCGTAAATTCTTTTTTCTTTAGTCATCAATGGGAGACCCAGACAATGGGGTTTAGGGCTCTGCCCTCCGGAGGTCACACTAGGTACTACAAGTTTGTAGACACCGCCTCCTCCGCTTATAAACCCCCACCGTAGGAGACATCCTCAGTTTAGTCCATAAGCTGCGAGGAGAAATTAAACCACACCCGAAACATCGGGAAGAATGCCGTGCACAGACGGTTCAACAACCCGGCAAACACTGTCTCAACAGAGAACAGAACAAGTGCAAAATATGCAACGGAACAACTGGGTGGGTGCTGGGTCTCCCATTGATGACTAAAGAAAAAAGAATTTACGGTACGTAAACAAAATTCTCTTTTTTCTGGTCGTCATAATGGGAGACCCAGACAATGGGGATGTCCTAAAGCAATACCCCAGGGCGGGAAGAGTTCCTCAACAAGACGGATAACACATGGTTCCCTCTAAAGGTGGGCAACCGCCGCCTGGAGAACCCGCCTGCCCAAACTTGCATCCGCAGAGGCATGGGCATGCACCATATAGTGCTTAGAGAAAGTGTGCAGGCTGGACCAAGTGGCCGCCTGACACACCTGTAGAGCAGAAGCTCGATGTCGCAAGGCCCAGGAGGCACCTACAGCTCTCGTAGAGTGTGCCTTCAAACCCACCGGGAGAGGCAAACCAGAAGACCGGTACGCCTCCTGAATGGGAGCCTTGATCCATCTGGCCAAGGTCGACTTCGAAGCCGCGGCCCCCTTACAGCGACCCATCGTGAGGACAAATAAGGAATCCGAACTCCTAAAGGAGGCGGTCCTGGACACATAAATGCGTACAGCTCTCACGAGATCCAGAGTATGGAGGTCGCGCTCAACCTGATGAACGGGAGCGGGGCAAAATGATGGGAGAACAATCTCCTGGTTTAGGTGAAACGTTGAAACCACCTTCGGCAGAAATTCAGGCCGTGGGCGCAACACCACCTTGTCTTGGTGAACCACCAGAAAGGGAGACTTGCACGAAAGTGCAGCCAATTCTGAGACCCGTCTCAGAGACGTAATCGCCACCAGAAAGACCACCTTCTGGGACAGACGAGAGAGAGAGACTTCTCTCAGTGGCTCAAACGGCGGTTTCTGCAGTGTCGCCAGGACCATGTTTAGGTCCCAAGGGTCCAGAGGTCGTCTATAGGGCGGAACCACCCGAGACACCCCCTGCAGAAATTGACGTACCTTCGGGAGGAGCGCCAAGCGCCTGTCAAACAACACTGAAAGGGCTGATACTTGACCTTTCAGAGAGCCAAGGGATAATCCCAACTCCAACCCCGACTGTAGGAAGGCCAACAATGTCGGGATAGACAAAGGCCACGGTGAGCGGCCACCAGAGGCACACCAGGTAAAAAAGATTTTCCACGTTCTGTGGTATATCTTCCTGGAAACAGGTTTCCTTGCCCGATTCATAGTGGCAACCACTGTAGGAGAGAAACCTCTGGATGTCAGCAGCCAGGCCTCAAGAGCCATGCAGTCAATCTGAGGGCCCTGGAATTGAGGTGGAAGAATGGGCCTTGCGCGAGTAGATCTGCGCGTTCTGGAAGAGCCCACCTGTGTCCGCCTGACAGTTGCCACAGGTCCGGGTACCAAGACCTCCTGGGCCAATCTGGAGCCACTAGAATGGCCACTCTGCATTCTGTCCTGATCTTCCACAGGACCCTGGGAATCAGAGCCAGAGGCGGAAACACATATGGCAGCTGAAAGCTGGACCAGCTCAGGATCAGGGCGTCCGCCCCCAGAGACTGGGGATCCCAAGATCTCGCCATGTATTGGGGCACCTGATGATTCAGCCGTGAGGCCATCAGATCCACGTCCGGAGTGCCCCACCTGCCGCAAATGTCCCGGAAGACGTCTGGATGTAGGGACCACTCTCCGGCGTCCATCCCCTGTCGGCTCAGATAGTCGGCCTCCCAGTTCTCGACCCCTGGGATGTGAACTGCGGAGATCAGGCAGCCGTTTTCCTCCACCCAGAGTAGAATGCGGTGGACTTCGGCGAGGGCCTGAGCACTTCTGGTCCCTCCCTGATGATTTATGTAGGCGACGGCCGTCGCATTGTCGGACTGTACCCGAATGGGCTGTCCTGACAGGAATTTCTGAAACGCCAGTAGCGCCAGATAGACCGCCTTGATCTCCAGCACGTTGATCTGCAACGCCGACTCCGACTGAGTCCAGAGGCCTTGAGCCCTGTGGTGCAAGAACACCGCCCCCCAGCCCTTCAGACTGGCGTCGGTGGTCACCACTAACCACGACGGTTTTAGGAAGGACCGGCCCCGTGACAGGTGATGTGGCTGGAGCCACCACTGTAGAGAGTCCCTGGTTGGTTGTGACAGTGTCACCAGCCGATTCAGAGAGATCGTCCTCTTGTCCCATCTGCGAAGAATCTCCAGCTGGAGAGGACGGAGGCGAAACTGTGCGAACGGCACCGCCTCTATCGCCGCTACCATGCGACCCACCAGTCTCATCAATACCCGTAGGGATGACTGTGGAGACAGGAGGACAGTCTGCACTCCTGATTGGATCGCAAGCTGCTTGGCTTGAGGTAGGGACACCAGGGCCGAGTCCGTGTGGAAGTCCATGCCCAGATATGTCAATGACTGGGTCGGAACCAGGGTCGACTTTTGAATGTTGATAAGCCACCCGAACCGTTCCAGAGACTTCATGGTCACCTCCAGGCTCACCCGACAAAGGTCTTCCGAAGGCGCCCTGACCAACAGGTCGTCCAAATAGGGTATGACGGCGTGTCCCTGCGCATGCAGGAGAGCCATCATGGAGGCCATCACCTTTGTGAACACCCGTGGTGCCGAGGCTAGCCCGAATGGCAGTGCCACAAATTGGAAGTGCTCTTCCCCCACTGCGAATCTCAACCAGCGCTGATGAGCTGGTGCAATGGGAACGTGAAGGTAAGCGTCCCTGATATCGATGGACGCTAGGAAGTCTCCCTGTGACACAGCCGCGATCACTGAGCGCAGGGATTCCATGCGGAACTTCCGAACCAACACGTGACGGTTGAACAACTTGAGGTCCAAAACCGGGCGAAAGGAGCCGTCCTTCTTTGGGACAATAAAGAGGTTGGAGTAAAAACCCCTGAACCTCTCTTCCGTGGGCACAGGGACCACCACTCCGTCTCTGCGGAGCCCCTCCAACACCAGGTGAAAAGCCTGAGCCTTTTCTGGAGATGGAACCGACCGATGGAATCGGGATATCGGTTTTGACGTAAGCTCTATCCTGTACCCTCGCGAGATCACGTCTCGAACCCACTGATCTTGAATGTGAAGAAGCCACTTGTCCTGAAAGCAAGACAGGCGGCCCCCCACCTGTGGGGAGGCAGGATGAGAGAGCGAGTCATGTCGAGGCGGGCTTGGGGGTGGCAGCCGCTGCCCCCGCCGGCTTCTTCTGACGACTCTTGGAACGCCACTGAGTAGCAGGCTTGCCCCCTCGGTCTGAGCGAGTGGACGTCGTTGATGACTGTGAACCGGAGCGAAAGGACCACTGCTTAGGGTTCCTTTTCACGGTGTACCGTGGCTTAGGCTTATTCTGCGGGATCTTAGACTCAGCAGAATCCTTTATCAATTTGTCCAGTTCGGTGCCAAAAAGCCTGTCACCAGCGAACGGAAGATTTTGTAAAATCTTCTTAGATGTGGCATCTGAGTCCCAAAGACGTAGCCACAACAGCCTGCGGATCGCAATTGCATTGGCCGAGGCCACAGCAGAGCGAGTGGCAGTTTCCAAAGATGCCGTCCTGGCATAGTCCGCATAGGCCCTTGCTCTCTCAGTGAGCGCCAGGACCTCTGGACTGGACCTAGCTAGATCAGTGATACCATCCAAACAGATAGTGATCGCTTGTAGGGTCCAGACTGCGGCAAAATTAGGGGCAAACGAAGACCCCACAGCCTCATAGGAAGACTTGGCGAGTTGCTCGACCTGTCTATCAGTAGCATCCTTCAATGAGGAGCTATCAGAGGCAGAAAACAAGGAGCGCGCAGCAATCCTAGTCATGGAAGCATCCACCTTGGGAGACTGCGACCATTCCTGGAGCGCCTCCTGGGGAAAGGGAAAGCGATTGTCCTTAGTCTTACGGACATAACGCCGCCCAGGATGCAACCTGGGAGCTTTAATCACCCTTCCGAAATTAGTGTGGTCCATGAAGGAGCCACTTGGTCTAGCCTCTGGCCGCAGCCATTGATAGACCTCCTTGGGGTGTACAGTCACCTCCTCAGGAGGAGTGACAAGACGCAATGTCTCATTGATGGAGGACACCAGATCCTCCACCCCATCTGGAGGTTCAGACATAGACCCGAGAGTAGAACCCCCATCATCTTCCTCACCATCAGAGGAACGCTCCTCCTCAGAGAGAGTCTGGAGCTCAGGAGAAGCCTCACGAGCTCGCTTAGGGGGTCTTACGGCAGAAGTAAGAGACACCCGGGGGTAACTAGGAGGAGTAGCTGGGTTCTCCAGTCTCCTATGCAGTGCCTCCAGGGTTTGCGACATGGAGGACATCTGGGACAGCAGAGATTCATTAATCTTGTTCTGCGTTTCCCATGGCCCTGGGATCACCTGAACCTCAGGGTATAATCCCGGATTTGCAGACTCAGTAGTAGCAGACCGGGTCTCTGGGCGTCCGCAGTTATTGCAGGACCCCTCCACCAGTGTCCCGTTGCATGTAATACAGGCAATGGAGACCACCGCCGCCTTAGCAGCATGCTTCCCAACTGAGGACATCTCCACAGTGAGGGGAATATAAGCCAGAGTTCACAAACAAACCGGGAATCCCGGTGGCTTACCGACCGCAGTAAAGCGGTAGGAGGAAGCGGTGTGTGTGTGTGACCTCCGCGAGTTCCGGTCTCCCTTGTAAGTGCAGACACGCGCTGCCGTCAGATCCCAGCCGGGAAGTGAGGGAGAAGATGGCCGCCGACAGTGAAGATGTGGGCGGAGCCTGGAACACGCGGGAAGAACACACAACACGCCCAGCGGTGATGTCACCACAAGGGCTGCCTCCTCCTCCTCCAGGCTGCCTCCGCAATGGAGGTGCCGGAGCCCGCAGCGCGGGAAAAGAGTGTGAATATCACCGCACACACACTCAGACTGCATGTACACACAAAACACCCGCAGTCTACAGCCTCAGCCCCTGTGAGACACAGGGCGGTCAGCCAGGGCGACCCCAGCACAGGGTCACCGCCAGAACCGCGGACCCGAGGGTAACCGCGCGGTCTGAGTGTCATGACACCACAGTGACAGACACTACCCCCAGGCACACAGGAGACACACCAGGTGCCTCAGTGCCGGTCCGGTCTGTAAGCACCTTTAGGGAGGCCTCGGACGGGGGTACAGCACCAGTCCGGAGTGTAAGCACCATTTAGGGAGGCCTCGGACTGGGCTGGCTCCGTCCGGTCTGTAAGCACCATTTAGGGAGGCCTCGGACGGAGCGGAGCTGTGCAAGGCTCCAGGCTCCCCCTTACCAGAGCCTCCATGGAGGGATGGAAAGGAAAGAGCGCGACAGCGTACCGGGAGAACACTGAAGTGTCCAGGCTAAAAGCCCTCCGGTACCTCCACCAGCGTGTTCCGCAGAGGGTGAGCGGGGAGGCTGTCGGGGGTCCCGAGCGGGACCATTTTACCTTGTCTTCATACGCCATCACGTAAGCTGTGAGAATGCAGTGAAGTGCAAGCAAAGCGTGATCCTCCGAGCACACTAAGTTTAAAACTGAGGATGTCTCCTACGGTGGGGGTTTATAAGCGGAGGAGGCGGTGTCTACAAACTTGTAGTACCTAGTGTGACCTCCGGAGGGCAGAGCCCTAAACCCCATTGTCTGGGTCTCCCATTATGACGACCAGAAAATACACTATATCTAAGCACAAGCGCTGTTTTATATGTTATAGTTGTTTGGATTCTGACCCGGTAGGCAGTTTGGCAGATGTCCATACCGCAGTTAAGGGCCCGTTTTTGGGCTAATCGGCGGAGCCTTCTGATCACTGCTTTCGTTTGCGCAGTGGCTACCGAATCTTAGGCAGGTTCTACCGAGGTCGCCTGTATAGAATTCCATCTTGGCCGAAATATGTGAATCATTGTCCTACTGGCAGTTAATATTGGGTCAGAAGTCCTAGGCTGTTGAAGTGGAGGGCTATAGAACACATGGCAGTGGTGTTTTCCATACACTGCCTGGTGGGAAAACTATAGACTAATGCTGCAGCCAGTTAGGTAGAGTTGTGCAGATTAGAATTGTGCGCTGATATGACCACTGAACAGAGTTGAAGATTCCATTAGCCGCTGAGGCAGACGGGTTTGTATATTAATCGCAAAGGTTGTTTTGTGAAGAGTACAGCTATGTGTGCCGTACGGGTATAGGCCTGATATTATGTTGCTGGCTTTACTTATTTTGCTAGCAAATATGCTACGTCCTGTGTTATGTGAGTGGGTCATGTGGTGCTGGGAGTTTGACAGGCAAACTGCTTCTGCGTACATGAGGTATGGTGGGAGAATCAAGTTTGTTAGGGAGTTTGGCTTCCTAAATAACAAAGTAGCCGTCCCAATTCATCGCATAGTATATGGGGCTTACGGTACCAGCTTGCTAAGCGGCGGGCTGATAGAACGGTCAGTGATGTTGGTGCGTGCGGTAGATGGCAGTTTTGACCAGTGAACGACGGGCAAAATCTATAGTCCCCTTAAGTTCTAGACTCACATCCGGCTCACTATACAGTGAACAGAGATTACAATTCGCAGTCTGGGGAACGGGGAAAAGACTATTATTCTGGCTAGAGTCTACCTATTGTGTCAGTGCCAGGGCCCTCGTGGGATGCTACATCAGTGGTATGCTTCATCAGTGGTATGCTTCATGGGTATTGGGGGTTCGCAATTTAGGCAGGTTTGCGAAGGGTGTCCTCATGGGAGCGCAGTCTGGCAGTTGGTACATGATGCGTTGACCCCATTTGTTTTGGATGGTTTGGGATCTACTTAAAAGGTTCTGTTACGCGGCAAGATATCGTCCACGACATCACTCATACACCAGGGGTTGTAAGACATTGAAATGACATCGTTAGTGCTTCATTTGTGAGGGCCGTGCGGCTTCTTCCATCCTTGTCTAGGGGAGTGCTAACCTTCTCTCCTTTCATAAAACACCATGGTATCCTGTGTCCCCCAATGAAGCGATAAAGAAATAGAATAATGTGTCCATGATTTCACTGCAACCAGCAAATTGCCAGTGAAATTGCCTAGCAATATTGCCGCGTGTAACAGTACCCTTATACCAAGAACCATAAGGGGTAGAAAAAAAATGATGAGGGCTCAGAACAGCACAACCCCTGCCAGTGTGAGTTCATAGGTTAAGAGCTGTGGGCAGAGTGCCGTTCCACCCACAGCTGTAAGAGGCACATGTTCACTGATTTAGTAAGCCTACATTGTGCATGGGAAGATGTGGGCTCAGCCAGTGAGCCAGCATCAACGGCAGGGAAACAACCCATGATGTACTAGAAGGCTGAAAGCCAAAATACACATCAGGGTGTTTGGCACCATGTGCTGTAGCAGGTAAGCCCATTACATATCCTATACATCACATCTACCATGAAGATTGGTAACATGGGCACAGTCTCCTATTTGGTTACTTTTTACTATATACCTCATTTTATCAGACTTAGGGCCACGTCACACACACAGATATCTGTGCAGATATTGTTCGTAGATCTCTGGTTGCAGTGTCCATGATTTCACTGCAACCAGAGATCTGCGAACAATCTCTGCACAATTATCTGTGTGTGTAACTGGGCCTTATGGTTAGTATTTTCTACTTAGGCTTAGGACTTTGTTTTTCAATCTGACACTTTTTTTTACCAACATCTTTCTACCTTGTGTATTATGTATAGCAAGCACTTTGCTAGTATAGTAATATTGCCATGTATATTTCACCGTGGGATTCTGCACTAGGCACTTGTATGGCAATATTATATAGCAATTGTAATAAATAGCCATATTAGTCAATGTGTACCCTGGTAGCTTACCTACCTCTTTGCTCTTGGCTCCATCTAATGGTTCCCCATTTTTGAACATGTCTGTTTACTAATCAAAGCTGATTGTAAATATTAAAGATATACAATACAGGCCAAAAGTTTGGACACACCTTCTCATTCAAAGATTTTTCTGTATTTTCAGGACTATGAAAATTGTAGATTCACACTAAAGGCATCAAAACTATGAATTAACACCTGTGGAATTATATATTTAACAAAAAAGTGTGAAACAACTGAAAATATGTCTTATATTCTAGGTTCTGCAAAGTAGCCACCTTTTGCTTTGATTACTGCTTTGCACACTCTTGGCATTCTCTTGATGAGCTTCAAGAGGTAGTCACCGGAAATGGTCTTTCAACAGTCTTGAAGGAGTTCCCAGAGATGCTTAGCACTTGTTCATCCTTTTACCTTCACTCTCACACCTCCTCCTCCATGCTTCACGGTGGGAATCAGTCATGTAGAATCCATCCATTCACCTTTTCTGTGTCGCACAAAGACACGGTGGTTGGAAGCAAAGATCTCAAATTTGGACTCAAGAGGTAGTCACCGGAAATGGTTTTCACTTCACAGGTGTGCCTTGTCAGGTTTAGTAAGTGCACAGTAAAAAATGGGAAAGGAAACGGTGTTCACCAGTCCGCGCTGCCAGGATCCACTTATTCCAGGGAAGAAACTCACGATCAGATGTGATATGATCAAAACTTTTTATTGCATCCAACGCGTTTCAACGCCTTTCCTGGCGTCTTCCTCAGGATCCCTGAGGAAGACACCAGGAAAGGCGTTGAAACGCGTTGGATGCAATAAAAAGTTTTGATCATATCACATCTGATCGTGAGTTTCTTCCTGGAATAAGTGGATCCTGGCAGCGCGGACTGGTGAACACCGTTTCCTTTCCCATTTTTTACTGTGTGATTCCACGTGCAAGTGATCAGTGGGAGTCCAGCAGCAGCCATCCGGATTATACACTACATGTCTGCATACCAGTTGTGGGTCGCACAACTGAAATAGTGGTGGTCTATAAGTACCACCATTGTCAGTGTCTAAGTGATAAGGCACTATTGCGCCTCTTGTTCCCCTTCCCCCCTTTTCTTTTCATAGGTTTAGTAAGTGGGATTTCTTGCCTTATAAATGGGGATGGGACCATCAGTTGTTTTGTGCAGATACACAGCTTTGTGTGGATACACAGCTGATAGTTCTACTGAATAGACTGTTAGCTGCTTTTTTCTTGCCATAATACAAATTCTAAGTAAAGAAAAACGAGTGGCAATCATTACTTTAAGAAATGAAGGTCAGTCAGTCCGAAAAATTGGGAAAACTTTGAAAGTGTCCCCAAGTGCAGTTGCCAAAACCATCAATCGCTACAAAAAAACTGGCTCACATGATTACCACCCCAGGAAAGGAAGACCAAGAGTCACCTCTGCTGCGGAGGACAAGTTCATCCGAGTCACCAGCCTCAGGAATCGCAGGTTAACAGCAGCTCAGATTAGAGACCAGGTCAATGCCACACAGAGTTCAAGCAGCAGACACATCTCTACAACAACTGTTAAGAGGAGACATTGTGCAGCAGGCTTTCATGGAATAAATAGCTGATGGGAAACCAATGCTAAGGACAGGCAACAAGCAGAAGAAACTTGTTTGGGCTAAAGAACACAAGGAATGGACATTAGACCAGTGGAAATCTGTGCTTTGGTCTGAGGAGTCCAAATTTGAGATCTTTGGTTCCAACCACTGTGTCTTTGTGCGACACAGAAAAGGTGAATGGATGGATTCTATATGACTGATTCCCACCGTGAAGCATGGAGGAGGAGGTGTGAGAGTGAAGGTAAAAGGATGAACAAGTGGCAAGCATCTCTGGGAACTCCTTCAAGACTGTTGGAAGACCATTTCCGGTGACTACCTCTTGAAGCTCATCAAGAGAATGCCAAGAGTGTGCAAAGCAGTAATCAAAGCAAAAGGTGGCAACTTTGAAGAACCTAGAATATAAGACATATTTTCAGTTGTTTTACACTTTTTTGTTAAGTATATAATTTCACATGTGTTAATTCATAGCTTTGATGCCTTCAGTGTGAATCTACAATTTTCATAGTCATGAAAATAAAGAAATCTCTTTGAATGAAAAGGTGTGTCCAAATTGTTGGTCTGTACTGTACGTATAATGTACACATGACACACTGTGCACATGATTTCTTTGTAGGATTTATATACTTTACTGAGGTAAAGAATGTTTATACCGTGTTAGCCAGTAGATAGAAAAACATTGGAATCTGAGAGTCCTCAGTGGTTGATACCATCTAATGGCTAACTGAAAAAATGGTAAGCATAGCAAACGTTTGGGACACTATGCCCCCTTCATCAGGCTGATAATGACCCAAATTCTGAAGACGCATACATATATACCTAAGCAAAAAAAAAAAAAAAAGCAGGGTTAGATTATGTAGTAAATACGACAGGTGACGTAAAGCAGAGTCAGTCTAGGCAGGGGGTGAGGAGCTGGGAAGGTAAAGTAAAGTCAAAATTCCAAGAGAGGAGGAACTGACTGTATTATTGAAAGGGCATTTGTGAATATCACATCTTTCAACAGACTCCATTTAGAGGACAATGAACCTTTGACACTTATGTGAACTGTCTTGCACCAATTTGTGGCTTTCTGCTCTTGCTGGGGAATCTCCAGGTCTCCACAGGCCACTAATCATAGAACAATAATACAATCGCTTCCTCTTATCTTGGAATTTTGACTTTACCTTACCTTCCCAGATCCTCTCCCCCTCCCTAGCCTGACTCTGCTTTACGTCACCTGTCATATTTACTACATGATCTAACCCTGCTTTTTTTTTTTTGCTTATGTATATCTGTATGTGTCTTCAGAATTTGTGTCATTATCAGCCTGATGCAGGGGCCATAGAGTCCCGAAAGCTTGCTATGCTTACCATCTTTTCAGTTAGCCATTAAAAGATAGAATTTGAGAGTCCTCAGTGGTTATACAGTAAAGTAGAAAAATAGGAGAGTCCTCAGTGGTTGTACAGTAAAGTAGAAAAATATTATCAGAGTCACATAGATTTCCATGTCTGTATACCTCAGCACTATATTTATACATATTTTTACTGTGTGCATACTATATGCTACTTATTATGCCATAATTGCAGAGCCCCTGAGGTACCAAAATAACAGAAACTCCCAGAAGTGACTCCATTTTGCAAACTAGACCCATCAAGGAGTTCATCTAGGGGTATGTTGAGAATTTTGAACCCAAAGGTGCTTCAAGGATTTTTTTTGAAATAGAGCTGAAAATGAAAATTGTCTTTTTATCTGCTAAAGTGTTATCCAATGTGAAAATTACAAATTTGGGGCTATAATAGGAGAAAATAAACCCCATAAGTTGCTGCGTAAGATCTCCCGTGCATGATAACACCTATATGTGGTCAAAACTGCCTTTTATGCACATGGCAGGGCTCAGAAAGGAAAGAACATGTTTCGTTTTTTGGAGTGTAAATTTATTTGGAATAGATTGTAAATGCCATGCTACATTTGCAGAGGCCCTGAGATGCCAAAACAGCATGGACCAACCCTCTTCCCCCACCAAAACACGTGACACCATTTTTCAAACTAGACCCCCTCAAGGAAATCATCTAGGGATGTAATCAGCATTTGTAGCCTACAGGTGATTTACCTAACTTTATAACATTTAGATATTAAAACAAAACAAAAAATGTTCCCAATAAAATAATACTCTTCTAGCACCAATTTTATCATTTACGCGAGGGGTAACAGGAGAACATGGACACAATTTGTTAAGCAATTTCTCCAGAATACCTTGTAAGTAGCCGAAAACTAGATAACAAATGCGATTTCATTTTTGGAACACAAGTTTAGACACAATGTTTCATTTGCACAGCTCCTGAGGTGTAGAAAAGAAAAGGAAACACCCACATGTGAACGCATTTGTTAAACTAGAATATGCAAATGGAGTCCGTGGTGCCTCGATTAAAATTTGTACGCCATGACTGATAACTCTTAAAGGGTTGTATATACAAATGTAGTTAGAAATTAATACATACTTTAAACATCATCTTATATATGCATTTTACCAGCGCCTAGGTAAGGGTTAAAAATGTTTTTACATTGATTGGTCAAGGCTACTATTTAATCTGTGATTTAGACCACTCCCCTGTAAATACAACTGAGGAAGACAGCGGGTCGCTGTAGAAACCCATATTGGTGTTTTAATAAAGAAGGTTTGTGATTCAACAATTCTCTACAGCCCTTTCTTCCCACTCTGAGCGCTCCTAAAAATTGACCACAATCTTCTATTCACTACATGTCAGGGATGGGCAGGAAGGAGCACCATTTGATGTTTAGAGCACAGATTTTGCTGGAATACTTTGTGGGTAACATTGGTCAGAACAACAGAAAAAAACAAACAACCGTGACCCCATTGTAGAAATTGCACCGCAGCGAGCATGCTTTTTTTCCCTGTTGAATTTGTAAATCTGCCAGTCAAGTGCCCATAAATTGTGCCCAGCTTCTTGAGACATGTACCTCCAAACTGAATTAATTGGGTTTCCCCAGTACAACAATGGCAAATGTGGTCACTTACTGTGATTTAGGCACAGTGCTCAGAAGGATCGGTGCATTTGGGGCGGAGATTTCACTGGATTTTCTTTGCATGTACAAAGCCAGATTCTGTGGCACCGGAGCTCAATCAAGACATAACCTTTACTTATTAATCTAGTCATTTTATGATGCTAAGTCTTATTGGAGCTTCAGTGTCTTAATATTTTCTACATTTCTAGTTGCTTAGGTGTAATTTAACGTTTAGTTGAGCACAGTGGCGTAACTAGCTTGCCCCGGTGCAAGAACTGCCCCCAGGCCCCCCATGTGAGGACCAGGGGATGTGCTGTTAGAAATTTTTGAGCTCGTCTCCTCCCTCACATGAGGACCGGGTTTGTGTGCTGTTAGAAATTTTTGAGCTGGTCTCACCCCTCACGAGGTCCGGGGGAGGTTTTGGGGGATAGCTGGCCAGTCACTCTTACGGCGACCGCCGCAGGCATCCAGTGTCCCGCGGTCCGCAGTGAGGAGGAGAGGAGGGGCGGGCAGAGCTGCAGAAAGTGAGGTTTCTCTCACTTCCTGTCCTCCCTCCTCTCCGGCCGCCGCTATCACGGTCGCGGCGGCCGGCTGCAAGCACGGGTCACGGGGGCCCCCCCAGGGGGCAGGCCCGGTCTCAGCCGCGACCGCTGCAACCACGGTAGTTACGCCACTGGTTGAGCATGGAGGAACATGAGTGGTGCAGGAGTTGAATTTTTTTTTATATGCCATTCAGGGCTGTGGAGTCAGTCATGGAGTCAGTGTCCATTTTGGTGGAGTTGGAGTCAGAGTCAGATTCAGGGAAATTGAGGAGTAGGATATTTGGTTTACTGACTCCACAGCCTGATACCATTGCTTTATCTGGAAATACCAGTAAATGCATTCCTGCATTCCCACATGCTAAATCTTTGTGTAGTGAAGTTACTAACTTCATAAATTCCTGAAAGGTTTAAAATGGCTATTGTGACGTCGAGACAATGGGCCTTTTATCATTTTCATTTCAACATCTGAAGCATACAGCAAATCTTAAGATTTTCATTTTACTAGTCTTCTCATTTTTATCTGTAGTAATTGAATTTAATCCCAAAATACCGGTTAAGCAACATCCCCTAAAATGATGGCCTTGATGGATTTACATGCACTACTGTCCACACATAGAAGAGCCTTGGCTTGTTGGGAAATATGTATATTTCAATGCAGCATAGAAAGCGGGAGACTTGTTCTATTACTTATACTTACTATGGAACAATTTTTTTACTTGGTGATGAAATTTAGCATGGCATCGTGTCTTTTCATACAAAAACCACCTGGACAACTTGTCTGCAACTTGATACCCTGCAACTATTTTAGAACTTTGCAACTTTGCTGATTTAATAGGGTAAAATCAGACAACTCACGTGACTTGCACTCAAGTTAATAGCCAGTGTGTCGAGTTCAACTAGTGACAGAAAATCCAACACATTTGTAAAGGCCGGGTTACACGTAGCGATATCGGTAACGATATCTCTGCAATGTCATATGGTTTGTGACGTTGCAGTAACCTCGCCAGCGAGGTCGCTGTGTGTGACATTCCGCAATGGCCAGCGATGAGTTCGCTGGTCACTGCGGATTGGCCAGGACCATTTTTTGACACACAGCAATACACGCATCGGCATGCGTGACAGGGGTAACGACCAGCGATCCCCATGCTGCGCCCAAAACACCCGACAGATCCCTACCACCGTCGGGTGTCGGCGCATTGCTGGGGAATCACTGGCGAGTCTGTGTGGCATCTGACCAGCGATCACATACCGATGTTCCAGCGATCCTGGTCCGGTCTGATAGTTAATCAGGTCTCACTGGAACATCGGTATGTGTAACCTAGCCTTTACTCTCTTTGAGAGTATGTTGCTGGTCGCAACGCACACCCATAACAAGTTATTACGTCCAATGTTGCAATGTGTGCCCCGACATGCTCCGTGTAGCCTTTCACCTAATTCTGGACAGCTGTTTAGTCCCATCACCGCTGACTATTCATCAGTGCTCTAGGCCAGAACCTATAATGAAAATACTTGTTACAACAATTCTCCACTCTGCAGCTATTGTATCATTAAATCTTAACGCTGACACCATTTAGGCACAAAAACTTTATTACAAATATATCGAACAAAACCTACATAAGTTATTTTAGTTAAACCAACACACCAACTATTATAAAAGTAATAAAATCAGTAAAAAAAAAAATGTAAAAATTCCCAAAAGGGAAGGTTGGTGTCATCTGCACTCTCACACCATAGATCTCCTGTGTGACCTCCAGGTGGCTTATTACTTTGGTGAGAGGGGAGAGCTGATACGGTGGGATTTATTTATCTCCACTTTTTCTTCTTTCTCTGTAACCCATAAAACAGAAACCATATACAACGTAGTCATACAATTACAACGTTTAATTCAATCCCAAACACCAGCATTCAGAGGCATAGTCAGTCTTTAACACTTTAGCTACTTCTTCAAAAGGATGAGAGTTGAAATACTTGTCTACACATCTAAATCACCTGAGTTGCGAAATAAAACGTAAATGAATTAATTTGGATGATGTTTTAACCTAATATAATGATACTGGTCATAAAAAGGGAATATCCACTTTAAGTCTCAATAACCTTAAGGCTATGTTCACACTGTACAATTTTGATCCAATTTATTTTGCGCGTTTCTCTTTTCAGCTGGAAATCTGGGCCATCATTTCAAAAAAGTGCATCAGAAACGTATAATCCGTTTTGGCTGTGCTTTTCCTAGCCCATAGACAATGGTTTCACTGGGAAAAGCGGTTCAGAAAAACACAGCAATAATTGACACGTTCATTCTTTTTCAGGTTCACTTTTCAAGGGAAAAAACGCACCAGGTCAAAAAAAACACAGTGTGAATAACGCCTAATACTAAACCCTATCAGAAAAAGATAAGCCTATTCGTCAATAACTTATTTTCTAAGGGATGCCCCCTTGTACACAATGGTGTACAATGGTGTACATAAACTGAAGGACGTGCGGCTCAAACCAGGGTTGTGGAGTCAGAGTCGGTGTCCATTTTGGGTGAAGTTGGATTCAGGGAAATTAAGTCGTTGGAGTTGGTTTAGCTTACTGACTTCACAGCATTGGTTGTGGTGTTGGAGTCGTGGAGTCCGTGTTGGTGTCCATTTTAATGGAGTTTAAATTCAGTCAGATTCAGTAAAATTGAAGAGTCAGAGCCTGAGTCAGATGTTTGGCTTACCGACTACAGCCCTGGTTCAAAATCTGAAAATCAGTGGTGACTAGCTAATAAACATAGAAATCTAAAACTATCTACAGGTGGAAGCATGTCACAATAACCCCAGACTATAAACATGATCATCCTAAATCTCTAATGGGGCCGTCACACGCGTGCACGATCACTGCTGCACATGATGTTGCAGCGATATTGACGCGTGTGACATGCTCAATCAACCAGCGATAAATCGCTGGTTGATAGTTGTCAGGTTTTAGAATCTGTTCTAAAACCTGACGACAGTCGCCAGGTGTACACGCAGCATCGCTGCGTGTGACACCGGGAGTTGTGATCAGCCAGCTCCCAGCGCTGAGAGCTGGTATCCAGGGTAAACTGCGGGTAACTAGGCAGCGCGCCTAGATACCCGACGTGTACCTTAGATACCAGCCTCTCCGCTCACGGCTGGTACTAAGGTACACATCGGGTATCTAGGCAGCGCCCGCTGCCTAGTTACTCGCAGTTTACCCTGGATACCAGCCTGCAGACATCGTGGAAACAATATAGAAATCATTTCCACAATGTCGCTGGTAAAATGATCGCTGGTGAGTCTGCCTGTGTGACAGCTCACCAGCGATCATTCATCAATGTCGTCAGCGATCAGATCACTGACGACATAGACGCGTGTGACGGCCCCATAAGGGTACCGTTAAGGTACCTTCACACACAGCAATACTGCTAGGCAATTTCACTGGCAATTTGCTGGCTGCAGTGAAATCATGGACACATTGTTCTATTTTGCTGCTGTGTACAAATGTAACAAGGTGTCCATGATTTCACTGCAACCAGCAAATTGCAAGGGAAATTGCCTAGCAATATTGCTGCGTGTGACAGTACCCTAAGAGATGAAACACAAAGAGCCCAATTCATTATTACATTTACATTTTTTTGTCAAATGCTTTGTTTTTTTTTCATTTTCACCTTATTTTTCTTTTATCCTCTTACGGACTCTGGCTGTAGTGGTATGTCATATGTCGGCTCCATTATTTTGTTGCAGGCTCAGGGGCTGAGCCTGCATCTCTGCTGGGAGATAATCGTTGCCATATTCAGTAATCATATACTTCCAACAACCATAGGTGCAGCTCTAAGGCAAGACTTAACCTGTTAAAGGGATACGGTCACCTCCAGAACGCCTCCTAAGCTACCAAAACATGTCCCTGCAGCTTCCTATCACTAATCTCACACTCCTTTTGTCTCCTAAAAGCATCCTGTGAAAGTGCATAAAAACGTTTTAATACTTACTCATTAGTGATTAAAGAATATGGCCCCTGCTAATTATAGTCACCAGGGCGGGCTGTTTTGCAGGCTCCAGGATCCACCCTCTCTCTGTCTGTTTGCTTTGCTTGTGCAGGCATTGCCTTCCCCCCTCTCTATCACTCACAGAATGCAAATCATTAGTCCTGCCTTCAGCTCCACATCACAGCAGCACAGACAGAGAGAGAGGGTGGATCATTCAGGCTGCAAAACAACACGCCCTAAGGGCTAAAGAATATAGCTCCTGCTAATTATAATGCCTAATGAGTGAGTATTAAAACGTTTTTATGCACTTTCACAGGATGCACTTTCACAGGATGCTTTTAGGAGACAAAAGAAGTGTGAGATTAGTGATAGGATGCTGCAGGGACATGTTTTGGTAGCTTAGGAGGCATTCTGGAGGTGACAGGATCCCTTTAAATGCCACTTTCCATCTCTGACAGTGGCATTTACAGAACGTGTCCTAGCATGCAAGTGTTAGGGGTGTGTGAAGGGGGAATGATGAGGCGACAATTTGTTTCTATGACAGCTAGTGATCTGCTGAAGACCTCTGTGCATTTCAATACCGTACTACTCTAATAGCTAGTGATTTTTGCTATATACAGCAATACTTTACAACACAGCATGAGCAAATAGATGCGTGTAAGGTCATGTTCCCTAAAAAATTAACAAATATCAGTGAAAAGTTAAAAATTTTTTTATTTATCACTTTCACGACCAAGGACGTATAGGTATGTCATTGGTTATGTCCCTGACTGAAGCAAGCTCTCGTGCCAGCGGGGATCGAGCATTCTCCATTCCCATCAGCGGCCCTGTGATGTGATCACAGGGCTGTTGATGGGTTGTAATGACAGCGTGGGGTCAAATTATGACCTCGATCACTGTCATCATGACGTACTTCTTGTGAACGCTGGCTGAGCGCTGACATTCACAAGAGAACAATATTTCTACTGTTCAGAGGGATGCTGAAGCTATCGCACAGTAAACACTTAAGGTGCCCTTAGGTGGCAAATAAGATCAATACATTAAAAGATATATATATATATATAAAAAAATAAAAAAAAAAAAAAAGGACACCCCACAAGTTCAAATTTCCCCCAATTTGCCCTATGGAAAATAAAACTATTAAAAAAGTACACATTTGGTATTACCACGTTCAGAATTGTCCGATCTATCAAAATATAACAAATTAGTCTGACTGGTAAACTGCATAACGGAAAAGAAGTCAAAACTCCAAACTTAAAGGACTTATCCGACCACAAAACTTATTTTTAAAAAGCTAATTTGTGCTGAATTGTATTAAAAAAAAAACCTCCCACAGTGTTTTTTTTTATTTCCTACCATCATTTCCTCAATTTCTGTGTTCAGTGCCTCCATGTTGGATGTTTACATACAACATTTCATGAATAGGTAGCTTCCGTTTTTTTTTTCCCCCTTCTTACAGCCTGTGATGATCACAACCCCCTGTACACCCCTCTCTGCCCCCTCCACACTACTCTCTGCACACCCACTGCACCCTGATTGGCCAGGACTCTGCCATTCTCTACAGCAGGGGTCTCAAACTCCAGGCCTCGAGGGCCGCATACAGTGCACGTTTTCAGGATTTCCATAGAATTTGACAATTGATAATCAAATTACCAACTGTAAAATTCTAAGGAAATCCTGAAAACCTGCATTGTGTGCGGCCCTCGAGGCCTGGAGTTTGAGACCCCTGCTCTACAGTGTCTCAGTGCTGCAGCAGTGAAGCCGTCCTGTGACTTCTTGTCCTATTGATCAGAACTGAATAAATCCCCTGCATTGTGCCCATTACATTACTCGAGTATATACGGTAACTCTGAAATAAAACTGTCAGTTTATCTGAGGCACTAACACTTTAGATATTGTGCCAGCAAAAGAGCCTAATGATAATGATAGCAAAGATCAGGAGCCAATGACTGGATGTAAGCTTGCATTTAGGAGGAGCCCCACAAGTCCTCACAATTGCACAGCTAGTACTGCAATTCCTGCTTTTCTCCCAGTACCCAGTCACCAGCAGTCAGGAGGTTAAAAAAAAACAAAAAAAAAAACAATGGTCTCAGCTCCCTGTAGAGAGCCGACACTTCTCAGCAACAGCAGTGAGGGATCATTTACAAACAACTCATCATTATTATACAAACCGGGTCCAGCAAGCAACTCCTACAGCAATGGACCTAAAAGTGCAAGGAGGGAAAAATTGGGTGAGAGCAGGCACTGCATACAGAGCCACTTGTCTGGGAGCTGCTTGGTGTACCTGCAGTGTCCATGCAATCCTGCCTCAAACAGCTCCTCTCCAGCACACATGGGCTGGGTTAGCAGAGGGGACTCGGCTGTCACTCACAGTGACTGGGCTGTGATGATATGTACAGGGTGGGAGATAGCTAATGCTGTGTGGTCGGGACGTGACATCACAGAAACCAGCCAAATCACTGCAGGAGAGGTCATGTGACCGCTCTGAGCCACGTGCTGACAGGAGAGAAGGGCTTACAGCAGATCAGGTAGGTAATTACCATCTATCTACTTGTATCTGTGTAGCCCAATACTGCAAAGATTGATTTAAGCCGGATAAGTCCTTTAAGTTGTTTTGGTAAATGCAACATTGCATTACAATGCATTAACAGATGATCAAAACAGCGCATCTACTGAAAAATGGTATGAATAGAAACATCAGCTCAAGGCACAAAAAATAAGCCATCACACAGCCCCAGATCTTGAGAAATGAGAACCATACGGGTTACAGAAAATGGAGAATTCTTTTTATTTTTGACTAATTTATGAATGTCTTGCAGCACTTATATACTTTTTACTTTTATCTATGTTTGGTACCCACAAACTCGTACCAACTAGGGGAATCATACTGACAGGTCAGTTTTACCATATAGTGAACATGCTGAATAAAAAAAAAAGCCAATAAAAAAAAAAAAAAACTTTAATGGTGCTTTTTTTTGCAATTTCATAGTACCTGAAATTTTGATCCCGTGTTCCTGTACACTATATGGTAACATCAATTACATTATTTAAAAGTACAACTTGTCTTGCAAAAAACAAGCCCTCATATGTTCATATTGACTGTAAAAAAAAAAAAAAAAAAACGTTCTAGCTCTTGGAAGAAGGGCAGGGAAAAAGGAAAAAGAAAAATTGTCCAAGGGTGAAAGGGTTAAAATGTATTAAAGAAAAATTAAACAATAAGTTCAAATCTTCCCCTTCTTCCCCCAGTAAAAATGAATACAAATGGTATCTCTCCATGCTTAAATGTCCAATCAGAATATGTACCGTATATACTCGTGTATAAGCCGACCCGTGTATAAGCCGACCCCCCTACTTTTGCCCCCAAAACCTGGGAAAATCTATTGACTCGCGTATAAGCCGAGGGTGGACCCCAGCACAGGTTTACAGCCCCCAGCAGTGGTATACAGGCCCCAGCAGTATGATATACAGCAGCCCCCAGTGGTATATACAGCAGCTCCCAGTGGTATATACAGCAGCCACAGTGGTATATGCAGCAGCTCCCAGTGGTATATACAGCAGCCCCCAGTGGTATTGCAGCCCCTATATCCAGCAGCCCCAGTGGTGTATACAGCAGCCCCAGTGGTATTGCAGCCCCTATATACAGCAGCCCCAGTGGTGTATACAGCAGCCCCTATATACAGCAGCCCCAGTGGTATTGCAGCCCCAGTGGTATTGCAGCCCCTATATACAGCAGCCCCAGTGGTGTATACAGCAGCCCCTATATACAGCAGCCCCAGTGGTATTGCAGCCCCTATATACAGCAGCCCCAGTGGTATTGCAGCCCCAGTGGTGTATACAGCAGCCCCTATATACAGCAGCCCCAGTGGTATTGCAGCCCCAGTGGTAGTATACAGCAGCCCTAGTGGTATACAGCAGGCCCCCAGGGGTACATATAGCAGCCCCCAGGGGGTACCCAGCAGCCCCCTGGGGGTACCCAGCAGCCCCCAGGGGGTTTATACAGCAGCCCCCTGGGGGTACCCAACAGCCCCCAGGGGGTTTATACAGCAGCCCCCTGGGGGTCCCCAGCAGCCCCCAGGGGGTTTATACAGCAGCCCCCTGGGGGTCCCCAGCAGCCCCCAGGGGGTACCCAGCAGCCCCCTGGGGGTACCAAGCAGCCCCCAGGGGGTTTATACAGCAGCCCCCTGGGGGTACCCAACAGCCCCCAGGGGGTTTATACAGCAGCCCCCTGGGGGTCCCCAGCAGCCCCCAGGGGGTTTATACAGCAGCCCCCTGGGGGTCCCCAGCAGCCCCCAGGGGGTTTATACAGCAGCCCCCTGGGGGTCCCCAGCAGCCCCCAGGGGGTACCCAGCAGCCCCCTGGGGGTACCAAGCAGCCCCCAGGGGGTTTATACAGCAGCCCCCTGGGGGTACCCAGCAGCCCCCAGGGGGTTTATACAGCAGCCCCCTGGGGGTACCCAACAGCCCCCAGGGGGTTTATACAGCAGCCCCCTGGGGGTCCCCAGCAGCCCCCAGGGGGTTTATACAGCAGCCCCCTGGGGGTACCCAGCAGCCCCCAGGGGGTTTATACAGCAGCCCCCTGGGGGTCCCCAGCAGCCCCCTGGGGGTCCCCAGCAGCCCCCAGGGGGTTTATACAGCAGCCCCCTGGGGGTCCCCAGCAGCCCCCAGGGGGTTTATACAGCAGCCCCCTGGGGGTACCCAGCAGCCCCCAGGGGGTTTATACAGCAGCCCCCTGGGGGTCCCCATCAGCCCCCAGGGGGTACCCATCAGCCCCCTGGGGGTACCCAGCAGCCCCCAGGGGGTATCCGCAGCCCCCAAATGCTGGCACTCGCTGGCAAGGGCCCCCCCCCCCCCGCTTCTCTTACCATTCCGGTCTTCTGATCCGTGCCGCTCCTCGGTGCTCCTCGCTGCTCCGTCCGTCCTCCTACATCCGGGATCCCCAGCCGTCGCGCGATGACGTCATATGCCTGCGACGGCCGGAGATCCCGGATGTAGGAGGACGGACGGACGGAGCAGCGAGGAGCACCGAGGAGCGGCGCGGATCAGAAGACCGGAATGGTAATATAAGCGCCCTGGGGGGGGGGGCCCTTACAAGGGGGGACAGTGCCAGCATTTGGGGGCTATATGCACTGCTTCCCCCTGCGCTGATTGACAGGGGGAAGCAGTGCATATTTAATGAGCGGCCCCACGTGACGGGGCCGCTCATACAGCAGCCTCCCCCCGCCTCCTGCAGCCTCCACAGCCCCGGGACACAGCCCCCACCTACATGTACCGTATATGACCCGTGTATAAGCCGAGGGGTAGACTTTTCAGCCCAAATTTTGGGCTGAAAAACTCGGCTTATACACGAGTATATACGGTAATTAACCCAATCAGCAGTTGGTGTAATTGCGTAACTATCTACCCACAAATACTAAATGGCGGCTCAGTGTGCAAAAAACAGGTCATCACACAGCACCAAAAGAACGAGAATGTATAACCCCTTCAGCCCCCGGAGATTTTCCGTTTTTCTCACTCCTTATCCCTAGTCCATAGCGTTTTTATTTCTAAGTCAATATAGGGCTTGTTTTTTGCAGGACGACTTGTACTTTTGTATGAAATAATTTATTTTACCATAAAGTGTACTGCAAAATGGGAAACAAAATTCCAAGTGCTTGGAGATTGCAAATAAAAAAAATAAGTGCAATTACACGTTTGTTTTCTGAGTTTTTTATTCACCACGTTCACTATATGGTAAAACTGACTTGACGGTATGATGCCTCGCTCGGGTCAGTACGAGTTCATATATACCAAACATGCATACTTTTACTGTTATTACTGTTATCTAAGTGGTGAAAAAAAAAATTCAGACTTTTTTAAAGAAAAATAATTGCACTTTTGCGCCATTTCCCATGACCCGTAGCGTCCTCATTTTTCGGGATCTGTGGGTTGTGTGACGGCATATTTTTGAGTCTTGAGCCGACGTTTCTAATGATAGCATTTTTGGGTAGATACGCTCTTTTGATCACACGTTATTGCATTTTATTGCAATGTTGCGGCGACCAAAAAAAAATTAATTTTGCCGTTTAGATTTTTTTCTGTTACGCAGTTTACAGATCAGATTGGTATTGCAGTGTTCAGAAATGCCCAAATATGTGTATTATTTATAGTTTTATATTCAATGGCGCAAAAAAGGGTGATTTGAACACATTTTTTTTGGTTTTTTTTTCAATACTTTAAAAAAATTCTTTTTTATATTCTACTGTGCACACTAGAGGGCATTACAGCTCCACTGTCTGATCGCTTCCCCTGTGTTCGGATGGGCTAAAGCACATCTGAACATAGCGAAAATGATCACTCCCTGCCGATGAGGTCACTGCGACATCACAGGCAGGAAGTGAATCAGGACAGCTTTTGGGATCATTACAGGACCACATGCCGTCCAGTCTAAGTATGCAAGTCCCGTGACTGCTTCACGGGACCTGCGATCCCTGCCACAGGGCTTAGCACCATCTCCGCAGCAGGGCTTTGGATCACACCGTCAGTGAATGACAGTGTGATCCAAAGGGTCAAAAGTGGCAATCAGATCATCAATCTGATCGGCGCTGTTATATACACATCTCAGCTGATGACATCAGCTGAGATGTGGGGGGGCGTGAGCTTGCAACAAAGTGTGGGATGTGACCCAACACGTACATGTATGTCATATATTGTGAAAGGTCTAAAGTTTTAGCTCTCTGAAAATTGCAACAAAAAAGTTGCAGTATAGTCCTTTTTCTGCTATTTTATGCACTTGAATTTTCACTGGGGGATATAGAACCATGAGTCTGCTGCCACCTGGCAGCTGACACTGATATTACATGACATAAGAAACTAGCTCTTCCCCAGCATATTTGCTGGTCTCTAACCACCTCAGTTTTTCTGTGTGGTAGGTGGAGGAGACTCTGTTCCAGATCCATCTGAAATGTTGGTTAACCCTTTTTATTTCCTTTCTTTTTTAGAGCCTTGTGGGTAACAGGATATAATTGTGCAAGGTTTCACCTACACGTTTGGCTGGACCATGGTACCTTGCTGCTCAGGTACAGTACAAACTTTTGGTCTGTACTATATATTTCACAAAATGTCAAGTTACTGAAAATATATTTAGGAAATATGAATTGATAAAAAGGATAAAGAAAATAAAGTGGTGCAGTTTTATTTGTATAATGGATTTCTTTTCTTTATGCCTTATTTCCTTATCTGTTTGCTTTTTCTACTGATTTCTCACTAAAGTGAAAAATATAATCAGAGTCCTCAGTGGTTGATACCTTTTAATGGCTAAGGCTAGGGTCACACTTGCGTTTTTTTCATGCTTTTTTGGAGACCTGCGTTTTTATAAAAGCATGTAAAAACGCACCCATAGGCCCCCATGTTAAAAAAACGCATGCCCTAATAGCAAAAACGCATGTCTAAAGTGCCATGCGTTTTTGGCATGAGTTTTTGCACTTATGTGAGTAGCTGCCTTCAAAAACGCATGCAAAAACGCATAGTACATTAGTACCATTTAGTGCCATCCAAAAACGCATGCGTTTTCCATAGGGGCCCATGTTAAATAAACACATGCGTTTTCCATAGGGGCCCATGTTAAAAAAAACGCATGTGTTTTCTAAAAAACGCATGGGTTTGTAAAACAGCACCAAAAAATAGTGCATGCACTATTATTGGGTGCTGATTTAAAAATGCATGCAAAAACGCAGGGTGCCATCAGAAACCTTAAAAAACGCATGCTGAAATGGAAAAAAGCATGCGAAGCTCTTTTTTTTAAGGCACTAAAAAAACTCATGCCAAGTGTGACCCTAGCCTAACTGAAAACATGGTAAGTGAAAGCAAAGCAAGTTTTCAAGACACTATTGCAGGGGTGGGGAACCTTTTTCTGCCAGGGGCCATTTGGAAATTTCTACCATCATTCGAGGGCCGCACAAAATTATCAACTTCAACATTATCCGCTATATTTGGTTAACCAATCAACTCACCCGTACTGTGGTGGCTGGGGCTGTTTCTCCTTGGCATGGGTAATATTGATCAAGTTGCTTCTCAACTGCTTTTCCAGGTTTGCTATAGCCCTAGACATCACAGGAGAGGAGGGGAGCATATACCTAACTGGGGAGGCTGAGGATGGGGCATAGAGATCACTGGGGAGCTGGATTTCAAGGGCAGACAGTCAGCAAAATGTGTCTGCCACCGTGAGCACTGTGGTCCCCAAGAATGTATACATGTACACAAACATGTATACTTTTACTGTTACCTAAGTGGTGAAAAAAAATCAGTTTTTAAATAAAAAGAATTGAGCTTTTTTGCGTTTGATGGCCATGTGACAGCTTGTTTTTTGCTGCTTGAGCTGATGTTTTTCATGAACATTTTTGGGTAGATTTGATGTTTTGATCACCTGTTATTGCAATGTTGTGGCAACCAAATAAAAACAAGTTTGGACTTTTTTTCCTTACGCAGTTTACCAATCTGATTGGGCATTTCTGAACCCGGCAATACCAAGTATGTGTATTAATTTATTTTTAATAGTTTTATTTTCAATGAGGCAAAAGGGGGGTGATTAGAACTTATTTTTTTTCATAATTTTAACATTCTTTTTTTATTTTACACTGCCCCCTAGGGGGCCTCAGCACTGCACACTCCGATCGCTTCTCTTTTGTTCTCAGACATACTGCTGCATGTCTCTGAACAAGAAAAATTAACACTTTCTGTGGATGCTGGCACTTGCCGGGGACCATTTTGGTGGAGTCAGTATAAAATGGACTGACTATGACTCCAAAAATATATAATGAGTTGAGCATAGTAGTTCAATGCAGAATGTGCTGAATATCATTATGAATTATTATGTTATACCTAAATATATTTACTATTTTATCATAATAATAGATTTAAAGCCTGATGTTCACATCATACTACAATAAACATGCAAATAGAGTCTGTGGAGCCTCAGTTAGGAGTCTCAAACACAGGACTCCTAACTGAGGTTCCACAGACTCTATTTGCATATTCATAATCCCAGGGGACAATGCACATAGGAATTCACTGTGTTGAGCGCTTTAGCCAGCTGCCCATAGTGTTTTCTTGGACTGGTCTCCCTGAGATTAGTGAATGCTTTGTGACTACAATAAACATGTCATTTAAACATGAGCCATGTATGAAGGAGTCAGAGTTGAAGTCAGGGAAATTGAAGAGTCAGAGCTGGTGGTTTGGTTTACGGACTCCACAGCCCTGCTCGCCAAGCATCCACAGGCAGGTAAGGTTGTGCTCACAACAATCTCCAGACGAACCACAAGGGATCCTGGTTTTGTTCAGGTGCCAGTCGGCAATTAGAAGCAGATCAATAAGCAGAAAATCCGATTAGACCTTGGATATTTTCCAAATTTTTCTTTTATTTTGCACATATATTAAAATGTCAGCATCATGGGAACAGTGATTCCAGACAGCATCCGGGGCGATCACAGAACTTTGGGCCGTCAAGGTAACCATGGAGGTTCTGTGATCGCATCACAGGACCTCTGATGTCAGCAGGGAACGGCGCGATCTCCGCTGCGGCGCTTTGGATTGCGCTGTGAGAGATTACCTGTGGATTGCACTGTCAATGTTAGCTTCATATGTCAGCTGATCAGATCAGATAACATGTATAGGGAATGATGTGAGCTCAGCACATGAGCTTGTACCAGAGGGAGACACAACCAAAGGCATACTATTACGCTCTATGGTCATGAAGGGGTTAAGTCGAACGTGCAACTGTTTGCGCTGAAGTGGCAAAAAAAGACAAAAATAAAGAGCAGTTTTAATTTTGTGCCGTTTTGAATAATTTGGTGCCAAATGAACGTCTACAAATACCACAAGACAAACAAAAAGTGATGCAAGACATGAATTGGGCCCAAAGGCTGCGTTTAGCTGTCCACATTTGTACCATTTGTTTCCCACCTCTCATAATGAAGATGAGGAGTCCTGAGAGTTTTCAGAACTTATAACGTCTCTAGAGCATTAGTCGTTGGGACATTATTGCTAAGATTTCATATCACCTGATGATTTTTGGACTTCTCTGATACCATTCTGCTCTGAATGATTTGTAACAAGAGCACTGTTGTAGGCTGCACTTTCAGTAATAGCAATATATCACACACAAGTGAATGTCAGCAACTTCTAGAATCCTACCATACATGAATACTAAGGAGTTTCTGGGTCCTTTTAAATTCCAAAAGGTTATATATTAGTTGGAAGCCTATGAAACAATGTTCTCTATATTAAAATTCACAATCTATTATACATAGTGACTGAATCTGGCACTGCAGCTTTATAGCTGGCTGATAGAATTTTGTCACTATTAGTGCCAGACTATTGCTTTATCGCTTCCTAATACCAGCGCACGGTTCCGCTTTAACATCCTTTATATTTTTGTACTTCTTTGTAGTATTATTACTAGATACACAGTTGTATTTTCTGTCTTTTATGCAAGCTCATGAAAACTGAGTTACCTTCCTGTGTGTTCTTCGATGAATAATAAGGCCCGGTCTCTGGGCAAAAGATTTCCCACACTCTATGCATAAATGTGGTTTTTCACCTGTGTGTATGATCTGATGGTTGACCAGATGAGACTTGCGTGCAAAACATCTTCCGCACTCAGGACACTGGAATGGCTTCTCACCTGTGTGAATTATCTGGTGTTTCCCAAGATGAGACTTGCGAGCAAAACATTTCCCGCATTCGGCACACTGGAAAGGCCTCTCGCCAGTGTGGATCCTTTGATGCTTGGCAAGGCCAGACTTGTCTGTAAAACACTTGCCACATTGCGGACACGGGAAGGGCTTCTCCCCTGTGTGGATTCTTTCATGTTTAATAAGGTCCGCTTTATATGTAAAACTCTTACCACATTGTGCACACTGGTATGGCCTCTCACCTGTGTGGATTCTCTGGTGTTTAGTGAGGCCAGAGTTGTCAGTAAAACATTTTCCACACTCTCCACATGGAAATGGCTTCTCCCCTGTGTGAGTTCGCATGTGCTTGATAAGGTATGAGTTGTGTGTAAAACACTTATTACATTCTGTGCAAGTAAAAGGCTTCTTGGTCACACGGGTTCCCTGAAGTCCTAAAACACCAGGATTTGAGTTAAAATGCTTCATATATTCAGAGTAGGGAAACCTGTTATTTCCTGCACATGCCTTAATAAAATCTGACATATCAAGAAAGCCTTCCTCATGATTGGATGGATCCGATGATAAAGATGCACTGTAAAACATTGGGTGTATATTTCCAGACATGGGGTTTCCTCCAGGTGATTCAACTGTAACATCATCATCATCGTCTTCATCATCATCATCTATTTCACAATCAGGAGACGAAATGACATGTGCGTCCATAGAATGTCTGCTTTCGTGCCCATCTGCAGATAATAGACAGCATTATTAATAACTAAACAAGTAAAAGAGAGACTGAGTCCATAAAAGTATATTTAATATGGTATTAAACAGTATTTTGTGGGTGGGTAAAATTCAGGAACAACAAAGCATGTCTTTGCCAATACCAAAAAGGGACATGAGGAGGAAAAACAAAATGTCTACAATCAATCCCTTGTCACTGAAGCATTCTATAAGAATAAGGCTGGTTTCACACTGCAGTTTTTTACCTGACCAGGTTCAATCAGGTTTGTGTGTCAAAACCTGAAGTGTCTCCAAAACTCATAACTGGTGTCAATCTTTCAATTATAGTTTGTCTATGCAAGTTCCTCTCCTGGTTCTGGCACTCAAACATGATCAGGGAAAAAACTGCAGTGTGAAACCAGCCTTAGGCTGGGTTCACACCACGGCACAATCCACCCGGGGCTGTCAGGGGTGAAACTGACAGCCCCGGACCGGATCTGGACACAGAACCGGAGGGCCAATTATGCCCTCTGGTCCGGTGTCCAGCCAGATGGCTCATTTGCAGCCGCAGCTGCTGATAATTCAGGACTGCGGGGAGCGAGCTGCGGTCCTGAACTGTCAACAGGGGACAGCTCTGTGGTGCTGAAGTTCAGTGCCTAGCGGTGCTGCGCTTCAGCACCCGGCGTCTGGCTTCCGGGTGCGGCTCCAGTGCCATAGACCCCTATGTTAGTGGGCGCCGGATCCGGGAGAAAAATCTGAATCCTCCTGGATTCTCCTGGACAGATGGAAGCCAGATGGCAGATAGCTGCCATCCGGCTCCATCCAGCCCCATAGCATACTATGGGGCTGAAATCCGGTCCGAGGCTGTCAGGTTCACCCCGCCTTAGGAGTTTTCTCCTGAGGTGCATGTACTAACACAATAGAAGATATGTCTGACAAGACCCATGATGGAAAGTGATCTTAATTTTTTCCTTAATTTAGAAGCAAATACCTGTGCTGATATCTGTTGGAATTTCTTCCTGTTTAATAACCACACGTAACTCATCACCCTCCTTTTTAATATCTTCTATAACAACAACCTGGAAATCACTGAGGCTTTCATCCTAGAGATTTAAAAAGAAAAAAAAAAACACTACACAGACATATACATGATGTGCCCTTGTATATGATCTTCATTTTTGAGAAGCATCATGAACATTTTAAACACATAACGATTTACACTATTCTGAAAGGACATTAATAGCTGAATTGTAAAGCAACAAATTTTGTGTATTGCATTGCTGTAGCGGTGATTTAAATCTAAGTCTCCCTGTGTTATACTCACCTTCTGCCATCTTCATCCTTTTCCTGCGGTGTTTCGGTTGGTCTGCGCAAAAAGTGATCTGCTGGCAGCTCCAGTCTTTCTTGAAGCATGCCCAAGATCACTTTTTTATACATCTCTATGACAGCCTTGTTCTCATAGAGATGCATTGACAGCTTGTGACGCAACATCTGACTTCCAGCCAGTCAGAAGTTACGAAGCACAAATGCAGCCACGGGACCATATGAACAGGGGCTTAAATATAAAGTGTTATACAAATTACACACCAAATTATGTAGCTCTTTCAGATTCCCTTTGAATTAGGAATCAGTTCACATTTGTAATGTTGATAACTGGTCTTACCAGGAAATCTACCTTATGATCCTGTGGTGCACTGCGACATTCTTGAGGACAATCTTTGGAATAATGAGCTCGAAGACGTCGCTCAGATGGAATTCTCTGGCTGGATTCAGGATTTCTTTCTTTGTAGGTAATAACATTTATTAATGCACTTTCACCAGAAACTAGCATAACATTTTTAAAGATTAGTGAAGCCTAGAACACAGGAAGGGGCACACATGGCATGTATCTAATGTATTAAGAGGTGTATGTCTTAATAAATTAGTGTAAAATATAAAGAGGGGGGGACAAGAGGCGCAATAGTGCCCTATCACTAGTGACACTAGTATATGGACGGTGGTGCTGTGTGGCCGCTCACCTGATTCAGTTGTGGTCCCCACAACTGGTTTGACTGCGTTAGGAATCAGTGTTCCAAGCTGCTGCAGGACCTCCACCTACCACTGGATCGTGGTGTATTCCAAGAGAGATGATGGGAGTGATGGTGTGCCACGGTCCGCGCTGCTTCTGGATTAAAAAACTCACCAAAGAGCCCAGCAAACTTTCATCCTTTTTATTCCTTATTCCAAAGGAATAAGGAATAAAAAGGATGAAAGTTTGCTGGGCTCTTTGGTGAGTTTTTTAATCCAGAAGCAGCGCGGACCGTGGCACACCATCACTCCCATCATCTCTCTTAATAAATTAGTGGCATATTACCTAAAGTATGCTGGTGTTAATAAATATCCCCCAGTCGCTCAGTGCAAAATTTATATACGGTGATCAGATGCCAAGCGTGATCTTTAAAACTTACTCTATATTTCTTTACAATCATTGAAAAGTTTTCCCTTACCCGGTGGTGCAAGAGTCTGGTGGTTCACAATGACATCCTTGTACACTTCTAAATACTCCTGGTCCTAATCAGGAAAATAGATGACACCTTATAGCAGTGGTCTTCAACATGTTGTTATGCCACAACTACTCACAGTATGCACCAACAGAAGCAAACACTTTATAGGATCCCAACACACACATTTATACAGTCATCATCTAGCTGTATGATGTACCAGTATTCCAGTAGTGCTCACCTCTACAGTCAGCAGCTCAATGATCCTGTTAGTGAGTTGTAGGATCTTTTTATTTCTTTCATCATCTTTTAATGAATGAAGTGGAGGCTTCATGATGGGATCCTGGGTAATGCTAAGTCTTCCAGATTCTGTCTTAATGGCGGTGAAATTCTATCAAGGACAACGATAGTCACAGTTATTAGTCTTGACCTTGAATAACCCCTAAAGAGATCCTACAAAAAGAACTTTATACACATTAGTTTATTGACAGCTGACCATTTAATGTGCATGAGATCTCCTGAACAATGATAATGTGGCAGAGAAGGAGTAGAATAAACAGAATGTACCCTAGTACGGGGAAAGTGGTATCAGGAGCAATGTCTGTTGGCCAAATGCTCGACCACTAAGGTGCATGGAAAGCCTTAGCAATTGTGCACAGATATTAGGGAAGATAACATTACTTACATCTCCGGTGAGCAGGTATATGATCTCCAATGTGAAGTTTAATACCTTCTCAGGCATTCGACTCTTATCCTTTGCCATTTTGAAATACTCTGTCCAATAATACAGTAGTAGTCCTGAGCAGACCTACAATGGAAACAGAGACTGAATAAAACTGGTTTTGGCAGATATTCCCAGCAGCCTCAAGGTTTTAGATCGATACTGATAAAACAAAGAAATCGGTCACCAGGTTTTTGCTATGTTATCTGAGAAGCATGATATAGGGGTTCCCCTCTATTAATCAAAAAGGGAGTCTACGGCATCTAAGCAGTCAGACAGAGAGGCCACCAATATCACCCCACTGACACACCCCATTGCAGCTTTACGGCAGCTGTCCCCCAGTAGATTTCATCTTTGTGTACCTAATTCAAAATCCCCCCTTGCCATCTTTCCCAATCTAATATATAAAGCTCACGTCTGGACCCCGAGAGCGTCATAGGCTATGTTGTGAGGCAAAATTTTAACCCTGTGCGTTCCAGTTCACCAAACAATTTCGCCCCTATCTACATAATGGGGAAAAAGTGACAGTTACCAGTTGTGAATGAGAGGGGCTTAATGACAGCGCCAAAGACTAACAGCACATACCAGCATATAGTCACTAAGGTGGGGCCCCAACATGAGATATTCACCACGCACGGGGACATGTATACACACCACACGCACACAAAGAGTAACAGCAAGTGTATAGTTGCTAAGGTGCAGCCCCAACATTGGATATTCACCACGCACCCGAACAAACACACACACCACAAAGAGACACACAAAACAGACACACACACACACACCCCACAGGGACACACACACACCACACAGACCCCCCCCCCCACAGGGACACACACACACACACACCCTATAGGGACACATGCACTCACCCCACAGGGACACACACACACCACCCAGACAGACACAGATGTGCACAAATCACCTCACACAACTCGCCTCATACGTGTGCCATCTTTAATTTCCAAACATAAACATCTGATTAAAAACAGCCAATGTGCAACACATGTGCCATATAGGGTATTAAGGCAGATGTCAGTCACATGAGCTGTCTATTATGTGTATGTGTGAGGTAACATATACTACCTGGCCAGGGGGTGGGTTTACTGTTGGCTGGAGATTTATTAGGTTGCCTATAGCAACCAATCACAGCTCAGCTTCTATTTTCTTACAGGTCATTAATATGACATATTCAAATTCTATTTTGTTATAGCTAACAGCAGTTATTTATTAACCCGGGTGTAGTCAGGTACTACAGCTAGTTTGTCATAAAATGTATACATATACATAGCATTATTGTGTCAGCAAACATAAAAAATTTGAAAACAGCAATATCAAAATTGCCTTCATCCAACACAGAAAACACTATAATTATAAATATATATATAATATATTTGTGATATATATACATACCACATACATACACATACACATATATACATGAGACCTCCCCCACCCCCAAATAAAAGAATAGTTAAAAAAACAGCAAAGAAGTGCAGTTTAAGTAACCAATATTTATTGTTTTGTTTTGTCTTGTACTGCTTCCCCCCCCACCCAAAAAAAAAAAAAATAAATAAAAAAGATAGAAGCTTGGAAAAAGTTCAATTGACAGAAAAAAAAAACATTTAAATAGGAGAATTTGTAAATACAGCAGCCCAAACTACAATTTTGCAACTTAAAGGGAAACATAGCAAGATTTCGGGACACTGTGGTCAGCAGAGAAGATTCATTCCATCTGTCAACCACTTCTCTGCTGACCACTCCCCAGGGAATGAATATTCATGTACTGGCAGCACTGCCACACCTTAAGTATTGCTCTCCTCTGCAAGCACACAAGGACAGCTCAGTGGAAATCACTTGCATGGAGGGGTCTATAGCCTCCAGTCTGTGCTGCTCTCCCTTGTATGCAGGAAAGCAAATGGTCAAAAAAACACATAGAATCTCTCACAGACAGCAAAGGATCAAAGGAACAAACACCTTTCCCCTCTCCACCAGGAGGTTAGCATAGACAGAGGAGACTGCCTAATATGATAGCTCAGCTAGGTATACATCTGCCATCTCTCGTTCCCCTCCTTCTCAGAAGCACAGTGCAGGACAGAAAAATAAAAATGAAAGCTACTTGTGAGACACAGCGCACAGAGGGGAGGGAATACCAGCTTGGGTGGGTATGGATATTTAAATAATATTTATCTCTGTTAACTAGTCGGCAGTGCAAGTAATGGACCGGACTAGTGCAGCCTGCTATGCGCTCGGTGTGAAGATGCAAATAGCAAGAAAACTACAGAAGATAAAGTAATGATTTTATATGTTTTAAAAGGTCTGCCCAGGCATTATTCAAGGAAACTATTAGTATTATACTGAAAATTACCTTGACTCTGTTGGTCAGTACCATGTATTTTATGTGGACACGTCAGGTCATTAGAAAAATTAAACCTGAGCATCAAAGGCAAAATTGAGCCTTTTTCTCCATTCTGCACAACAAAGATTTTTTTCTCGATTTTCACTACTTTGTAAGGTGACATGTGAAACTCGTCCTACAAAAAACATCCCACATACAGCAACCTCAACTAACCGTCTAGGCCAGTGCTCCCCAACTCCATTCCTCAAGATCCACCAGGTATTGAGAATTTTCTTAGTATTGCACAAGTGATAATTTAATCACCATCAACGTGAATTCCAACACATGTGCTTTGCGAAATCCTGAAAACATGCACTGTTGGTGGCTATTGAGGACTGAAATTGGAGCACAATGCCCTAACACAAACACTCACAACCCCCACAACCTTACAGCCATTCACCCAGCCCCTCTCCCCCAGTCCCCCTACCCAGAGCACTTTAGAACACTCGCTCGGTATGCAACAAACTCTCATTAATCCATGACCTCTTCACCTCCAACAAACTCTCAATCCTTGGCATCACTAAAACATGGCTCACCCCCTCGGACACCGCCTCCCCGCTGCACTCTCCTATGGCGGACTCTTTCCCCCCTCCCCAGCAACAAGCACGGTGAAGGTGTTGGCTTGCTCCAGTCCGACAGCTGTTCCTTCATCCCAACGTCACTCACGACCTCTGCCTCCCTTACCTCATTCGAGGTGCACTCAGTCCGCATCTTCTCACTCTGCAACCTTCAGCTGGCTGTCATCTACCGTCCCCCAGGATCTAGTCCCACCTTCCATGACCATTTCACCACTTGGCTTCTCCACTTCTTTTTTTCCGACATCCCCAATATCATCATGGGCGATCTCAACATTTCCATCAACACCCCCCACCCTGCTGCCTCTAGACTCATATCACTGACTACCTCCTTCGGGCTTTTCCAATAGACCTCCTCAGCCACTCACAAGGATGGCCACACGCTCTACCTCATCTTCACCTCCCTATGTTCCCTCCCTGACCGCTCAAACTCACCCCTCCTCCTATCTGATCACAACCTGCTGACTTTCTCCTCCTTCTCCCCTCTCACCACACTTCCGCCTCTCCGGAAACTCTCTCACCCCCGCAGAAACCTTAGAGAGTGAATGAAAGTCAATAAGTTTAAGTCCCTTCTCCCTCTTGTAGACATAGCTTCCACACATGACGCAGACGCTGCTGCCACCCTCTATAACACCACAATCACTACAGCCCTCGACCAGGCCGCCCCCCCCTTCACATACAAGAAAACCCGCACACACAGGCAACCCTGGCTCACCACTACTAAAGAACTGCGTCAGGCATCCAGGCCGGCTGAGCGAAGATGGAAGAAATCCCATTCCGCAGTGAACTTCGCCATGTACAAACAGTCCCTCACTAATTTCAAGGCCGCACTCACCGCCGCAAGTAAGACAATTGCTTGCAAAGGGCCCAGTGGTCCAAAGAGTACTAGAAAAGGTAATGGAGAAGTGCCCGCTGGTGCAATGCTTAGAGGATGGTACCATGTACTTGGCGGGAAACTAAATCCCACTCTGCTTTTATATCATAAGTTGTGGGAGAAACTGAAACAGGCGAGGGGCATAACACAGCTCACCAAGTACTCCCCACTGTGGAACAATCATAACCTACAGGAGATACGACGGATGGGATGTTTACATGAGTGGCAAAATAAGGGCATTGGGTATGTGTACCAGATAATGGCTGGAAATAGCTTAAAATCATTCACACAAATGAGAGGTGAATTTGGACTGAGAGAGTCGGGGATGTACCAATACATGCAGATGCACCATGCCTTCCAGACACAAAGAAAGGCTGGGGAGATCTCTATACAAAAAGACATAGTGTTGGATTATGTGGGTGGCGACGGACCGACGAGAGGAGTGATTTCCACGATGTACGGTGACTTGTTACACACATATTCGCTTCAATATCCAACACGGGCAAAAACAAAATGGGAGGCGGAAGTGGGAGTTATAGATGAGGACAAGTGGTCCTCGATTCTGGAGTGGGTCCCGAGTTTATCCCTCAATGAACTGGGCAGATTGTCCCAGCTGTATCTGATATATAGAGTCTACCGGTCCCCTGCCTTTATGTTTGGGGTGAATTTGAGACCCACATCGGAGTGTCCTAGATGTAAAATGGAAGGGGCTGGGATATATCATATGATGTGGACATGCTCGAGACTATCAACATACTGGTTATTGATCATCAACAGGATAGAAGGGGCATATAAATGTGCTATACCAAGGGAACCAGTGGTGTGCCTATTGGGGTACGTGGACGAGATCTGTGTGGATTCCAACTCAAAAATAGCCATTGCAAGACTGTTATTCATAGCAAGAAAACTAATAGCCAGATTCTGGATCAGGGAGGAGCCTCCGTCCAGGAGAGAGTTTCTGGCACAGGCAAGCTATGTCTCCAAGATGGAGAGTAACATATATCGTAGACGTGGGAGGGACAATGTATACACTAAGATTTGGTCTCCATGGCTAGAATATGGTACGTAGGAAGAAATGAATATATAAAGGTAAATCGGGGGTGTATGAAGGAAAGAAGGAATGGAGGGAGGAAGACTGTATTGTGATATACTTTAAAAATTGCTGATATGATTTGTTACTGGTGATTGCTGTCTGGGAAGGGGGAGGGGGGAGGGAGGGGGGGGGGAAAGGGGTTTCAGAGATTTAATGACAAAATGTATCTACTGGACATTTTCATGTATGTCTGTTTATTTGTTCAATAAAAAATTTATCTGATTAAAAAAAAAAAAAGACAATTGCTTACCCGTAAGTGGATTTCCCGAAACCATGACAGCACTGTGACATGAGAGAGGAGGTTTCCCCCGGGAACAGGAAGCCCTACTGAAGATAAAAGGGGTGGCCCCTCTCTCGTGCCCTTCAGTGTGTTTTCAGAGACTCTGCGGCAGCCGCCAAATTAGTATATACATACATAACAAACATACAAAAAAGTGCTCTGTATAGGTCAGAACCATAACTTGTGTAACACCTTGTGAAAAAATAATATCAAGCAGCAATATCAAAAGCAAGAAGCAAGGGAGGGAAGTAGCACTGTGCTGTCATGGTTCCGGGAAATAAAATTACCGTTAAGCAATTGTCTTATTTCCCTACCACCATGGCAGCACCGTAACATGAGAGATTAAAATAGTAAAGAATGCTAGGGTTGGACTATTGCTGAAAGCACCTTTCTCCCAAAAGACAGGGAAGAATACCCAAGGTCCAACTGATAGTGGCGAAAATAGGTAGAAGACGACCAGACTGCAGCATTACAAATCTGTTCTAAGGAAGCATTAGCTCTTTCTGCCCATGAGGTGCCCCTGGCTCTGGTAGAATGGGCCCTAACCACGTGAGAGGGATCCTCCCCTTTTGAAAGATGGGTTAAGATGGCCATTAACCATACCTATATAGTGATAGTGGATTTAGTAGCCATGTGTCACTTATTAGGTCCCTGAAACAGTATGAACATGGCTGTAGACTTCCGCTAGGAGCTAGTTTTATCTAAATATTCGAGGACGCAACTGCGGACTTCAAGGGTGTGGAAAACTAACTCACCGTCAATGCGAGGGTTATCACAGAAGGAAGGGAGAACTATTTCTTGAGTTCCATGGAATTTGGAATTCACTTTAGGTAAAAAAAGCAGGGTCCGGTTTTAAAACAACCCTGTCATCCAAAATTGTTGTAAGTGGAGGGTTAATAGAAATAGCCTGTAGTTCGTGTACCCGCCGCGCTGAGGTTAAGGCAACAAGAAGTGCGGTTTTAAGGTTAAGGAATTTAATTGAACTGGAAGTTAGAGGTTCGAAGGGAGTTTTGGTGAGGGCAGTCAGGACAAGATTCAAATCCCATGAAGCAATTTTAGGACCGGGAGGGGTCTGGAAGGAGGCCCTAATAAACCGATGCACCCAGGGATGAACAGCAAGTTTAAAATTAAAGAGTGCCCCCAAAGCCAACACTTGGAACTTTCAAGGTACTTGTCGAGAGCCCCTTCTCAAAACCTTTTTGTAAGAATTCTAAAAGCCTCCGATAGAGGGACTGGCTGACTTTGAGGGGTAATGGTGCAGCCTAAATATTCCAGAAATGTATTCCATATGGAAGAATATTTAATAGACGTAACCCGTTTTCTACTGAGCATAAGGGTGGAAACCAAAGGGTCCAAAAACCCTCTGGCTAACAACAATCCCTGTTCAAGAGCCAAGCCGTCAGATGGAGGTTGTGTACTCGAGGATGACGGATCGGCCCCTGAGACAGGAGATCGGGGATGTCGGGAAGAGGCCACGTGTCCGAGGCTGACAATAGCTGCAGGTGTGAGAACCAAGCCTGCTTTGGCCAAAATGGGGCAATCAGGACCACTCTAGCCAGATCGTCTCGAATCTTCTTCAACACTAAGGGAATAAGAAGAAACGGAGGGAAGGCGTAGTGAAGTTTGAACTTTCACTTCTGCAAAAGTATGTGTATCCCGTTCAGGCTTTCTCAGGGTCTGGTCACCAAAAGATCTATCTCTGGGACTCCCCATTTTACACAAAGCTGGTCGAACACACCCCAATTTAGGGACCACTCCCCCTGATGGAGAGAGTATGACGACAAAAAAATAAATCTGCGTTCAAATTTTCGGAGACTTTCAAATGACGAGCTGTTAAAGACAGAAGATATCGTTCTGTTATGCTGAACAGTCTGTTTGTTTCTAGCAGCAAGAGATGAGATCTGGTACCCCCTTGATGGTTGATATGAGATACTGTAGTACAGTTGTCTGATAGGATCACTACATGTCTGGCTGTGATCTGGGGGAGGAAACTCTGCACTGCCCTGGTGACTGCTGTAAGCTCCTTCAGATTGGATAACCCCTCTATCAGCTTTGACTCCCATCTGCCTTGTAAATACTGGCCTTCCAGATGGACCACCCACCCCTGGGGCTGGCATCCCTAGTAATTATTACAGGATCTGGAGTGGACGAAGGAACCCCTACTCTTAGGTTGGAGCTTTCCACCCACCAAGCTAAGGAGTCCCGGACTACTGCTGACAACTGGAATCTTGTAGCTAGACTGGATTGTCCATCTGACTGCACTGCCAAGATTTGTGTTTGCAATACCTGATTACGAAGCTGAACCCAATGCACAGACGGGATTGGTGGCTGCCAGAAACCCCAGCAAGGACTTGGCTCCTCGTAAAGTCAAGGACTGTCATCGTAGAGCTCTGTGCACCATGTGAAGGAGAGACAGGAGTTTGTTTTCTGGCAGTAGAGATCTGAGCGACTGAATTCAGGGAGATCCCCAGAAACAATTGAGATTATGCCGGTTCCAATTTTGACTTGTCCATATTCACTAGCCAGCCTAAGTCTTGTAGGACAGAAGGACTCTTTGAACTGCTAACATGCAGAGAGGTCTTGTGGCTCTGATCACGAGAAAGTCGTCCATTTTTTTTAAGACTGTTGGTGCTAGGGAAATGCCAAAAGGAAGACACTGATATTGAAGATGAGCCAGGACACCGTTGAGGTACACTGCCAGTCTGAGATACTTTTGAAGTCGATTACCGTCATGAAGCAAGCAGGAAAAAGGAGTCTGACCATGGATTTCAACGTCTCTATTTTGAATTGCTCTATGGAAATACATTTATTCAAACGTTTAAAGTTAAAAATTGTACGAAAAGACCCATCCGGTTTCCGAACGAGAAAAAGATTGCTATAAAAACCTTCTTCTCTTTCTGAAAGTGGAACCTATGTCAGAACTCCTTTTTCCAGCACTATGTGAACTTTTTCTCCCCGGCTTTGCATGACATATCAACATCTGATTGGGGGGGAGAAGAGAAGAAAGAGAGAGTTTAACACCCCGAGAAATGGAATTCACAACCCACTGGGAAGCAGTCAGGGAGCCCACTGAGGGGCGAAGTGTTGTAATCTACCCCTAATGGCCACTTTACACGCGGCAACAGGAAGATAGAAAACGGCAGGTGTCGGAGACAATTGTACCTTTTACCTTCAAAACACCTTGCAGATACCTGAATTACACGCAGCCACTTCAAGGTGTTTTGAAGGTAAAAGGTACAATTGTCTCCGACACCTGCCGTTTAAAGTGGCCATTACAGGCGTTTGGTGTCATTGCCGTCCTGGTTTCCCCCTATAGCTAGGCTTGTTAAATAAAAGAACCCTTATCCTGACTCCTGCCACCATGCCAAGTTTGACTACGGCCAGAGGAATCCCGCTGCGGATTACCTCTACCCCTCCTTCTATCTGAGGTGGAATAAAAGGGTCTTTGAAATCGGGGAACAAACAGATGAGGAAAATGTTTCTTTTTATCTGCTGCTTTTTCAAGCAAGTCATCAAAGTCGGAGCCAAACAGGTAGTCGCCTTGACACGGAATGGCACATAACCGCATTTTCGACTGAAAGTCCGCCTTCCACTCTTCAAGTCAAAGAGTCCTGCAACTGGAGTTGGTAAGGGCGCAGGCACGGGCCGCAAGTTTAATACTGTCAATAGAAGCATCTGCAAGAAACCCTGCTGCTTTATTCATAGCCAGTAGGGCCTGAAGGAATTGTTCTCTAGGCCTCCTTTCTTTAATCTGAGACTCCAAATCCTGGATCCACTTGATGAGCAACCTGGTGGTACAAGTAGTAACAATATTAGGTTTAAACGTACAAGCCATGGCTTCCCAGGCACCTTTAAGAAAACTATCAGACTTTTTGTCCAGGGGGTCTTTCAGCGACCCAACATCATCAAATAGGAGATACATATTCTTTGAAACCTTTGCAATAGCGGCATCAATTTTGGGAGATTTCTCCCAAGTCTGGGAGACTTCATCAGCCAACGGATATTTTCGTTTTAAGACCTGGGGTACAGAAAATTTCCTAACAGGCTTTTTCAATTCCTTTTTTAATTAAAGATAAAATACTATCATGGACTGGAAAGACACGATCTTTGCGATCTTGCAAGTTACGAAACACTTCATCTTGGATAGATCTCTGCTCTTTTGGAGATTCAACCTCCAAGGTAGTTCTTATAAGTTTCAGTAATATGCCAATGTCTTCAGTTGGAAAACAGAAATGTCCGCCCTCCTCATCTGAAGAGGACAGGTCAGAAAAGTCAGAGTATACATGCTGCCCCTCACGAGTTAATCTGTTCTCCTGGGAGCCACCACCTGACCCCTGTAGCTGTTGTATCCAGCAGTATGGGCAAAACATCAGGAAAGGACTTAACATCTTTAAATAGAGTTGGAGTCTCCTCCACTATTGTGCGTTCTATACAGGCACTGCAGAGCTGCTTCCCATAACCTTTGTCTAGGTCTTTTTGCACATAATACAGACCTTATGCTTGGTCTGTGCTACACTTTTTTTTTTTTTTGCCCTACAACAAGAGAAAAATAAAGTAGCATCAATACAATTGCCTTGTCAAAAGGCACTCACCCCTCCAGATGACGATAAATAGTTTACATAGCTTTTAAGGTTGAAGGAAGACTTTAAGTCAATCTAGTTCAACCCATAACCTAACATGTTGATCCAGAGGAAGGCAAAAAAAAACCATGTGGCAACACTAAGCTCCACATTAGGGAAAGAAATTCCTTCCTGACTCCACATACAGCAATCAGACTAACTCCCTGGATCAACTCCCTATCAAAGAATCTAGTATATATAACCGGTAATATTATAGTTTTCAAGAAAGGCATCCAGGCCCTTCTTAAATAATAGGTGTGAGTCACTCATTACAACATAATGTGGCAGAGAGTTCAATAGTCTCACTGCTTTTACAGTAAAGAATCCACGTCTGTGATTGTGATTAAAGGGAACCTGTCACCCCAAATAAGCTTTCTAACCTATTAATACTTGTCCCTGCAGCCTTACAACACATTCTAACACATCCCTGACTCACCTTTTTTTACTAATCTACAAGTACAATAATGTAGTTAGGAAACGTACAAAATTCTTTTCACAGGGGCGTTCCTCCAAGGCATTTTGACTGGTAGGCGGGTCCCCTTGTGAGCGCAAACCCCCGCCTCGCAGCTCTAATACGCCCTAATGGGCGTCATTATACAAATACAGAGCGCGGGCACGATTTCAATATCGCGCCCGCAACGTCACTGCTGCGACGCGGTCATGCGACGCCGGGATCGCGCGTCACTTCCGGTCGCACACAGGCAGACTGCAGCATGCAATGTGCACATGCGCGAAGTCTGCCTGTAAGCCATGCGACCGGAAGTGACGCGTCCCGGCGTCACATGACCGCGTCGCACCGGTGACGTTGCGGGCGCGATATTGAAATTGTGCCCGAGCTCTGTATTTGTATAATGAAGCCCATTAGGGCGTATTAGAGTGGCGAGGCAGGGGTAGTGCGGCACAAGGGGACCCGCCTACCGGTCAAAATGCCTTGGTGGAACGCCCCTGTGACAAGAATTTTGTAAGTTTCCTAACTACATTATTGTACTTGTAGATTAGTAAAAAAAAAGGTAAGTCAGGGATGTGTTAGCATGTATTGTATGGCTGCAGGGACAGGTATTAATAGGTTAGAAAGCTTATTTGGGGTGACAGGTTCCCTTTAAACCTTCTTTCCTCCAGATGTAGAGGATGACCCCTTGTCCCCGTCTCAGTCCTAAGAGTAAAGAGATTATTAAAAAGGTCTCTGTACTGTCCCCTCATAGATTTATACATTATTATAAGATCACCCCTAAGCCTTTATTTTTCCAAGCTAAATAACCCCAAGTTTAATAACCTGTCTTGGTATTGCAGACCCCTCAGTCCCCTAATGACTTTGGTCGCTCTTCTCTGGACCCGCTCTAGTTCAGCTATATCTTTCTTATAGACCGGAGACCAGAATTGTACATAGAATTCTAAGTGTGGTCGCACTAGTGACTTGTATAGAGGTAAAATTATGTTCTCCTCATGAGCAACTATGCCTCTTTAATGCATCCCATTATTTTATTTGCCTTTGCAGCAGCTGCCTGACACTGGCCACTAAATGCGAGTTTGTCATCTACCCATAAATCCAGGTCTTTTTCAGTGAGTTTTGCCCAGTGTTTTATAATTAAGAACATAATTACCGTATACCTTTCGTTTCCTCTGCCCAAGTACATGACCTTACATTTATCCCCATTAAAGCTCAGTTGCCATTTATTAGTCCAAGCTTCTAGTTTACATAAATCCTCCTGTAATATAAAATTGTCCTCCGCTGTATTGATTACCCTACAGAGTTTAGTGTCACTTTTTAGTTTCTTACTATTTATGTAGTTAAAAAATATTTTGGGATTATTTTTACTTTCTCTGGCAATGAATCTCTTTGTCTCAATCTTTGCTGCCTTGATTTGCTTTTTACAAATGTTATTTAATGCCTCATCACTACCTACTTGCTTTAATTCACTAAATGCTTTCTTTTGGTCACTTATTGCGCCTCTTACCGCTTTATTTAGCCATAGTGGTTTCCTCCTATTTCTAGCATGTTTATTCCCATAGGGTATATATTGTGCACAGGTCCTATTCAGGATGCTAATAAACGTCTCCCATTTGCTTTGTGTACTTTTATGTCTCAGGACATTGTCCCAGTTTATTGCACTAAGATCATCTCTCAACCGTTGGAAATGTGCCTTCCTGAAGTTTAGTGTCCTTGTGGCCCCTCTACTACACATCTTATTAAAGGATGGCGAAGAACTGAGTGCCAGTGTCGCGTGCACCAGCAGGGCTATATATGGCTCGCAGTAACACATATGGATGCAGCCATTGATGCCCATCTCCCCTGAAGACATACATGCTGTGTATAGAAATGCGTCGGGAGGCACGCATATATCACGGTGGTGACTTCATTGGACCAATAGAGAACTGAGTGTCATAAAGAAAACGACATCCTCCAGATGAGAGGTCCAGAGCGAATATCAGGCACCAAGGGACATCCACAGAACGGGTGAGATTGTTCCTATATCTACTGCTAGATAGGAGTTATTGCCGCCAGACCGATATACCTCAGTTAGAGGGTGGGTTTTGGTAAAGTGATAAGGGCAGCAACCTGTTGATCACTTGGGTTAAGATTCAACCAGGGTTGGCCCTAACTGTGTTTTGTTGCACCTGTTTTTACTAGGTTGATAAGCCTTTTTAAGTCAGTACTGAGTAAAAGTTACATTTTATGTCTATTTTATTCACAACTATTACCATTATCTGCTGTATTGTATCTTATTAAAGGATACTTGAACATTTATTATTTTATGATCACTATTACCCAAGTGATCTCCAACCCGTAAATGTGATGTGCGGTCTGGCCTGTTGGTTAATATTAGGTCCAGCAGTGCCCCCCTTCTTGTTGGGTCCTGAACCAGTTGTGAAAGATAATTGTCTCTCATAGTTGTCAAAAACCTATTACCTTTGCTGGAACTGCAGGTTTCTGTTCCCCAATGTATTTCAGGGTAGTTGAAGTCCCCCATAATAATGACTTCTCCCTGAGTCGCTGCTTCATCTATTTGCTTTATGAGGACATTCTACTCCACTTCCATTATTGTTGGAGACTTATAACAAACCCCTATCAGTAATTTATTATTTTTCCCCCTCCCCTTATCTCCACCCACAGGGACTCTACATTTCCATTAGATTCACACTATATTATCACGCAGGATGGGTTTTAAGGATGATTTTACGTATAAACAGACACCTCCCCCTCGCTTATTTGTATGCTCATTTCTGAACAAACTATAGCCCTGTAAATTAATAGCCCAGTCATGGCTCTTTCCAGCCATGTCTCCGATATCCCTACCATGTCATAATTATTTTCCAACAAAATCAATTCTAATTCCTCCATTGTGTTGGTGAGGGTTCTGGCATTAGTGTACATGCACTTTATGCATCTCTCTTTACCTCTATTCCTTCCTACTATATTGACTGTTCTAACCCCACTCCCCCATGCCACCCCCAAATTTCATTACTTGTGTCCAGGTTACTATTTACACTATCTTCTCCTCCTGTACAATGAATACCCTCCCCCCCAATCCCTAGTTTAAACACTCCTCCAACCTACTAGCCATTTTCTCCCCCAGCACAGCTGCACCTTCCCCATTGAGGTGCAGCCCGTCCCTAGCATAGAACCTGTAACCAACAGAGAAGTCAGCCCAGATCTCCAGGAACCCAAACCCCTCCTTCCTACACCAATTCCTGAGCCATGTATTTATCTCCCTAATCTCCTCGTTGCCTATCTGGTGTGGCACGTGGTACAGGCAGTATTTCAGAGAATATTACCTTGGAGGTCCTTGTCTTAACTTGCAGCCTAATTCCCTGAAATCATCTTTAAGGACCTTCAACCTACCTCTAACTTTGTCATTTGTGCCAATGTGCACCATAACCACTGGGTCCTCACCAGCCCCTCCCAGTAATCTGTCAACCCGATCAGCGATGTGCCGTAGTCGAGGGCCAGGTAGGCAGCACACTGTTCGACGATCCCTGTCTTTGTGACAGATTGCCCTATCTGTTCCCCTAATAATTGAGTCCCCCACTACCAGCACCTGTCTGGCCTGCCCTTCTCTCCTGTTTTCCCCCTTACTGGAGCTGACACTCCTCCGGCTTTCATTGGACATGCCCTGCTGCAGCAGTGCTATCCCTGAACTCACACCCCCCTCATCTGCCAACTTAGCAAATTTATTGGGGTGTGCCAGATCAGGGCTAGCCTCCCTGGCACTCTTCCCTCTACCCCACCTTCTAACTGTCACCCAGCTAGCTACCTCACTGTCCTTCAGCTCCATCCTCCCCCACATCTATCCCATTGAGCAGCTGTTCAGTGAGCAGCAGACTCCTTTCCATATTGTCTATGGATCTCAGCGTTGCCAGTTGTTCATTTAGATCCAGTATCTGGGCTTCCAAATGCACAACATACTCACATCTCACACAGCAGTATGCACCCTCGAACAGTTGTTCAAGGATTGCATATATGTGGCAAGATGTACACTGGATGGCATTGTCAATTATGGAGCTCTTTTCGTAATGGGGATTGCACCAAACAAACGATAAGTAAAAAGAAATGCAAGTATTAATAAAATACAACTAGCAATTCAGTAAGTCCTCCCTTCCAAACTCCCTGAATCCAAAGTCACTGAATCCAAAGTCACACACTTACTTCCGTCCGCACTTATGCTCCCGATCACACTCAGCTCGTGTCACACTCGCTAAGAAAGAAGATTTAAAGATTTTTTTTTCCCCTGTGGTGATGTGGCCCCTGGTCGGGTGCATCACACGGGTTATCAATGCAGGTCTCTGTTCACATGGGCCCTGAGTAGGTAGCATATTGGTTTATGTAAAAATGCCATGAATGCTGTGTCATGCGTGAGTCATAATGGTTTATGAAAAAGTGCCATGTGTGATGACTCGTGTGCAATAGGATGGGGAATGATCCCTGTCAGGGTGATAGACGGTGATAGCCGTCTTTAGAACCAGACTGAGGTCTCCAAGGGTCGGTGGGTGACGCCTTGAAGTTCTGGGGAAAACGTATGTGAATGTCCTGTAATGTAATGTCATATGGGAATGTCATATAATGCAATGTAAGGATATGCATATTATATGTGAAAATGGAAATACAGTGTTATGGATTATGTGTTTGAAAGCGGTTTATGACAGAAATTAATAAATCCGCTGGTTATGTGTTGAAATGTAGTCTCTGCTGTCATTTTCCCCGTGCCAAGCGGGTTCCCCTGGGGCGCTACCTCACACCCCTTAGCAGAAAATCAGCCTACAGCTCAGTGTACTTCCAAAGGACTGATGCCCCAACAAGCTGCTACTTATAAACCCTTAATTATGCACCCCCACCCTTAATTAATCCCTTGTAAGTATAGCTACACCACAGGTTTTAAGTGCAAAGTAGTTAACCCTTTCACTTACATGTAGTAAAATAAGAGACTATAAACTTGTGGAGAGAAAAGAAAGTTAAGAAAGCCCAATAAAATTAAAAAGGTAAAAAAAAGCAGTCAGCAATTCACACAGGTATTTGCTGCAGGATTCCCAAATACCAACTCACAAGTCACACACTTACTTCCATCCGCACTTGCATTCCCGGTCACACTCAGCTCATGTCACACTCGCTAAGGCTGGCTTCACATTTGCGTTCCCCTCCGCAGCATTCTGCGGAGGGGATAAGCAATGTGACCGTAGCACCGCAAGCTCCTATCTTTATAATGGGAGCGCATGGTGCTGCGCATGACCGTGTGCACCCATTCACTGCGATATGTGACCTGTGCGCAGGCGGATGCCTGCGCACAAAACACCCTGTCTCGTCCGCACCAGAAATGCAACATGTCGCGTTCGTGGTGCGGACGAGACTGGGTGATTTGTGCACAGGCATCCGCCTGCGCACAGATCACATATGGTGGAACATGGGTGCGCACGGTCATGTGCAGCACCATGCGCTCCCATAAAGATAGGGGCTTGCGGTGCTGCGGTCACATTGCGGATCCCCTCCGCAGAACGCTGCGGAGGGGAACGCAAGTTTGAAGGTAGCCATAGAAAGAAGATTTAAAGATTATTTTTTTCTTTAGCAGAAAATCAGCCTACAGCTCAGTGTACTTCCAAAAGCAAACTACGCTTGGTGGGGCTTTGGGCTCATCCATGCTGGGTACGCCCAGGTCTAACACCCTGGAGACGCTCGCAGACTCCTGCTTGACATGTCTCTGGAAGGAAATTGCGGTGATATAGGGCCGCCCGCGGTCAACAATCCGACCTGGAAGTGGTCCGCTGCCTCCGTGGGCGTGTAACGTCATCAGGCCACGACCGGAAGAAGAAGAGAAGACGTGGCTTACCGCTGCAGAAATCACTTGCCGGCTCCGTCTCCCTCGGGGAGCAGGCAGCCGTAATGCCTCAATCCGGGGTCTGAAGAAAGAGGTATCCACATAAGAGACCCTGCAGGCTCCAGCCCACACCCTGACCCCGGTGGCATGAAGGGAAACTGGGTGCCTCCTGGCCATCACCAGTCCAAAGGGACAGGTATTTTCAATAGGTGTTCCAGCCTAGGAACAGGAAACCACACTGAAGGGCATGAGAGAGGGGTCACCCCTTTTATCTTCAGTAGGTTTTCCTGTTCCGGGTGGATCCTCCTCTCTCATGTCACAGGTGCTGTCATGGTGATAGAGATGACAACCCAAACAACTATTCAAAACTTTCAACACTGTTCTCAGTTTCCCTGCACCTCCTCCCTCTCCACTCATCTTTGCCGATGACTTTGCTGCTTTCTTCAAACAGAAGATCAACAAAATCAGAGAAAGCTTTGACCTACTGTCCCCTCGGCCCTCCCCCATTACCGCCCAACCCTCCTCGTCCAAAGGAAGCTTTCCTCCATGACAGAAGATTAACTCTCCTCCTTTCTGTCACGATGTCACCTCACCACCTATGCCATCGATCCACTCCCCTCCCACCTCATCCCGAACCTCACCACAGTCCACAGTCCTAATCCCTGCCCTAACCCATCTCTTCGACTTATCACTCACTACCGGCATCTTCCCCTCATCCTTCAAACACACCTTGATCACACCCATCCTCAAAAAACCCTCCCTTGACCCAGCATCTGCTTCTAACTACCGCCCCACATCTCTTCTTCCTTTGCTTAAAACTACTTGAGCAACACGTCAATTCTGAACTGTCTTCCCACCTCTCCTCCGGCTCCCTTTTGACCACCTACAATCTGGCTTCAGATCCCATCACTGCACCGAAACAGCCCTAACCAAAGTCAACAACAACCTACTGACCACCAAGAGCAAGCGACACTTCTCTGTCCTCCTTGACGTACCTGCTGCCTTTGACACTGTAGACCATTCCCTACTTCTACAGATTCTGGAATCTCTTGGCATCACTGACCTAGCCTTCTCCTGGATCTTCTCACATCTAACGGACCGGACTTTCAGCATCACCCACTCCCACTGCTCTTCTTCGCCATACCCCCTACCCATTGTTATTCCCCAAGGCTCAGTTCTGGGACCCTACTCTTCTCCATCTACACCTCGGCCTAGGACAACTCATGGAGTCCCACGGCCTTCAGTACCACCTCTACGCCGACGACACCCAGATCTATATGTCTGGGCATGACATCACCTCCCTTCTATTCAAAATTCCACAATACCTGTCCGCCATCTTATCTTTCTTCTCAGCTCGCTTTCTAAAACTGAACATGGCCAAAACTGAGTTCATCGTCTTCCCCCCAAATCGCTCTCCCCCTCTACCAGACCTATCCATCAATGTCAACAACTGCTCACGTTCCCCAGTCCCCCACGCCAAGCGTCTCGGGTAATCCTCGACGCTTTCTCTCTCCTTCAAATCCCACATCCAAGCCCTCACCACCTCCTGCCGTCTTCAGCTCAAAAATATTTCCCGGATCCGCACTTTCTTTGACCACGACACTGCTAAAACATTTGTTTATGCTCTCATCATCTCCCTCCTCGACTATTGCAACCTCCTGCTCACCGGCCTCCCCGCTACCTCCCTAGCACCTCTCCAATCTATCCTCAACTCTGCTGCCCAACTAATCCACCTGCCTCCCCGCTACTCCCCTGTCTCACTCCTGTTATAAGGAGAAGGTTACCTTCTATAACAGGTAAAAAAAATGTAGAAGTGGTAAGGTGTTTCTATTTTACTTTCCTCTGTTCTTCCTCTGCCTTATTGTAAGTGTGATTTAAAAGTCAGAAACATCTGTGCTACAATTAACTAAAAGGGGAACTCCAGTGAGAGAAAACTTTTTAGTACAGTCCCTGCCCTGCTACATGGTGAAGCAGAGTCGTACACTGCAGTTCTAGGATATATAGATTGCTTATAAATCAATAAAATCATACCTGCTCCTCAGCTCTGATCCCCTCCCCCACACAGGATCCAGAATCTTCAGCCTGGCAGCTTCATGTAAAATCAAAAAGCAGGAGGTGTGTCAAGGGTGTGGATGCTGGGAGCTGCAGGACCATCCTACATTCCAGTGAGGAATGATGATGATGATGATCCATTGAAGTTGGTGGGATAGGAAGATACCATGTTCTCATAAGGGAGGGAAGACCATGCAGAGCTAAATCAATCAATGTTATGACTTGCTTCTGTTCCTATTCTCAGAATAACCGTACACATTATGCATCATCATACAACAGAGGATCACAGCATGTATTTGTATCTGCTTGGTGACATGCTTGCTATTTCAAGTCTGGACTCCTCGTCACATAGAATGGTATATTAAAGACAGGACTGTATGTGTGAGCATGGGGCCGTGGCCACGCCCCCACCTTTCAGAAATGTGAGGGGGCTGGAATGTTAGATGACCTTGCAGCTCCTAGCATCCGCGCCCCCAACACACCTCCTCTTCTCTGCTTCTGGATGAAGTTGGCATGAAGAAATTTAGGGTCCCATGAGGTGTGGGGGGGGGGGGGAATCGGAGCAGAGGAGCAGGTATGATTTTTATCCCTTTTGATATATAGATCCTAGAACAGCCGTGTACAGCTCTGCTTCTTCATGTAGCAGGGAAGGAACTGTACTAAAAAGTTCTTCTCACTGGAGTTCCCCTTTAACAACAGACTGCCATACTGTTTGCTTCACCTGAAATAAGAGAGCCAGATACAGAGGGGGCACAAGTCTCACCCATCTGTATAATTAGAGGTTCAATACACCAAAGTCCAAAGGTCAGGACACCACAGTCCTCTCCACCTGCAGTATAATATCCAGATACAGAGGAGGCACAAGCCTGACCTATCTGTATTATTAGAGGATCAGGACACCACAGTCCTCTCCACCTGCACTATGATAATATCCAGATACAGAGGAGGCACAAGCCAGACCCATCTGTATTATTAGAAGGTCAGGACACCACAGTCCTCTCCATCTGCAATATGATAATATCCAGATACAGAGGAGGTACAAGCCAGACCCATCTGTATTATTAGAAGGTCAGGACACCACAGTCTACTCCACCTGCAGTATGATAATATCCAGATACAGAGGAGGCACATGTCTGACCCATCTGTATTGCTTTGGCTATAATTTTTAAGTCCGAATTTAGCAGGGTAATGGGTCCGTAGTTACGAACGTCTTCTTTGTCTCCTTTGCCTTTATAAATAACTGATATTATCGCTCCCTGCATCTCAGCTGGTAATTTAATTTGATTGGAAGTGAGATAATTGGTGAGTTCTACGAGGTAGTGGGTGAGAAATGTTTTGAAGTTAGTATAATATTCATTTTGGAGGCCATCCAGTTGCGGGGATTTGTTTTTCTTTAAGGTGTTAATAGTCTGTAGGATCTGTCTCAGTAAAGGGGGAATTTAGAGTGCTCAACTCGTCGTTTGACAAAGAAGGGAGCGGCATGGAGTCTAGAAAAGCGTCTATGTTATGTTTTTATGGTAGAGTTTTCGCTGGATCATTATTAAGATTATAAAGTCTTTTGTAAAATTTAGCAAAGGTGTCTGTGATTTTTTGAGGAGTTTTATGGGCTAAGTTATGGTCGTCCTTTATTTGTGAAATTCTCGTTTTAAGTCTGTGATTCTTAATTTTCTTTGCAAAAAATGTTGAGGGTTTATTCATAGAGTTGTAGTAATTGGACTTTGAGAGCTGAATGATTTTGTCGTATTCTGAGGTAAGCACCGATTTTAATTCTACTCTAAGTATCTCCTTGTGGATATCTTCTTTAGGGGAGTTCATTTGGTTTGTCTCCAACTCTCTAATTTTTTTAACTATTGTTTCTGTGGTCTGATTTTTTTCCCGCTTTAGTCTAGAATTTAATTGGATGAGATGTCCTCTTATGACTGCCTTGTGAGCAGTCCAGAGGGTAGTTATTGGGATATCTCCAGTATCATTTTCTTTAAAATAGAGACTTACCGCCTTTTGTATTTGGTCTCTGTATTGAAGGTGGAATAGAAGGTACCCATCTGTATTATTAGAGGGTCAAGACACCACAATCCTCTCCACCTGCAGTATGATAATATCCAGATACAGAAGAGGCACAAGTCTGACCCATCTGTATTAGAGGATCAGGACACCACAGTCCTCTCCACCTGCAGTATAATATCCATATACAGAGGAGACACAAGTCTGACCCATCTGTATTAGAGGATCAGGACATCACAGTCCTCTCCACCTTGCAGGATCATAATATCCAGATACAGAAGAGGCACAAGTCTGACCCATCTGTATTAGAGGATCAGGACACCACAGTCCTCTCCACCTGCAGTATAATATCCAGATACAGAGGAGACACAAGTCTGACCCATCTGTATTAGAGGATCAGGATACCACAGTCCTCTCCACCTGCAGTATCATAATATCCAGATACACAGGAGGCACAAGTCTGACCCATCTGTATTAGAGGATCAGGACACCACAGTCCTCTCCACCTGCAGTATAATAATATCCAGATACACAGGAGGCACAAGTCTGACCCATCTGTATTATTAGAGGGTCAGGACACCACAGTCCTCTCCACCTGCAGTATGATAATATCCAGATACACACGAGGTACAAGTCTGACCCATCTGTATTATTAGAGGGTCAGGACACCACAGTCCTCTCCATCTGCAGTATGATAATATCCAGATACAGAGGAGGCACAAGTCTGACCCATCTGTATTATTAGAAGGACAGGACACCACAGTCCTCTCCACCTGCAGTATGATAATATCCAGATACATAGGGGGTACATGTCTGACCCATCTGTATTATTAGAGGATCAGGACACTACAGTCCTCTCCACCTGCAGTATGATAATATCCAGATACATAGGGGGTACATGTCTGACCCATCTGTATTATTAGAGGGTCAGGACACCACAGTCCACTCCCACTGCAGTATAATATCCAGATACAGAGGAGGCACAAGCCTGACCAATCTGTATTATTAGAGGATCAGGACACCACAGTCCTCTCCACCTGCAGTATGATAATATCCAGATACATAGGGGGTACATGTCTGACCCATCTGTATTATTAGAGGATCAGGACACTACAGTCCTCTCCACCTGCAGTATGATAATATCCAGATACATAGGGGGTACATGTCTGACCCATCTGTATTATTAGAGGATCAGGACACCACAGTCCTCTCCACCTGCAGTATGATAATATCCAGATACAGAGGAGGCACAAGCCTGACCAATCTGTATTATTAGAGGATCAGGACACCACGGTCCTCTCCACCTGCAGTATGATGATATCCAGATACATAGGGGTACATGTCTGACCCATCTGTATTATTAGAGGATCAGGACACAACAGTCCTCTCCACCTGCAATATGATAATATCCAGATACAGAGGAGGCACAAGCCTGACCAATCTGTATTATTAGAGGATCAGGACACCACAGTCCTCTCCACCTGCAGTATGATAATATCCAGATACAGAGGAAGCCAGGGCTGTGGAGTCGGAGTCGTGGAGTCGGAGCTAGTTTTGGCCGGAGTCGGAGTCAGTAGAAATGTACCGACTCCGACTCCAGCTTTAAAAAAATGTATTAATATTTCATAATTGAACTTTCATATTAATTTTATAAATGTTACTCAAATATTTATGTTCTATCAAACTATGAACAACAGTGATAAGCAGTTCTGCTGGAGATAGAGACATTTCTTACTTCTTGTGTGTCACTGTTCTCCACTGCCCTTATCTATTCTTATACTTGGTTAACTTCATGCTGCCCCAACCCCCCTACTTACAATGTATGAAACTGAAAGTGAAAATGTGTTGCAAATTCTTAGTAGTAACTTGGCTCCTCCTCGTCTAGACTAGATCATACTAGCCGGTGTGCATCTTCCAAGCATCTCACAGCTGCCTGCTACTCAGAAGAAGAGGAAGACTGTCTGTAAGAAGTATTATCCACAAACTTTGCATCAGTTAACTGTGAGTACATGAGGAATAATAACAGTATTACTGACCAGTATATCAGTTGTACGACCTGGCAATAATTTTGTACAATTGTTTTTAGGAAAAACAATTGTCATTTGGATTGTGAATGCAGAATTAAAAACCTGAGAATGTCAAAGAAGCATCACATTAAATCAGCTGTATTTGAACATTTCACCATCACTCAAGATAGAAAACATTATGTCTGTCAGTGTATGACAAATGATCCAGACGAAAACAAAAGCTGTGAAGCGAAGATAAGTGCATTTTCAGGCAAAGATAAAAATGCTCCTACCAGAGCTTCTAATCTAAAGAGACATTTACAGCGCTTCCATCCAGAAGTACTGAAAGCAGTGGATGAGAAAGACTGCATCCAAACCAAAGAACCAGTGCCCAGCTCTTCCGGTCAAGCAAAGGAGCAGAGAACTTTGCAGCCATCAGTTGCAAGATATTTTGTCAGTGACAAAGTTACTGTGACAATGACAGTAGATACATTTAAAAAACAGATCATAGAGCTTGTTGTAAAGGATAGTGTGCCTATTTCATTATTTTCACGACCAGCTTTTATGTGTTTGAATGGAAAAATGGCCCGCAAGCTTGGTGTTTCTCTGGAGAGAGAGAGTATTAGAAAATTAGTAATCGAAGAAGCTTTTAAACAAAAGGAAGAACTTAAAAAAACTCTCAAGGGACGCTTTGTGTTTCTTAAAATGGATGCCTGCACACGTCACAGAGTGAACTATTTTGCCATCAATGTCCGGTTTGTTTGTGACAAAAATGAAATAATTACCAAAACATTGGCAGTAAAAGACACCAAAGCTCATCACACCAGTGAGTTTCTCCAGGCCTTGGTGGAAAAGGTTCTGCAAGACTATGAACTTAAAAAAGAGCAAGTTCTTTCTGTCGTAACTAACAATGCTTCAAATATGATAAGTACTATTAAGCTAATGAATGAGTGTAATGATGGTGACTAGCAGCTAGAAGAACATTCTGGGTCCACAGACACAGAAATGTTTGAAATAGAGGAACACGTATTGTAACTGACAATGCTTCAAATATGATAAGTACTATTAAGCTAATGAATGAGTGTAATGATGGTGACTAGCAGCTAGAAGAACATTCTGGGTCCATGGACACAGAAATGTTTGAAATAGAGGAACACAGTATAACTGAGGAGCAAACTGAAGTTGCTTCAGATGAACTGCTACATGATAGTTTATATACCGTATATACTCGTGTATAAGCCGAGTTTTTCAGCCCAAAAATTGGGCTGAAAAGTCCCCCCCTCGGCTTATACACGGGTCTATACGGTATGTGCTGTGTGGGGGCTGTGTCCGGGTGCTGGGGAGGCTGGAGGAGGCGTGGGGAGGCTCCTGACAGAGCGGCCCGTCACATGGGGCCGCTCATTAGATATGCACGGCTCCCCCCGCCCATCACAGCGGCAGGGGGAGCCGTGCAATACAGCCCCCATATGTATACAGGCCCCCAGTGGGTTATACAGCAGGCCCCCATATACAGCAGGCCCCCAATGGCACTCGCCCCCCCCCCCACACTGTGCAGAGCCCCCCCCCATCCCGATGCATTATATTACCATCCAGCCGCATCACCGCCGGTGCTCCCGTCCATCCTCTCGCGCTGTGTTCGGCTCTCACGTGACCCGGCGCGATGACGTCATCCGACTGCGACCGCCGGGTCACATGAGACCGGGAACGCAGCGCGCAAGGAAGGACGGCAGGACCGGCGGTGATGCGGCTGGATGGTAAGATAATGCATCGGGAGGGGGGAGCTCTGCACAGTGTGGGGGGGGGGGGGGCGAGTGCCACTGGGGGCCTGCTGTATAACCCACTGGGGGCCTGTATACTACCACTGGGGGCTGCGTGTATATACCCTGGGGCCTGCTGTATACCCCACTGGGGGCCTGTATACTACCACTGGGGGCTGCGTGTATATACCCTGGGGCCTGCTGTATACCCCACTGGGGGCCTGTATACTACCACTGGGGGCTGCGTGTATATACCCTGGGGCCTGCTGTATACTACCACTGGGGGCTGCGTGTATATACCCTGGGCCTGCTGTATACCCCACTGGGGCCTGTATACTACCACTGGGGGCTGCGTGTATATACCCTGGGGCCTGCTGTATACCCCACTGGGGGCCTGTATACTACCACTGGGGGCTGCGTGTATATACCCTGGGGCCTGCTGTATACCCCACTGGGGGCCTGTATACTACCACTGGGGGCTGCGTGTATATACCCTGGGGCCTGCTGTATACCCCACTGGGGGCCTGTATACTACCACTGGGGGCTGCGTGTATATACCCTGGGGCCTGCTGTATACCCCACTGGGGGACTGTATACTACCACTGGGGCTGCATGTATATACCCTGGGGCCTGCTGTATACCCCACTGGGCGCCTGCCTGTATATACCTCCTGGGGCCTGCCTGTATATAGCTCCTGGGGCCTGCCTGTATATAGCTCCTGGTGCCTGCCTGTATATACCTCCTGGGGCCTGCCTGTATATACCTCTGGGGCCTGCCTGTATATAGCTCCTGGGGCCTGCCTGTATATAGCTCCTGGGGCCTGCCTGTATATAGCTCCTGGGGCCTGCCTGTATATAGCTCCTGGGGCCTGCCTGTATATAGCTCCTGGGCCTGCCTGTATATACCTCTGGGGCCGGCTGTATATACCTCTGGGGCCGGCTGTATATACCTCTGGGGGCCTGCTGTATATACCTCTGGGGGCCTGCTGTATATACCTCTGGGGGCCTGCTGTATATACCTCTGGGGGCCTGCTGTATATACCGTACCTCTGGGGGCCTGCTGTATATACCGTACCTCTGGGGGCCTGCTGTATATACCTCTGGGGGCCTGCTGTATATACCGTACCTCTGGGGGCCTGCTGTATATACCTCTGGGGGCCTGCTGTATATACCGTACCTCTGGGGGCCTGCTGTATATACCTCTGGGGGCCTGCTGTATATACCGTACCTCTGGGGGCCTGCTGTATATACCGTACCTCTGGGGCCTGCTGTATATACCTCTGGGGCTGCTGTATACCACACTGCTGGGGGCTGTATACCTGTGCTGGGGTCCACCCTCGGCTTATACACGAGTCAATAGGTTTTCCCAGGTTTTGGGGGCAAAAGTAGGGGGGTCGGCTTATACACGGGTCGGCTTATACACGAGTATATACGGTAATCTTGTTGAAACTGTGTCAATGCGATCTTTCATTCATCACATGCGCTGTGTTGTGCATACGCTACAGCTGGCTATAAGAGACAGTCTGCAAGAAGGACATGCTGCTGCACTGATTGGCAAGGTGAGAAAATTGGCTACTGTTGCCAGAACCCCTAAAGTTGACTCAATTTTGAAGAGACGTGCTGGAAAAGGGGCAATTATTGATCAAGCCACACGATGGGGCAGTACTTACTTAATGATTCAGCGCTTGGTTGAACTGAAAACCTTTCTTGTAGACATGGCTAACCCTCAACTGACGCTAAATGAAAGTCAGTGGAATCAGGTGACTGAGCTGGAAAAATTGCTAGAGCACCCATTTACAGTGACTAAAAAATTACAAGCAGAGGACTTAACTCCAGGTATTTTCTTAAAGGAGTGGAGGAACCTGATGCTTCGCCTGTCCCAAAGAGGAGGGTTAATTGCAAGTGGAATTGCTACATCAATGAAACGGAGAGAGGAGCTACTATTACAAAATAACATTCTTTTGGCAGCTGTTTATGTAGACCCAATGCATCGGATTCTTCTAGATGATCAACAGCTGAGTAAAGGAAAAGAAGCTCTGTTTGAAATAGCAGTAAGGATGAAAGGATTGCAAAACAGTCAGGAGGAACAAGAAGAATTTGATCGTCCTGCCACATCTTCACCCTCATCATCAACTGATGAAGAATTTAATATCGAAAAATATTTGGATCACAAGGACCGTGCAAAGCGTTCCCGCATGGAAGAGTCATCCCCATCAAAGAACACAGCCAGTACATTTCAGCAGAATTTTTCATGTGCACTAAAAGAGATTGAGAAATTTGATCGTTCATCAAAAATAACAGTGCAACAAGCGATTCCCCTGTATCCTGACATTGTCAGAGATGTTGCCCGAGTGGTTACTGCTTTGCCACCAACCCAAGTTAGTGTAGAGAGGTTGTTCTCTGCTCTCAAAATAATTAGATCAGACTTGACGGCATCCATGAAGGAGGATCTGACAGAGGCTATACTTTTTCTGAGGACAAATGTATAGATTTCTTATTAACAGAATAACAGGGTTTATTGAAATTTACTTCCAGTTTTGAAAAGTTTATAAAAGTTATTTGGTATATTCTAATTGTATCTAATAAATATAGTGTTTGCTCTAAGTGGTCTGATTATTTATATGATGGTGAGAAACTGAATAAGCTCCATGTTAATATTTTACAACAGTAAATTTATTGTTACGAAGTGGCCATTTATGAAGGAGTCGGAGTCGGAACCTGATAAAATCCAGGAGTCGGAGTCGGAGTCGCAACTGTGTCTTACCGACTCCACAGCCCTGGAGGAGGCACAAGCCTGACCAATCTGTATTATTAGAGGATCAGGACACCACAGTCCTCTCCACCTGCAGTATGATAATATCCAGATACACAGGAGGCACAAGCCTGACCAATCTGTATTATTAGAGGATCAGGACACCACAGTCCTCTCCAACTGCAGTATGATAATATCCAGATACAGAGGAGGCACAAGTCTGACCCATCTGTATTATTAGAAGGTCAGGACACCACAGTCCACTCCACCTGCAGTATGATAATATCCAGATACAGAGGAGGCACAAGCCTGACCAATCTGTATTATTAGAAGGTCAGGACACCACAGTCCTCTCCACCTGCAGTATGATAATATCCAGATACATAGGGGGTACATGACTGACCCATCTGTATTATTAGAGGATCAGGACACCACAGTCCTCTCCATCTGCAGTATGATAATACCCAGATACAGAGGAGGCACAAGCCTGACCAATCTGTATTATTAGAAGGTCAGGACACCACAGTCCTCTCCACCTGCAGTATGATAATATCCAGATACATAGGGGGTACATGACTGACCCATCTGTATTATTAGAGGGTCAGGACACCACAGTCCTCTCCACCTGCAGTCCACCCATCTGCTCCACCTGTGCTGTAATAAGCGTCTCCTACAGGACACAGTGTTTTTCTTCTGTATTACACTATCCAGAAAAAGACAGGACACCACAGCCTGCTGCTACGGCATTATTTCGGGCTATCTGACACCAACCACAGCCTGCTGCTCCGGCATTATCCCGGGCTCCTGACACCACAGCCTGCTGCTCCGGCATTATCCCGGGCTCCCTTGACACCACAGCCTGCTGCTCCGGCATTATCCCGGGCTCTCTGACACCACAGCCTGCTGCTCCGGCATTATCCCGGGCTACTCTGACACCACAGCCTGCTGCTCCGGCATTATCCCGGGCTATCTGACACCACAGCCTGCTGCTCCGGCATTATCCCGGGCTCCCTGACACCGAAGCCTGCTGCTCCGGCATTATCCCGGGCTCCTGACACCACAGCCTGCTGCTCCGGCATTATCCCGGGCTCCCTGACACCACAGCCTGCTGCTCCGGCATTATCCCGGGCTTCCCTGACACCACAGCCTGCTGCTCCGGCATATCCCGGGTCCCTGACACCACAGCCTGCTGCTCCGGCATTATCCCGGGCTCCCTGACACCACAGCCTGCTGCTCCGGCATTATCCCGGGCTCCCTGACACCACAGCCTGCTGCTCCGGCATTATCCCGGGCTCCCTGACACCACAGCCTGCTGCTCCGGCATTATCCCGGGCTCCCTGACACCACAGCCTGCTGCTCCGGCATTATCCCGGGCTCCCTGACACCACAGCCTGCTGCTCCGGCATTATCCCGGGCTCCCTGACACCACAGCCTGCTGCTCCGGCAGTATCCCGGGCTCCCTGACACCACAGCCTGCTGCTCCGGCAGTATCCCGGGCTCCCTGACACCACAGCCTGCTGCTCCGGCAGTATCCCGGGCTCCCTGACACCACAGCCTGCTGCTCCGGCAGTATCCCGGGCTCCCTGACACCACAGCCTGCTGCTCCGGCAGTATCCCGGGCTCCCTGACACCACAGCCTGCTGCTCCCGGCAGTATCCCGGACTCCCTGACACCACAGCCTGCTGCTCCGGCAGTATCCCGGGCTCTCTGACACCACAGCCTGCTGCTCCGGCAGTATCCGGGGCTCTCTGCACCACAGCCTGCTGCTCCGGCAGTATCCGGGCTCTCTGCACCACAGCCTGCTGCTCCGGCAGTATCCGGGGCTCTCTGCACCACAGCCTGCTGCTCCGGCAGTATCCGGGGCTCCTGCACACAGCCTGCTGCTCCGGCATTATCCCGGGCTCCCGACACCACAGCCTGCTGCTCCGGCATTATCCGGGCTCCCGCACCACAGCCTGCTGCTCCGGCATTATCCGGGCTCCGACACCACAGCCTGCTGCTCCGGCATTATGACACCACAGCCTGCTGCTCCGGCATTATGACACCACAGCCTGCTGCTCCGGCATTATGACACCACAGCCTGCTGCTCCGGCATTATGACACCACAGCCTGCTGCTCCGGCATTATGACACCACAGCCTGCTGCTCTCGGCATTATGACACCACAGCCTGCTGCTCCGGCATTATGACACCACAGCCTGCTGCTCCGGCATTATGACACCACAGCCTGCTGCTCCGGCATTATCCCGGGCTCCCTGACACCACAGCCTGCTGCTCCGGCATTATCCCGGCTCCCCGACACCACAGCCTGCTGCTCCGGCATTATCCGGGCTCTCTGACACCACAGCCTGCTGCTCCGGCATTATCCCGGGCTCCCGACACCACAGCCTGCTGCTCCGGCATTATCCCGGGCTCTCTGACACCACAGCCTGCTGCTCCGGCATTATCCCGGGCTCTCTGACACCACAGCCTGCTGCTCCGGCATTATCCCGGGCTCTCTGACACCACAGCCTGGTGCTCCGGCATTATCCCGGGTTCTCGAACACCAGAGTCTGCTCCTCCTGTGTGGTCCGCGTAGGTAAAGGACAGTCTATGAAATTACCCGTCTCTGCCCGTCTCATCAATGTCTTCTCTCCGTTTTCCCCACTTAGCTGTCGCCAGGAAGTTACTAACAAGGAAATGAAGTAATTTCCTGTGGCAGCGGCTTGCTCTTTGGTTGGCCCTTGATGACGTCAGGATCACGTGACCGCGCTCTGTCGAGGAGTCCTCGTGATTGAACAAGTCACCTGACTGGTTTGTTTGCACCACGTGACTATCTATAACGCCAGGCTCGTAAGCGGGAGGGTTAAATTGACTCAGCGGGGCAGCCATGCACCTGAGCGTAGGTACTGGTCAGTAACATGAGCTGCCCCGCCACACAGAGTCCTACAGCAGGGACTCTCCTCATTAGGGAAGTGTTTCCGGAGGTTCCATGTGCCACTAAATATAAAAAAAAACTTTATTGTCAAGACTTGTTGACAATGCAATGTCGCCTTCATAGCCAGTGAAAAGTTGAGAGACATGTGGCACTTATCAACCTATTTGTAGAATACCCGGACCTGCACAGCCAATCCCTGCTATCAGCTATCTGTGACCTTCCCGTTAAAGAGTAGAGTTGACACAGTTGTCACCTCCTGTGCTGGCGCAGCTCCAGCACTGTAGGTAATCACAGTTCAGGGCTCATGTCACATTATGATGTCACACAACCCTGCGTCCAATCACCGCTGACTTTTCTCGCCACACCTTCAGACCAAATGAGTTAGTTGACTCGCCCTGTAGGGGCCGTGGGATACTCGGAGCCGTGCCTGGCGGTGTCGTCAGGCAATGGGATGTCACCGTGGCGTGACCCGGTCTGTGGCCCCGGAGTCAATAAAAGGGGACAAGTTTGTTGAAAACGGAGTAGTTTGTAATGATGCCAACCGCGGTATGCAGCTGTAGTGGTCGCTGCTGCAGGCCCGAACCTCTGGGGACGATGGAATGGCAGCTGGAATGGTGTCGCTCCCCACGGGAGGAGTAGATCCCCAGGGCATCCGGAGTAAGGGAGTGTATTATGGTGCTGGGCAACCAGCGGGGCTGAGCTGGCTGCAGGGAAGGATCGGGACATCTCACAGGAAGGCTCCTGCTGCTTGCCCAGCGTTTCAGTCTACCACTCTCAGGTAGGAAAGGAACAGTCTCACACAATGCTGAGTTCCAAACCCGGTTAGGCTGCCTTCACATTTGCGTTCCCCTCCGCAGCGTTCTGCGGAGGGGAGCCGCAATGTGACCGCAGCACCGCAAGACCCTATCTTTATAATGGGAGCGCACGGTGCTGCACTAGACTGCACGCACCCATTCACTGCCATATGTGATCTGTGCGCAGGCAGATGCCTGCGCACAGATCACCCAGTCTCGTCCGCACCAGAAATGCAACATGTTGCATTTCTGGTGCGGACGAGACTGGGTGATTTGTGCGCAGGCATCCACCTTGCGCACAGATCACATATGGCAGTGAATGGGTGCGCACGGTCATGCGCAGTCAAGCGCAGCACCGTGCGCTCCCATTATAAAGATAGGGGCTTGCGGTGCTGCGGTCACATTGCGGCTCCCCTTCGCAGAACGCTGCGGAGGGGAACGCAAATGTGAAGGCACCCATAACTTCATTTTTTTCTGCACATACTACAGGTCACAGTTCAAGTACATTGGCAGTCCGGGTAGTCGTTAGCAACCAGGATGGCTTGTCCAGTATAATAATAGTAATAATTTTTATGTACGGTATACTGTATGGTGCCAACATATTCCACAGCGCTTCACAATTCAGAGGTATATTTTTAAACAATCGTAAGAAACAGTTAACGGAAAATACAATACAATACAAAAAACAATACAATACAAAGCATAATACAATATAATAATTAGAGCAAAATAATAGCAGCCCTGCTCATAAGAGCTTACAATCTAACAATGAGGTGGGGGTGACACAAAGTACAGGTGCTTATTTATAACTAGATAGTGGCCCGATTCTAACACATCGGGTATTCTAGAATATCTTGTAAACAGGAGTGAACTGCGTCACACTGACTAACAGCCTTATGGATAGGAGTGAAGTTTGTCACACTGACTGACCGCCTTATAGATAGGAGTAAAGGACGTCACACTGACTGACAGCTGTCCTGCTAAATTCACCTGGATCGGGGCAGAGCCCGTACTTACGTAGCTGTTGGCCCCCTGGCACCACTTCCCAGCTCACCTCTCCCGGGTCGGCATCTCCTGCTCCGCTGCCGACCGGGCGTCCGGTATCCAGGCGTGCTGTGGCTCGGAGCCGTCACCATGTTCCCCTCCCATCAGCTACCACCAGGTTCCCACATGAGCACATTACTATGGTCATTTTCATGAGCCTAATCAGCGGTGCGCTAGGTGCACTCCTTCCCTGTGACTCTAGGGGCCGGCAAGGTCCAACCTGACACTCCCCTTGACCAATAGCTGCTCTTCCCATGGTATATCAGGCCACCTCCTCTGATGGGAGGTGCCTGATTATTAAGTCAGTTTGCTCCTGCCTTTCTGACTGTTGGTCAGGCCTTCCTTGTGCTCTGTGTCCTTGAACCCTTGCTGTGCTCCTCCCCAGTAGCACCATTCCTGTCCTCCAGCCTTATACTCTGTTTCCTGGAACCCTTGCTGTGCTCTTCCCCGGTAGCACCATTCCTGGCCTCCTAGCCTTGTACCCTGTTACCTGGAATACTTCTCTGTTCCTTAGTATAGGCTAACCTCACGAGCCGCCCCCCTGGTACTAGCTGCTGTGGTATTTAGACCCCCTGGGCTTGCCCTTGACAATCCCTGTATAGGGGTTGAGTAAATTAGGATCAGCTCACCCAGGGGAGTTCGGTACCACGGCCCAGTGGATCCACTCTAGGGCGCCTTCCCCCGGAAACGTGACAGTAGCGCTCACTGACTTACAAATCAGGCATGAATGATAACATTCTCTATAGCAAGATTAAATTTATTTGTTTATAAAGTAGCACGTGAATTGTCATCAATTGAATACAGGCTTAACACAAATTATACCAATTATTCCTAAACTTAACTATAGCGAACTAAGCGTCAATACTTTACCGCGTATTGTAGCTGCTTCACCTTCTTCATCGAGGAGGTCACAATCAGTGAGAAGGGATCAACACCGCAGCTTGCTTCACACAGAGGTGTGTCCATGTTGGCCTCTGGAAAGGTTTTTCCCTCGACTCTGAATGTGACCACCTTCATTTATACAATTTTAGAATATCTACGATCACGCGCTGATGGCATGATCCAGCTTTTCTCATGACGTGACCATCAGCCACAGGATATTCATTTCTTCCTGTGACTGGCTGTGCAAGGCATCCATCTGTTTTCCTGTCCCAGGATGTATGTTCCTGTCACAGGATGTGTATGTCTCAAGAAGTTCAGCTCATGTTCTCACCATAACAGCATAATGTCAAAGAGAATTCACCCTTTTATATTTCAACATTGTACTGATATATATATATATATATATATATATATATATTTGTTATATAATATATAAAATATATATATATATATATACACTAGCTGTAGTACCCGGCTACGCCCGGGTTAATAAATAACTGCTGTTAGCTATAACAAAATAGAATTTGAATATGTCATACTAGCTGGGTGCCCGATGCAGATGCATCGGGATTCTAGCAGAGCGAGTCTCTGACTCGCAATGGCCGCTTCGCGGCCAATGCTTCGCGCTGCTAAGGCGACTCGCCATGCCCGCTGCGCGGGCATAGCGAGTCGCCTTAGAACTGCTCGCAATGGCCACTGCGCGGCCAATGCTTCGGGCGTATCCACATGACGACATTGACTCGCAGCGTGAGCGGACTCAAAAGGGGCAAAAATCCCATTCGTGATTATATAATAGATTAATGACCTGTAGGAAAATAGAATAAAACGATGTTTGGGTGAGTGCTGGGATATGAAGATCCACTTGAGGAAGACGCCCTGAGCGTCGAAACATGTTGTGGGAGAGGACCTAGTGTGATTTGAACAAGAAACTTACAGGTAAAATACTTGTTGAAGTGTAGCAGTCTTCATATCCCAGCGCTCACCCAAACATCGTTTTATTCCATTGCCTGCATATCCATCTCCCTATGGGGAGAGCGGTGGAGCAGCTCCGGAAGAGAAGACAAATCTAACAGAGGAGAGGAAAACACGTGACGGATCACGTGCAATTACACAGGCGGACACCGAGGAAAAAGGGAAAGAAATCCACACCGTCCAGAGAGAGACCCCGTGCACTCACTACGTGAGCCCCCCTGTTGTGCGGACAGCACAACAGGAAAAGGTGAGTGTAACGGTGACTTAACAGAGGGTGGATATAAAACATAAAGCAGCGTGGCGCAACCAATTTCTATATCTCATTACCTGTAGGAAAATAGAAGCTGAGCTGTGATTGATTGCAATAGGCAGCCTGATAAATCTCCAGCCAACAGTAAACCCTCCCCCTGGCCGGGCAGTATATGTTACCTCACACATACACATAATAGACAGCTCATGTGACTGTCATATGCCTTAATTCCCTATATGGCACATGTGTTGCACATTAGCTGTTTTTAGTCAGATGTTTATGTTTGGAAAATAAAGATAGCACATGTATGAGGCGAGTTGTGTGAGGTGATTTGTGCACATCTGTGTCTGTCTGGGTGGTGTGTGTGTCCCTGTGGTGTGTGTGTGTGTCCCTGTGGGGTGTGTGCATGTGTCCCTATAGGGTGCGTATGTGTGTGTGTCCCTGTGGGGGGGGGTCTGTGTGGTGTGTGTCTCTGCAGTGTGTGTCTCTTTGTGGTGTGTGTGTGTCCCTGTGGGGTGAGTGCATGTGCCCCTATAGGGTGTGTATGTGTGTGTCCCTGTGTGGGGGGTCTGTGTGGTGTGTCTCTGTTGTGTGTGTCTCTTTGTGGTGTGTGTGTGTGTGTGTCCCTATGGGGTGAGTGCATGTGTCCCTATAGGGTGTGTATGTGTGTGTCCCTGTGGGGGGGTCTGTGTGGTGTGTGTGTGTATCTGTGTTGTGTGTGTCTCTTTGTGGTGTGTGTGTGAGTCCCTGTGGGGTGAGTGCATGTGTCCCTATAGGGTGTGTATGTTTGTGTGACCCTGTGGGGGGGGGGGTCTGTGTGGGGTGTATGTGTCTCTGTGTTGTGTGTGTCTCTTTGTGGTGTGTGTGTGTGTGTCCCTGTGGGGTGAGTGCATGTGTCCCTATAGGGTGTGTATGTGTGTGTGTGTCCCTGTGGGGGGTGTCTGTGTGGTGTGTGTGTGTGTCTCTGTGTTGTGTGTGTCCCTTTGTGGTGTGTGTGTGTCCCTGAGGGGTGAGTGCATGTGTCCCTATAGGGTGTGTATGTGTGTGTGTCCCTGTGGGAGGGTCTGTGTGGTGTGTGTGTGTCTCTTTGTGGTGTGTGTGTCCCTGTGGGGTAAGTGCATGTGCCCCTATAGGGTGTGTATGTGTGTGTGTCCCTGTGGGGGGGTCTGTGTGGTGTGTGTCTCTTTGTGGTGTGTGTGTCCCTGTGGGGTGAGTGCATGTGTCCCTATAGGGTGGCTATGCGTGTGTGTCCCTGTGGGGGGGGGTCTGTGTGGTGTGTGTGTCTCTTTGTGGTGTGTGTGTGTCCCTGTGTGGTGAGTGCATGTGTCGCTATAGAGTGTGTATGTGTGTGTGTGTGTGTCCCTGTGGGGTGAGTGCATGTGTCCCTATAGGGTGTGTATGTGTGTGTGTGTCCCTCTGGGGGGTGTCTGTGTGGGATGTGTGTGTCTCTGTGTTGTGTGTGTCTCTTTGTGGTGTATGTGTGTCCCTGTGGGGTGAGTGCATGTGTCGCTATAGAGTATGTGTGTGTCCCCTTGGGGGTGTGTGTATTTGTGGTGTGTGTTTGTTCGGGTGCGTGGTGAGTATCCAATGTTGGGGCTGCATTTTAGCGACTATACACTTGCTGTTACTCTTTGTGTGCGTGTGGTGTGTATACATGTCCCTGTGTGTGGTGAATATCTCATGTTGGGGCCCCACCTTAGTGACTATATGCTGGTATGTGCTGTTAGTCTTTGGCGCTATCATTAAGCCCCTCTCATTCACAACTGTCAACTGGTAACTGTCACTTTTTCCCCATTATGTAGATAGGGGCAAAATTGTTTGGTGAACTGGAACGCGCAGGGTTAAAATTTCGCCTCACAACATAGCCTATGACGCTGCCGGGGTCCAGACGTGTGACTCTGCAAAATTTTGCGGCTGTAGCTGCGACGGTGTAGATGCCAATCCCGGATATACATACACACACACATACACACATACACACATTCAGCTTTATATATTAGATTGAATGATAAGACCTGTGGTCACTATTCTAACTATGAATACCTGTTCTATACCTGTTCTATCCACATCCACACGCCATTCTTATCACATTGGTATCACCATTGGTCCTTGACCACAGGAATTATCTTCCATTTCCATAAGAAACCATCAGTACTGTTGGCTTCCCACAGAACATTTTGTATGCTATACAACAATTCCAGATTAAAAGTGGAATTACTATAATAGCAATCACCAAGACAAGGTGAATCAAGAAATTCAAAATTCTTCCAGCAGAGGGTGAACATTCCATGAGAATATCATGCCAATGATGAGAAATTGCATCTGAAACTATATTTGATCAATACGTCAATAAGAAATCACTTTTACATCTGATTTCAACTTCCTTGTTTATTTCAAACAACATTGAAATAAAAATACTATCACCTTAACCAATACATATATTAAAACTAAAAACAATATGACCTGGAAGGCCCCTTGCAGAAGCCACATTAACCATCCTCCAATTCCTTTAAACCAATTTGCTGGATTCAGGAAAGAAAAACTATTGGCCCACCATCTATCTTTGTGGTCATTATTATCTTTCTGAGGCGGCCGTCACACGCTGAGATATCTTGCCAGATATCGTTTAAGCGATCTCCTTTTTGATCGCTTAAGCGATATCGGGCAAGAAATCGTTGCATGTAAACAAGCGATTCACGATGTGAAATCGCTTGATCGTGACATCGCTGATCTGAGGTTCGGTTCTCAGATCTAGCGATGAACGATGCAACGATCTGCATCATCGTGGTGTATGACACCACGATGATCCATCTCCCAGCGACCGCGCCTATGCTGGGAGATGGTAACTATGGTACACGTCGGGTAACTAAGCGACGCGCGGCGCCTAGTTACCCGATGTGTACCATAGTAACGAGCGAGATCGCGGCTCCGCATCGCTGGTGAGTCTGTCTGTGTGACAGCTCACCAGCGATGTGAGCGATATTGTAAGCGATTGCGCGTGCACGTGATCGCTTACAATATCGCTAAGGATATCTCAGCGTGTGACGGCCGCCTGATACTTATCCCTTAAACGCTGTATATTCTGGAGTTAAACGAGCTAGGGTGCAACCACCCTTAACCCCTACAGGAAGCCATTTATAAGCATTTTGCCCACATACCCAATACATCCCTCTGGAGAGATCTCATAAAGCTGAGTGTTGTAAAACTAGTCGGTGTACTAAATCAACAAAGATACTCACATTGGTTAATATACACTACCCCGGTTTTTGCCTAATAGGACTACAATATCCTGCATCAGGGTTACTACACCTTGCTTAAGATTCAGAAGATTCATTACACATTAAATTACCTGGTATATTGCTACAAGTATCACTAGTTACATTAATAAATATAGTGGCATAAGGCCAGAATACATCATGAATTGTCCTTTCCAGCAAACTAGGTTTGAAAGCATCTGCTGTATTTGTAATTGTCCCCAAAACTTATACGTATATTGTCCATAGGGAGCAGTCCCGAATCAGTCAACCCAGTTTTATTTCTCTGCACCCAAACTCTACTTAAAAGGCCATATACTGCAAATTCTTAATTGTCCCGCTCAGATTTCCTTGCCACTATGGAAGATTAACCCATCCTACAATAGGGATAGGTACTGCGGTGTTCCATAGTCGAACATTTCGGGTATCATTACTGGCCAAAATGTCTGAGCAATTGTCCCACATCAGGATTTCTTCCATTGTTACCAGTATAGCCAGGAAAGGAATACTGGCCGCTGTCACAGGCGCATGTGTACAAATCCAACAATCTGTGGTTTGAGTGTTATTCAGCGCCTCCATTATCACTTGATGGTGCACCAGAAAGTTGTTGGCTATCGGCCCCTCTCGGTGTAGGTTGCTCCATCCATCAGCTACACCTAAAAATACGCTTCCAAGGATTCCACTTAACAGCCATACCTAAGGTACAATAAAAGATGGCATCGTTCCCGTAAATAACATTTCTCCTGTGAGACATATTCCTACTTCTCCACTACTGGTCTCATTATTAGCAGAGTTCTATCTTATCCCACTGTAATGACCTCAGCTTCAGATGGCGGTCCTTGGGTATTCTGTACCCATATTTTGGCCCCCACATTAGTGATATTGGAGGACCCAAAACATTTATCTCCCCTGATTCTCAATTCTTTAGGGGCTGTTCCTTCCTTAAAGGGAACCTGTCACCTAATCTATGGCCCCTAAACTATCACTACCTGCCCCTACAGCCTCAAACTAGTTCCCTAACTATCCCTGCCTGACCTAATAGGGCTTTATAGAAGCTAAATAAAACCCTTTATAAACGTACATGTTTTGTGACCGTGGGGTGTTCTTGTCAGGAGGGCGGTGTCTTCAGGGCTGCGCTCCCCCCGCCTCGCTGCATTCATAACGCCCCAATGGGCGGCATTATTGATTTGAAGAGCGTGGGTGCACATTTGAATCTTCCCGCCCTGCTCTTCATGACGAGAGGCCGGCGACCGCGTCATTTCCGGTCCGCGCATGTGCAGTGCGGCAGGAGGACGCAACGCTGAGTCCCAGGTGTCGCTAGGCAACGATCGGCGTCTTCGGAAGGTGAGTATCGGCGCCCACCTCCCAAAACTGAACATATATATGTGTGTGTAATCCACATATATATATGGATTACACATATCTAATATATAATTCCCCTAATGCACTTCCGTAAGTTTCGGCACTACTTCCGTCGTCGTGGCCGTGGGTGCTCGGCGCCCACGTGACCAGCAAAGCATTGCCCGCGCAGTGGGCATTGCAAGCTGTTGCAGGGGCGCGAGCAATGGCCGCGCAGCGGCCATTGCGATTCTCCCGCCCCGGCGACGACCGACGAGAGCCGAGCGCCGTGGCCGAAAATAGAACCAAGGGCCCGGCCATGCACAGCTCTAAAGACCGCTATGTATCTCAAAGGGAAGTGAGGCGCTATGCTCATTGGTCGGCGCCAGCACACAGCGACCAATGAGCATAGCGCCTCACTTACAGCGGTAAATTTGAAACTCAAAGTCCTCCATTATATCTCAATGGGAAGTGAGGCGCTATGCTCATTGGTCGGCGCCAGCACACAGCGACCAATGAGCATAGCGCCTCACTTACAGCGGTAAATTTAAAACTCAAAGTCCTCCATTATATCTCAATGGGAAGTGAGGCGCTATGCTCATTGGTCGGCGCCAGCACACAGCGACCAATGAGCATAGCGCCTCACTTACAGCGGTAAATTTGAAACTCAAAGTCCTCCATTATATCTCAATGGGAAGTGAGGCGCTATGCTCATTGGTCGGCGCCAGCACACGGCGACCAATGAGCATAGCGCCTCATTTACAGCAGTAAATTTGAAACTCAAAGTCCTCCATGTATCTGAATGGGAAGTGAGGTGCTATGCTCATTGGTCGGCGCCAGCACACAGCGACCAATGAGCTTTGAGTTTCAAATTTACCGCTGTAAGTGAGGCGCTATGCTCATTGGTCGCTGTGTGCTGGCGCCGACCAATGAGCATAGCGCCTCACTTCCCATTGAGATATAATGGAGAACTTTGAGTTTCAAATTTACCGCTGTAAGTGAGGCGCTATGCTCATTGGTCGCTGTGTGCTGGCGCCGACCAATGAGCATAGCGCCTCACTTCCCATTGAGATATAATGGAGAACTTTGAGTTTCAAATTTACCGCTGTAAGTGAGGCGCTATGCTCATTGGTCGCTGTGTGCTGGCGCCGACCAATGAGCATAGCGCCTCACTTACAGCGGTAAATTTGAAACTCAAAGTCCTCCATTATATCTCAATGGGAAGTGAGGCGCTATGCTCATTGGTCGGCGCCAGCACACAGCGACCAATGAGCATAGCGCCTCACTTACAGCGGTAAATTTGAAACTCAAAGTTCTCCATTATAAGTGAGGCGCTATGCTCATTGGTCGCTGTGTGCTGGCGCCGACCAATGAGCATAGCGCCTCACTTCCCATTGAGATATAAAGGAGGACTTTGAGTTTCAAATTTATTGCTGTAAGTGAGGCGCTATGCTCATTGGTCGCTATGTGCTGGCGCCGACCAATGAGCATAGCGCCTCACTTCCCATTCAGATACATGGAGGACTTTGAGTTTGACTTTGAGTAAATTTGAAACTCAAAGTCCTCCATGTATCTCAATGGGAAGTGAGGTGCTATGCTCATTGGTCGGCGCCAGCACACAGCGACCAATGAGCATAGCGCCTCACAGCAGTAAATTTGAAACTCAAAGTCCTCCATTATACCTCAATGGGAAGTGAGGCGCTATGCTCATTGGTCGGCGCCAGCACACAGCGACCAATGAGCATAGCGCCTCACTTACAGCGGTAAATTTGAAACTCAAAGTTCTCCATTATAAGTGAGGCGCTATGCTCATTGGTCGCTGTGTGCTGGCGCCGACCAATGAGCATAGCGCCTCACTTCCCATTGAGATATAATGGAGAACATTGAGTTTCAAATTTACCGCTGTAAGTGAGGCGCTATGCTCATTGGTCGCTGTGTGCTGGCGCCGACCAATGAGCATAGTGCCTCACTTCCCATTGAGATATAATGGAGGACTTTGAGTTTCAAATTTACCGCTGTAAGTGAGGCGCTATGCTCATTGGTCGCTGTGTGTTGGCGCCGACCAATGAGCATAGCGCCTCACTTCCCATTGAGATATAATGGAGGACTTTGAGTTTCAAATTTACCGCTGTAAGTGAGGCGCTATGCTCATTGGTCGCTGTGTGCTGGCGCCGACCAATGAGCATAGCGCCTCACTTCCCATTGAGATACATGGAGGACTTTGAGTTTCAAATTTACCGCTGTAAGTGAGGCGCTATGCTCATTGGTCACTGTGTACTGGCGCCGACCAATGAGTATAGCGCTTCACTTCCCATTGAGATACATGGAGGACTTTGAGTTTCAAATTTACCGCTGTAAGTGAGGCGCTATGCTCATTGGTCGCTGTGTGCTGGTGCCGACCAATGAGCATAGCCTCACTTCCCATTGAGATATAATGGAGGACTTTGAGTTTCAAATTTACCGCTGTAAGTGAGGCGCTATACTCATTGGTCGGCGCCAGCACACAGCGACCAATGAGCATAGTGCCTCACTTACAGCGGTAAATTTGAAAATCAAAGTCCTCCATTATATCTCAATGGGAAGTGAGGCGCTATGCTCATTGGTCGGCGCCAGCACACAGCGACCAATGAGCATAGCGCCTCACTTACAGCGGTAAATTTGAAACTCAAAGTTCTCCATGTATCTCAATGGGAAGTGAGGCGCTATTCTCATTGGTCGCTGTGTGCTGGCGCTGACCAATGAGAATAGCGCCTCACTTTGAGTTTCAAATTTAGCGCTGTAAGTGAGGCGCTATGCTCATTGGTCGCTGTGTGCTGGCGCCGACCAATGAGCATAGCCTCACTTCCCATTGAGATATAATGGAGGACTTTGAGTTTCAAATTTACCGCTGTAAGTGAGGCGCTATACTCATTGGTCGGCGCCAGCACACAGCGACCAATGAGCATAGTGCCTCACTTACAGTGGTAAATTTGAAAATCAAAGTCCTCCATTATATCTCAGTGGGAAGTGAGGCGCTATGCTCATTGGTCGGCGCCAGCACACAGCGACCAATGAGCATAGCGCCTCACTTACAGCGGTAAATTTGAAACTCAAAGTTCTCCATGTATCTCAATGGGAAGTGAGGCGCTATTCTCATTGGTCGCTGTGTGCTGGCGCTGACCAATGAGAATAGCGCCTCACTTACAGCGCTAAATGTGAAACTCAAAGTCCTCCATGTATCTCAATGGGAAGTGAGGCGCTATTCTCATTGGTCGGCACCAGCACACAGCGACCAATGAGCTTCGCGCCTCACTTCCTATGGAGATACATGGAGGACTTTGAGTTTCAAATTTACCGCTGTAAGTGAGGCGCTATTCTCATTGGTCGGCGCCAGGACACAGCGACCAATGAGAATAGCGCCTCACTTCACATTGAGATACATGGAGGACTTTGAGTTTCAAATTTACCACTGTAAGTGAGGCGCTATTCTCATTGGTCGGCGCCAGCACACAGTGACCAATGAGAATAGTGCCTCACTTCCCATTGAGATACATGGAGGACTTTGAGTTTCAAATTTACCGCTGTAAGTGAGGCGCTATTCTCATTGGTTGGCGCCAGCACACAGCGACCAATGAAAATAGCGCCTCACTTCCCATTGAGATACATGGAGGACTTTGAGTTTCAAATTTACTCAAAGTCCTCCATGTATTTCAATGGCCAGTGAGGCGCTTCTCTCATTGTACTCATGACAGTAGCAACATTAACCCCTTACATTCCGTTTTAGCTGTAATTTTTTAAATTTCTATAACACAGTGTGTAGTTGTACTGCCACTGCGAAGTTAACCCCTTATATACCATTTCTGCCTTAACTCAATACTTTGTAGTCTCTATTACTACTGCCAGTAGGAACATTAACCCCTTATATTCCATTATTGTTGTTATTTCTATTACACAGTGTATAGTTGTAATGACACTGCGAAATTAACCCATTATATACCAGTTCAGCATTAACTGCATATTTGGTAGTGTTTATAACTACTGCCACTGGTACATTAACCCCTTGAACACCATTTTGGATATAATTTACAGCGCTGAGTCTGTTGTGGGAGTGCCTGTGGGACATTAACTCCTTCAATAACATTTTTGATATCATTATAAGTTCCTACTCTGTTATAGTCCTGTTAGTCGGACATTAACTCTTTCTACACCTCCACTATATTGCTACCCTTACAGTTCTGCCTACATCGCCTACTTAGTCATACAGTTAGGGCCAGAAATATTTGGACAGTGACACAATTTTCGCGAGTTGGGCTCTGCATGCCACCACATTGGATTTGAAATGAAACCTCTACAACAGAATTCAAGTGCAGATTGTAACGTTTAATTTGAAGGGTTGAACCAAAATATCTGATAGAAAATGTAGGAATTGTACACATTTCTTTACAAACACTCCACATTTTAGGAGGTCAAAAGTAATTGGACAAATAAACATAACCCAAACAAAATATTTTTATTTTCAATATTTTGTTGCAAATCCTTTGGAGGCAATCACTGCCTTAAGTCTGGAACCCATGGACATCACCAAACGCTGGGTTTCCTCCTTCTTAATGCTTTGCCAGGCCTTTACAGCCGCAGCCTTCAGGTCTTGCTTGTTTGTGGGTCTTTCCGTCTTAAGTCTGGATTTGAGCAAGTGAAATGCATGCTCAATTGGGTTAAGATCTGGTGATTGACTTGGCCATTGCAGAATGTTCCACTTTTTTGCACTCATGAACTCCTGGGTAGCTTTGGCTGTATGCTTGGAGTCATTGTCCATCTGTACTATGAAGCGCCGTCCAATCAACTTTGCAGCATGTGGCTGAATCTGGGCTGAAAGTATATCCCGGTACACTTCAGAATTCATCCGGCTACTCTTGTCTGCTGTTATGTCATCAATAAACACAAGTGACCCAGTGCCATTGAAAGCCATGCATGCCCATGCCATCACATTGCCTCCACCATGTTTTACAGAGGATGTGGTGTGCCTTGGATCATGTGCCGTTCCCTTTCTTCTCCAAACTTTTTTCTTCCCATCATTCTGGTACAGGTTGATCTTTGTCTCATCTGTCCATAGAATACTTTTCCAGAACTGAGCTGGCTTCTTGAGGTGTTTTTCAGCAAATTTAACTCTGGCCTGTCTATTTTTGGAATTGATGAATGGTTTGCATCTAGATGTGAACCCTTTGTATTTACTGTCATGGAGTCTTCTCTTTACTGTTGACTTAGAGACAGATACACCTACTTCACTGAGAGTGTTCTGGACTTCAGTTGATGTTGTGAACGGGTTCTTCTTCACCAAATAAAGTATGCGGCGATTATCCACCACTGTTGTCATCCGTGGATGCCCAGGCCTTTTAGAGTTCCCAAGCTCACCAGTCAATTCCTTTTTTCTCAGAATGTACCCAACTGTTGATTTTGCTACTCCAAGCATGTCTGCTATCTCTCTGATGGATTTTTTTCTTTTTTTTCAGCCTCAGGATGTTCTGCTTCACCTCAATTGAGAGTTCCTTTGACCACATGTTGTCTGGTCACCGCAACAGCTTCCAAATGCAAAACCACACACCTGGAATCCACCCCTGACCTTTTAACTACTTCATTGATTACAGGTTAACGAGGGAGACGCCTTCAGAGTTAATTGCAGCCCTTAGAGTCCATTGTCCAATTACTTTTGGTCCCTTGAAAAAGAGGAGGCTATGCATTACAGAGCTATGATTCCTAAACCCTTTCTCCGATTTGGATGTGGAAACTCTCATATTGCAGCTGGGAGTGTGCACTTTCAGCCCATATTATATATATAATTGTATTTCTGAACATGTTTTTGTAAACAGCTAAAATAACAAAACTTGTGTCACTGTCCAAATATTTCTGGCCCTAACTGTATATCTGGTTTTTAAGTCTATTATTTAAAACTCTTAAAAAATTATATACAGATTCTAGACTCTCGATTCTTTAGAATCGGGCTCACAGCTAGTATATATATATATATATATATATATATATGCACATAACTATATATATACTAGCTGTGAGCCCGATGCAAATGCATCGGGATTCTAGAACGTGCATTAATTTGATTATAGTAGTTATAGCTGTTAGCCTGATGCAAATGCATCGGGTATCTAAAATATGTTTATTGTTTTTTTAAAGATTTTTAAATAATAATCGCATCATCAATAGCAATAATATAAGCCATAGCATTATTATTAGCAGTAATAGCAGTATTAATAGCATTATGAGCAGTATTATGAGCATTAATAACAGTATTAATAGCATTAATAGCATTATTATTAGCATTAATTAGCATTATTAATAGCATTATTAGCATTAATAATAGCATTAATAACATTATTAATAGCATGATAGCATTATTATTAGCATTAATAGCATTAATAATAGCATTATTAGCATAATAATAGCATTAATAACATTATTATAGCATAATAGCATTATTATTAGCATAAATACATTAATATAGGATTATTAGCATTAATAATAGCATTAATAACATTATTAATAGCATTAATAGCATTATTATTAGCATTAATAGAATTAATAATAGCATTATTAGCATTAATATAGCATTAATAACATTATTAATAGCATTATAGCATTATTATTACATTAATAGCATTATTATTAGCATTAACAGCATTAATAATACCATTAATAGCATTATTATTAGCATTATAGCATTAATAGCATAAATAATTAGATAATATTATAGCATTAATAGCATTATTATTAGCAAAATAGCATTAAATAGATTATTAGCATTAATAGCATTAAAAAATTTAATATAGGATTATTAGCATTATTATTAGCATATAGATTATAGCATTATAGCATTATATACATTAATAACATATTAGCATTATTATATAGCATTAAATTATTATAGCATTAATAGCATTAATAATAAAATATTGCATTAATAGCATTAAAGCATAATAATAGGATAAATAGCATTATTAATAGCATTAATAATAAAATAGGATTATAGCATTATTATGCATTAATTAAATTAGCATTAATTAGCATAAATAGCATTAATTAGATTATTAGCATTAAAATAGCATTAATAACATTATTAATAGCATTATAGCATTATAATAGCATTAATAACATTATTATACATTATAGCATTATTTTACATATAGCATTATTAATAGCATTAATAGCATTATTATTAGCATTAATAGCATTATATTAGCATTAATAGCATAATAATAGCATTAATAGATAATATAGCATTAATAGCATTAATAGCATAAATAATAGGATTATAGCATTATAATAGCATTAAAATTATACATTAATAGCATTATAAATTAGCATTAATAGCATTATTAATAGGATTATTAGCATTATTATAGCATAATATATGCATTATTACATATAAAGCATTAATACATATTAATTACATTAAATAGCATTATATTAGCATTATAGCATTAATAATACCATATAGATAATATTAGCATTAATAGCATTAATAGCATAAATAATAGGATTAATAGCATATTAATACATTATATAGCATTTAATAATAGCATTAATAGCATTATTATTAGCATTAATAGCATTAATAATAGCATTATTAGCATTAATAATAGCATTAATAGCATTATTAGCATTAATAGCATTATTATTAGCATTAATAGCATGAATAGCATTATTATTAGCATTAATAGCATTAATAATACCATTAATAGGATAAATAGTTTATACATTAATAGCATTAATTAATATCATTAATAGCATTATTAATAGCATTAATACATTATTAATAGCATTAATAGCATTATTATTAGCATTAATAGAATTAATAATAGCATTATTAGCATTAATAATAGCATTAATAACATTATTAATAGCATTAATAGCATTATTATTAGCATTAATAGCATATTATTATTAGCATTAATAGCATTAATAATACCATTAATAGGATAAATATTAGCATTAATAGCATTATTAGCATAAATAGCATTAATAATAGCATTTTAGCATTATAATAGCATTAATAACATTATTAATAGCATTAATAGCATTATTATTAGCATTAATAGATTAATAATAGCATTATTAGCATTAATAATAGCATTAATAACATTATTAATAGCATTAATAGCATTATTAATATTAGCATTAATAGCATTATATTAGCATTAATAGCATTAATAATACCATTAATAGGATAAATATTAGCATTAATAGCATTTAATAGCATAAATAATAGATTAATAGCATTAATAATAGTAATACATTAATAGCATTATTATTAGCATAAATAGCATTAATAATAGATTATTAGCATTAATAATAGCATTAATAATTATTAATAGCATATAGATATTATTAGCATTATATAGCATTAATAGAATTAATTAATAGCATTAATAGCATTATTAATACATTAATAGCATATTATTACATTAATAGCATTATAATAGCATTAATAGCATTATTAATAGCATTAATACATTATTATATACATTAATAGCATTATTATAGCATTAATAATTATGAATAGCATTATATAGCATTATTAATAGCATTATAGCATTATTAATAGCATATAATAGCATTATTAATAGCATTAATAGCATTATATATATGCATTAATAGCAAATTAATTTAATAGCTTATTATAGCATTAATATAATAGCATTAAATAAACATATTAATAGCATTAATAGCATTATATTAGCATTAATAGCATTATTATTAGCATTAATAGCATTAATACTTAATAGATAAATATAGCATTAATATAGCATTTATATACATATATAATAATAGCATTAATACATTATTATAGCATTAATCATTATTATTAGCATTAATAGCATTATATAGATTATGCATTATTAAGATTATTAATAGCATTAATAGCATTTAATTAGCATTAATACATTATTATTAGCATTAATAGCTTATTATTATATAATTATACATTATTAATAGCATTAATGATTATATTTAATTGCTTATATAATATTATAGCATTATATAGCATTATATAGCATTAACTTATAGCATTAATAGCATTATATTATTTTATATTATTAATTATATTATATTAATTAATAGCTTAATATACATTATTAATATTATGCATTAATACATTATATACATTATTAGATTATTAATAGCATTAATTACATTATTAATAGCATTTAATTAGCATTATTATTAGCATTTAATAGATTAATAATAGCATTATTAGCATTTAATAATAGCATTATAATAACATTATTAATAGCATTAATAGCATTATTTATTTAGCATTATTATACATTAATATTTTATTTTAATTATCATGAATATTTTCATTATTAATAGCATTAATTATAGATTATTATTATGCATTAATAGCATTAATAATAGCATTATTAGCATTATTAAATAGCTATTAATAACATTATTAATAGCATTAATAGCATTATTATTAGCATTAATAGCATTAATAATAGCATTATTAGCATATTAATAGCATTAATAACATTATTAATAGCATTAATATCATTATTAGCATAAATAGCATTAATAATAGGATTATTAGCATTAATAATAGCATTAATAAACATTATTAATAGCATTAATAGCATTAATTATTAGCATTAATAGAATTAATAATAGCATTATTAGCATTAATAATAGCATTAATAACATAATTATTATCATTAATAGCATTTATTATTAGCAGTAATATTATTATTAGCATTTTTTTTTTTAATTTTATTTATTATTTGTTATTTATTTTTTAATTATGTTTTATTTATTTTTTTATAATGTTTTAATTATTTTTTAATTATTTTGTTATTATTAAATTTATTATTTAGGCTGAGAGGCAGTTGTCATTCAGGTGCGCTAAAGGGCTGATCTTATTAGCATATATTTTATTTTTTTATTATTATTTTTATTGATTTTTTTATTATTTTTAATTAATTTTTTTTTATTATTTTTTAATTCTTTTTTAATTATTTTTTTTATTATTTAATTTATTATTTAGGCTGAGACGCAGTTCTCATTCAGGTCCGCAAAGGGCTGATCTTATTAGCATATATTTTATTTTTTTATTATTATTTTTATTGAATTTTGTATTATTTTTAATTATTTTTTTTTATTATTTTTTAATTCTTTTTTAATTATTTTTTTTATTATTTAATTTATTATTTAGGCTGAGACGCAGTTCTCATTCAGGTCCGCAAAGGGCTGATCTTATTAGCATATATTTTATTTTTTTATTATTATTTTTATTGAATTTTTTATTATTTTTAATTATTTTTTTTTATTATTTTTTAATTCTTTTTTAATTATTTTTTTTATTATTTAATTTATTATATAGGCTGAGACGCAGTTCTCATTGAGGTCAGCCTTTATTAGCATATATTTTATTTTTTTATTATTATTTTTATTGAATTTTTTATTATTTTTAATTATTTTTTTTTATTATTTTTTAATTCTTTTTTAATTATTTTTTTTATTATTTAATTTATTATTTAGGCTGAGACGCAGTTCTCATTCAGGTCCGCAAAGGGCTGATCTTATTAGCATATATTTTATTTTTTTATTATTATTTTTATTGAATTTGTTATTATTTTTAATTATTTTTTTTTTATATATTTTTAATTCTTTTTTAATTATTTTTTTTATTATTTAATTTATTATTTAGGCTGAGACGCAGTTCTCATTGAGGTCCGCCTTTCTTTTTTGCCATTGAAATGCATTAGCGGTGTGTCGGCGATTTTATGGCCGACCACCTGGTTCTATTTGTCGGCCCTAAAATCGCGGACACACCGCTAATGCATCTCTATGGGCAGTCAGGCCGATTTCGGATTGAACGCCGACCAATCAGAATTCGAGCTGACTTGCCCATAGACATGCATTAGCGGTGTGTCGGCGATTTTATGGCCGACCACCTGGTTCTATTTGTCGGCCGTAAAATCGCGGACACACCGCTAATGCATCTCTATGGGCAGTCAGGCCGATTTCGGATTGAACGGCAACCAATCAGAAGTCGAGCTGACTGCCCATAGAGATGCATTAGCGGTGTGTCCGCGATTTTAGGGCCGACAAATAGAACCAGGGGGGCGGCCATAAAATCGCCGACACACCGGTAATGTATGTCAATGGGGAAAAAAGGCGGACCTGAATGAAAACTGAATGAGGAGCTCTTCTGATTGGCTGAGGGCATTATCCAGCAACCAATCAGAAGACGGCGTGAGATTTCATTGAGGTAGAATGGGGGATTTTTCCTCCATTCTATCTTAATGAGAAGGAAGAGGACGTCGGAGGTGGAATTTTCGGAAAAGAAGACAGAAGATCCCCGGGGCCGGACGAAGAGGCGGAGATGGCGGAAAGAAGAGAGAAGACCCCCGGGGCCGGAGGAAGAGGACGCCTGGCCGGACGGAGGATCGGACGGACGATCAGATGACTTGAAGGCATGTAAGTGATGGACGGGGGCTTCGGGTGTAGGGCCTTAGGTGAGAGCGGCGTTAGGTTAGGGGACGGCGGGGGGGTTAGGGTGTAGGGCTTTAGCGACAGGGGCAGGGGACAGCGGCGGGAGCTTAGGGGGTATCGGCGGGGGCCTAGGGGGTAGGAGCTTAGGTAGGGGCGGCGATGGCTTAGGGGTAGACGGCGGGGCTTAGGGGGTATCGGCGGCGAGTCGGGGGTTAGGTAGTCGGGGCTTAGGGGGTATCGGCGGCGGGTTTGGATGGTGCGAGTCGGGGGTTAGGTGGTCGGGGCTGCTGCGGGGTTTCGGCGGCGGGTTTGGATGGTGCGAGTCGGGGGTTAGGTGGTCGGGGCTGCTGCGGGGTTTAGGGGGTTAGGGGCGGCGGTGCCTTAGGGGGTAGGCGGCATGGCTTAGGGGGTATCGTCGGGGGTCTAGGGGGTAGGGGGTTAGGGGCGGCGGTGCCTTAGGGGGTAGGCGGCATGGCTTAGGGGGTATCGGCGGGGGCCTAGGGGGTAGGGGCGGCGGGGGTTAGGTGGTCGGGGCTGCTGCGGGGTTTCGGCGGCGGGTTTGGATGGTGCGAGTCGGGGGTTAGGTGGTCGGGGCTGCTGCGGGGTTTAGGGGGTTAGGGGCGGCGGTGCCTTAGGGGGTAGGCGGCATGGCTTAGGGGGTATCGTCGGGGGTCTAGGGGGTAGGGGGTTAGGGGCGGCGGTGCCTTAGGGGGTAGGCGGCATGGCTTAGGGGGTATCGTCGGGGGTCTAGGGGGTAGGGGGTTAGGGGCGGCGGTGCCTTAGGGGGTAGGCGGCATGGCTTAGGGGGTATCGGCGGGGGCCTAGGGGGTAGGGGCGGCGGGGGTTAGGTGGTCGGGGCTGCTGCGGGGTTTCGGCGGCGGGTTTGGATGGTGCGAGTCGGGGGTTAGGTGGTCGGGGCTGCTGCGAGGTTTAGGGGGTTAGGGGCGGCGGTGCCTTAGGGGGTAGGCGGCATGGCTTAGGGGGTATCGTCGGGGGTCTAGGGGGTAGGGGGTTAGGGGCGGCGGTGCCTTAGGGGGTAGGCGGCATGGCTTAGGGGGTATCGGCGGGGGCCTAGGGGGTAGGGGCGGCGGGGGTTAGGTGGTCGGGGCTGCTGCGGGGTTTCGGCGGCGGGTTTGGATGGTGCGAGTCGGGGGTTAGGTGGTCGGGGCTGCTGCGGGGTTTAGGGGGTTAGGGGCGGCGGTGCCTTAGGGGGTAGGCGGCATGGCTTAGGGGGTATCGTCGGGGGTCTAGGGGGTAGGGGGTTAGGGGCGGCGGTGCCTTAGGGGGTAGGCGGCATGGCTTAGGGGGTATCGTCGGGGGTCTAGGGGGTAGGGGGTTAGGGGCGGCGGTGCCTTAGGGGGTAGGCGGCATGGCTTAGGGGGTATCGGCGGGGGCCTAGGGGGTAGGGGCGGCGGGGGTTAGGTGGTCGGGGCTGCTGCGGGGTTTCGGCGGCGGGTTTGGATGGTGCGAGTCGGGGGTTAGGTGGTCGGGGCTGCTGCGAGGTTTAGGGGGTTAGGGGCGGCGGTGCCTTAGGGGGTAGGCGGCATGGCTTAGGGGGTATCGTCGGGGGTCTAGGGGGTAGGGGGTTAGGGGCGGCGGTGCCTTAGGGGGTAGGCGGCATGGCTTAGGGGGTATCGGCGGGGGCCTAGGGGGTAGGGGCGGCGATGGCTTAGGGGGTAGACGGCGGGGCTTAGGGGTATCGGGGGCGGGTTTGGATGCTGCGGGTCGGGGGTTAGGTGGTCGGGGCTGCTGGTCGGGGCTGCTGCGGGGCTTAGGGGGTAGGGGGTTAGGGGCGGCGGTGCCTTAGGGGGTAGGCTTAGAGCGGCAGGGGGCTGTAGTGTACAGCGCGATGGTATACTACAGTCCCATGGCGCTTATGGGCATGGGACTGTAGTATACTATAGCGGTGTACAGTACAGCAGCGCGTAGTGGCTTAGAGCGGCAGGGGGCTGTAGTGTACAGCGCGATGGTATACTACAGTCCCATGGCGCTTATGGGCATGGGACTGTAGTATACTATAGCGGTGTACAGTACAGCAGCGCGTAGTGGCTTAGAGCGGCAGGGGGCTGTAGTGTACAGCGCGATGGTATACTACAGTCCCATGGCGCTTATGGGCATGGGACTGTAGTATACTATAGCGGTGTACACTACAGGAGTATGGGCTTCGGTGGCTTGGTTAGCGGTGTAGCTGGACTCGCAATGCCCGCTTCGCGGGCATTGCTTCGCTGGGCTGCAACGACTCGCAATGCCCGCTTTGCGGGCATTGCTTCGTGAGTCGCCGTGGCCGCTACGCGGCCACGGGGAGAGTCCAGGAGAAGCAGCTCGGACTCGCTAACCAAGCGACCGGAAGCAGCGCCGCTCCGACGGAAGTCGCTACGGCAATTATATAATAGACTAGATGGTGGCCCAATTCTAATGCATCGGACTGAGGTTCTTGGTACACATATTGGCCAATACCTGTTTGCCCATCAACCAGCTTCAAGGTAATTTTAGATCTGATGGGTCCCTATCCTACCTTGTCACTCTTTCCTTGGGCTCAGCTAAGCCTCCATTTTTACTATTTCTCAGTGGGAGGACTCACTTAAATCAAAGAAACAATGAGACATCATATACAGTGCTGATCACTGAGCCACCATATACAGTGCTAACCACTGAGCCACCATACAATGCTAACCACTGAGCCACCATACAATGCTAACCACTGAGCCACCATATGCAGTGCTAACCACTGAGCCATCATACAATGCTAACCACTTAGCCACCATACAATGCTAACCACTGAGCCACCTAAAAACTGAGCCATCATATACAGTGCTAACCACTGAGCCACCATATACAGTGCTAACCACTGAGCCACCTAAACAATGATCCACCATACAATGCTAACCACTGAGCCACCATACAATGCTAACCACTGAGCCATCATATGCAGTGCTTACCACTGAGCCACAATATACAGTGCTAACCACTGAGCCACAATACAATGCTACCCACTGAGCCACCTAAACACTGAGCCATCATATACAGTGCTAACCACTGAGCCACCATATACAGTGCTAACCACTGAGCCACCTAAACAATGATCCACCATATACAGTGCTAACCACTGAGCCACCTAAACAATGATCCACCATATACAGTGCTAACCACTGAGCCACCATATACAATGCTAACCACTGTGTGACCTAAACACTGAGACATCATATACAGTGCTAATCACTGAGCCACCTAACCACTGAGCCACAATACAATGCTACCCACTGAGCCACCTAAACACTGAGGCATCATATACAGTGCTAACCACTGAGCCAAGATATACAGTGCTAACCACTGAGCCACCTAAACAATGAACCACCATATACAATGCTAACCACTGAGCCACCTAAACACTAAGACATCAAATACAGTGCTATCCACTGAGCCACCATACAATGCTAACCACTGACCCACCTTAACACTGAGTCATCATATACAGTGCTAACTACTGAGCCACCTACACACTGAGCCTTCATATACAGTGCTAACCACTGAGCCTCCATACAATGCTAACCACTGAGACACCATAAAGTGCTAACCACTGAGCAACCATACAGTGCTAACCACTGAGCCACCATATACAGTGCTAACCACACAGCCACCATACAATGCTAACCACTGAGCCATCATACAATGCTAACCACTGAGCCACCATACAATGCTAACCACTGAGCTACTATACAACGCTAATCACTGAGCCACCATACATTGTTAACCACTGAGCCACCATATACAGTGCTAACCAGTGACCCACAATACAATGCTACCCACTGAGCCACCTAAACAATGATCCACCATATACAGTGCTAACCACTGAGCCACCTAAATACTGAGACATCATATACAGTGCTAATCACTGAGCCACCATATACAGTGCTAACCACTGAGCCACAATACAATGCTACCCACTGAGCCACCTAAACAATGATCCACCATATACAGTGCTAACCACTGAGCCACCTAAACACTGAGCCATCATATACAGTGCTAATCACTGAGCCACCTAAACACTGAGCCATCATATACAGTGCTAACCACTGAACCACCATATACAGTGCTAACCACACAGCCACCATACAATGCTAACCACTGAGCCATCATACAATGCTAACCACTTAGTCACCATACAATTCTAACCACTGAGCTACCATACAATGCTAACCACTGAGCCACCATACAGTGCTAACCACTGAGCCACCATATACAGTGCTAACCACACAGCCACCATCCAATGCTAACCACTGAGCCACCATACAATGCTAACCACTGAGCCACCATACAATGCTAACCACTGAGCCACCATACAATGCTAACCACTGAGCCACCATACAGTGGTAACCACTGAGCCACCATATACAGTGCTAACCCCTGAGCCACAATACAATCCTACCCACAGGTAGCCGCGGCTGAGCTCCGGTTAGCGGCTCGCCAGCCGTGTATTTGAAATATGGCGCCATGGCGCGCGCCGCTATTCTGACTGGTCGGTGCTGAACGCGGCGACCAATCAGAGACGTGGCACGCGGTTTGAATGACGCTTCTCTCATTGGTCGCCGCGTTCAGCGCCGACCAATCAGAACAGCAGCGCGCGCCATATTTCAAATACACTGAGTACAGTGTATTTGAAATATGGCGCCATGGTGCATGCTGCTATTCTGATTGGTCGGCGCTAAACGCGGCGACCAATCAGAAAAGCAGCACGCAGTTTGAATGCTGCTTCTCTCTTTGGTCGCCGCGTTCAGCACCAACCAATCAGAATAGCTGCACGCGCCATGGCGCCATATTTCAAATACACTGAGTACAGTGTATTTGAAATATGGCGCCATGGCACGCACCGCTATTCTGATTGGTCGGTGCTGAACGCGGCGACCAATCAGAGACATGGCACGCGGTTTGAATGCAGCTTCTCTCATTGGTCACCGCGTTCAGCGCCGACCAATCAGAATAGCGGCGCACGCCATATTTCAAATACACTGGGTACAGTGTATTTGAAATATGGCGCCATGGCGCACGTCGCTATTCTGATTGGTCGGCGCTGAACGCGGCGACCAATGAGAGAAGCGTCGCGCGGTTTGAATGCCGCTCATCTGATTGGTCACCGCGTTCAGCGCCGACCAATCAGAATAGCTGTGCGCGCCATGGCGCCATATTTCAAATTCACAGCTGGCGAGCCGCTAACCGGAGCTCAGCCGCGGCTACCTGCGGCACGGAGGTCAGCGGCTCGCCAGCCAGGAAATGACCGGCTAACGCCGGTCATCTCCTGGCTGACTCGCCACGGGCCTCCGTGCCACAGGTAGCTGCGGCTGAGCTCCGGTTAGCGGCTCACCAGCTGGGAGACGACCGGCTTGCTCGTGCGCACTGCGCCCACCGTCTGCCGGACGGTGTATACCTGCGGAGGCGCTGCTCTCGTCGGGCTGCAAATTGGCGTGAAATTCGAACTTTGAATTCTCGCGCCTATTTGCACAGTCTGAGCTCATTGGTCGTCGCCTTCGGAGGCAACCAATGAGCTGCGTCTGTGTGGTGCGCGATTTCGGCGACAGACACACTCAAAAAACCCTTAGACAATTATATAATAGATATACTGTATATATTTAAATAGTAGCTGTGTGCTGCAGAAATTTTTTTAAATTATTTGACCCAGCGTCTTTGCTAAATAGTAGCTGTGTGCTGCAGGAATTTTTTTCAAATTATTTGACCCAGCGTCTTTGCTAGCACCAGTTCACATTAGTCTGTGAGTGTTGTGAAGTTTTTTTCTTGTTATATACATATATATATATATATGCATCTACTGTATATATACAGTGTATATATATATATGGTGCATCTATTGATATGATGCATCTATACACTTGTGTATATATATAGATGCATCATATCTATTGATGCATCATATATATACTGTATATATACAGTAGATGCATCACATATACAGTATATACACTGTATATATATATATATATATAGATATGCATCCACTGCATATATACAGTATATATATATGATGCATCTATAGATTTGATGCATCCATACACTTGTGTATATATATAAATAGATGCATTTTATATATATCTATTATATAAAACCCGAAGGCCACTTCCGCCCAAAATCCGCTTCCGCTTCCGTGATGGCCTCCCTCCTGTGTCAAACACCGGAACCGGAAGCACCAGACCCACAGAGCCCCGTCTGCGCCCACCCACATCCGGCCCACAGCCCTGCAGCTCACCGCCCACTCTCCATCAGGGACCGCCATGCCGCCACTGGGTCCGCACACAGCCTGGTGTGCGCCCACCAACATGAGGGAACCGGCCAGGACCGGCCCACACTCCGGTGTGCGGCCTCCGCCGGCAACGCTCCCCCGCCACCTCGGGGGGCCACACAACCTCTGGGGGTACCCGTGCTCCGCGCCTGGAGAGGAGAGAGGGCGGGACTGACTGTCCTGCAGCTCTGCCCGCCCCTCCTCTCCTCCTACACCCGACGCGCGCCCACCGGTAAGTCTGCCCTCCTGCCTCCGCCTCCGCTCCAGCCTGTGCCCGCCGCCTCCGCTGCAGCCTGTGCTCCCTCCAGCCTGTGTCTCCTCCAGCCTGTGTCCTGTGCCCCCCTCCGGCCTGTGTCCTGTGCCCCCCTCCGGCCTGTGTCCTGTGCCCCCCTCCGGCCTGTGTCCTGTGCCCCCCTCCGGCCTGTGTCCTGTCACCCCCTCCGGCCTGTGTCCTGTGACCCCCTCCGGCCTGTGTCCTGTGACCCCCTCCGGCCTGTGTCCTGTGACCCCCTCCGCCCTGTGTCCTGTGACCCCCTCCGGCCTGTGTCCTGTGACCCCCTCCGGCCTGTGTCCTGTGACCCCCTCCGGCCTGTGTCCTGTGACCCCCTCCGGCCTGTGTCCTGTGACCCCCTCCGGCCTGTGTCCTGTGACCCCCTCCGGCCTGTGTCCTGTGACCCCCTCCGGCCTGTGTCCTGTGACCCCCTCCGGCCTGTGTCCTGTGACCCCCTCCGGCCTGTGTCCTGTGACCCCCTCCGGCCTGTGTCCTGTGACCCCCTCCGGCCTGTGTCCTGTGACCCCCTCCGGCCTGTGTCCTGTGACCCCCTCCGGCCTGTGTCCTGTGACCCCCTCCGGCCTGTGTCCTGTGACCCCCTCCGGCCTGTGTCCTGTGACCCCCTCCGGCCTGTGTCCTGTGACCCCCTCCGGCCTGTGTCCTGTGACCCCCTCCGGCCTGTCCTCTGTGTCCTCTGCCCCCCTCCGGCCTGTCCTCTGTGTCCTCTGCCCCCTGTCCTCTGTGTCCTCTGCCCCCTGTCCTCTGCCCCTGTCCTCTGCCCCCTGTCCTCTGCCCCCTGTCCTCTGCCCCCTGTCCTCTGTGTCCTCTGCCCCCTGTCCTCTGCGTCCTCTGCCCCCTGTCCTCTGCGTCCTCTGCCCCCTGTCCTCTGCCCCCTGTCCTCTGCGTCCTCTGCCCCCTGTCCTCTGCCCCCTGTCCTCTGCGTCCTCTGCCCCCTGTCCTCTGCGTCCTCTGCCCCCTGTCCTCTGCGTCCTCTGCCCCCTGTCCTCTGCGTCCTCTGCCCCCTGTCCTCTGCGTCCTCTGCCCCCTGTCCTCTGCGTCCTCTGCCCCCTCTCCTCTGCGTCCTCTGCCCCCTCTCCTCTGCGTCCTCTGCCCCCTCTCCTCTGCGTCCTCTGCCCCCTCTCCTCTGCGTCCTCTGCCCCCTCTGTGTCCTCTGCCCCCTGTCCTCTGCCCCCTGTCCTCTGCCTCCGGTCCTCTGCCCCCTGTCCTCTGCCCCCTGTCCTCTGCGTCCTCTGCGTCCTCTGCGTCCTCTGCCCCCTCTGCGTCCTCTGCGTCCTCTGCCCCCTGTCCTCTGCCCCCTGTCCTCTGCGTCCTCTGCCCCCTCTGCCCCCTCTGCGTCCTCTGCCCCCTGTCCTCTGCCCCCTGTCCTCTGCCCCCTGTCCTCTGCCCCCTGTCCTCTGCCCCCTGTCATCTGCCCCCTGTCATCTGCCCCCTGTCATCTGCCCCCTGTCCTCTGCCCCTTGTCCTCTGCCCCCTGTCCTCTGCCCCCTCTGTGTCCTCTGCCCCCTCTGCGTCCTCTGCCCCCTCTGTGTCCTCTGCGTCCTCTGCCCCCTCTGTGTCCTCTGCGTCCTCTGCCCCCTCTGTGTCCTCTGCGTCCTCTGCCCCCTCTGTGTCCTCTGCGTCCTCTGCCCCCTCTGCCCCCTCTGCGTCCTCTGCCCCCTCTGCGTCCTCTGCCCCCTCTGTGTCCTCTGCGTCCTCTGCCCCCTCTGTGTCCTCTGCGTCCTCTGCCCCCTGTCCTCTGCCCCCTGTCCTCTGCCCCCTGTCCTCTGCCCCCTGTCCTCTGCGTCCTCTGCCCCCTGTCCTCTGCCTCCTCTGCGTCCTCTGCCCCCTCTGCGTCCTCTGCCCCCTGTCCTCTGCCCCCTGTCCTCTGCCCCCTGTCCTCTGCCCCCTCTCATCTGCCCCCTGTCATCTGCCCCCTGTCATCTGCCCCCTGTCATCTGCCCCCTGTCATCTGCCCCCTGTCATCTGCCCCCTGTCATCTGCCCCCTGTCATCTGCGTCCTCTGCCCCCTCTGTGTCCTCTGCCCCCTCTCCTCTGCCCCCTTTGTGTCCTCTGCGTCCTCTGCCCCCTCTGCGTCCTCTGCCCCCTGTCCTCTGCCCCCTGTCCTCTGCCCCCTGTCCTCTGCCCCCTGTCCTCTGCCCCCTGTCCTCTGCCCCCTCTGTGTCCCTCTGCCTCCTCTGCCCCCTCTGTGTCCTCTGCCCCCTGTCCTCTGCCCCCCCCCCCCCCCCCCTCCTGCCTCCTCTGCCCCCTGTCCTCTGCCTCCTCTGCCCCCTGTCCTCTGCCTCCTCTCCCCCTGTCCTCTGCCTCCTCTGCCCCCTGTCCTCTGCCTCCTCTGCCCCCTGTCCTCTGCCTCCTCTGCCCCCTGTCCTCTGCCTCCTCTGCCCCCTGTCCTCTGCCGTCCTCTGCCCCCTGTCCTCTGCTCCTCTGCCCCCTGTCCTCTGCGTCCTCTGCCCCCCCTCTCCCCTCTGCGTCCTCTGCCCCCTGTCCTCTGCGTCCTCTGCCCCCTCTGCGTCCTCTGCCCCCTCTGCGTCCTCTGCCCCCTCTGCGTCCTCTGCCCCCTCTCTGCGTCCTCTGCCCCCTCTGCGTCCTCTGCCCCCTCTGCGTCCTCTGCCCCTCTCTGCGTCCTCTGCCTCACCTCTTGCGTCCTCTGCCCTGCCCCTCTGCGTCCTCTGCCCCTCTGCGTCCTCTGCGTCCTCTGCGTCCTCTGCCCCCTCTGCCTGCCCCCTGCTGCTCCTCTGCATCCCCTCTGCCCCCCTCTGTCCCTGCCCTCTCTCGCTCCTCTGCCTCTGCGTCCTCTGCGTCCTCTGCGTCCTCTGCTCCTCTGCGTCCCCTCTGCCCCCTCTGCCCCCTCTGCCCCCTCTGCTCCTCTGCCCCCTCTGCGTCCTCTGCCCCCTCTGCGTCCTCTGCCCCCTCTGCGCTTCCCTCTGCCCCCTCTGCGTCCTCTGCGTCCTCTGCCCCCTCTGCCGTCCTCTGCGTCCTCTGCCCCCTCTGCCGTCTCTGCCCCCTCTGCCGTCCTCTGCCCCCTCTGGTCCTCTGCCCCCTCTGCGTCCTCTGCCCCCTGCTCCTCTGCCCCCTCTGCTGCGTCCTCTGCCCCCTGCTCCTGCGTCCTCCTGCCCCCGTCTGCGTCCTCTGCCCCCTCTGCTTGCCCCTGCCCCCTCTGCGTCCTCTGCCCCCCTCTGCGTCCTCTGCCCCCTGTCCTCTGCCCCCTGTCCTCTGCCCCCTGTCCTCTGCCGCCCTCTCTCTGCCCCCCTGTCCATCTGCCCCCTGTCATTCTGCCCCCTGTCCATCTGCCCCCTGTCATCTGCCCCCTGTCATCTGCCCCCTGTCATCTGCCCCTGTCATCTGCCCCCTGTCATCTGCCCCCTGTCATCTGCCCCCTGTCTCTGCCCCCTGTCTCTTCTGCCCCCTGTCATCTGCCCCCTGTCCTCTGCGTCCTCTGCCCCCTCTTGTGTCCTCTCGCCCCCTCCCTCTGCCCCCTTTGTGTCCTCTGCGTCCTCTGCCCCCTCTGCGTCCTCTGCCCCCTGTCCTCTGCCCCCTGTCCTCTGCCCCCTGTCCTCTGCCCCCTGTCCTCTGCCCCCTCTCCTCTGCCCCCCTCCTCTGCCCCCTCTCCTCTGCGCCTCTTGTCTCTGTGTCCTCTGCCCCCTGCCTCCCCTCTTGCCCCTGTCCTCTGCCCCCTGTCCTCTGCCCCCTGTCCTCCTCCTGCCCCCCTGTCCTCTGCGTCCTCTGCCCCCTCTGCCCCCTCTGCGTCCTCTGCCCCCTGTCCTCTGCCCCCTGTCCTCTGCCCCCTGTCCTCTGCCCCCTGTCCTCTGCCCCCTGTCTCTGCCCCCTGTCATCTGCCCCCTCTGCGTCCTCTGCCCCCTTGTCCTCTCCCTGGTCCTCTGCCCCTCTTCCTGCCCTCTGTCTCTGGTCCCTGCCTCTGTCCTCTGCCTTGCCTCTGCTCTGCTTCTGCCCCTCTGGTCCTCCTTGCCCTCTGCCCTCTGCGCCTCTCCCCTGCTCTGCCTCTGCCGTTTCCCCTTGGTCTGCGTCTTGCCCTGCCTCTCCCTTCCTGCCCCTGTCTCTCCCTTCCTCTGCTCTGCCCTGTCCTCCCCTGCGCTTGCCCTCTGGTCTTGCCCTGCCTCGCGTCTTCCCCTTCTGCCCCTGTCCTGCCCTGCTCTGCCCTGATCTCCCTGCCCCCTGTCTCTGCCTCTGCTCTGCCCCTCTGTGTCCTCTGCCCCTCGTCCTCTGCCCCCTTGGTCCCTCTGCCCCTCTGCGTCCTCTGCCCCCTCTGCCCCTCCTCTGCCCCGTCCTCTGCCCCGTCTCGCCCGTCCTCTGCGTCCTCTGCCCCTCTGCCCCCTCTGGTCCTCTGCCCCTGCCTCTGCCCCTCTGCGTCCTCTGCCTCCTCTGCCTGTCCTCTGCTCCTCTGCTGTCCTCTGCGTCCTCTGCCCCCGTCCTGCCCCTGCCCGCCTCTGCCCCTCTGCCCCTCTCTGCGTCCTCTGCCCCCTGTCCTCTGCTCCTCTGCCCCCGTCTCTGCTCCTCTGCCCCTGTCCCTGCGTCTCTGCCCCTGTCCTCTGCGTCCTCTGCCCCCTCTGCGTCCTCTGCCCCCTCTGCGTCCTCTGCCCCCTCTGCGTCCTCTGTGCCCCCTCTGCGTCCTCTGCCCCCTCTGCGTCCTCTGCCCCTCTGCGTCCTCTGCCCCCTCTGCGTCCTCTGCCCCCTCTGCGTCCTCTGCCCCTCTGCGTCCTCTGCCCCCTCTGCGTCCTCTGCCCCTCTGCGTCCTCTGCCCCCTGCTGCTGTCCTCTGCGTCCCTGTCCTCTGCCCCCTTCTCCCTCTCTGCCCCTGTCCTCTGCCCCTCTGGTCCTCTGCCCCTGCGTCCTCTGCCCTCCTGGTCCCTCGCTCTGCGTCCTCTGCCCCCTGCGTCCTCTGCCTGCCTCTGCCCCCTGCCTCTGCCCCTGCCCTCTGCCCCCTCTGCTCTCTCTGCGCCCTGCCCTCTGCGTCCTCTGCCCCCTCTGCGTCCTCTGCCCCTCTGTCCTCTGCCCCCTCTGCGTCCTCTGCGTCCTCTGCCCCCTCTGCGTCCTCTGCGTCCTCTGCCCCCTGGTCCTCTGCCCCCTGCGTCCTCTGCCCCTCGTCCTCTGCCCCTCTGCTCCTTGCCCTCTGCTCCTCTGCCCCCTCTGCGTCCTCTGCCCCTCTGTCCTCTGCCCCTCTGTCCTCTGCCCTCTGTCCTCTGCCCCTGTCCTCTGCCCCCTGTCTCTGCGTCCTCTGCCCCTCTGCGCCCTGCCCCTCTGCGTCCTCTGCCCCTCTGCCCCTCCTGCCCCTCGTCCTCTGCCGTCTCTGCGTCCTCCCCTCTGCCCCTGTCCTCTGCCCCTGCCCCTGCCTCTGGTCCTCTGCCCCCTGTCCTCTGCCCCCTCTGGTCCTCTGCCTGCCTCTGCCCCCTGTCCTCTGCGTCCTCTGCCCCCTGTCTCTGCGTCCTCTGCCCTCTGGTCCTCTGCCCCTGCCCCTCTGCCCGCCTCTGCGTCCTCTGCCCCCTCTGCGTCCTCTGCCCCTGTTCTGCCCTCTGCCCTGCTTGCTCCTCTGCCCCTGTCCTCTGCGTCCTCTGCCCCTCTCGTCCGCCCCCTCTGCGTCCCTGCCCCGTCCTGCTCCGTCTGCCCCCCTGCGTCTCTGCCCCCGTCCCTGCCCCCTGTCCTCTCCCCGCCTCTGCCCCTGTCCTGCCACCCCTCTGCCCCCTGTCCTCTGCCCGCCGCCTCTGCCCCTGTCTCTGCGCCTCTGCCCTGCCCCCTGCCCCTCTGCCCAGCCGCCTCTGCCCTGTCCTCTGCCCACCGCCTCTGCCCCCTGTCCTCTGCCTGACACTCTGCCCCCTGCGCTGACCATCTGCACCGCCTCACTGCTAACCCTAGCCACCGCACTACTGCTAACCACTGAGCCACCGCACTCACTGCTAACCACTGCCACCGCACTCATGCTACCACTGAGCACGTTACTCTGCTACCCACTGAGCCACCTGTATACACACAATTCATTTCACCGCACTCCCGTAACTATTACTAAATAAACTATATATGGATTCTAGACTACCCGATTCTTTAGAATCGGGCCGCCATCTAGTATATATATATATATATATATATATTATATATAAATATAATTGCCTTAGCGCACTTCCGGCATTTTCGGGTCAACTTCCGTCGTTGTGGACGTGGCTGCCGCAAGGCAGCCTTGCCACACACGAAGCAGTGGCCGCGTAGCGGCCATTGCGAGCCGTAGCAATGCGCGAGCAATGGCCGCGAGCAATGGCCGCGAGGCCATTGCGAGCCGTAACAATGCGCGAGCAATGGCCGCGAGGCCATTGCAGGCCATTGCGAGCCGTTGCCAGATGCCTCTGTGCCTCTGTGCCTCCACGCTGATGATATTATACTTACCACCAGATCGCACCCGCCTCCGTCTTCCTGCATGTTCCTCTGTCCTCCGTCTTCCGCCCGCTATCTTCTATGTCGCCGCCCCCGTACATATTGAAACCAAGATGGCGGCCGGGAAGTATCACGAGAGTTCCCGGCCGCCATCTTGGTTTCGCCCTGTTCACAGTGGCGACATGCAAGATGGCGATGGAAGTAAGTATTTCGCCGCCACTCTGCCCCCCCCCGGCCTCCACTGACCACTCTGCCCCCCCCCGTCTCCACTGACCACTCTGCCCCCCCGCCTCTGCTAACCACTCTGCCCCTCCCAGCCTCCGCTGGCCACTCTGCCCCCCGGCCTCTGCTGACCACTCTGTCCCCCTTGATCTCCGCTGACCACTCTGCCCCCCTGGCCGCCGCTGACCACTCTGCCCCCCCCTTCCCTCCACTGACCACTCTGCCCCCCCACCCTCCGCTGACCATTCTGCCCCCCACTGCCCTCCGCTGACCACTCTGCCCCCCAGCCTCCGCTGATCACTCTGCCCCCCGACCTTCGCTGACCACTCTGCCCTCCCCTTGGGCCTCCACTGACCACTCTGCCCCCCCCGTTCTCTGCTGACCACTCTGCCTTCCGTCCTCCGCTGATAAACTCTGCCCTCCGTCCTCTGCTCACCACTCTGCCCTCCGTCCTCCGCTGACCACTGAGCCACTGTACAGTGCTGACCACTGAGCCACCGTGCAGTGCTGACCACTGAGCCACCGTACAGTGCTGACCACTGAGCCACCGTACAGTGCTGACCACTGAGCCATCGTACAGTGCTGACCACAGAGCCACCGTACAGTGCTGACCACTGAACCACCGTACAGTGCTGACCACTGAGCCACCGTACGGTGCTGACCACTGAGCCACCGTAGAGTGCTGACCACTGAGCCACCGTACAGTGCTAACCACTGAGCCACCATATACAGTGCTAACCACTGAGCCACTGTACAGTGCTGACCACTGAGCCACCGTGCAGTGCTGACCACTGAGCCACCGTGCAGTGCTGACCACTGAGCCACCATATACAGTGCTAACCACTGAGCCACCATATACAGTGCTAACCACTGAGCCACCGTACAGTGCTAACCACTGAGCCACCGTACAGTGCTAACCACTGAGCCACCGTACAGTGCTAACCACTGAGCCACCGTACAGTGCTAACCACTGAGCCACCGTACAGTGCTGACCACTGAGCCACCGTACAGTGCTAACCACTGAGCCACCGTACAGTGCTGACCACTGAGCCACCGTACAGTGCTAACCACTGAGCCACCGTACAGTGCTAACCACTGAGCCACCGTACAGTGCTAACCACTGAGCCACCATAAAGTGCTAACCACTGACTCACCGTATACAGTGTTAAACACTCAGCCACCATACAGTGCTAATCACTCAGCCACCTTATACAGTGCTAACCACTGAGCCACCTTATACAGTGCTAACCACTGAGCCACCGTACAGTGCTAACCACTGAGCCACCATACAGTGCTAACCACTGAGCCACCGTACAGTGTTAACCACTGAGCCACCGTACAGTGCTAACCACTGAGCCACCGTACAGTGCTAACCACTGAGCCACCGTACAGTGCTAACCACTGAGCCACCATAAAGTGCTAACCACTGACTCACCGTATACAATGTTAAACACTCTGCCACCATACAGTGCTAATCACTCAGCCACCTTATACAGTGCTAACCACTGAGCCACCTTATACAGTGCTAACCACTGACCCACCATACTGTGCTAACCAATGAGCCTCCATACAAAGTTAAGCACTCTGCCTCCATATAGTGCTAACCACTGAGCGGCCGTCTACTGTGCTAACCACTGAGTCACCCATACTTTGCTAAACACTAAGCCACCGCGCAGTGCTAACCACTGAGCCACCGCGCTGTGCTAACCACTGAACCACCATACTGTGCTAACCACTAAGCCACCGTACAATGCTAACCACTGAGCCATCATACAATGCTAACCACTGAGCCACCATACAATGCTAACCACTGAGCTACTATACAACGCTAATCACTGAGCCACCATACATTGTTAACCACTGAGCCACCATATACAGTGCTAACCAGTGACCCACAATACAATGCTACCCACTGAGCCACCTAAACAATGATCCACCATATACAGTGCTAACCACTGAGCCACCTAAATACTGAGACATCATATACAGTGCTAATCACTGAGCCACCATATACAGTGCTAACCACTGAGCCACAATACAATGCTACCCACTGAGCCACCTAAACAATGATCCACCATATACAGTGCTAACCACTGAGCCACCTAAACACTGAGCCATCATATACAGTGCTAATCACTGAGCCACCTAAACACTGAGCCATCATATACAGTGCTAACCACTGAACCACCATATACAGTGCTAACCACACAGCCACCATACAATGCTAACCACTGAGCCATCATACAATGCTAACCACTTAGTCACCATACAATTCTAACCACTGAGCTACCATACAATGCTAACCACTGAGCCACCATACAGTGCTAACCACTGAGCCACCATATACAGTGCTAACCACACAGCCACCATCCAATGCTAACCACTGAGCCACCATACAATGCTAACCACTGAGCCACCATACAATGCTAACCACTGAGCCACCATACAATGCTAACCACTGAGCCACCATACAGTGGTAACCACTGAGCCACCATATACAGTGCTAACCCCTGAGCCACAATACAATCCTACCCACAGGAAGCCGCGGCTGAGCTCCGGTTAGCGGCTCGCCAGCCGTGTATTTGAAATATGGCGCCATGGCGCGCGCCGCTATTCTGACTGGTCGGTGCTGAACGCGGCGACCAATCAGAGACGTGGCACGCGGTTTGAATGACGCTTCTCTCATTGGTCGCCGCATTCAGCGCCGACCAATCAGAACAGCAGCGCGCGCCATATTTCAAATACACTGAGTACAGTGTATTTGAAATATGGCGCCATGGTGCATGCTGCTATTCTGATTGGTCGGCGCTAAACGCGGCGACCAATCAGAAAAGCAGCACGCAGTTTGAATGCTGCTTCTCTCTTTGGTCGCCGCGTTCAGCACCAACCAATCAGAATAGCTGCGCGCGCCATGGCGCCATATTTCAAATACACTGAGTACAGTGTATTTGAAATATGGCGCCATGGCACGCACCGCTATTCTGATTGGTCGGTGCTGAACGCGGCGACCAATCAGAGACATGGCACGCGGTTTGAATGCAGCTTCTCTCATTGGTCACCGCGTTCAGCGCCGACCAATCAGAATAGCGGCGCGCGCCATATTTCAAATACACTGGGTACAGTGTATTTGAAATATGGCGCCATGGCGCACGTCGCTATTCTGATTGGTCGGCGCTGAACGCGGCGACCAATGAGAGAAGCGTCGCGCGGTTTGAATGCCGCTCATCTGATTGGTCACCGCGTTTCAGCGCCGACCAATCAGAATAGCTGTGCGCGCCATGGCGCCATATTTCAAATTCACGGCTGGCGAGCCGCTAACCGGAGCTCAGCCGCGGCTACCTGCGGCACGGAGGTCAGCGGCTCGCCAGCCAGGAAATGACCGGCTAACGCCGGTCATCTCCCGGCTGACTCGCCACGGGCCTCCTGCCACAGGTAGCTGCAGCTGAGCTCCGGTTAGCGGCTCACCAGCTGGGAGACGACCGGCTTGCTCGTGCGCACTGCGCCCACCGTCTGCCGGACGGTGTATACCTGCGGAGGCGCTGCTCTCGTCGGGCTGCAAACTGGCGTGAAATTCGAACTTTGAATTCTCGCGCCTATTTGCATAGTCTGAGCTCATTGGTCGCCGCCTTCGGCGGCAACCAATGAGCTGCGTCTGTGTGGTGCGCGATTTCGGCGACAGACACACTCAAAAAACCCTTAGACAATTATATAATAGATATACTGTATATATTTAAATAGTAGCTGTGTGCTGCAGAAATTTTTTTAAATTATTTGACCCAGCGTCTTTGCTAAATAGTAGCTGTGTGCTGCAGGAATTTTTTTCAAATTATTTGACCCAGCGTCTTTGCTAGCACCAGTTCACATTAGTCTGTGAGTGTTGTGAAGTTTTTTTCTTGTTATATACATATATATATATATATGCATCTACTGTATATATACAGTGTATATATATATGGTGCATCTATTGATATGATGCATCTATACACTTGTGTATATATATAGATGCATCATATCTATTGATGCATCATATATATACTGTATATATACAGTAGATGCATCACATATACAGTATATACACTGTATATATATATATATATATATAGATATGCATCCACTGCATATATACAGTATATATATATGATGCATCTATAGATTTGATGCATCCATACACTTGTGTATATATATAAATAGATGCATTTTATATATATATATATATATATATATATATATATATATAATATATAATTGCCTTAGCGCACTTCCGGCATTTTCGGGTCAACTTCCGTCGTTGTGGACGTGGCTGCCGCAAGGCAGCCTTGCCACACACGAAGCAGTGGCCGCGTAGCGGCCATTGCGAGCCGTAGCAATGCGCGAGCAATGGCCGCGAGCAATGGCCGCGAGGCCATTGCGAGCCGTAACAATGCGCGAGCAATGGCCGCGAGGCCATTGCAGGCCATTGCGAGCCGTTGCCAGATGCCTCTGTGCCTCTGTGCCTCTGTGCCTCCACGCTGATGATATTATACTTACCACCAGATCGCACCCGCCTCCGTCTTCCTGCATGTTCCTCTGTCCTCCGTCTTCCGCCCGCTATCTTCTATGTCGCCGCCCCGTACATATTGAAACCAAGATGGCGGCCGGGAAGTATCACGAGAGTTCCCGGCCGCCATCTTGGTTTCGCCCTGTTCACAGTGGCGACATGCAAGATGGCGATGGAAGTAAGTATTTCGCCGCCACTCTGCCCCCCCCCCGGCCTCCACTGACCACTCTGCCCCCCCGCCTCCACTGACCATCTCTGCCCCCCCGCCTCTGCTAACCACTCTGCCCCTCCAGCCTCCGCTGGCCACTCTGCCCCCGCCTCTGCTGACCACTCTGTCCCCCTTGATCTCCGCTGACCACTCTGCCCCCCTGGCCGCCACTGCTGCCACTCTGCCCCCCCCTTCCCTCCACTGACCACTCTGCCCCCCCACCCTCCGCTGACCATTCTGCCCCCCACTGCCCTCCGCTGACCACTCTGCCCCCCCAGCCTCCGCTGATCACTCTGCCCCCCGACCTTCGCTGACCACTCTGCCCTCCCCTTGGGCCTCCACTGACCACTCTGCCCCCCCCGTTCTCTGCTGACCACTCTGCCTTCCGTCCTCCGCTGATAAACTCTGCCCTCCGTCCTCTGCTCACCACTCTGCCCTCCGTCCTCCGCTGACCACTGAGCCACTGTACAGTGCTGACCACTGACCACCGTGCAGTCTGACCACTGAGCCACCGTACATGCTGCCATGACCACCGTACGTGTGACCACGAGCCACGTACAGTGCTGACCACGAGCCACGTACAGTGCTGACCACTGAAGCCACCGTACAGTGCTGACCACTGACCACCGTACAGTGCTGACCACTGAGCCACCATAGAGTGCTGACCACTGAGCCACCGTACAGTGCTAACCACTGAGCCACCATATACAGTGCTAACCACTGAGCCACTGTACAGTGCTGACCACTGAGCCACTGTCAGTGCTGACCACTGAGCCACCGTGCAGTGCTGACCACTGAGCCACCTGCAGTGCTAACCACTGAGCCACCATATACAGTGCTAACCACTGAGCCACCTATACAGTGCTAACCACTGAGCCACCGTACAGTGCTAACCACTGAGCCACCGTACAGTGCTAACCACTGAGCCACCGTACAGTGCTAACCACTGAGCCACCGTAGTCGACACAGAGTGCTAACCACTGAGCCACCGTACAGTGCTGACCACTGAGCCACCGTACAGTGCTAACCACTGAGCCACCGTACAGTGCTAACCACTGAGCCACCGTACAGTGCTAACCACTGAGCCACCATAAAGTGCTAACCACTGACTCACCGTATACAGTGTTAAACACTCAGCCACCATACAGTGCTAATCACTCAGCCACCTTATACAGTGCTAACCACTGAGCCACCTTATACAGTGCTAACCACTGAGCCACCGTACAGTGCTAACCACTGAGCCACCATACAGTGCTAACCACTGAGCCACCGTACAGTGTTAACCACTGAGCCACCGTACAGTGCTAACCACTGAGCCACCGTACAGTGCTAACCACTGAGCCACCGTACAGTGCTAACCACTGAGCCACCATAAAGTGCTAACCACTGACTCACCGTATACAATGTTAAACACTCTGCCACCATACAGTGCTAATCACTCAGCCACCTTATACAGTGCTAACCACTGAGCCACCTTATACAGTGCTAACCACTGACCCACCATACTGTGCTAACCAATGAGCCTCCATACAAAGTTAAGCACTCTGCTTAGCTCTCGTCTACTGTGCTAACCACTGAGTCACCCATACTTTGCTAAACACTAAGCCACCGCGCAGTGCTAACCACTGAGCCACCGGCTGTGCTAACCACTGAAACACCATACTGTGCTAACCACTAAGCCACCGTACAATGCTAACCACTGAGCCACCATACTGTCCTAACTACTGAGCCACAGTGCAGTGCTAAACATTGAGTCACCATATAGTGCTAACCACTGAGCCACCGTACAGTGCTAATCACTGAGCCACCTTACAGTGCTAACCACTGAGCCACTGTACAGTGCTAACCACTGAGCCAGCATACAGTGCTAACCACTGAGCCACCATATACAGTGCCAACCACTGAGGCACCATACAGTGCTAATCACCGAGTCACCGTATACAGTGCTAACCACTGAGTCACATTACTGCTCTAATTATTGAGCCATCATATACAGTGCCAACCACTTAGCCACCATAGAGTGCTAACCACTGAAGTCACCGTATACAGTGCTAATCACTGAGTCACATTACTGCTCTAATTATTGAGCCACCATATACAGTGCCAACCATTGAGCCACCATAGAGTGCTAACCACTGAGGCTCAGTTTACAGTGCTAACTATTGAGCCAGCGTATACTGTGCTAACCACTGAGCCCCTGTATACTCTGCTAACCACTCAGCCGCCGTATACTCTGCTAACCACTGAGCCGCGTAAAGTCTGCTAACCACTGAGCCCCCATATACTCTGCTAACCACTGAGCCGCCGTAAACTCTGCTAACCACTGAGTTGCTGTATACTCTGCTAAGCACAGTGCTGCGGGCAGGAGAGGGCCGGGGGACAGCGGCCGGGTGCGGCCAGGAAGGCCCCCCCCGCCCCTACTGCCCGCACCCGGCCGCTGTTCCCCGACCCCCTCCTGCACGCACCCGGCCGCTCTTCCTCGGCCACCTCCTGCCCGCACATGGCCGTTGTTCCCCGGCCCCCTTCTGCCCGCTTTTCCCCGGCCCCCTCCTGCCCGCACATGGCCGCTGTCCCCCTGGCCCCCTCCTGCCGCACCCGATAGCTGTCTCCCTGCCTCCCTCCTGCCCGCATCCGGCCACTGTCCCCCGGCCCCCTCCTGCACGCACCTGGCCGCTCTTCCTCAGCCCCCTCCTGCCCGCACATGGCTGTTATTCCACCAGCCCCCTTCTGCCCGCTGTTCCCCGCCTTGCTCCTGCCCGCACCCGGCCACTGTCCCCCGGCCCCCCTGACCGCACCCGCCTGCTGTCTCTTCCTGGACTCCGGCACCGCTGCACACTGGCACCGCTGCACACCGGTACTGCTGTATGTATTCTATCTATTATAATAAAAGTCCCATGCCAACTTCCGTCACTATGTAACAGTATCGCTACGTCACATCCGTGACAGAAGTTGGGTGTCACCCGTCGTGGGTGATCCAACATGGCCAACCTTTGGCGGTAGCGGGTCTTTCAAAGCCCCACTACCGCCATCGGAGGCCTCTGCTGTGCCTCACAATCTCCACTGACACACCATCACACTCCTCACCACACCCCCCTCTCTCTCTCTGCACCTCCCCACACACGCGATCCCCTGGCCACTTCACATACACCCCCCCCTCTCTGTACAGTCTCACACTCATACCCCCACACTCATACCCCCATGTACTCTCATGCCGAAATCTATACTCACCAACACCCGTCCGCTAACACACCGCCGACATCCGATCATCTCCTGCACGCCGCCGCCGACATCTGATCTTCTCCGCCGACATCCCATCTTTTTCTCCGCGACGTCGACGCCATGTTAGATCTGCCCCGTCTGGCGACATCCATCCTCGACGATGATTTCTCGCTAGAATACCCGCCCGCCATGTTGGATCGCACCACATTCAAGATGGCGTTCTGGAAGTCTAGCGAAACTTTCCGGATGCCATCTTGGATGTGGAGCAATTCAACCCTCCTGATGCGATAGCATCGGGCCTTAATCTAGTATATATATATATATGTATATTATTAAAATAGAGGCAAAAGCTGGGCACTATCAGGTTTTTACAGACTGGGTTGCAAGTTATGCCAGACCTGAGGCAACAGTCTCCTTGGTGTTGCACGCTATTAAATAGAATTAACAGTGTTCATATAAAGGAAAAAAGAAGCGGCACTCACCAGAGATGATCTTTACTATTTATTCATGAATCCAGAGTATCATACGGAACATGAACAGCGAGGGAGGGGGTGCATAGACATAGGATGACGGCCTGCCGTTTCGTTGCTTGATGCCACTTCTACAGGTCCTGGATCATATATATATATATATATATATGTAGTATATATAGTAGATGCATATATATATATATACAGTATGTACAGTATATATATGATGCATCTATATATATATACAGTAGATGCATTATATATATATATATATATATGCATCCACTGTATATATACAGTATATATATATATATATATAGATGCACCTATAGATTTGATGCATCTATACACTTGTGTATATATCTATAGATGCATCATATCTATAGATGCATCATATATATATATATATATATATATATATATATATATACTGTGTATATACAGTAGATGCATTATATATATATATACACCGTAGATGCATTTCTCTCTCTATATATATATAGATGCATCTACTGTATATATACAGTATATATATATGATGCATCTATACATATGATGCATCTATAAACTGTGCATATACATCTATCTACATAATCACGAGTTTCTGGCATCCGGCCACTGTGCCGCTATTCCAGCATGCATTGCGGCCGGATGCCAGCACTGCGAGCGATGGCGCACTTGCGCGCCATCGCGAACCAGAATTATCGGCACTATGAGCACACGCGGCGCGAGCGATGGCGCGCATGCGCCATCTTGAGCGCCGCCTTACCGACACTCCACCGCCACGAGCCTCTCTGCCAATCCTCGCGACCAGCCGCGGCTTCCCGATGCGCACGCATGCGCAGTAATCCGCGGATATACACTCCGACGGGACCTTTGGTGATGTCACAGTCATGTGATCACACACATGACCGTACATCACTGGAACTCCGCCTCCTGTAGTCTTCACTTCTTCCTAGCTATGACACGGAGCTGTCACAGCTCGGAAGGAGGGAATGAGGGGCAGAGACACTTTAGGAGGGAGCAGACACAGGGAAGGGGGGCACTGTAACACAGAGGAGAGCAGAGACATGGAATGGGGGGCAGAGACACAAAAGCACAGGAGGAAGAAGGCACGTGAAGGAACGGGCACAGAACAGAGGCACAACACAGAGGACAGGGGCTCAGGACAGAGGAGAGGATAAGGACACAGGACAGGAGCACAGGAAAGAGGAGAGGGCCACAGGACAGGGGCACAAGACAGAAGTTCAGGACAGAGGACAAGATAAGGGCACAGGACAGAGCACACAGACAGGGGCACCGGACAGAGGACTGGGTCACAGGGCAGAGGACTGGGGCAAAGGATAGAGGACTGGGGCACAGGATAGAGGACTGGGTCACAGCACAGAGGCACAGGACAGAGGACAGGGGCACAGGACAGAGGACTGGGGCACAGGATAGAGATAACAAGAGCCCAGGACAGAGGACAGGGGCACAATACAGAGGACTGGGGCACAGGACAGAGGACTGGGGCACAGGATAGAGGACTGGGGCACAGCACTGAGGCACAGGACAGGGGCACAGGACAAAGGACTGGGGCACAGGATAGAGGACTGGGGCACAGCACAGAGGCACAGGACAGAGGACTGGGGCACAGGATACAGAGGACTGGGGCACAGCACAGAGGCACAGGACAGGGGCACAGGGCAGAGTACAAGGGCACAAGACAGGGCCAGAGTACAGGGGCCCAAGACAGAGGACTGGGGCACACGACAGAGGAGAGGGGCACAGAGCAGAGGACAATGCCACAGGACAGGCCCAGAGGACTGGGGCACAGGACAGAGGACTGGGCCACAGGACAGGGCAGAGGACAGGGAGACATGACATAGGACACAGCCACAGGACATGGCCACAAGACAGAGGACAGTGCCACAGAACAGGGACAGAGGACAGGCCCACAGGGCAGAGGACTGAGGTACAGGACACAGGCAGAGGACAGGAGCACAGGACAGAGCCAGAGAACACAGTGCTAACCACTGAGCCTCCATATACACCATATAAATGCCGCAACAACATCATACTTTCTGGAGAGAGGACTGTACTATTCAGCGCCTATTTCTACGCCACCTGTTCAGTTCACCGCACTCCCGATGCGATAGCATCGGACCTTTTTACTAGTATATGCATATATATGTGTGTATCTATACAAATGTATGTATATATGTGTATATATATACAAATGTTTATATATATATATATATATACAGTTAGGGCCAGAAATATTTGGACAGTGACACAATTTTCGCGAGTTGGGCTCTGCATGCCACCACATTGGATTTGAAATGAAACCTCTACAACAGAATTCAAGTGCAGATTGTAACGTTTAATTTGAAGGGTTGAACAAAAATATCTGATAGAAAATGTAGGAAATGTACACATTTCTTTACAAACACTCCACATTTTAGGAGGTCAAAAGTAATTGGACAAATAAGCATAACCCAAACAAAATATTTTTATTTTCAATATTTTGTTGCGAATCCTTTGGAGGCAATCACTGCCTTAAGTCTGGAACCCATGGACATCACCAAACGCTGGGTTTCCTCCTTCTTAATGCTTTGCCAGGCCTTTACAGCCGCAGCCTTCAGGTCTTGCTTGTTTGTGGGTCTTTCCGTCTTAAGTCTGGATTTGAGCAAGTGAAATGCATGCTCAATTGGGTTAAGATCTGGTGATTGACTTGGCCATTGCAGAATGTTCCACTTTTTTGCACTCATGAACTCCTGGGTAGCTTTGGCTGTATGCTTGGGGTCATTGTCCATCTGTACTATGAAGCGCCGTCCAATCAACTTTGCAGTATTTGGCTGAATCTGGGCTGAAAGTATATCCCGGTACACTTCAGAATTCATCCGGCTACTCTTGTCTGCTGTTATGTCATCAATAAACACAAGTGACCCAGTGCCATTGAAAGCCATGCATGCCCATGCCATCACGTTGCCTCCACCATGATTTACAGAGGATGTGGTGTGCCTTGGATCATGTGCCGTTCCCTTTCTTCTCCAAACTTTTTTCTTCCCATCATTCTGGTACAGGTTGATCTTTGTCTCATCTGTCCATAGAATACTTTTCCAGAACTGAGCTGGCTTCTTGAGGTGTTTTTCAGCAAATTTAACTCTGGCCTGTCTATTTTTGGAATTGATGAATGGTTTGCATCTAGATGTGAACCCTTTGTATTTACTGCCATGGAGTCTTCTCTTTACTGTTGACTTAGAGACAGATACACCTACTTCACTGAGAGTGTTCTGGACTTCAGTTGATGTTGTGAACGGGTTCTTCTCCACCAAATAAAGTATGCGGCGATCATTCACCACTGTTGTCATCCGTGGACGCCCAGGCCTTTTACAGTTCCCAAGCTCACCAGTCAATTCCTTTTTTCTCAGAATGTACCCAACTGTTGATTTTGCTACTCCAAGCATGTCTGCTATCTCGCTGATGGATTTTTTCTTTTTTTTCAGCCTCAGGATGTTCTGCTTCACCTCAATTGAGAGTTCCTTTGACCGCATGTTGTCTGGTCACAGCAACAGCTTCCAAATGCAAAACCATACACCTGGAATACACCCCTGACCTTTTAACTACTTCATTGATTACAGGTTAACGAGGGAGACGCCTTCAGAGTCAATTGCAGCCCTTAGAGTCCATTGTCCAATTACTTTTTTTTGTCCCTTGAAAAAGAGGAGGCTATGCATTACAGAGCTATAATTCCTAAACCCTTTCTCCGATTTGGAGGTGGAAACTCTCATATTGCAGCTGGGAGTGTGCACCTTCAGCCCATATTATATATATAATTGTATTTCTGAACATGTTTTTGTAAACAGCTAAAATAACAAAACTTGTGTCACTGTCCAAATATTTCTGGCCCTAACTGTGTATATATATATATATATATATATATATATATATATATATATATAATGTATACACACACACATGTGTGGATACTTAGACACATAAATATATATATATGTATATGTGTGCATATGAATATACACACACGTGTATACAAATATATTTACCCACATATATACATAATGTGTGTATATAGTAATATATATCTGTGTATCTATAGATATGTATATATATAGGGCCGGCCTTACCACTGTGTAAGTGGTGCGGCCGCACAGGGCGCCGCCTGCCATGCTTCAAAGGGGGCGCCAGAGAGACGGATATTTAAGGTCTCTCTGCGGCTTCGTCGATTAAAGGGTTAATACTATTATCTCCTGCGGTGCCCCCGCCCTCCTGTAAGTGCCCCCCCCCGCCCACCCCCTGCCACCCGCACGCTTGAGTTGCCTGTCCCGTCCTCCTTACTTATGAGTTGCTTGTACCGCCTTCCCTGAAGTGCCTGTCCCGCCCTCCTCCTGTTGCCGACGCCATGGAAACACAAGCAGTTTGATTGGAGCAGAGAGAGCAAGTTAAGTTACACCTGCTGCCCCTGCTCCAATCATTGTACGGCGGTCTAATCACCCTGGACCCCGCCTTGTAATGCAGCTGTAAGTGTCACTGAAGTGACTATTTTCTGTCACACACCGCAAGACCTCGATACCAGTGAGATGATTGGGCCCTCTCTCTCTGTGACCACAGTCAGTGAACAGGTGTAGTTTCTAACACCTAATCCTAACCATTGACCCTAATCCTAATCACTGACCCTAACATCTAATCCTAACCACTGACCCTAACAACTAACCCCTGACTCTAATCCTAACCCCTGACCCTATTCCTAATCCCTGACCCTAACACCTAATCCTAACCCCCTGACCCTTAAGGTACCTTTACACGCCGCTACAGCAGGGTTGAAACAGCCGGGTGTTTCACGTGCACGAGCACGTAACAACGGTTGCAAACGGTACCCGATACCGCCTTTACACGCCGCTACAAGGTGCTCTACAGAAGGTTTAATCTATCTCTGGATGCACCACCGGGTGCTCAAATTACCTTCTGCAGAGCACCTTACCTCATTTACACGCCGCGACAGAAGGTAATATGGGAGGACCTGGTGCAGCAGGGACAACACATAGGCGTGCCAGAATTGTGGATTACGAGACGCTCGTACGATGATTGGACAATGCAATAGTATCATGATTGGCCAGCCAGTGCAGGAAGGCTGGCTAATACATGACGCTATTGCAAATGTGTAGTGTGACTGGTCAGCTCCTTAAATATGCCGCCCTATGCAGCGACTACCAATCGTAACGCAGAAGCTTCCTCCAATGATCGCTGAAGGGGGGCGGTTTCACGGAGGCTGTGTCACGCCCCAGGGAGTTAACTAGGTGACGAAACAACCTTACCCTACCTTATTTAGATGCCACTACCATCGGGTTGAAATCAACCTGTTTTAGAGCACTGCTCTGAAACAGATGCCGCAAGTGACGGGTGGCAACAACCTACTTTACACACCGCTACCTCGGGTTGATTTGACGGTGCAAGATACATTTGTCTCATAAACCCGATTGTTTCCACCCTGCTGTAGCGGCGTGTAAAGGTACCTTAACACCTAATCCTACCCCTGAGCCTAACACATAATCCTAACCCCTGACCCTAACACCTAATCCTAACCCCTGACCCTAATCCTAATCCCTGACCCTAACACCTAATCCTAACCCCTAACCCTAAAATGTAATCCTAACCACTGACCCTAACAACTAATCCTAACCCCTGACCCTAATCCTAACCCCTGATTCTACCACCTAATCCTAACCCTTGACCCTAATCCTAATCCCTGACGCAAACACCTAATCCTATATAGTGATGGGCGAATCCTAAATTACTCGGAATCGCTTGACTCTAGCGAGTCCGAGCACAGGACTCGCTACTCGTTGCGAGTCTAGCGAGTCCAATGTTAATGAATGGGGAAGCGAGTAATAGCGAGTAGTGTGAGATTTACAAATCGCAGATGTGTCTCGGAAGCTTCAGCCTGAAGCAATCCTAGTTTTGTCATTTATTTGCATTGGACTCATTTACTTTGCAACTGTAATCGCTGGGAAACTCGCACAGATAAGAGTCCTGTCTTCTCTGTGTGCTGGCTGCCAGCTCCAGGGTCCTAGAGCCTGCCTGCTGCCTGATGTAGCAGTGCTGAGATTGTTCTCAGTCTGCTCATTCCCTGTACAGACATGAATGTCTGTGCACAGAGATGATGTAGCAGAGCTGAGATTGTTCTCAGTCTGCTCATTCCCTGTGCATATACATCTATATCTATGCACAGGGATGAGCAGAGAGGACATCGCGTTTTGGACTGCGTCGGACGGAAGAGGATTTTTTTAATTAAAGATGGAGTCTCTAATGGCTTTTTTTTTTTTATTTCTAATAAAAAAATTTCTCTGTGTAGAAATTCATGGCGGTCATGTCTAATATTGGCGTGACCGCCATAAATTTCGGGCTTAGGGCCAGCTGATAATACAAAGCTGGCCCTAACCTCTATTACCCAGCGTGCCACCGCCACCAGGGCCGCTGGAAGAGCGGGGTTCAGCGCCAGAGGATGGCGCTTCAATGAACGCGCCATCTTCTGGGGCGGCTGCGGGCTGCAATTTGCAGCGGGGGGTGCCCAGAAAGCTTGGGCATCCCTGCGCTGCGGATTCCAGCCCCCAGCTGCTTAGCTGTACCTGGCTAGACATAGAAATTGCGCGGAGCCCCACGCATTTTTTTGACTCCGACTCCGAGACGACTCCGACTCCGAGACGACTCCGACTCCGACTCGACTCCGAGACGACTCCGACTCCGAGACGACTCCGACTCCGAGACGACTCCGACTCCGAGACGACTCCGACTCCGAGACGACTCCGACTCCGACTCCGAGACGACTCGACTCCGAGACGACTCCGACTCCGAGACGACTCCGACTCCTAGGCGACTCCGACTCCGAGACGACTCCGACTCGAGACGACTCCGACTCCGACTCCGAGACGACTCCGACTCCGAGACGACTCCGACTCGACTCCGAGACGACTCCGACTCCGAGACGACTCCGACTCCGACTCCAACTCCGAGACGACTCCGACTCCGACTCCGAGACGACTCCGACTCCGAGACGACTCCGACTCCGAGACGACTCCGACTCCGACTCGACTCCGAGACGACTCCGACTCCGAGACGACTCCGACTCCGAGACGACTCCGACTCGACTCGAGACACTCCGACTCGAGCGACTCCGACTCCGAGACGACTCGAGACGACTCCGACTCCGAGGCGACTCGACTCTGAGGCGACTCCGACTCTGAGGCGACTCCGACTCTGAGACTCCGACTCTGAGGACTCCGACTCCGAGCCGACTCCGACTCTGAGGCGACTCCGACTCTGAGCGACTCGACTCTGACACTCCGACCTGAGACTCTGACTCTGACCTCTGACTCTGGAAATCTGACCTGAAATTCATTAAATAATAAAAAAAATGCGTGGGGCTCCGCACAATTTCTATGTCTAGCCAGGTACAGCTAAGCAGCTGGGGGCTGGAATCCGCAGCGCAGGGATGCCCAAGCTTTCTGGGCACCCCCCGCTGCAAATTGCAGCCCGCAGCCGCCCCAGAAGATGGCGCGTTCATTGAAGCGCCATCCTCTGCCGCTGAACCCCGCTCTTCCAGCGGCCCTGGTGGCAGTGGCACGCTGGGTAATAAAGGGGTTAATACCAGCTTTGTTATACAAGCTGGTATTAAGCCCGATATTCTTAATGTCAGGCCACGTTTGACCCAGCCACTAAGAATCTCCAATAAAGGGTTAAAAAAACACAACACAGAGAAAATTTTTATTTGAAATTAAAAAAAAAGCCATTAGGGACTCCATCTTTAATTAAAAAAATCCTCTTCTGTCCGACGTAGTCCAAAACGCGATGTCCTCTCTGCTACATCCCCTGTGCATAAATATAGATGTCTATGCACAGGGAATGAGCAGACTGAGAACAATCTCAGCACTGCTACATCATTTCTGTGAGCAGGCGGGCTCTAGGACCCTGGAGCTGCACAGAGAAGACAGCTGGACTCAGCTCGCAAAGAAACAGCAGTTACTTTGCGAGTTTCCCTGCTATCACTGGCACAGTAGCCGAGTCTAATGCAAACAATGGCAATCCGAGTTTTGTCAGCGTTTCTGACAAAACTAGGATTGATATTGATTTGCATTGGACTCGTGCGAGTAATCACTGGGAAACTCGCAGAGTACCGAGTCCTGCGAGTCCCTTACTACTCGCCGAGTAACGAGTCCTAGCGAGTAGATTCGCCCATCCCTAATCCTATACCCTGACCCTAATCCTAATCCCTCACCCTAACACTTAATCCTAACCCCGGACCCTAATCCTAATCCCTGACCCAAATACCTAATTCTATCCCCTGACCCTAACACCTAATCCTATCCCCTGACCCTAATCCCTGACCCTAACATCTAATCCTAACCACAGAACCCTAACTAACCCTTACCCCTGACCCTAACACCTAATCCTATCCCCTGACCCTAATCCTTGACCCTAACACCTAATCCTAACCCCTGACCATACACCTAATCATAACCCCTGACCTTAAAACCTAATCCTAACCCTGACCCCTAAGTATGAATTCCGTAGTGTTTTGGACGTAGCAAAAATATGCTACATCCAAAACGCTGCTAACACTGATTGTGGGTAGAGGCCCTAACGGTTCATGCCCACAATTAGGATTAGTAGCTTTTTGGATATCCAAAATGCTGTATTGTACAGTAGCAGAACAGTGGATGGATTAATTAATCCCGTTTCCACTGTGATTCTTCATTACACAGCATATTCTGACCTGTGGTATGGTTTTCAGAGCTGCAGCATGTTAATCTATTTCTGCAGAGATGCTAGTCCTCTGAGTGGGAGAACGTAGCGTCCGTGTTATGATTAGGGTTCTTGGTGCAGCATCTTCTTGCTGTATGCTCCCGCTCAGAACACTACCTTCTTTGCAAGCATAAATTGACATGTTGCGGCTCAGGAAGCTGCCACCACTGCCACATGTCAGTTTACAATGAGTAAAATAGAAGCACAGTGGAAACGGCATTCATTAATCCATCCACTGCGCTGGCATTGTACAATGCAGCATTTTGGACGCAACAGAAAATATGCAGTGCTAGAATGCTGCTAATCCTGTTCAAGGGCACAGGTCCTAAAGGTTTATTTTTTTTTAATAAACATATATGTGCTATTGTTACCATCAAGGGTGTATGATTATGTTCATGGAGCTGAGGGGCATCATTTTAATGCAAGGTGTGTTGTGTGTATAAACACATGCATAGTAGTATATTCACATGAACCCATTATTGTTAAATGGTTCCTTGAAGCGTATTATCCTCTGTATGGTAACCGGCCGTCACGTTTCACGTGCCCGCCACAGATCGCTGATGGCGGCTTCAGAATAAATGAGAGCTGCTGCTGTTCCCTGATTTCCTCGGGATGTCAGTTTTATGTGAGGAAAGAGTGAAGCTGCCACTGATTGGTTGCATGTCTCATGTGACATGGTCTGGGGGCACCAAAGGGGAATTTTGCACAGGGCGCAATTTAGCCTGAGGCTGGCCCTGTATATATACACATACACGTGTATATATATATGTATATGCACACAAACATATATATATCTATACAGATACACACACATTGTTATACACACAAAAATATATGTGTGTATATAGATATACATATGTAGAAATACATATACATAGCTGTATATACATACATACATATCAATATACACACATTATCTATGTATATATGTGCGCACATGTGTGTATGCATATATATACTTGTGTATATATATATATATATTTGTGTGTAAATATGGATATATACATATAAAGATTCAAAGATTCGAAGAAGCTTTATTGGCAGGACTAAATACACATCAGTTTTGCCAAAGCAAGTGTACAAAGGGAATAGGGATAGGGGCTGTGGGGATGTTGGGCAGGGGCTGTAAGGAAGGTGTATGGGGGCACGTCCAGGGTGGGGGCCATAGAAGTCCATAGCATAAGGAAGGTGGATTGGGCAGGTACAGGGTGGGGGCTATAGAAGTCGATGGTATAAGGAGGGTGGAAGGGGGCAGGTCCAGGGTGGGGGTTTTAGAAGGCCATGGCATAAGGAGGGTAGATGGGGGCAGATCCGGGGTGGGGGCTATAGAGTCCATGGCATATCATAGTTCTCTTTCTCGTAGTCTATGACATTCGCTCACATACCGCGCTGCTATCTCCACTGCTCTCTCTTCTTCTCCCAGCAGGATATATGTTTTCTGTTCTTTCTTCATGGTGATAAAATCTGGGAAGAGATGTGAGAGTCTCCTGAAGTGAGTGTCCCTCACTGCTGAGTATTTGGAGCAGTGGGTTTCGTCCTCTGTGGCCTCCTGATCACAGTGTTGGCACAGTCTTTCCTCCCTGGGCTTGTAGCTCTGCCTGTGTCGGCCGGATTCGATGGCCAGACTGTGGGCACTGAGTCTATATCGGCTCAGGATCTTGCGGTCTCTGGGATCCGGGAGTTTCTCCAGATATGGGGCCAGGCTGTAGTCTCTCTGTAGACTCCGGTACATGTTCAGTTTCTGTGAGTTGATGATATCGTTCTTCCAGTCACTGACATACCTCTCCTTGCCCTCCTCTACCATCTTCCTGATTCCGGCTTTTGTCAGGTTGTTGTGATTAGCGTTCTGGTTGTGTTGGGTTTGGTTGGGCTGTTCTGTGGGTTATGGTTTTTCTGTTTCACCTACATGTATCTGGGCTTTATGGTGATGGGAGCTTGGATTGCTCCTATGTAGGTGAGCCCGGAATGACAGTGTCTTCTTTAGTACCGTTAGGTGTAGAGGGAATCTGCCCAGCTCGGCCTGACAAGCACTGTTGGAGGTGCTCCGATGGACCTGGAGAAGGTGTTTACAGAATTCCAGGTGGAATATTTCCGTTGGGCTGGAATCCCACCTTGACCAGTCTGGGTAGGTGTGAGGACCCCAGACTTCACTGCCATATAGGAGGATTGGGGCGATGATAGAGTCGAAGATTTTTAACCAGACCCTCACTGGTGGCTTCAAATAATAGAGTTTTCTTCGGATGGCATAGAAGGTTTTGCAGGCCTTGTCCTTCAGGGTCTCTATGGCTTGTTTGAAGCTTCCTGACCGGTGAATCTCTAGGCCCAGGTAGGTATATTTGTCTGTTCCTGTGAGGGCACAGTTGTTGAGGACAAATGGCAGGTGCTGGTCTGATCCTCTCCTTCTCCTCTGGAACACCATGATGTTGGTTTTCTTTAGGTTGACCGGTAGTGCCCAGGTGGAGCTGAAGTTCTCTAAGATATTCAGGTTGTCTTGGAGGCCTTTCTTGGTTGGTGACAGCAGCAGCAGGTCATCTGCGTACTGCAAGAATTTCACCTGAGCGTCATGGAGGGTGAGACCTGGTGCTGTGGAGGATTCCAGAGCGGTAGCCAGCTCTTTGATGTAAATGTTGAAGAGCGTTGGACTTAGGCTGAAGCCTTGTCTGACTCCACGGCTCTGCTGGAAGGAAGCTGTTCTTTTACCATTCACACTGACGCTGCAGCGGTTCTCAGTGTAGGAGCTTTTGATGACATCGTAGGTCTTTCCTCCTATTCCGCTCTCCAGTAGTTTCAGGAATAAGCCTGGGTGCCACACCGAATCTAAGGCCTTTTTAAAGTCTACGAAACAGGCATATATCTTCCCGTTCTTTGTATTGTGGACGTGTCTCTGAATGAGGCTGTGCAGAGGGTAGATATGGTCAGTGGTGCGGTGGGTTGGCATGAACCCTGCTTGGCTCTTGCTGAGGACATTGTGCTCGGTTCAGGATGCTGTTGAACAGTTTTCCCAGGTTGCTGCTGACACATATGCCTCGGAAGTTGGCTGGGTCATACCTGTCTCCACTCTTGTGGATGCGTGTGATGAGACCTTGGTTCCAGGTATGAGGGAAGTAGCCGGCCCTCAGCACAATATTGAACAGTTTGACCATTGCAGCCTGTATGTCAGGTGGGCTGTATGTCAGCATTTTTGGTAGGATCCCATCCAGACCACCGGCTTTTCTACACCTTATGGAAGAGATTTTCTCGGCTACTTCCTGTAATGTAATAGGTGTATCCACGGGGTTTTGGACATTTTTGATTTTTTCCTCCATTGTTTTTAGTTTTGCCATTATGTTTTCCTGTTGTTGGCTTAGTTCTTCCTTTGGGATGTCTTTATAGAGATCTCTGAAGTAATGGAGCCAGATGTTGCCATTTTGGATATGGGTGTTGTTTTTCTTGTCTTTTGTGCCCATGTGGTTCCATAGTTCCCAGAAGGAGTTGTCTTGGAGGGCATCTTGGAGTTGGTTAAGCTTGGTAGAGATGTAACTCTGCTTCTTCCTCCTGAGGACGGTTTTGTACTGCCTTTGTATGGTGTCATAGGCTTCCCTCAGACCTGGGTAGTTGGGGTCTCTGTGTTTCTTGTTTGAGGATGTTCTCAGGGTCTTCCGTACGGCTTTACATTCTCTGTCAAACCAGCCATTGATCTGTGTTTCTTTTGGTCTCTTGTAGGTGACTTTTATGTTCAATCTATTTTTATTGAAACAGGAAAGGGGGTAGGGGACAAAAATAGCAAAGGGTACATACATTGGAGACAACATATCTCCTCAAAACAGCAATACAGTGTGATTCATTGTCATCAGGTCAATTTAAACACCGTCAGTGTCAGTAGCCGTGAGACCGGACCGCACATTCCACACCTTGATACTCCTTCCTCCCACCATGCCGAGTGCCCGGCCCCGGACATAACTAATCCCACACTTGGACACTCTGTTCACTTATCTATTCGTAGATTCTGGCCTTTCGCCAGATCCACTTGAAGTGGGTCATGAGGAGATTGTATGTACCGATGCCCAAATATTTGAGCAGCCATGGTCTCACGAAGGCAACGGTGGGAACGTGTCTCAACAAGAGGTGGACGATGATGAGACACAATTGCCTGAAAGTCAGGAGGAGGATCAGGGTGCGGAAGTGGAAGACTACGTGGTGGATGATCCAGTAACTGACCCAACCTGGCAGGAGGACATGCAGTGTGAGGACAGCAGTGCACAGGGAGAGTTAGGCGTAGCATCACAACAGGCCGGAAGAAGCAGGGTGGTGGCCGCAGGCAGAATGCAGGCAACCATTTCTCGGAACAACAACACAAGTGAAGTTGCCAGTACAACTGTTAGGTCTTCCCGAGTCTGGCTGTTTTTTAAGGTGTCTGCAGATAATTCGAAAAAGGCCATTTGCAACACCTGCCATGCCAGCATCAGGAGGGGTAGCAAAACTAGCAGCCTGACCACCACCAGCATGATCAGGCACATGGCAGCAAAGCACCCGACCTTGTGGGATGTACAGCAGAGTCCAGGAGCAGTATCTGCGGGTGACACCGCTGCGTCTTCCACTGTTGTGCGTGCAAGCCAATCCCCTGTCCATACTGCAGGTGAAGATGCCTCCTGTTCTTCACCTGTACTTGCAGAAGCAGAAATAGCACCATCATCAGCCACGTCCTTGTCCTAGCACAGCGTTCAGTTATCCATACACCAATCTTTGGAACGCAAGCGCAAATACACTGCCAACGCCCCACATGCCACAGTTCTAAATGCACACATTTCGCGACTGCTTGCGCTGGAAATGTTGCCTTTTAGGCTGGAGGAGACGGAAGCATTCCGCAACCTGATGGCGGCGTCTGTCTCACGTTACTCGGTCCCCAGCCGCCACTATTTTTCCCGGTGTGCCGTCCCCGCATTACATAAGCATGTGTCACAAAACATCATACGTGCCCTTAACAACGCAGTTTCAGGCAAAGTACACCTAACCACGAACACGTGGACAAGTACTTGTGGGCAGGGCCGGTACATCTCGCTGACGGCACACTGGGTTAATATTCTGGAAGCCGGGACCCAGTCTGAGCTTGGGACGGAACACGTCCTTTCGACACCAAGGATTGCAGGCCCTAACTCAGTCAGGGTTTCACCCAAGTGTGCAGCTCTGGCATGTCATGCTCTTCAGCCCCCTCCTCCTCCTCTTCCTCCACTTCACCCTCCACACCAGTCCCAAGCTAGAAGCACTGCAGCCCTGTCTCGGCTAAGCAGCAACAGGCTGTGCTGAAGCTAATATGCGTAGGTGACAAACCCCACAACGCTGAAGAGTTGTGGACAGCTCTGAAACAGCAGGCAGATCACTGGCTCACACCGCTGAACCTACAGCCAGGCATGGTCGTGTGTGACAATGGCCGGAACCTTGTGACAGCTCTGAGGCGAAGCGAGCTGACACATGTTCCATGCGTGGCCCATGTGCTCAACCTCTTGGTTCAGCGGTTTATTAAAACCTACCCGGAGCTGTCTGATCTGCTCGTCAAGTTCGCCACCTGTGTGCCCATTTTAGAAAGTCACCTACTGCTTCTGCCGGCCTTGCCGGCTTTCAGCGGCGTTTGCAGCTTCCGGCTCACAGACTGGTGTGTGATGTCCTCACGCGTTGCAATTCCACACTGCACATGTTGGTCAGGATTTGTGAGCAGAAGATGGCAGTTATTGAGTACCAGCATCAACTAGGCCGTCGGTAAACGGTTCAAACTCCACACATAAGACCTCAGGAGTGGACATGAATGTCCGACATATGTACCGTCCTCCAAAACTTTGAGGACTCCACCAAGATGGTGAGCGGCGATGACGCCATCATTAGCGTCACCATCCCGCTTCTCTGTCTTCTAAAACGCTCTCTGCTCAAAATCAAAGACGATGCATTGCAGGCGGAGCACGATAACTTGCAGCAAGAAACCGTACTGGGTGATTACACACAGCCCAGCCTCATCTCATCCCAACGTGCATTGGAGGACTATGACGAGGGAGGGATGAAAAATAGAGCTACTTTCATGCGGAATTGACGGTAATACATGCACAACCGTCAGACCATCGGTTCAGCGTGGATGGCCAGAGGACAGGGGAGAGGAGGAGGAGGATGAGGTCAGCATGGCCAGTCATGCTGTTGGTGAGGACTCTGAAGTCTTGCCTGTTAACAGTCTGGCGCACATGGCTGACTTTATGTTACACTGCCTGTCTCGTGACCGTCGCGTTATCAAGATCTTGGCGGACACTCATTGCTGGTTGGTGACACTTTTAGACCCATGCTACAAAGAGAACTTTATTTCTCTTATTCCCGAGGTGGAGAGGTCTACAAAAATGCTGCAGTACCAGAAGGCCATAGTCGCGGAATTAGTAAAAAAAATTCCCTTCTGAAAACGCTAGCGGCAGAGGTCACTTTTCAGTGGACAACCAAGGCGTCTGGCCGAGAGAGGCACAAGTCCAATCCAGGAGAGGTAGGGGAACACTCTCAAAGATCTGGGACACTTTTCTCAGCACCTCCCGTACCACAAGCCCTGAGGTGATGGGTAGTGTCACAAGGAATGCAAAGTTTGCCAAGATGCTGAGGGAGTACCTTGCCGATCGTACTAAAGTGCTCCTAGACTCCTCTATGCCTTATAATTATTGGGTATCCAAGCTGGACACGTGGCAGGAATTGGCTCTCTACGCCTTGAAAGTCCTGGCCTGCCCTGCCGCTAGCGTTTTTGTCAGAGCGTGTTTTTAGTGCCGCAGGTGGAATCATTACAGATAAACGCACCCGCCTGTCAACTGAAAATGCTGACAGGCTGACTTTGATCAAGATGAACAAGGGTTGGATTGGGCCTGATTTCACCACACCACCACCAAATGATAGCGGAATTTAAATTTTGTGCCGGTAGATTGCCATGCACCTCCGCACACCCTCACATCGGTACACACTTCATGTCTTTGGCTACTTGCTCCTCCTTCTCCTCATCCGCCACCATCATATGATCAGTGTGACCGTGGTTCATGATGCCACAAAACCATAATTTTTTTACATCATATTTATGATGATGATGACCCTAACCGTTCAACAGTTAAGCATTAGTTTTATGTATACCCCCCCAGGGGTAAATGTTTTAGTCCATGCTTACAGAATGGGCATTACAAGTACAGGAAACCGCTCCTTTGTAATGGGAACAATTTTTAGAGGCTCTCCTCCATGTTTCTTCCCAGGGGCATCGCAATGCCTCCCAATTTTTGGCAGCCCTTCCTAGGGCAATCCTACAAAAGACTTACCGTATATACTCGTGTATAAGCCGACTTTTTCAGCCCAAAAATTGGGCTGAAAAGTCCCCCTCGGCTTATACACGAGTATATACATGTGTGTGCTGAGTGTGACGGGGACGGGGGCTCTGACTGGGGGCAGGAGGAGGCAGGAGGGGGCTGCAGTGACACCGCGCGGTCACGTGGGCCCGCCTCATTGATATGCACGCATCCCCCTGTCCATCCCCGGCATGGGATGCAGTGCATATTGCCGGACACAGCCCCTGGCGGCCCCCGGCAGTGGTATGCATCCCCAAAACCCCCCGCCTAGTACCGGGCCCCCATGCTGCGGCACAGCATACAGTAGTTCATACACTACCATCTCTCCCTGCAGCGCGCGGCTCCTCCATGTCCCAGCCGGCATCTTCCTGTAGTGTCATGTGACTGGCACGTCACATGACACTACAGCAACAAGCCGGGCGGGAGATGGAGGAAGCGCGCGCTGCAGGAGATGGTAATGTATGAGCTACTGCATGCTGTGCCGCAGCATGGGGGCCCGGTACTAGGCGGGGGGGCTGTATACCACTGCCGGGGGCCCTGTATATCACACTGCTGGGGGCTGCAGTATACACCTGTGCTGGGGGCTGCTGTATAAACCCCTGGGGGCCTGCTGTATAAACCCCCGGGGGCCTGCTGTATAAACCCCCGGGGGCCTGCTGTATAAACCCCCGGGGGCCTGCTGTATAAACCCCCGGGGGCCTGCTGTATAAACCCCCGGGGGCCTGCTGTATAAACCCCCGGGGGCCTGCTGATACCCCCGGGGGCCTGCTGATACCCCCGGGGGCCTGCTGATACCCCCGGAGGCCTGCTGATACCCCCGGAGGCCTGCTGATACCCCTGGGGGCCTGCTGATACCCCTGGGGCCTGCTGAATACCCCTGGGGGCCTGCTGTATACCCCTGGGGGCCTGCTGATACCCCTGGGTGCCTGCTGATACCCATGGGGCCTGCTGTATACCCATGGGGGCCTGCTGTATACCCCTGGGGGCCTGTTGATACCCCTGGGGCCTGCTGAATACCCCTGGGGGCCTGCTGAATACCCCTGGGGGCCTGCTTATACCCCTGGGGGCCTGCTTATACGCCTGGGGGCCTGCTGTATACCACTGGGGGCTGCTGTATACCATACTACTGGGGCCTGTATACCACACTGCTGGGGGCTGTATACCTCACTGCTGGGGGTTGTATACCTGTGCTGGAGTCCACCCTCGGCTTATACGCGAGTCAATAAGTTTTCCCAGTTTTTGGGGGCTAAAGTAGGGGGGTCGGCTTATACACGGGTCGGCTTATACACGAGTATATACGGTACTTCCTTAAAATGGGCACATTATATTTAAAGAGGCTCTTATGTACGTCTCTTCCCAGGGGCATCAGAGTGTGACATAATTTTTGGCTTCCCTGCCTAGGGCAATACAACAAAAGACCCACTTGCTTGAAATGGGCACATTATTTAAAGAGGCCTTCATGTACGTCTCTTCCCAGGGGCATCACAGTGCGACACAATTTTTGGCTTCCCTGCCTAGGGCAATACTACAAAAGACCCACTTGCTTAAAATAGGCACACTATTTAAAGAGGCTCTCATGTACGTCTCTTCCCTGGGGCATCACAGTGCGACACAATTTTTGGCTTCCCTGCCTAGGGCAATACTACAAAAGACCCACTTCCTTATAATGGGCACATTATTTAAAGAGGCCTTCATGTACGTCTCTTCCCAGGGGCATCACAGTGCCTCCCAACTTTTGGCAGCCCTGCCTAGGACAATACTACAAATGACCCACTTGCTTAAAATGGGTACATTCTTTAAAGAGGCCTTCATGTACTTCTCTTCCCAGGGGCATTGGGGTGCCTCCCAATGTTTTGCAGCCCTGCCTAGGGCAATACTACAAAAGACCCACTTGCTTAAAATGGCCACATTCTGACTGATGATCTCCTCCTATACGTCACTAATCCCCTGATCAGCATCCCGAACATCATGTCTGAGCTAGGTAAATATGGCCTTTTGAGTAATCTCAAAATTAATATGTCCAAGTCACAGTTGCTAAACATTTCGCTCCCCCGACTGGTCTCCCATCTCTTGAAGGAAGATTTTTCGTTCAAATGGTCCGAGGATTCTCTGCCTTATTTGGGTATTAGACTGACTCGGGATCCCGTTGATCTTTATAAACTTAATTTCCTCCATATGTTGAACCGTTTGGAGATGGATCTGGTTAAGTGGAATAAATTGACTCTTTCGTGGCTAGGGAGAAATCACGCAGTGGGGATGAACCTTCTTCCTCGCATATTATATCATTTCCAGACGATTCCTCTTATGCTCCCCGCTGTGTTCTTCTCCAGATTAAAATCTAAATTGTTGAGATTTATATGGTCATATAAACGACCAAGGATTTCATATCGCACTTTGTGTAGACCAATAGATAGGGGCGGCCTGGGTATGCCAGAATTTCAAACTTACCATTCTGCCACTTTGGGGGGTTGTATTCTGGATTTGTTTAGGTTCATTGACAAGAAGCGATGGGTGGAGGCCGAGTCCCTGTTTGCGGTTGACCCCCCTCAAGCCCTGGTGTGGAAGGAGGGCTTGACCACTCCCCGGGACACTCCGCTTATCACCTCCCAACTGCACCATTTTCTTTATAGCCGAAATACACGTTTAAATCTTACATGCTTACCGGGCCCCCTGACCCCCATCTATGGGAATCCTCACTTCCCGGTGGAGGCGGAAAGAGCTTCCTTTTTGAATGTCCCGAGAGACTCGTATCCCACAATATCTCATTATCTGTTGCCCTTCCTAGGGCAATACAACAAAAGACCTACTTGCTTAAAATGGGCACATTATTTAAAAAGGCCCTCATGCTCGCCTCCATCCAGGGGCATGTGAGTGCCTCCCAATTTTTGGCTGCCCTGCCTAGGGCAATACTACAAAAGACCCACCTGCTTAAAATGGGCACATTATTTAAAGAGCCCTTCATGCACGCCCCCATCCAGGGACATTGAAGTTCCTCCCAACTTTGGGCAGCCCTGCCTAGGGCAATACTACAAAAGACCCACTTGCTTAAAATGGGCACATTATTTAAAGAGGCCTTCATGTACGTCTCTTCCCAGGGGCATCACAGTGCCACACATTTTTTGGCAGCCCTGCCTAGGGAAATACTACAGGATTGCAAAGTATTCACTGATCTCAGGGAGACCAGTCCAAGAAAACACTGCGGGCAGCTGGCTAAAGCGCTCAAACACAGTGAATTCCTAGGCACATTGCCCCCTGGGAAATATGAATATGCAAATAGAGTCTGTGGAGCCTCGGTTAGGAGTCTCAAACACAGGACTAGCCATATATCCCTCCAGGGGAGGACCAAGCCAAGGGGTGGCTCCTTGCGGAGAACACCATAACCACAATATGAAGTGGCCCTTTAAGTCAATATCCAACTCTTTTACAAGTTTACAGATATGACAAGGGAATACCAAGGCCAGGTATCCATCCACATACAGCTGTTTCGGGGTGTTGCCCCTCATCAGTGTGGAGTAGGATTCTGGCTAGGTGGGAGCAAGGCCTAGTAGACCAAGATTGCAAAGTATTCACTGATCTCAGGGAGACCAGTCCAAGAAAACACTGCGGGCAGCTGGCTAAAGCGCTCAAACACAGTGAATTCCTAGGCACATTGCCCCCTGGGAAATATGAATATGCAAATAGAGTCTGTGGAGCCTCGGTTAGGAGTCTCAAACACAGGACTAGCCATATATCCCTCCAGGGGAGGACCAAGCCAAGGGGTGGCTCCTTGCGGAGAACACCATAACCACAATATGAAGTGGCCCTTTAAGTCAATATCCAACTCTTTTACAAGTTTACAGATATGACAAGGGAATACCAAGGCCAGGTATCCATCCACATACAGCTGTTTCGGGGTGTTGCCCCTCATCAGTGTGGAGTAGGATTCTGGCTAGGTGGGAGCAAGGCCTAGTAGACCAAGATTGCAAAGTATTCACTGATCTCAGGGAGACCAGTCCAAGAAAACACTGCGGGCAGCTGGCTAAAGCGCTCAAACACAGTGAATTCCTAGGCACATTGCCCCCTGGGAAATATGAATATGCAAATAGAGTCTGTGGAGCCTCGGTTAGGAGTCTCAAACACAGGACTAGCCATATATCCCTCCAGGGGAGGACCAAGCCAAGGGGTGGCTCCTTGCGGAGAACACCATAACCACAATATGAAGTGGCCCTTTAAGTCAATATCCAACTCTTTTACAAGTTTACAGATATGACAAGGGAATACCAAGGCCAGGTATCCATCCACATACAGCTGGATACCTGGCCTTGGTATTCCCTTGTCATATCTGTAAACTTGTAAAAGAGTTGGATATTGACTTAAAGGGCCACTTCATATTGTGGTTATGGTGTTCTCCGCAAGGAGCCACCCCTTGGCTTGGTCATATTTCCCAGGGGGCAATGTGCCTAGGAATTCACTGTGTTTGAGCGCTTTAGCCAGCTGCCCGCAGTGTTTTCTTGGACTGGTCTCCCTGAGATCAGTGAATACTTTGCAATCTTGGTCTACTAGGCCTTGCTCCCACCTAGCCAGAATCCTACTCCACACTGATGAGGGGCAACACCCCGAAACAGCTGTATGTGGATGGATACCTGGCCTTGGTATTCCCTTGTCATATCTGTAAACTTGTAAAAGAGTTGGATATTGACTTAAAGGGCCACTTCATATTGTGGTTATGGTGTTCTCCGCAAGGAGCCACCCCTTGGCTTGGTCCTCCCCTGGAGGGATATATGGCTAGTCCTGTGTTTGAGACTCCTAACCGAGGCTCCACAGACTCTATTTGCATATTCATATTTCCCAGGGGGCAATGTGCCTAGGAATTCACTGTGTTTGAGCGCTTTAGCCAGCTGCCCGCAGTGTTTTCTTGGACTGGTCTCCCTGAGATCAGTGAATACTTTGCAATCTTGGTCTACTAGGCCTTGCTCCCACCTAGCCAGAATCCTACTCCACACTGATGAGGGGCAACACCCCGAAACAGCTGTATGTGGATGGATACCTGGCCTTGGTATTCCCTTGTCATATCTGTAAACTTGTAAAAGAGTTGGATATTGACTTAAAGGGCCACTTCATATTGTGGTTATGGTGTTCTCCGCAAGGAGCCACCCCTTGGCTTGGTCCTCCCCTGGAGGGATATATGGCTAGTCCTGTGTTTGAGACTCCTAACCGAGGCTCCACAGACTCTATTTGCATATTCATATTTCCCAGGGGGCAATGTGCCTAGGAATTCACTGTGTTTGAGCGCTTTAGCCAGCTGCCCGCAGTGTTTTCTTGGACTGGTCTCCCTGAGATCAGTGAATACTTTGCAATCTTGGTCTACTAGGCCTTGCTCCCACCTAGCCAGAATCCTACTCCACACTGATGAGGGGCAACACCCCGAAACAGCTGTATGTGGATGGATACCTGGCCTTGGTATTCCCTTGTCATATCTGTAAACTTGTAAAAGAGTTGGATATTGACTTAAAGGGCCACTTCATATTGTGGTTATGGTGTTCTCCGCAAGGAGCCACCCCTTGGCTTGGTCCTCCCCTGGAGGGATATATGGCTAGTCCTGTGTTTGAGACTCCTAACCGAGGCTCCACAGACTCTATTTGCATATTCATATTTCCCAGGGGGCAATGTGCCTAGGAATTCACTGTGTTTGAGCGCTTTAGCCAGCTGCCCGCAGTGTTTTCTTGGACTGGTCTCCCTGAGATCAGTGAATACTTTGCAATCTTGGTCTACTAGGCCTTGCTCCCACCTAGCCAGAATCCTACTCCACACTGATGAGGGGCAACACCCCGAAACAGCTGTATGTGGATGGATACCTGGCCTTGGTATTCCCTTGTCATATCTGTAAACTTGTAAAAGAGTTGGATATTGACTTAAAGGGCCACTTCATATTGTGGTTATGGTGTTCTCCGCAAGGAGCCACCCCTTGGCTTGGTCCTCCCCTGGAGGGATATATGGCTAGTCCTGTGTTTGAGACTCCTAACCGAGGCTCCACAGACTCTATTTGCATATTCATAGGGAAATACTACAAAAGACTCACTTCTTTATAAGGGGCACATTATTTAAAGAGGCACTCATGCACGTCTCTAGCCAAGGGCATTGAAGTGCCTCCCAACTTTTGGCTTCCCTGCCTAGGGCAATACTACAAAAGACAAACTTCCTTAAAATGGGCACATTATTTAGAGGCCCTCATGCATGCCTCCATCCAGGGGCATTAAAGTGCCTCCCAACTTTTGGGATCCCTGCCTAGGGCAATACTACAAATGACCCACTTCCTTATAATGGAAGGTAAAAAACTATAAGCGGTCTAATTGGAGGCGCTCAGGCACAAAGGCAGCAGGCCTTCCTTATAATGGGCAGAATATTAAAAGAGGCCTTCATGTATGTCTCTTCCCAGGGGCATAGGAGTGCCACACAACTTTTCCCTGCCCTGCCTAGGGCAATACTACAAAAGACAAACTTCCTTATAATGGGCACATTCTTTAAAGAGGCCTTCAAGTACGTCTCTTCCCAGGGGCATCACAGTGCCACACATCCACGCATTTTTTGGCAGCCCTGCCTAGGGCAATACTACAAAAGACCTACTTGCTTAAAATGGACACATTGGTATTGAAAATATGGTAATTTCCGACCATAGCCCCGTGGCCCTGGAACTAAGAGACGTGCACTTTAGGGGCACTGACTTTATATGGCGCTTTCCATCACATCTTAGAAGGGACGCCAATTTTGACAGACTCCTGGGGGAGTGGTGGTCTGACTTCGTCTTCCACAATGCAGACCATGAGACGGACTCTAGGTTATACTGGGAAATGAGTAAGGTGGTCATGAGGGGTAAAATAATGGCATACACCAGCACTAAAAAAAAGAAAACATTTCAACAGTTCCATCTAGCTAGTTCAAAGGTAAGAAGCACATATGAGGAATTTAAAAACAACCCTTCACCGCTAACAAAGGAGAAATGGGTGGGAGCAAAGAGAGAGTATGACGTCTGGGCTAAACGAAGGGAACAGTGGAGTAAGGAACAATGGGAGGTAGATCTCTATAAGTATGGAGACAAGGCGGGGAGGATCCTAGCAAACTTGGCCAGGGGTAAAACTAAGCCCACGACGTTTGCCTCTTTGGTGGACTCCGAGGGTAACAACCTTCATGCACCAAAAGATATCAACTCTCATTTAGGCAAATTCTTTGCAAAACTATATACACAGGATACAGTGCAGAATGTAAGGGAGGAGGGAGGGGACTGGCTTGAGAAGGTCTCACTACCTACCATAGCTGAGGACGGCTTGGCCACCTTGAACGCTAAGATTTCCTTGGCTGAAGTTCAAATGACTATCAAAAACCTCAGTGCCCATAAAGCTCCGGGTCCAGATGGTTTTATCGGCGACTATTACAAGTCTTTATGCGACAAGGTGGCTCCTTGCTTAGTCTCTCTTTTCAATGAAATTCTAGCGGGGGGCAAGATCTCGAACCACACTAACACGGCACACATTAAATTGTTGCCAAAGGGGAATGTGAGCTCCACTGACCCGGCCGGATATCGCCCCATCTCACTGATAAATCAAGACCTGAAAATTCTTTTAAGATTATGGCGGACCGTTTGGCGGGGCTACTGCCATCTCTTGTGGGCCCACAACAGGCGGGATTTGTTAGGGGTAGATCGGCGGTGGGTAATATCAGACAAACTATGTTAGTGCTGGATTCAGTGGGGCATCGAGAGAATCTACGTGATGATTGTCCGGCATTGGCCTTGTTGGACGCCGAAAAGGCGTTCGACAATGTCAATCTGTCCTGGTTGAACTTAGTATTGGACAAGATAGGCCTACAAGGCCCGTTCAGGACATTCCTAAAAACATTATACGAGAACCCGAGCGCTAGAATATGCACCCCCGGTTTTCTGTCCGCCCCTTTCCCTCTGGAAAAGGGAACGCGGCAAGGCTGCCCTCTCTCGCCACTGCTCTTCAATCAGGCCATCGAACCTCTTGCCAGATATTTGAACGGCAATGATTCACATGAGGGCATCAACATTGGAGGGGTGACGGTGAAGTCAGCGCTATTTGCTGATGATGTCATCATCTATATGAATAGACCGGAGAGGGACTTAAGGGAACTGCTTCAACAACTCACGGTTTTTGGCACATTCTCGGGCTTTAAGCTCAATAAAGCTAAATGCGAGATCTTGCAACTGGGAAAGCCTCGTCGCCGTCCTGGGGAAGGGGGGGCCAGGGGAGGGGCGGAGATGGAGGGCATACAAGTAAAAACTCACCACATCAAATACCTGGGCATCATACTCAGCAGCAACACTAGCCAAATTTACCCCCTGAACTATGGCCCTTTAATTACCAAAATCACGCGGGAATTGGAGAGATGGAGGGACCTGCCGCTGACTCTTCTGGGGAGGTGCCATCTACTTAAGATGGTTAGCTTCGCCAGGTTACTATATCCGCTGCAGACCATACCACTGCTACTGTGAAGGGCGGATGTGCATAGACTCAACACAGCTTTCTCCAGCTTTCTTTGGAGGGGACGGAAGGCCAGAATAGCCAGTCGCACCTTAATGCTCCCAAAACTTGGAGGGGGGCTAAATCTCCCTGACATCAGGGATATAATTTGGCGTGCTTATTACGTCACGTTATAGACTGGCTCAAAAAGTCCAACAGATACTCTAATTATACCATGGAAGCGGCGCTATGCAGACCCTGGGAACCGGCCAGCTTACTGCACTCGCCATGGCCGGCCGTGCCTAAACACCTGAAAAACATGATCATCTATAGGGATACGGCTATGTGCTGGAAAGGGTTCGAAAGAAGTTAATGATGACCTGGAAAACTTTGAAATACCTTAATCCTTGGGCCCACGCAGGATTCAGATTAGGGCGTGAGAACGCCTTATTCGCACCATGGCAAGAAAAGGGGATTCACACATTGGGGGATTTGTTACACAAACCTGACAGAAGGTGGTTAACAGAGTCAGAAGTCTTGGAAAAGTTCCAATTGAGCCCGTACCATATCATCCAATACAGGCAGCTACACCATCACGTCCTTCGACACCTTCAAAATGTATCACAGGAATGCAGATTGACTATCTGGGATACCTGGTTGGGAGCGGACCCTCTGACTGTCAACGTATCTTACCTTTATGGTAGTTTACAAGACACGACTCTGGCCTTAAGGGAGGATAACATCTTTCGCGGGTGGCTAAAGTACATACCTCGGACTGATATAGCGGACACGATTCTGTGGGGCTGGGAGGTACTGAGGAAAAATATAATCAGCGAAAAATGGAGGGATGTACAATATAGGATCATACACAGGGCAATCTACGGATTCACCCTACCCCCAAATGCTAGGTTCCCTAATAGACGACAACAATACCCGAAATGCGGACAACCAAAAACAGATATGGTGCATGGTATATGGCTGTGTGGGGAGGTGCAGAAACTATGGAAGCGGGTGGAAGCCTTAGCGAGGGAGGTGACCGGCAAAACCGTTACATTGGATATGCTTGCCTGGCTGTTTCATTTCCCGGTATCTGGAGCGTGGGAAGGCAAACCTGCTAGAATACTCCATATGCTGGCAATGGTTACTAAAAGGCTAATCCTGAGGGACTGGCTATCTGGGCACAACCCTGGCATGACTGGTATACTCAACGAATTGAAGGCAGTAATGCACGTGGAATGCCTGGAAGTGGCAAGGGATAAAGACGCGTTGACGGGGAAGTTTTTTGAGACTTGGAGAGGGTTCATAACCACCAAGCTATCGTCAGCAGAACTGCACTCAGTAGTCCTACCATTTGTGCAATCGTCCTGGTATCTGCTGGAGGAGTTACAAGGGTCCTTGGGAAGGCTACGGGTATCCCCTGCTCCAGGCGACTCGGGGCAGGCATAACACTTTTTCCATTTCATTTCTTATGACTGTTAGGAGATGTGACTATGGTGTAGTTTTGGTATTGAATATCAATTATAATCAATGTCCGACCTTGTATGTCTTGGGAGATTGTTGGATGTATTTTCGCTGTAACTATTGATGGCTGGGGGGGGTATGGGGGTTGGATTGTTTTTCTTCTTTTCCTTGTTATTAAAAATGAAAACGCAATAAAAATATTTTATGGAAAAAAAAAAAATGGACACATTATTTAAAGAGGCCCTCATGCACGTCTCTATGCAGGGGCATCAGAGTGCCACCCAATTTTTGGCTTCCCTGCCTAGAGCAATACTACAAAAGACCCACTTCCTTATAATGGGCACATTATTAAAAGAGGCCTTCATGTACGTCTCTTCCCAGGGGCATCACAGTGCCACACACTTTTTGGCTGCCCTGCCTAGAGCAATACTACAAAAGACCCACTTCCTTATAATGGGCACATTATTAAAAGAGGCCTTCATTTACATCTCTTCCCAGGGGCATGGGAGTGCCACAATTTTTTTTTTTTTTTTTTTTTTAATCTTTCATATAATCCAAAAAACTAGCATACACCAACTCTGTCTCACAAGTGGGTATGAGCCCTTAATATTTTTTCCATGAAAATCCATTTTGGTTTCATTTTGGTTCAACTTTGTTTTTATTAGAAAATTTTAGATTTATAACATGGGACAAAAGCCAATATCAAACAAATTGACAATCTCCATTTATACATTACAGTAAGAAAATATACAAAAACAAAAACAGTAATAATATATTCCGCGTGTCTATTCTCATTTCCCAGCAGTTAGATTTTCAAATTATTAAGCTCCTGCATAGAGGTCCCGAGCCCAGGTAGCACACATTAACCCCTTGTTTCTCAAAGATGTGAAATCACGGTCCGTCTTGCGCAGCCACCCATCTCCGCATAGTGGGTCAAGTCGTTCCCCTTATTACCCCAGTGGATCACCTCTAAATAAAGTCCACTGTGCCCACACCCTGTCAAACTTATCCATATTGTCATGTAGAGAGGCTGTCATCTTCTCCATAACATATACATCCTGGATTCTGGTATAAAGATCCAGCGATGTAGGGGCCGCTGTTTTTTTCCAGTATATTGGAATGAGGCATTTGGCAGCAGTCAAAAGATGGGTCAGTAACTTCTTGCGGGGTTTGTCCCATCCCCTAGGTGTAAGATTTAACAAGAACATATGGGGGTCAACTGGCACTTCAACTTCAAAAACCGTGCTCAGCAATCTCCCCACTCCCTTCCAGAAACCCCCCAGGTTGGTTTCATTTTGTAACGTTTTCTTGACAGTCCGTAAAAGTGGCGTAATAGTCTGACAACATTGTTGACATCAGTGACCTTGGGGTCTGAAATGCTTACAGGGATCTTCCCCATGCTGTTTTCATGTCATTTGAGCACTGTTCTGATACTTTTGTGACATTTTTAGGGTTTTTCCATGCTGCCGAGGGTCATGTCAGAAAAATACTCGGGTCTCCCATAGGATAACATTGGGCTCAGTGCTCGGGCCGAGTACACGAGTATCTTGGGATGCCCAACCCGAGCTTCGAGCACCCGAGCATTTTAGTACTCGCTCATCTCTACTACATACATATATATATCTACTATATAATTGTCTAAGGCGTCTGTCGGTCACAGAAATCGCGCGCCAGACAGAGGCCGCTCATTGGTGCCCACCGGAGGCGGGCGCCAATGAGCGTAGACTATGCAAATAGGCGCGAGAATTCAAAGTTTGAATTCCGCGCCAATTTGCAGCCTGGCTACAGGGGGATACACTGTCTCTCCTCACAGCCCCCGTTCCTCCTGCCAGCGAGCCCTGCGGCCCCCTGCTCTTCCTACCCCCCTCCGCTCCTCCTGCCGCTCCCCGTGGCCACCCCGCTCTTCCCCTCCGCTCCCCACGGCCCCGGAATAAAAAATAATAAACAATCTATTCTCACCTCTCCACGAGTCCCCCGGCGTCTCCAGCACCTCCTGCCTCTAGGACCTGCCGTGATGTCACAGTCACATGACCGGTTACCGCGGTAACCGATCATGTGACTGTGACATCACGCAAGGTCCTAGAATCAGAAGATACAGATGGAGACGGTGGGGGACTAGTGGACAGGTGAGAATAGATGGTTTATTATTTTTTATTCCGGAGGAGAGGGGAGAAGCGGGGAGCACCAGGGGAGAAGAGGGGGAAACAGGGGAGAAGCGGGGAGCACCAGGGAAGAAGAGGGGGAAACACAGGGGAGAAGCGGGGAGAGCATGGGAGAAGAGGGGTTAACACAGGGGAGAAGTGGGGAGAGCAGGGGAGAAGAGGGGTTAACACAGAGGAGAAGCGGGGAGAGCAGGGGAGAAGAGGGGTTAACACAGGGGAGAAGCGGGGTTAACACAGGGGAGAAGAAGGGTTAACACAGGAGAGAAGAGGGGATGACACAGGGGAAAAGAGGGGTTAACACATGGGAGAATAGGGGTTAACAGGGGAGAAGAGGGGTTAACAGGGGAGAAGCGGGGCTAACACAGGGGAAAAGAGGGGTTAACACAGGGAAAAGAGGGGTTAACACAGGGGAGAAAAGGGGTTAACACAGGGGAGAAAAGGGTTTAACACAGAGGAGAAGCAGGGTTAACACAGGGAGAAGAGGGGTTAACACAGGGGAGAAGCGGGGAGAGCAGGGGAGAAGAGGGGTTAACACAGGGCAGAAGTAGGGAGAGCAGGGGAGAAGAGGGGTTAACACAGGGGAGAAGCGGGGGTAACACAGGGGAAAAGAGGGGTTAACACAGGGGAGAAAAGGGGTTAACACAGGGGAGAAAAGGGGTTAACACAGGGGAGAAGCGGGGTTAACATAGGGGAGAAGAGGGGTTAACACAGGGGAGAAGTGGGGAGAACAGCTGACAGGTGACAGGAGGCAGAGAGGAGCAGATGACAGGAGGAGCCGGCCAAACTGATCCTGCAAAATGTTGGGATCGGATGCCTATTTGGCATCCGATTGCAGGGATCAGTTTGGATCCGATGCTGTCTGATTTATATGGACAGCATCGAATTAAAAAAAATCGTAGTGTGAAACCAGCCTAAGTATCCTCACTGAGGTTTTTTTTTATTTGTATTATCACCATGGGGGAGCGGGGGGGCACGCGGGGAGCGGAGGGGCAGAGGGAGGGGGGCGGGCGGGGGGAGACAGGAGGGGGAAGGAAGAGCGCCTCCATCCTGCCCCCCGACCATCCTGCCCGCTCACCATCCATGCCCCCTGGCTATCCATCCTGCCCCCCGCCCATCCTGCCCCTCCTCCCGCACCTCTCCCCCCCCCATCCTCCCCCCGCCTCCAACCTGCCCCCCGCTCCATCCTGCCCCCCACCACATCCTGCCCCGCCGCTCCATCCTGCCCCCCCCCCCCCCCCATGATCCCCCCCGCGCTCCATCCTGCCCCCCGCTCCGACCCACCACCCCCCCCCCACCACCCCCCCCCCCGCATCCATCCTGCCCCGCCGGCTCCATCCTGCCCTGCCGGCTCCATCCTGCACCCCCATCACCATCCTGCCGCCCCCACCACCATCCTGCTCCCCACCACCATCCTGCCCCGCCGGCTCCATCCTGCCCCGCTCGCTCCATCCTGCCCCGCTCCCACCATCCTGCCCGCCGGCTCCATCCTGCCCTCCTCACTCCATCCTGCCCAGCCGGCTTCATCCTGCCCCCTCGCCACCATCCTGCCCCGCCGGCTCCATCCTGCACCCCCACCACCATCCTGCCCCCCGCCACCATCCTGCCCCGCCGGCTCCATCCTGCCCCGCTGGCTCCATCCTGCCCTGCTCGCCACCATCCTGCCCCGCCAGCTCCATACTGCCCCGCCCACTTCATCCTGCCCCACTGGCTCCATCCTGCCCCCCCACCACCATCCTGATCCCCCCGCCACCATCCTGATCCCCCCCGCCACCATCCTGATCCCCCCGCCACCATCCTGCCCCCCCTCCCCTCCTCAGCTGATCGGTTTCCCAGGCAACGACAGGTCCTACAGGCCTGTTGGACCTAGAAGACGGAGGTGGAGCGAGCCGGCGGACAGGTGAGTATCCTCACTGAGGATTTTTTTTATTTTTACTTTTTCTGTGAGGACCGGGGGCCAGGAGGAGTGGGGGTCCGCGGGGAGCGGAGTATCGCCATATACCATAGTGCTGTTATACATGAACTATAATGTACGGCTATGACTAAGTACTGCATACATGTATTGTAATGTACCCATATACCATAGCATGCTGTAACATATACTGTAATGCACCGCCTATACTATAGTGCTGCTATACATGTTACGCCACATATACATAGCGCTGCTATACATGTACTGTAATGTACCGCCATATACTATAGTGCTGCTATACATGTGCTGTAATGTACCACCATATACCATAGCGCTGCTATACATGTAATGCAATGTACCACCATATACTATAGTGCTGCTATACATGTGCTGTAATGTACCACCATATACCATAGCGCTGCTCTATATATATATATATATATATATATATATATATATATATATATATATGTAGTTCACTCACGTTGACTGAACAAGTTCTGTCAGTCACAGTATGTCAACTACATACGTATTCTAGAATATCCGATGCGTTAGAATCGGGCCACCATCTAGTGTATATATATATATATATACACACAATGAAATAATTTTTGAGCAGCACTAAATTACAGGGTGCAAATCTGTCCAGCAAATCAAGTACCGTATATACTCACGTATAAGCTGAGTTTTTCAGCCCAAAAATTGGGCTGAAAAGTCCCCTCCTCGGCTTATACGCGAGTCACTGTATATTGTATACACTGTACACAGTGTATACAGTATACAGGCTCGCCCCCATCAGTATACAGGCCCCCCCTTGCTGCACAAACCTGTAAAGGAAGAGATTAGTATACTTATCACTGTCCCGCCGCACTCCTCCGTCTTCATCCGTCTTCTTCCGGCTTCCTCCGGTCGGCGCAGGCAATGACGTCAGTCTGCGCGCCAGAGGAAGCCGGAAGACGCTGGATGAAGACGGAGGAGCGCGATGACGGCGGCGGGACAGCGGCAGCGGGACAGTGATTAGTATACTTATCTCTTCCTTTACAGTATTATGCACCAAGGGGGGGCCCTGTATACTGATGGGGGGGGCTGTATACACCTCTGGGGCTGCTGTATACTACTTCTGGGGCTGCTGTATACTACCTCTGGGGCTGTATATACCTCTGGGGCTGCTGTATACTACCTCTGGGGCTGCTGTATACTACCACTGGGGCTGCTGTATACTACCACTGGGTGCTGTATACTATCCCTGGGGCTGCTGTATACTACCTCTGGGGCTGTATATACCTCTGGGGCTGCTGTATACTACCTCTGGGCTGCTGTATACTACCACTGGGGCTGCTGTATACACCTCTGGGGCTGCTTTATGTTATACTACCACTGGGGCTGCTGTATACTACCCTTGGGGCTGCTGTATACTACCTCTGGGGCTGCTGTATACTACCATCTGGGGCTGCTGTATACTACCACTGGGGCTGCTGTATATACCCTGGGGCTGCTGTATATACCTCTGGGCTGCTGCTGTATACTACCACTGGGGCTGCTGTATACTACCACTGGGGCTGCTGTATATACCACTGGGCTGCTGTATACCACTGCTGCTGCTGTATATACCACTGGGGCTGCTGCTGTATACTACCACTGGGGCTGCTGTATATACCTCTGGGGCTGCTGTATACCACACTGCTGGGGGCTGTATACCTGTGCTGGGGTCCACCCTCGGCTTATACACGAGTCAATACATTTTTCCAGGTTTTGGGGGCAAAAGTAGGGGGGTCGGCTTATACACGGGTCAGCTTATACACGAGTATATACGGTACTTGCTCATATAAAGTCAAAATATTGGGGGCGTGTCCAGCAGCTGATGGCGACGGACGCGTGGTGAGAGCGCTCCGCAACCCAGACCAGCTATCACGGCACTAAACGGCGATACCCAAGCCTGAACAGCTTCCCTGAGGATCGCTCTGCCAGCAGCTGCCTCCGGACATGCCGAGGGCGAATTCCCGGCGCCGTGACACAGACAGCAAACTCACCAGCTACTTCCCACCGGAGACTCAGAGGTTCTCCAAGATGGCGCCCGCGAGGGAGGCTGTGAGTGCATCCAGCCCCCGGGACTCAGCTTTATCTCGGGACTCGCCTCGTTCTCCTCACTCCCCCCGGAGATCTGCAGAGCGGGACACAGTGAGTAATGATGACTCCCCGGTCACCAAACGCTACTTACGGGAAATACTAGGTGACATAAGAGACACTATGATTAGCGAGATGCGGAGCATGAGAGAGGAGATGAGGGCAGAAATGGCAGCCATGGGGGAGAGAACTACAAAGCTGGAATCCAAGATGTCTGACTTCGCGTCTGCACATAATAACTTAGCACACAGCTATGACACATTAGACAGAGATATGGGGTCAGTGCAAGCGAAACTGTGTCATTTGGAGGACGGCTTACGGATTAACAACATTAAATTACGTGGAGTTGCAGAAACACAGGACACAGAAGACTTAACAGCGGTGGTGACATCATTCCTGTCAGCAGCTCTGCCTCAAGCCTCCCCAGACACTCTTGAAGTAGTAAAACTTTATAGACTTCCAAAACCCGCCTCACTACCAAAAGAGACCCCCAGGGACATACTGGTTTCTTTCCTGAGACCAGGAGCAAGAGACCTACTCTTACGGGCTATGAGGGAGAACCCTTCATTACCCCTCCATTTGAAGCGGTTGCAACATATCCGGATTTATCCCCGGGAACGCTGGCCAGACGACGCGAGTTCGCATCCAGTTGTCGCACTCTTAGACAGAGGGGAGTCCAGTATGCCTGGGGGACACCCACGGCTGTCAATTTTCGATACAAGGGATCCAGACACTCATTTAGCTCACCCACCTTGCTCAGGAAAGCACTGAAGTCATGGAACTTAACACCATCTACCTCAAACTCACCTCGATCCACCCGAGACGATCCTCAGGACGCTCATCAAAGAGACAGTAACTGATATCATTTCAGTATGGGAGAACGAATTGTTGGTCTGGACGGCGAAGTCTCCAGTTTGGTTATGATATACCCTATGCCCTGTTCTTCTTCAGTACAGTAGTTGGAGATCCCTCTGATTAGGATTTCCCCCCCAAGAATTGGGGACCACAAGAGTACCTCCGGTCTGAAGGAGAAGGGCCTGGTGGATTTATTAAATCCCCCCCAAGGCTACAGACAATTTGGTGTAGCCAGAGTTACGTTTACATTTATGTTTGTGTTTATGTTTGTGTAATCCCCAATCTCCAAATAATTTCTAGTGGCTGTTGATATATGTTGATTTATCTCCATAATTAGCTGCCTACCCCACATTTAACCCAAACTCACCCTCTCTTTTCTACTTTCACACACATCTACCTCCTCTCTCCTCTACCTCCCCTCCCCCCCCTCCCTATTCTTCCTCTTGCCTTCTTTCTAAATATAGGCTTCTTTAGCCCTTTCTCAACTCTTGCAAGCGGTGAATGTGGCTCGCCAATTAACCACGTCCGACATGTCAAGATCTGCTTCCAACCTACAGGTGGTGACACTGAACGTTAAGGGATTGAACTCCCCGTACAAGAGATCCTTCTTATGGAAGGAGACTAAGAGGCTGGGGGCGGACATACTCTGCATCCAAGAAACGCACTTACTGAAAGAGGATAACCACAGGGTAAGAAATTCCTCTTATCCGCATATAATCTTTGCTAACACCACTGTTAAAAAGGCGGGAGTCTGTATTATGGTGAGCGGTAAGGTCCAGTTCCAGCTGGAGACTATGGAGGCTGACCCCCAGGGGAGATACCTAATTCTTGAGTGTCATATTTCCGGGGAAAAATTCACCATTGTAACTCTATATGCCCCAAACTTTGGCCAGAAGAAATTCCTTAAGACCCTGTTTAAAAAGTTGGGAGGATCGGGTGTCGGCTCTCTGATTATATGCGGTGACTTTAACCAAGTCATGGAGGCGAGACTTGACTCATCCGCACGGTCGGGTAGAAGGGGGGGAGACATAGTGGAATTATGTAGGGAATTCAGGCTTCATGATGTGTGGCGCTACATGAATGTGGAAGAAAGAGACTACACCTTTTTCTCTAATAGTCATAAATCCTATTCCAGGATTGACTTCTTTCTGGTGGGAGACGCCACTCTTGCCAGATGCTCGGCAGCAAAAATAGGTCTAATCTCATGGTCGGACCATGCCCCTGTTACTCTGGGTATCAAATTAGGACGTTCATGTGGCGCCTCACGTAGTTGGAGAATGAATGTAGCTCTCCTCTCAGACCAGCAGGTCCTTGACTCAATTAACGACAATCTAGACGAATTTTTTCGTCTTAATGACAATGGAGAGGTGTCAGACGGAACTCTATGGAGTTCGCATAAAGCAGTGCTCCGGGGACTTCTCATACAAAAAGCTTCCCAACAGAAGAGACTAAGAGAAAAGTTCTGGAGGGAATGGTCCGAACAAATTACTGAACTAGAAAAGGCTAACAAAATTAATCCCTCGCAAATTCTGACCTCTCAAATACTTGATCTGCGTATGAAACTCAGAGCCCAACTGCTCTATTACCATGAACTCAACATGAGGAAACTTAACACTCAATTTTACTCTTCAGGGGATAGAGCAGGAAAGATACTGGCCAAAAGACTCAAGAAACGCACGGTACAAACTATGGTGACCTCCATGACCTCGAGGGAGGGTAAACAGATTAAAGATCCAACCAAGATAATAAACACTATGGCAGAATACTATGCTAATCTGTACAATTTAGCTGACGACCCCCAGACTCCACAGCCTTCAATGCAATCTATACGACATTATTTATCTGAGATTGACCTACCAGTAATTCCCCCAGACGTATTATCAGACCTAAACGAGCCTATTACACTTTTAGAAGTAACTAACACCATTCAAGGCCTCAAGCTGAACTCTGCTCCGGGCCCAGACGGATTCTCCAACGAATACTATAAATCACTCTCGACCCTCCTGGCGCCCTACTTACTCCGCCTCTTCCAACATTGGCAATCTGAAGGAGAGCTCCCGGCCGAAGCTCTGGAGGCCACAATTGTCACCATCCAGAAACCAGGGAAGCCCCCAGATCAGCCAGGCAACTATCGTCCCATCTCGCTTTTGAATGTGGATGTGAAGATATTTGCCAGAATCTTGGCCTCCCGCCTAACGAGAGTGATGCCACGTTTGGTGGATGCGGACCAGGTGGGGTTTGTGTCGGGTCGACAAGCAAGAGACGGCACCAGACGTATGTTGGACCTGATTGAGGTGGTGGAGACGAGGGGGACCCCTAGTGTATTCCTGTCATTGGACGCTGAAAAGGCCTTTGACAGGGTACACTGGGGATACCTACAGGGGGTCCTTGAGAGATTTGGCTTTTCTGGGCCGATCTTGAAAGCGATCTTAAGTCTCTATACCAATCCAAAAGCTCGAGTCTCCATGTCGGGTTATCTATCCCAACCTATTACCATTACCAATGGGACGAGACAGGGCTGTCCCCTGTCCCCCCTAATTTTCGCCCTCGTAATGGAGCCTCTCGCCGCTTCGATCAGGTCAAACTTGTAATGTCCACACGATATGAGGCATTCACAAGAGTAAACTTTAACTGTACTTTATTCTTGTCTTCTATCTTTCTCCATCATATAGCAGAACAGTCTTTCCTGCAGCATGCATCCAAAGTGAAACCAAAACTTAACTCTCCACCTCCTTCTCCTTACCCATCATCCAACAGACCTAGTTTTCTTAAAGAGGCAGATCTAATTATTGTACATTACATCATCCCCTTTTTTTTTTTTTTTTTTTTTTTTTTACAACTTAGAAGAAATACACTGACAATATAACCATGTGAAAATGTCCAATAAATATATATGTCGGTTTTGGACTATTTAGTCTATTCAAATCAGGCACCAAAGAGAAACAAACAAAAAAAAACACAAAAGACAACAAAAAAGAAAACAACCAAAAAGAACTCTGCATGTTTTCTGTTCTTTCCTCTTTTATACTTCTTCAATAAGCCGCGATGGAGCCCTCCTTTCTCGTGTTGGATAGCGTCTGGGCTCCGTGAGTGTGTCCATTATTGAAGAATTGTTCACTTCCGGGTGGTCCTCTCCACCATCGAGTACCAAGTCTTCCACCAGAGGAAGATCATTACCATCATTTTGCGGTATGATTTTAAAATGTGAAGAATTTCGAGTTATGAAGTGTCCATTTCGCTCAGCCGTGACCATGCTGCCTTTCTTATCAGTGACATTTTATTGTGCAGGCTTATAAGTAGCTGAGGTCTTGTTGGTTGGTTTTTGACGCACGACAACAACATCCCCTTTTTTGATGGCACTTGGCTGTGCCCTTCGCCTTCTGTCTGCATAACGTTTCATAGCTTGTTTGTTAGCAGAGTCTGCTGATCGCACAGAAGAGTCACTTGGTAAGGGATGACTGGTCACATCAGGGATACGTATCCGTGGAGTTCTGTTGAACATTAGATGAGCTGGAGCAGCATTAGTAGTAGAATGTGGCGTATTACGATAATTGCGCATGAATTTGTATAATGACTGTTTCAGCGGGGTGTGCTCCAGACTCGCTGCCTTGACTCTTTTCCCCATAGTGCGCATGAAACGTTCTACTATACCATTGGCTTGTGGCCAGCAAGGTGTGATTTTCCTGTGACTGAACCCCAAGTATTCAGAAAATTGTGTAAACACATGTCCATTGAACGGAGGTCCATTGTCTGTTTTAACCACTCTTGGAATGCCATATGCAGAGAATATGTCATCCAGTTCTGGAATGACACTAGTGGCAGATGTTGAAGATATGAAAGAAATGACAGGGTATCTAGAATATTCATCCATTGTTACTAGAATGTACTGGCCATTGGGTAATGGTCCATATATGTCGACTGCCACTTCCTCCCAGACAGCAGTGGGTAGCGGAGACATTTGCAGTGGTTCTAAGTTTGATGATGGAGTAATGAATTGACAGGTGGAGCAATGTCTAATCTTCTCTTCCACCAATTGATCCATGTTTGGGAACCACACTTTTTCTCTAAGTAATTTTTTAGTACCAACAATTCCCAGATGACCTTCATGTGCGATCTGTATGACTAAGTTGCGCAAAGTCTTAGGTACAACTAGTTTGGTACCTCGAAGAATGAGGTGTTCTTCAGTGACTGATAATTCATCCCGTACACTTGAGAATAGTTTTAATTCCTTCAGATCAATCTCAGAATCTGGAAATTTTTCTTTTTGAATTTCATGCCACCTTCGATTTTGTATGATTTGTATTAAGGCACATAGCGTCTTGTCACTCGTTGTTGCATTCACAAAGTGATCAATGGAGAGTGCTTTAGGCACTGCATGAGCTGTAATGAAGCGTATGTATTCTTCAATGGAGGATTGCTCAGGTGAGGCATCATTCATAGGATGTCTTGAAAGATAGTCAGCTGGATTGCTGTATTTTCCAGGTTTGTGAACAATTTTGTAGTTATAGTCCTGTAGACGTAGGCCCCATCTTTCAATGCGTGCAGGCATTTTAGCTCTGGGATTTCCAAAGATCGTAAGGAGTGCTTGATGGTCAGTGACAATGGTGAAGGGAGCTCCATAGAGAAATAAGTGAAAGTGTTCACATCCCCAGACAACTGCCAAGCTTTCTTTTTCAGGTTGTGAATATTTCTTTTCAGTGCTTGTTAAACTTTTACTTGCATAAGAAATGATGTGAGGATCTTGATTATTATCCTTATATTGTGCTAAGATAGCACCCAGCCCCACGGGACTGGCGTCCACAATTAATTCGGTTTGAAGTGCCGGATCAAAATAAGCCATGGCAGTGGTTGAGCAAAGTTCATTTTTAATTGCTTCAAAAGAGGTCTGACAGTCTTGAGACCATTGAAAAACACAATTTTGCTTTGTAAGTTCTCTTAATGGACTGCTGATAGTTGAAAAATTTGGAATATATCTAGCACAGTAGCTTGCCATTCCAAGAAAAGAGCGTACTTCACTGGCAGTTTGTGGAATTGAGGCTGTCTTGATGGATTCTACTTTCTTAGGGTCAGGTTGTACTCCTTTTTCCGAGAAGATGTGACCATAGAACTCTAATGAACTTCTATCAAATTCGCACTTTTCTTTGTTTAAAGTGAGTCCAGCAGAGAGCAGGCATTCAAAGATGTTGTATAGAGCACGATTATGTTCAGCTTGAGTTTTACCAAACACCAGTATGTCATCACTGTAATTAAAGGCATTTGGAACGTGTTGAATGACGCTCCTTATCGAATCCTGAAAAATTTCTGCTGCTGAGCAGACTCCAAAAGTCAATCTTTTATATCTTCTGAGGCCCACATGTGTGGAAAATGTTGTTAAGTATCTGGATTCTGGACTCAGTTCTAATTGGTGATAACCTTTATTGAGGTCGAGCTTTGAAAAGACAGTCGCTCCATTTAATAAATGAATGATGTCATCAATCGTGGGTGAGATATGTCTTTCTCTCTGGATAGCGGTGTTGGGTAGGCGCATGTCAACACACAGTCTCACCTGCTCTGGAGTCTTTGGTTTTGGAACTACCACAAGTGGAGAGACCCACGGAGTGGGACCAGTAACAGTTTCAATGACGTCCTCATCCATGAGAAATTGAAGTTCTTTTTCCACCTTCTTTCTCAGGTGAAAAGGAATGCGTCTATGTGGTTGGGCTACCGGACGAACGCTGTCGTCCACATGAAGATGTATTTGAGAGTCCTTTAATTTCCCCAAACCACTAAATAAGGAGGGAAAACTGTTTACTATGGCCTGTACATCCATGTCTGCTGGGTCAGTTATGGTATGAATAATCTGGATGAGACCTAGCTTCAATGCAGTGTGATAGCTGAGAAGACAGCCTCCCGATCCTTGTAATGTGTGAAAAGTGGTTTTATGTCTGTTTTCTTTATAGCTGATTTCCGTGTCAAATTGTCCTCTTGTGGCTAGAGGTGTTGTAGATCCATATGGGAAGATTTTTGTGTTCACTTGCTGTAAAACTGGCTTATTTTCCAATTGTTCATATGCAGTGCTGTCTATAATATCCACTGAAGCACCCGTATCTATTGTAAAGGTGATATTGGTGTTGCAGATTGGGAGTGTGATGCAGGGAGACTGCACGGAGCCAGTGGCAGAAGTGGTGAACACATAGTTTTCCGTCCCGGACATTTCGTCTGTGTCCTGATTTATCATTTTTATATTTGCGGGCTTTGTCAGAGGCAGAGAAGACTTGTATTGTGCTGACCTGCAGACAGCTGCAAAATGATTCCCTTTTCCACATTTACTGCATGTCTGTCCTATGGCTGGACATTTGTTCAGGTGGTGAGGGAAATCATGTCCACATCTATAGCATTTCCTCTGTTTTGGGGTTTGCTTGTCTTGGGCATTCTTATGCTTGAGATTATGCACATGTAAATGATCCCCACTCTCCATTGCAGTAGCCTGATGATCTGCTGTTTCTATAGCACGTGCCATTTTGAGTAAATCATGTAGAGAGAGATCCTGCTGCAGAGCCTTGCGCCTTATGTTAGTGGATGAGCAGGTGACAATTACTTGAGTTAGAATTTCATCATCTACATCAGTGAATGCACATCCATGTGCCAGTTCTCTCAGCCGGGTGACATAGGTGTCTATGGATTCTTCTGGGAGCTGCTTAGCAATTCTGAATTTGTATCTTTCATATCTGATATTTTGTTTGGGATTGAAGTAGTCAGTGAGAGCTTTGGTGCAATTCCTGTATGTGTCTGTCTCGGCTGCAGGTAATGTGCTGTATACATCATAGACTCCTGAGCCTGCACAATGTAAGAGTACAGCCTTCCTTCGTTTCTCCTCTTTTATGTCCACGGCTTCTAGAAAGTTCTCAAATCTGTTTAGCCATTTTCTCCAGTTATGGGAGAGATTAGTAGCATCAGTCATATCAAACTGTGGGAAACTGTGTAAGTATTCAGCCATGATAGAGTCTCTCAGTGATGCTGGTGTGTGAAGCAGTAAACAGGGATCATCAGTACTCACAGCAGCCGGTGGTTATATCATCCCATCCTCGTCGCCAGTTGTAATGTCCACACGATATGAGGCATTCACAAGAGTAAACTTTAACTGTACTTTATTCTTGTCTTCTATCTTTCTCCATCATATAGCAGAACAGTCTTTCCTGCAGCATGCATCCAAAGTGAAACCAAAACTTAACTCTCCACCTCCTTCTCCTTACCCATCATCCAACAGACCTAGTTTTCTTAAAGAGGCAGATCTAATTATTGTACATTACAAAACTTACAAATCTCGGGCATACAAATACGAAATAAACGTCACGTCGTCGGGCTGTATGCCGACGACGTTATTATTTCATGTACGGACCCTATCACATCTATCCCAGAGGTAGTGAGGGAATTGGCAACTTTCTCAGATGTCTCTTATTACAAACTGAACTTGGGTAAATCCATGGCGTTCCCGATTAACTTATCAGGGGAAGAGTTGGGAGATCTGAAATCGAAATTCTCATGCACATGGGCCCCGAATGGCATCCCCTACCTGGGCGTCATGCTGTGTGCTTCTCATCAAATAGCCCGAACTAACTTGCAAGCATTACTAAACTCTCTAAGGGTATCTCTAGACTCCGGCCCATTTCCCCCATTATCCTGGATGGCACGCATCCAGGCCTTTAAAATGATGTGGCTGCCTAAAATCCTATATCTTTTTCGTTGTCTTCCGCTGACCTACCCAACTAAATTACTCTCTCAGCTACAAGGACTGATAAACAATTTCATCTGGGCAAAGGGGAGACCGAGAGTCCCAAGACATACGATGTACCAGAGACTTAAGGGGGGTGGCATGGGAGTCCCAGACGTCACAGCATATCTGAGAGCCACGATACTAGAAGCTTCTAGAGAACTGTTGAGACGGCAGTCCAATTTGGGATGGGTTCAAATTGAGTCGGAAATTCTTCCTGGGGTGGTTCCTGGAGAGCTCCTGGCGGGAGCGGGACTTGGTAAAGTCGGGGTGGTTCACCCGCTAATTGCCATCCGCTCACTGAAATCGGTGTGGGACCAAATACCAGCTAGCTGGTCCAGGTTTCCCCCTGAGAAGATCCCGCTGAGTGCTCTCCAGACACACATTCCTTCCTTGAACATATCCGCATGGAAAGCCCTGGGAATTGAGACTCTTGGAGACTTCTTGAGGGATGGTAAGATACTCACCTTTCAGCAGTTTAGCGAGAAGAATACGGAACTGCCCAAGACGTTCCTACAATACTCCCAGGTACGTCACTTTCTCGGATCTTTAAAATGTTTACACGACTTAACACACCCTCTGTCATCACCACTCCAACGATACCTCTTCTCTGAAAATCCGCTTCAGAAGGGGATATCTCTCATTTACGAAAGTATACTAACCCAAAACGTAACAGGGAAACTGCCCTCAATGATCAGGTGGGAAGACGATCTGGGTTTCTCAGCGGACACAGACGAGTGGGAAAGTGCGACTAGCTGTGTAATACAAACAACGAAATGCATTAACCACTTGGAGTCCCTTAAGAAGGTTCACTTGCGTTGGTATACCACCCCATCCAGGCTAGCTAGATTCGGTTCAGGAGGCTCCCCGTTGTGTTGGAGACAATGTGGACAAAAGGGAGACTTGGTCCACATGTGGTGGAAGTGCCCCAAGATATCCCAATTCTGGACGCTTGTGGCTGGCCTGGTGAGCTCGGTCACTGATACCACTCTCCCCCTGACACCTCAACTTGCAATTCTTCATATAGGAGCAGAAATTTTCCCTCCTGTCCTCCGTCATGTGGTAACGTACATCTTAATCGCAGCCAGACTGTGTGTTGCAGCAGCTTGGAAGAGTGTGTCCCCCCCATCTTTAGGAGAGGTCATCAAAAAACTGAACCTTATTTATAGTCATGAATACCACTTAGCATTACATGCACCGAGACGTAGGTATATTGCGGAGGCATGGAGGATGTGGGCAAAATACCCGGCGGCCATACAACCACCATAAATCAATTCGTGCAAAAATAGAGACATAGCTGCTACCTTTGAGCCAAATTAGTCCCCAGATAATCGTTTCTATCCCACTCTTCTCTCTGTCTCTACTCTCTACCCCTCTCTGAGTTTCTTCTTCCTCGTCCCCCCCTCCCCCCCCCACCCCCCCCTCCCCCTGTTATTATCCGTAAAATTGTTTGATTTGTGTTAATCTGCATTGCTTGACAATCTTTATTGCTTGAATATGTTCAACTCTATTACTCGTATATTGATCGCATTCTAATAAAAATTTATTGAAGGTAAAGTCAAAATATTGACAGCAGCACTCCAACTTGAAGGTCTTTAGATGCCTTTATTCAGGCCCACTCGGCGACCATGTGACGTTTCAGTCACCAAGTGACTTTTGTCTAGCAACTAGTCCAAGCCCACATTCTTCTTTTTAAACCACCTTATTTACATACTAAGGCTGCATTCACACATTGCGTATTTTGCCGCGCTTTTTTACGCGCGCTTTTTCAAAATGCGCATGTGAAATTCACTTTGCAGTGCAGACATTGCGCAGAAATATGCAGTGCGTTTATGGGAGAAAACGCAGCTGCGTAAAGAATTGAGATGTCAATTCTTTACGCAGCTGCTCCTGCGTTTTCTCCCTGTGATGTCACAGAGGGGAGGAAGAATCCTGCTTCCTCCTCCCCTCTGTGACAGCTGTGACCGCCCCATTAGATTTCGCAGTGTATTAATATCCACTGCGAAATCTAAATTAAATAAAGGCAAGTGTATAAAAAATAAAAAAGAATGAATACTTTACCTCTCAGACGCCTTTTCCCGGTGTTCGGTGTCCGGTGTCAGGAGATCTGTCTTCTGCCAGGACCTGTGGTGACGTCAGAGGGCATTCCCGGCGCTGATTGGCTGCTCGTGGTCATGTGATATGTATCACTGCACTTTCTGGGGTAACAAAAACACAGTGTGTGAAAAGCCCCTGCGTATTTTTTTGTGCGGCTGAAAAACGCGGCAAAAAGCGCGCGCGCAAAAAAGCGCAACAAAATACGCAATGTGTGAACTCAGCCTTAATGTGCTTCAATTACCCTTGTTTTTTAACTATACACATTGTATTTACAATATAAAAGCATTCCAGTTCCAAACATTAACCCATACAGTAGTGGTCAATGACAATACACATCAACCCCATTATACAATATCACCAGACCACTCATGTAATAATAACAACCTTAAGTGATGATTGATTGGGTCCTCTTCCCAGATGGGGTGAAGATCGTCACCATGGCAGCCCATTCTGAGACTCTGTAACCCCCGCTATGTGTTTACACCGCTCCAAGCCGCTCAGAAAACGTTGCACCGGAAGTGACATCATGTTTTACGTGCCCGGCTTCCCCGTTGCTAAGGAGCACAGGAAGAAGTCACGGGCGCCATCTTAGTACACTCCACACATGCGCAATGTGTTAAACAACTCCGAGAAATACACCCAAACAACATTCAGGGTTTGTAAGTTGCCCTGACCTACCAAAATCCTCCCAAAGTTACTTAACTTGCACATTTATACAGGAACAGTAATTGTATTTGTATAAAAGCTCTTTTTTTCGTTTTACTTTTAAACAGGACTCTGCCTATTACCGGGATGTGCCAGGGACCTTCATACATACAAGTCCCCTCTTCTCAGGGCACACCATGTACTCGCCTTATGCAAGGACAAGGGCATGGGCACTTATTGGCCACAAGAGGGAAGCCGGCCAATCACCACCAGCTTTCCCCCTCAGGCAAACAGGGGTCCACGGGAACCTCAAAACATCATACATACCCCCCGGCACTCCCCCATAGTAACTCTTAAATACATTACCATTCCACAAACCAATTAAATTTGCCATCTATTACAATAAAACCCTAAGCCAGCTTCCTTCAGGATTTAACGGTATGGTACGTCACATCCTGTTAAAACTGGCAGTACACCCACTCAGGGTGACCTAACATGGCCGACAGTTAGCGGGAGTGGGGCTAAACAAGCCCCACGCCCGCCATCGGTACCCTCTCCTGCGCCCCACACACTCCCGTCTCCCACCCCTGCCCGTCACACACCCACTCATAAAATAAAAAATCATTATGCTCACCTATCCTCTATCCAGTGCTGCCTCCAACAGCAAGGTCCGTCTGCTTACAGGACCTGTGATGATGTCACAGAGCATCATCGGATCACATGACCGCAGTTACCATGGTAACTGCGGTCATGTGACCCGATGATACTCTCTGACATCATGACAGGTCCTGTAAGCACAAGGACCTTGCTGTGGGAGGCAGCGCTGGATAGAGGATAGGTGAGCATAATGATTTTTTATTTTATGAGTGGGTGTGTGAGTGTGTGTGAGCCCGCCCCCTCCGCCGCAGCCGCCATCCATCCTGCCCCGCATGCTCCATCCTGCCCCGCTCGCCACCATCCTGCCCCACGCCACCATGCTGCCCCCCGCCACCATCCTGCCCCGCTCGCCACCATCCTGCCCCGCTTGCTCCATCCTGCCCCACTCGCCACCATTCTGCCCCCACCACCGTCCTGTCCCGCTTGCTCCATCCTGCCCCGCCGACTCCAACCTGCCCCGCCGGCTCCATTCAGCCCCGCCGGCTCCATCCTGCCCCGCCGGCTGCATCCTGCCCCGCCGGCTCCATCCTGCCCCACTGGCTGCATCCTGCCCCGCTGGCTCCATCCTGCCCCGCTGGCTGCATCCTGTCCCGCTGGCTCCATCCTGCCCCGCTGGCTCCATCCTTCCCCCGCCGGCTCCATCCTGCCCCACTCGCTCCATCTTGCTCCGCCGCTTCCATCCTGCCCCCCCCCCCCGGCTCCATCCTGCATCCTGCCCCCCTTCCCCGGCTCCATCCTGCCCCGCTCGCTCCATCCTGCTCCCTCGACACAATCCTGCCCCCCCGGCAGTTAGAGGTTATGTGACCGATCAGCTGATCGGTTTTCCAGGCAACGACAGGTCCTAAAGGCCTGTAGGACCTAGAAGACGGAGGTGGAGCGAACCGGCAGACAGGTGAGTATCCTGTGGATTTTTTTACTTTTACTGTGGAGGAGCGGGGGGCTGCGGAGAGCGGAGTATCGCCATATACCATATACCATAGTGCTGCTATACATGTACTGTAATGTAACGCCATATACTATAGTGCTGCTATACATGTACTGTAATGTACCGCCATATACCATAGTGCTGATATACATGTACTGTAATGTACTGCAATTTACTATAGTGCTGCTATACATGTAATGTAATGTACAGCCATATACTATAGTGCTGCTATACATGTACTGCAATGTACCGCCATATACCATAGCGCTGCTATATATATATGTAGTTCACTCACGTTGACTGAACAAGTTCTGTCAGTAACAGTATGTCAACTATATACATATTCTAGAATACCCGATACGTACACCATCTAGTGTTTAATAAATAAATAAATTTGTAACAACAGGTTATCCTTCCTTATAACCGAATGTCAACCTTTAAGGGATCAAATGTACATTTCTTAAGGGATCAAACATAAATTATAAAGACATCTGCTTTTTTGGTACAAACACAATTTAGGGGCACCTCTCACAAGCGACAGCTTGGAACGTCTATCGCCCTCCCATGGGATTGATGAGGATTTCCAATCAAGTGCAGGTGCTGGGAGCCAACATTAGTGATTTGGCGGGACTACAAATGTGTACTGTTGGCATTCAACCTGTGTGTTATTGTCATGTTGACAATTTAGTTGATGCTGTCTTGTTTCACAGCCTGGTTTTATGTTAGGGACACAATGTGTCCACGTTAAAGGGGACACAAACCCTGTTTTACACTCTGACCTTATACGTTTGCCACAAAAAAAAAAAAGTTACGCCTTTAGGCACACGGGAAAAACAAAACAAGGGATGTTGCAAAATAAAAGTTGCAACAATCCCACAACATGTTGTGCTTGAGTTATTTACCATAATGACACTACTTCAATGTAGCAAAGTTAACACCATGTAGTACCCAAAAAGGAGTAAACTGTCTGCCTTGGGTCCCCAAAACAAACATATGTGTTGTGCATGCCTCAAAATACACACAGGAAAAAGACAACACACTTGCTGCCTGCAGTCACACATACCCAATGGTCATTTTGCCTTCATGCCACCTAATGACCAAACCTATGTGTACACCACAGTTAACCAATGCACAAGCCCTAAATAATACACATCTCCCTTTACCTGTGAATGGCACACATGAATTACAAATGTAAAATCATTCATATACCTCACCATGTAGTAATGTGTATGTGCGTGCAATACGTGTGAGACATCTGTCTCTTCCCTTCAAAGCACTGTTAAATTGTGGAGAAGAATTACCCATTATTAGATAGCCAATAACACGCAGTATTATTTGTGTCAAACATTTAATTCAGAAAATATAACAAAAGTATAGCCAAAAAAAGGCCCTCTCCCCAAAGAAAACACGGGGCAAAAAAAAATTGGCACTTCACAATCGGTGGTAGGGTCCCTGATATTGTTGATATGCAGCTGCAGGATCTGACGTGGCTGTGTCACCCTCATCCTTTGCGGGAAGTGGGTGTGGTCGATGCCGAGGGAAAGGTCTTCCAGGATTCCTCGGCACCTCAGGATTAAGTCCAGGCACAAACATAGCCAGCAGCGGCGCCTAATGGGACACTGACGACTGCTGGGGGCGCTGAGCCAAGATGGTGTGCGAGTTCAGTGTCCCATTCTCTGATGCATCCAGGGCTAGGTAGATTACCCTCTCGAGGTCCATACGTTGTTGATAGCCCAGCCGGGACACCTGCTCACTAACTAGCTGCCCAATCCCAGTGCAAGGGATCCGCTCCATGTTAAGCAGCACCCTCGTAGTCCAATCACCCAGCTGGATAGGGGTTGGCAAAGGTCTTCTACACCTCACCCCCTCACTGGGCCGAGGGTGCTGCACGGCCGAACTGGGATCAGGCTCCACAATTCCCCCAGATGTTGTTGGGGGACGGTCGCCAACGGGTGCATTCCCCCCCAGGCTGGACCCAACCTCTTGAGGGCCCTGGGAAAAACAAAACAACATTTAATACATAATTTAACCATTGACATATCATCAATGCATTGCTACCAAGCAGCTATGTGTAGTGTTTGTGTGTGAAATGATGAGTTAAAGGTGTGCCTATTAGACTGTCCTAAAGATATGGCTATGTGTAACATGACACAGCGATTACTCCACTCACCTAAGTAACCACCATGGACATGCATACAGTATGTGTCACACAAGCACACAATCTTTCCGATGTCACAAATGGGTGCTACAACTCCTAAACATTACTGTGCACTGTGCGAAACACCACACACGGATATGTTTGTCAAGTTAAACACAACACAAGTGTATCCAACCACCATTAAAGAGTGTGATGACACAAAAACATTAGGAAGTACCTCTTGTGGCGGAGACGGGTCTTGGAGAGTGGCGGAGGAGGAGTGTGCTAGGTCCCTGCTGTATAGTGTAGTCAAAGGGAGATGCTGGTCCCGGAGGAAATGGAGGAGGTTAAAGTACCACAAGCGTGGCACATACACCTCCCCCGTTCCACTCCAGGACTGTGTAGATCTTTCCACTTCATTTAGCTCGCTCTTATACACTGTGCGTAGGTTCCTGATCTTCTTGAGCACAAACTCCTTATCCACCCTCTCCCCAGGGTGGTGCTGCTGGGAGAGGGTAATGAGCTGGTCATACACCACTCTCTTCACCTGATTGTTCTTGTAATCAGGTGATGTGGTCCACCACAAGCACACTAGCTCCTGGTACTTGGCTATGAAGGCCCGGATGAAATCCTGGTTCTCTGCCATCTGCAAAATGAAAAGTATGACATGAACACACACACATGTATGTATCATGTTGTTTCATGTGTGCAAACCAGGGTACATGTGGTCCTCTCCACACATCAATTGGCTACCACAAATATCTGTTACACATTAAACACCGTACCTAGGGTACAAAAGACACATTAAGCTAAATGCCACTACAGTCCCTACATACAGTTGTGGCCAAAAGTATTGACACCCCTGCAATTCTGTCAGATAATACTCCGTTTCTTCCTGAAAATGATTGCAATCACAAATTATTTGGTATTATTATCTTCATTTAATTTGTCTTAAATGAAAAAACACAAAAGAGAATGAAGCAAAAAGCAAAACATTGATCATTTCACACAAAACTCCAAAAATGGGCCAGACAAAAGTATTGGCACCCTCAGCCTAATATTTGGTTGCACAACCTTTAGCTAAAATAACTGCGATCAACCACTTCCGGTAATCATCAATGAGTTTCTTACAATGCTCTGCTGGAATTTTAGACCATTCTTCTTTGGCAAAGTGCTCCAGGTCCCTGATATTTGAAGGGTGCCTTCTCCAAAATGTCATTTTTAGATCTCTCCACAGGTGTTCTATGGGATTCAGGTCTGGACTCATTGCTGGCTACCTTAGAAGTCTCCAGTGCTTTCTCTCAAACCATTTTCTAGTGCTTTTTAAAGTGTGTTTTGGGTCATTGTCCTGCTGGAAGACCCATGACCTCTGAGGGAGACCCGGCTTTCTCACACTGGACCCTACATTATGCTGCAAAATTTGTTGGTAGTCTTCAGACTTCATAATGCCATGCACACAGTCAAGCAGTCCAGTGCCAGAGGCAGCAAAGCAACCTCAAAACATCAGGGAACCTCCGCCATGTTTGACTGTAGGGACCGTGTTCTTTTCTTTGAATGCCTCTTTTTTTCTCCTGTAACCTCTATGTTGATGCCTTTGCCCAAAAAGCTTTACTTTTGTCACATCTGACCAAAGAACATTCTTCCAAAACGTTTTAGGCTTTCTCAGGTAAGTTTTGGCAAACTTCAGCCTGGCTTTTTTAAGTCTCGGGGTAAGAAGTGGGGTCTTCCTGGGTATCCTACCATACAGTCCCTTTTCATTCAGACGCCGACGGATAGTACGGGTTGATACTGTTGTATCCTCGGACTGCAGGGCAGCTTGAACTTGTTTGGATGTTAGTCGAGGTTCTCTATCCACCATCTGCACAATCTTGCATTGAAATCTCTCGTCAATTTTTCTTTTCCGTCCACATCTAGGGAGATTAGCCACAGTGCCATGGGCTGTAAACTTCTTGATGACACTGCGCACGGTAGACACAGGAACATTCAGGTCTTTGGAGATGGACTTGTAGCCTTGAGATTGCTCATGCTTCCTCACAATTTGGTTTCTCAAGTCCTCAGACAGTTCTTTGGTCTTTTTTCTTTTCTCCATGCTCAATGTGGTACACACAAGGACACAGGACGGAGGTTGAGTCAACTTTAATCCATGTCAACTGGCTGCAAGTGTGATTTAGTTATTGCCAACACCTGTTAGGTGCCACAGGTAAGTTACAGGTGCTGTTAATTACACAAATTAGAGAAGCATCACATGATTTTTCTAACAGTGCCAATACTTTTGTCCACCCCCTTTTTTATGTTTGGTGTGGAATTATATCCAATTTGGCTTTCGGACAATTCTTTTTGTGTTTTTACATTGAAGACAAATTAAATGAAGATAATACCCAAGAATTTGTGATTGCAATCATTTTCAGGAAGAAACTGAGTATTATCTGACAGAATTGCAGGGGTGTCAATACTTTTGACTTACCATCCATGCCAAAAACAGAAACCAAATGCACTTACAGGACGCAGTCAGAGCCCATTTGTGGAGCAAGCCCAGCTGCTGGCTGATGACTCACCTCTACCAGCAAAATGTGGGAGGCGAGCTGCCATGCATACACTAGGCCTGCATAGAGCACCATTCACACTGATACATATGATGCAGAGTGTCTGAAAGCCACCCAACCGCTCTGCTGCCTGAGCATTGGGCCGCACAGTACGATGCCTCTGCACCACTGGATGAATGGCGCCCCTATGGGCCCAACTGCACCCTGGATGGATAAAAAAGTGCAAAAGTTTTTTATATGATAAATAAAAAACCTTTATAGATGGGATTTTGGTTCATGTGTTGGCCCAAGACATTTAAGCTGGTGACCCACGATCAAGGGATCCCATGCTCACCAGTCCTAACTAAATTGTACAAAAACTACTAGAAAAAGAAGCAGCATCAGAAAACTTACCATCCATGCCAAAAACAGAAACCAAATGCACTTACAGGACGCAGTCAGAGCCCATTTGTGGAGCAAGCCCAGCTGCTGGCTGATGACTCACCTCTACCAGCAAAATGTGGGAGGCGAGCTGCCATGCATACACTAGGCCTGCATAGAGCACCATTCACACTGATACATATGATGCAGAGTGTCTGAAAGCCACCCAACCGCTCTGCTGCCTGAGCATTGGGCCGCACAGTACGATGCCTCTGCACCACTGGATGAATGGCGCCCCTATGGGCCCAACTGCACCCTGGATGGATAAAAAAGTGCAAAAGTTTTTTATATGATAAATAAAAAACCTTTATAGATGGGATTTTGGTTCATGTGTTGGCCCAAGACATTTAAGCTGGTGACCCACGATCAAGGGATCCCATGCTCACCAGTCCTAACTAAATTGTACAAAAACTACTAGAAAAAGAAGCAGCATCAGAAAACTTACCATCCATGCCAAAAACAGAAACCAAATGCACTTACAGGACGCAGTCAGAGCCCATTTGTGGAGCAAGCCCAGCTGCTGGCTGATGACTCACCTCTACCAGCAAAATGTGGGAGGCGAGCTGCCATGCATACACTAGGCCTGCATAGAGCACCATTCACACTGATACATATGATGCAGAGTGTCTGAAAGCCACCCAACCGCTCTGCTGCCTGAGCATTGGGCCGCACAGTACGATGCCTCTGCACCACTGGATGAATGGCGCCCCTATGGGCCCAACTGCACCCTGGATGGATAAAAATGGTAATGGAGGAGGATAATGTGAACTTCGGTTTACTTTAGCAAAGGCTTACAGGCCAACGAAATTGTTGTAGGTATGATGTATAATTTAAAACAAACTGAACCATGATTGTGGTTTAGATACTTTAGAAGCACATGCCCTTTATGCTGTAAGGGGGCGAGGGGTCGCATAATTGATGGGAGGTATGTGTCACAGAGATACCTGTTGTCTGTGACATAAGTCAGAGTATTTTCCTTAGTGCATGTGAGCACTGGGAGTTTTCTTAGTCCAAAAGGGGCCGACGTATGGGTCCTGTGAGAGACGGGAGGGTCCAGGACCCACATACCTCCCCAAGGGGCGTGGTGACAGGCCCATATAGAAAGTACACTCATGAGAGAATCCAAAATGCGAATCCCTGGCCTTTATACTACAGAATAATGCTTTTACTTTTTTAGGTCAGTGGTTCGCACAGCTGACTGGGACAGCTATGGGCACGCCGGTCGCGTGCAACTTTGCTAATCTGTTCCTGGCTGCTTTTGAGGAGGATTACATCCATTCCTCTGCTAACCCTTACCTTAAATACATCAAACATTACGTGCGCTACGTAGATGATGTACTGATAGCTTGGGATGGGGATGAGGCTACTTTTCATGGTTTTATCTCGTATCTAAACGAGACTAATACTTACAACATGCTATTTACAGCTGTTTTTGGAGGTTCTAAACTGGAGTTTTTAGATGTAAAGTTAGAGATCAACGAAGGGTCTTTAGTGAAATCTGTCCACAAGAAGGAGACTGCGACTAATTCCCTACTTCATTATAAAAGCGCACACCCACTGCATACCAAGACGGGATTACCCTATAGCCAGTTCTTGAGACTATTTAGGATTAACAACACAGAGACAGGATGGCGGGCACAGGCAGACGAGCTTGAGCGGAATTTGCTCCATCGGGGATACCCAAAATTAATCTTGAAACAAGCGAGGCATAGAGCAGCTGCTCTAGGATCACATGATAGGCGTGAAACGAATGCGACAACAGCCAGTCCTGGCAGGAAGTTTTACTTCAGCTTTCGACATGGACCAATGTTTAAAATAATCATGGCCGCCATTAAACGTCACTGGCACGTGATTGCCACCGATAGACAGCTCGCTAAAACCGGCACTCCCAGGTCTGTGGTGACGTACAGGCGCTGCAAGAATCTGGGAGATATGCTGGTGCAAAAACGCTTAAGATTGTCCTTTATTACAAGTACATGGCTATCCTCCACCCCTATTAATGGTAATTTTAAATGCCTCCATTGTAACTGGTGTAAGTACTATCTATCTGGTTCGCGCATGAGGATTGGAGGCATCGATAATGCGGCGCCTTCCTTCCTCAATTGCAGGAGCAGTTGGGTTGTGTATTTGGTCTTCTGCCCCTGTAATAGGTTTTACTTAGGGAAAACCATACGCTCACTGTTCCACCGTTTTCGCGATTACTATAATTCTATTTTATCTGGTAAAGGGTCACCAAGACTGATTGAACACATGCGGGAATCGCATGGGGGAAACCCTGAGTTACTGCGTTTTGCCTGAGTTCAAAAAGTCGTCGCAGGCGAGAGAGGGGGTAACATTCATAGGCAATTGCTAAGGGTAGAAGCGAGATGGATCCTGAATACGGATGCCCAAGGAGCCTTGGATCTCAACAATAAGTTAGATCTCGCTGTGTTCCTATAGTCTATTTATATTTATATTTATTATTATTTTGCAGGTATAATTTGTATACCTACTTGTTACCCTGTGGCGCTTGTCCCCTTCTGTCCCCTCCTTGCTGTGCCTGCACTTGCGCATGCGCGCATGTAGACATATCGCCTGGATGTGTACGTGCGGGCATAATTTATTTATCTTTTTGCTCCCTATGTACGATCATGGCCTGTAATACTCTGTGTATCTCCATTTCATTAATTTCACTCAGCCTTTAATGTATATATCTGGGATTAAATTGTTACAGGTACTCTCCGGCTAGGCTACTACGGCATTGTGGTTCTTGTTCTGATCTGCAGGGATTATGTGCTGATGGCAGGAAGATGACAAATTTGTCATAATTAAATCATTTTCTTATTGTTATTATTACTTCCTTCGGCAGCTGTCCTTGTTTCTCGGCATGGATATTATGCCCGTCGCTATTTAGGGCGGTTTTGCATGGTATTCATTGTTTCATTGTGGATTGCCGAGAGCAATGATTCGGCGACTCTGCGCTCTATTGCTCTGGTCTGTGATGTTGAGAGTAGCGGCGATTGGTTTAGAGACTAGCGTCTCCCCGTTGCTATGTCTCCGTCCAGCCTGGGACGGTGGAGTGCCGAGGTCGTCTACCGCATAATAATCTTTTACTGCCGCCGAAGGAGCAGTGGCCTTGGGAATACTTGATTAAGTCCACATGCGGACTTCGCTCTAAGTGCCTTTGAACTTTTTGATACAAGTTTGTTTTTATTTTTCACTGTTTCGTTATTTATACATGGTGTATTGACATTTTTGTTAAAGTTGGCTGATTCAAATAGGTAGTTGGCCGGTGAAAGTGATGTATGCTGCCGTATTAAACAGCGAGGCCCGCTCACTTCCGCATACTTGGACCCGTAGAAGCAACACCGGTTGCGAAACGGCGTCGTTGTCCATCGGCCCTCCGTGGTCTCCTCCCTGCACCCTGTCTGTCCTTGAATTCTTGGATTAAAAGACCACCCTGAACACAACCGGTAAGTGCTGCCTTTTCTTCAACTGCCAAATATACCATGTCAACCTCCTCAAGCCATGGCAAGACAGAGAGATCCGGGACGCACCGTGCTTGGTGGGCCTACCGGCAAACGACACTGGAACGGTCACCATAGCGGAAACCCTCACAGAAAGCCAGAAGCAGCAATGTCGGGAGCTGCTACAGAGGAACAGGAGCTTGTTCTCGGAGCTGCCAGGGTGCACCAGCATGGTAGAACATGACATTCTGATGGAGCCACAGGTGCAGGTGAACCTAAAGCCCTATCGGATACCCGAGGCCTGACAGGAGGTGATCTCCAAGGAGGTGGCCCGGATGCTGAAACTTGGTGTGATAGAGGAATCTAAGAGTGGTTGGTCAAGCCCGATTGTGTTGGTCCCAAAACCCGATGGAGAATGGAGATCCTGCAACGATTATAATTATCGGAGACTGAATGAGGTCTCCAACTTCGACGCATATCCGATGCTGCGCGTCGATGAGTTGATTGAGCGACTGGGACCAGCCAGGTACATCACTACCTTGGACCTGACAAAAGGGTATTGGCAGATCCCTATGGCACTGGGAGCCAAAGAGAAGACCGCGTTCTCCACGCCTGATAGGTGCTTTCAATATGTCTGAATGCCATTTGGACTGCAGGGGGCTCCTGCCACTTTTCAGAGAGCCATGGATCGCATCCTTACTCCTCATAAAGAATATGCCGCAGCATACCTGGACGACATCGTGGTTTTCAGCCTCGACTGGCAGAGTCATCTGGTAAAGGTCCAGGCGGTGTTGGATGCCCTGAGGTTGGCGGGGTTTACAATCAACCCGAAGAAATGTGCCCTGGGGAAGGCCGAGGCTAAATACCTGGGTTATGTCGTCGGCAGAGGTGTGATTAAACCCCAAATTACGAAGGTCGAAGCGATCCAACACTGGCCACGACCCCTGTCCAAGAGACAAGTTTGAGCCTTCCTGGGAATTGTTGGATACTACAGGCGGTTCATTCCCGACTTCACTGTGGTGGCTGCACCCCTGACTGACCTCTTAAAGGGGACCAAATCGACTATGGCCAAGTGGACTGCGGAGGCGGAAGCGGCCTTTACGGAATTGAAAGGGTCTCTCTGTAGGTAACCGGTCTTGATTGCCCCTGACTTCAGAAGGGAATTCGTCCTCCAAACGGATGCCTCAGATACCGGTTTGGGAGCAGTCCTGTCCCAGGAGATACGGGGAGAGGAACACTCAGTCCTCTTCCTCAGCTGGAAGCTGTCCCCGTGTGAGAAAAACTATTCAGTAATCGAAAAGGAATGCTTGGCCATAAAGTGGGTAGTGGTCACGTTACACTACTATCTATTGGGGTGACAGTTCAGGTTTGTGGTTTGTGTCTGACCATGCCCCGCTCAGGTGGTTGAGGGTCTCAAAGGGGAAAAATGCCAGGGTCACTCGCTGGTTTCTGGCCCTGCAGGACTTTAGTTTCCGGGTGGAGCACCGAGCGGAGAAGCTCCATGGAAATGCCAATGCCTTTTCTCGTGTCCCCTGTCTGTTTGTCCGAAGTGCCGAGCCCCACGGCATTCGGCAGAGGGAGGAGGTATGTAAGGGGGCAAGGGGTTGCATAATTGATGGGAGGTATGTGTCACAGATACCTGTTGTCTGTGACATAAGTCGGAGTATTTTACTTAGTGCATGTGAGCACTGGGAGTTTTCTTAGTCCAAAAGGGGCCGGCTTATGGGTCCTTTGAGAGATGGGCGGGTCCAGGACCCACATACCTCCCCAAGTGGCGTGGTGAAAGGCCCATATAGTGGAGCCTGGTGTTAGCACTGGGCAGGTCTGTGTGTTTCATTGTCAGTTTGCTGTGGAATGTCTTATGAAGGAAAATAAACCATTCTGGTTATCACGTGTGAAGACGCTGCCTCCTCGTACTTCCTGTTGCCGCAAGTGAGTCGCCCTGCTACAATACGTACATGCATCAATAGTGTGTGCCGCAACATATATGATGTTTACTCTGGTAATGTATATTCTGATGAATAAGCCATTAAGGGGATGCTCATAGCACCTATGAACGCTACATGGCCCATTAGGACACATATGTAGTATAAGTGACTCACCGTGGCCGGGTCAACACGTTGCAGGCGTGTTGTGTCTTCTCCTTGTCATGGGAACCGCGCCTGCGGCTGTGGGGCCCGGTGGTCCAGATCAATATATTCAATCATCAGGACGAAGTACCTTAGATCCGCGCTGCTGCAGGAGAGATGTAAAAAGACACCAGAAACACCGGGATGTCTGGTTAACAGTGATGAACGTCTTTATTTTCCTACGCGTTTCGGAGCTGCCTGCCGGGCTCCTTCCTCAGGGATGTTCCCTGAGGAAGGAGCCCGGCAGGCAGCTCCGAAACGCGTAGGAAAATAAAGACGTTCATCACTGTTAACCAGACATCCCGGTGTTTCTGGTGTCTTTTTACATCTCTCCTGCAGCAGCGCGGATCTAAGGTACTTCGTCCTGATGATTGATTGTTCACCACAGTAACTGTGGAAGTGCGATCCCTGCGGCAGCTGCATTTCTGAGCGATCAAGCTGGTTGTGTGTGACACAACCTTACCAGGTGAGCAATTTTGATTTGGATCTTCTTTCTCAACTCTTAAAAAAGATAAGACCCTATTGCGCATTCTCAACCTTTATAGATTACTTCAGATCAATATATTGGCTGAACAGTTAGGGGTTAATTGATTGTGTCGTGATGCCACCTGTGAGAGTTCCGGTGATGTCCACCGGCGCTGCTTGGGCCTCCGGGGGATGGGATGCAGCAAGATGGGATGCTCTCCACAGGACGAGCAGGAGTCCCCGGAGCCAGGAGCTGCACAAGATGTTGTGAGGCAGCTCAGTTTCTCCCTGCACACGGAGATGGACAGTTCATAATAAACACGGACACTGTTAGTCTCTGCAACGGGTACTTTACTGTAACCAGCAGGTGATACATGGCATACAGTTAACGGGTAACGGACTGGGTGGACTTAGCAATGACCGGTATTGTCTCAGAGCTCCGCGGTGTTCCTCCATTCTAAGCTAGCTTGTGTTGCCGTTGTTGCTTGGGGTGCCAGATCGGGTACAAGGAGGCTGCTTCAATTTCCCTACCGGTGAATTCTGACCGGATGTGTGGGGAGCCTTGGGTCCTTTTGGTGGGTACTCCGCTGGCAAGACAACTCTGTGTGCGGCGGTGGTGGGGTGCTCCTGTAGAGCGGTCCTCCACTCCTAGTTTGCATAGAAGTGATAAACGACTCCCAGCTTCGGAACCAGTGATCGGGTAGATGGTGACCAGTGAATATTCACCCAGGGTCCGGTTGTTGAGGCACCGGGGTAATGGCGCCTAACGGGGGTGGTGGTGGCCTAGGGGCTGCACAGAACTGTGCAATGCCCCCTCTCCTACGTTCCTCTTGGCCACGTCTGCTTCCTCCTTATCCTACATTGCAGATCTCGTTGTTACTAACTTCTGCACTAACTCGTTCCACTACACACTACCTCTACACTCCGCCCACCAGGACCTTATTGGCCCTCTATGCTGGTGATGCATGTAGGGTATGGAGCTCTGACTTTTAACCATGTCATTGCTTAGTCAGAGAATATTGCTGCTGCTGTCTTGGCTGCAATACACTCCTGTGACGCACTCGTTGCGGGGCGCCACACTCCCCCTTGGTGAATTACGCTTGTCCCCAAGTGTCACGCTACCCAACATTACAGAGATATTTTTGTATTTTTATAACAGGTAATAAAAGAACACTTTTATTAATAACAGGTATGCATATAAACCAAAACTGGTATAAACGGGTTAACCATTACGGACCCGGCGGGCGGTCTAATGTCCTTAAGGCAAGTCCAAGTGTAGCCGCTGGGCCGCGCCTCTAGCGGTTAAACGGGAACAGTCATTTTTAAAGTTCACATAAGACTACTTATGGAGAGAACAATTACGCACTCGTATAGCAAACCAACCATCATAGCAGGCATGTCGCTCATAAGTGATAATGTCCCCTCTATACAAATCGCGGTCAGGACGTTCTTTTGGTAGATGCGGTTCTACATCGCGACGCCCCACAAACACCTCTTCATACACACCCTCCTCCCTGGCAAAACCCCACCCGGTAGATAGGTTGAACGAGGTCACTCTACCTTCCTTTTCGAAGTTCATCAGGTAACGGGGGTTGACGACGAGCCTCGGCACGGGCTTCCATGTTAGCCTTCTCACAAGCTCGCCACTCCGCCCTGCGGAGCCGACGTACATCGTCATCTGTACGAACCGGGGTATGGACGTAGCTGCTGCGATGCAGGGGCTGCTGGTAAGCTTGACCTTGGCGGGAAGTCTGGATAGGCACCCGGGTAAACGGCACCGGGGAGGGTGCCGCGGCTGTACCCGACCAGTGTACCCCAGCAGGTTGCTCGGTCGGAGGTTCCTCGGTATCTCCCCATGCAAGACCGGTGTGATAGAGATCCACAGAAATGCTCTGGGTCTCGTCGTCCTCTTCCTCCACTCCTTCAACGATCACATCGGGCTGCGCTGCTGGTAGAGAGGCTGGATCGGATTCTTCCGGACAGATGGGCGTCGGTGCTGCGGGGTCCTCGCTGTAGTCACCCTGCAGGGCTTCCAGGCTGCCTGCCTCCTCGTCTATAGCTTCAGCACTTTCAGATGGTAGTGGTGTTTCTATCCCGGTGACCAGGTAGGCCTCTGTGGTTTCAGAGTGGACCTCCGGTTCTGGGGAGAAAAAGGTAACAGTCTCAGGGTCGATGGTAATGAGACCGGTAATGGGTTCCTCTACGGGACCCAAACAGGTGTCGACTTTGAGGATGGAGCAAGTTGCAAGCTCCGGCTCTGGAACGGGATCGGTGGTGGGCTCCAAAGGAAGGACACAGTTCACGGGCTCTGGTGATGAGGCAGGACAGGTTGTAGGCTCAGGCGAAGTAACGAAACTGGGGCTGCTTTCCGGCTCTGGAGTGGGACAACTGGTGATCCTTTGCTGGGTAGCATAATGGAGTCGATTAGCTAACCCTGCGTTCCAGCTGCGGATCGTCCACTCTGTGGTCTCCATGAGTCGCACCCTCAGATCTTGCAGCGCTGCTTGCCAAAAGTCGGGGTTGCAGTCTATGGTGAGGACGGGACCCGGACCCGGATGGCCTATGGCTGCTCTGGCCTCGGCTTTGACCCCCTACATCAACTGGTGGAGTTTCATGCTGGCCATTTTCTTTGTTAGGATAACCACACCCGTCCGACCAGATAACCGTTCTTCTTGGAGAGCTGGTGGAAAAGCCTCTGACACTCCCACTTTCTGGGGGTTTTTGTAGTCCATAGGTGGGATAAAGTCTTTGGCCCGCCCCCATGGTTGTTTCCAGCAATCGGGGTGAACAATGATTTTGGCGCCTTTGCCTTGGCCCTCCCACGAAGAGGGGCGGTGGCTCACCCCTGGGCCTGCACGTGGTGGTTCACATGGCGGGGATCGCCATCTTGGCCCAATGGTGAAAAGGCGGGAAAAGTTCTTTTGGAACGAGCAAAGTCCTTTTTGATGAAATAAAGTTCTTTTTAAGCACATTATACCCGTTAAGGAACGGGCCTGCTCGTATCCTGTTCGTGACGCCAAACTCTGACTCACCGTGGCCGGGTCAACACGTTGCAGGCGTTTTGTGTCTTCACCTTGTCACGGGAACCGCGCCTGCGGCTGTGGGGCCCGGTGGTCCAGATCAATATATTGGCTGAACAGTTAGGGGTTAATTGATTCTGTCGTGACGCCACCTGTGAGAGTTCCGGTGATGTCCACCGGCGCTGCTTGGGCCTCCGGGGGATGGGATGCAGAAAGATGGGACGCTCCCCACAGGACGAGCGGGAGTCCCCGGAGCCAGGAGCTGCACTAGATGTTGTGAGGCAGCTCAGTTTCTCCCTGCACATGGAGATGGACAGTTCATAATAAACACGGACACCGTTAGTCTCTGCAACGGGTACTTTACTGTAACCAGCAGGTGATACATGGCATACAGTTAACGGGTAACGAACCGGGTGGACTTAGCAATGACCTGTATTGTCTCAGAGCTCCGCGGTGTTCCTCCATTCTAAGCTAGTTTGTGTTGCCATTGTCGCCTTGGGGTGCCAGATCGGATACAAGGAGGCAGCTTCAATTTCCCTACCGGTGAATTCTGACCGGATGTGTGGGGAGCCTTGGGTCCTTTTGGTGGGTACTCCGCTGGCAAGACAACTCTGTGTGCGGCGGTGGTGGGGTGCTCCTGTAGAGCGGTCCTCCACTCCTGGTTTGCATAGAAGTGATAAACGACTCCCAGCTTCAGAACCAGTGATCCGGTTGTAGATGGGCGCGGGTAGATGGTGAACCGTGAATATTCACCCAGGGTCCGGTTGTTGAGGCACCGGGGTAATGGCGCATAACCGGGGGTGGTGGTGGCCTAGGGGCTGCACGGAACTGTGCAAGGCCCCTCTTCCTACGTTCTTCCTGGCCACGTCTGCTTCCTCCTTCTCCTGCATTGCAGATCTCGCTGTTACTAACTTCTGCACTAACTCGTTCCACTACACACTACCTCTACACTCCGCCCACAAGGATCTTATTGGCCCTCTATGCTGGTGATGCATGTAGGGTATGGAGCTCTGAGTTTTAACCATGTCATTGCTTAGTCAGAGAATATTGCTGCTGCTGTCTTGGCTGCAATACACTCCTGTGACGCACTCGTTGCGGGGCGCCACCTAAGCTAACACCAACAACATTAACACATGGTAGAGTTCGAATTCCAGCCCATACAGAAGGAAGAGATGAAGGCGAGCTAGAGTCATCAATACATACCGTCAGCCCTGCAGTGCCAGAAGAGGAGACGCTACCACGTTGTGTTTCCATGTGCAACAGGCCGGATGTCCCACATCCATCTTTTAAAGGGCGCTCAACCAATGACATCGCAGTAGAGTCGTCCAATCGGCGACGACGGGCGTGGTAACGACAAGGCAAGATACAATTGGATGACGCAAGCGGGTTGTGATTGGTGGCTTCACACATAAAAATGGGGAATGGCAGAACGATATTGTGTTTGCTACCCAGAGCCATTGAGTAAGTAGTCATGTGCACAACTGTTTGGGGATATGATTGCATCTTAACTGCGTGTTGAAAAGATGCCTGCATGGATACTTTGCGCTAATGAGCACCAGGAGCTCCTGGGCCATTTGCCCACTGTTACCACTTTGTTTTAGGCTATAGGCTACATATTCGGTACTGTGTGGGTGCTTGCCACATGCTGTTTTGTGCATAGTCAGTGATCATCCATTTTGCGTGGGTAACACTGTGGAGCTAACTGGGACAGGGTACTCGGTGCGGAACCGGGGTATCACGGGGAATCACGGTGGTCTTGGTCCTGGGCCCACAAGTAATGGGTTTGGGGGTTATTTACAGGAGATATAGTCGTAACGCCACCCGTGGTATGTGGTCAGGGTGACCACCGCTGCTGCAGAACCTCCGGGGATGATGTTTGGCAGCCAGTGATGTAACGGCTCTCCACGGGCAGAGCCTGGTTCCCCAGGGCAGTGGTGATGATAGTCTATGGATGATGCAGGGCAGGGGTAGTGGTAGAGATGATGACAGTTTGTGAGGGAGAGGGCTCGAGCGCAAGGATTACACAGACTCACGGTTTGTAGTTTTCCAAGTCTTTACTGCAGATGGTATTCAGTAGATATTGTCCACGGAGTCTGTACCGGGGCCGGGTTGCTCCCACCCTGGCGGGGTCCTAGGCTTCCTACTCCTGCGCTGTGTGTGTGGCCCTGCTGCCGCTTTAGCTAGGCTGCCGGCCCTGTCTCCCCTCACGGGTACCAAACTTGCTAGGCAACTTGAGTCTTATCTTTGTGTTTCTTACCCCGCCGTGTTGCTTCGCTGTGGTACAGTGAAGATATATAATCTTCATTTATCCGGTGTTTTCTGTGCTGCTTGTGTCAGGCACAATTTAGGATCCGGTATCCGGTCTTTGCGCTTCTCCGGGGTGAGTTTAGGGTAACTCCGTGTCCCGGGTGTGTTCCTCTGCTTCTCCTATTCCTCAGACCCTAGCTGGCCTGGAACTGGACAGTGGACCATGGGGTGAGCCTAACGCAGCCCTTTTACACCCAGGTCCTTTCCCTCAGTCCTCTCAGGAACTAAACTTACTCCAACTGACTAACTGCCCACTTCCTCTCCACACCAGAATATATAGGGAAGCAGGTTTAGCTCCCCCTTCTGACCTGGAGGCGCTAGTGTAGTGTTGTGAGTTGTGTGGGGAATTAACCCTTGGTGTTGTTACTGTGGCACATTAACCCCTGGGGTGTCACAACACGGTCTTGACAAGAAGATCGTTGGTAAGGTAAAATATGGAGTATATCCAAATGGCAGGAAATGTCGGAGCACTGGTTGGCCACACACATTGCATGCTAACTGATTCCAGGACATGCAGCCTTGTGGATTGTATATCTGTCAGTTAGATGAAGACACAATGCATCTGCAAGCATTACCCTCTTGTGATGTGTAATGTAGTTGACCCAATTCAGTGTTTTTGTGGCATGCAAAATACTTTTACTTTACATACATACTGAATGTTGGCAGCCATGGGACACATTTTGGTATTGTACTGCCTTTGTGGATGCACATAATGTCAGGGCTGTACATGAAGAGTATTATGGGTTCACATATGTGTAGTATATGTTATGTGAAATGTCATACTGTAGTGTTTACAATAAGCAAGGTCGACAAGCATTAGATGGTGTGTAACGTAACAGGCCAACCGTGTAAGTGTGTATTGGAGGGGTATAACCCGACTATGTACATGTGCTACTTGATGAATGTTGTTGTTGTTAGGCCTCCATGTGCTTATACTTGTTATTTTTCCTTTTTCATTTGCAGACCCTTGTAATGTACAATAATTAGATCTGTCTGTTTAAGAAAACTAGGTCTGGTGTATCATGGGTAATGAGAAGAAGGAGGTGGGAAGTTAAGTTTTAGTTTCACTTTGGAGCATGCTGATGAAAGACTGCTATGTTATATGATGGAGAAAGATAGAAGAAAAGAATAAAGTACAGTTAAAGTTTACCCTTGTGAATGCCTCATATCGTGTGGACATTAGAACTGGTGACGAGGATGGGATATAACCACTGGCTGCTGTGAGTACTGATCCCTGTTTACTGCTTCACACACCAGCATCACTGAGAGACTCATCATGGCTGAATACTTACACACCTTCCCACGGTTTGATATGACTGATGCTATTAATCTCTCCATAACTGGAGAAAATGGCTAAACAGATTTGAGAACTTTCTAGAAGCCGTGGACATAAAAGAGGAGAAAAGAAAGAAAGCCGTTCTCCTACATTGTGCGGGCTCAGGAGTTTATAATGTATACAGCACATTACCTGCAGCCAAGACAGGCACATACAGCAATTGCATCAAAGCTCTCACTGACTACTTCAACCCCAAACAAAATATCAGATATGAAAGATATAAGTTCAGAATTGCTAAGCAGCTCCCAGAAGAATCCATAGACACCTATGCCCCCCAGCTGAGAGAGCTGGCACATGGATGTGCATTCACCGATGTAGATGATGAAATTCTAACTCAAGTAATTGTCACCTGCTCATCCAATACCATAAGGCGCAAAGCTCTGCAGCAGGATCTCTCTCTATATGATTTACTCAAAATGGCCCGTGCTATGGAAACAGCAGATCATCAGGCTACTACAATGGAGAGTGGGGATAATTTACATGTGCATAATCTCAAGCATAAAAGTACACAAGACAAGCAAAAAACCGAAACAGAGGAAATGCTATAGCTGTAGACAGGACAAATGTCCAGCTATAGGACAGACATGCAGTAAATGTGGAAAAGGGAATCATTTTGCAGCTGTGTGCAGGTCAGCACAGTACAAGTCTTCTCTGCCTCTAACAAAGCCCGCAAGTATAAAAATGGTAAATCAGGACACAGAAGAAATGTCTGGGGCAGAAAACTATGTGTTCACCACCTCTGCCACTGGCTCAGTACAGTCTCCCTGCATCACACTCCCAATCTGCAACACCAATATCACCTTTACAATAGATACGGGTGCTTCAGTGGATATTATAGACAGCACTACATATGAACAATTGAAAAATAAGCCAGTTTTACAGCAAGTGAATACTAAAATCTTTCCATATGGATCTACAACACCTCTAGCTACAAGAGGACAATTTGACACGGAAATCAGCTATAAATAAAACAGGCAGAAAAACACTTTTCACACATTACAAGGATCGGGAGGCTGTCTTCTCAGATATCACAATGCATTGAAGCTAGGTCTCATCCAGATTATTCATACCATAACTGACCCAGCAGATATGGATGTACAGGCCATGGTAAACAGTTTTCCCTCCTTATTTAGTGGTTTGGGGAAATTAAAGGACTCTCAAGTACATCTTCATGTGGACGACAGTGTTCATCCAGTAGCCCAACCACATAGATGCATTCCTTTTCACCTGAGAAAGAAGGTAGAAAAAGAACTTCAATTCCTCATGGATGAGGACGTCATTGAAAGTGTTACTGGTACCACTCCGTGGGTCTCTTCACTTGTGGTAGTTCCAAAACCAAAGACACCAGAGCAGGTGAGACTGTGTTGTTGACATGCGCCTACCCAAGACCGCTATCCAGAGAGAAAGACATATCTCACCCACGATTGATGACATCATTCATTTATTAAATGGAGCGACCGTCTTTTCATAGCTCAACCTCAATAAAGGCTATCACCAATTAGAACTGAGTCCAGAATCCAGATGCTGAACAACATTTTCCACACATGTGGGCCTCAGAAGATATAAAAGATTGACTTTTGGAGTCTGCTCAGCAGCAGAAATTTTTCAGGATGCGATAAGGAGCGTCATACTGGTTTTTGGTAAAACTCAGGCTGAACATAATCGTGTGCTAGACAACATCTTCGAATGCCTGCTCTCTGCTGAACTCACTTTAAACAAAGAAAAATGCGAATTTGATAGAAGTTTATTAGAGTTCTATGGTCACATCTTCTCGGCGAAAGGAGTACAACCTGATCCTAAGAAAGTAGAATCCATCAAAACAGCCTCAATTCCACAAACTGCCAGTGAAGTATGCTCTTTTCTTGGAATGGCAAGCTACTGTGCTAGATATATTCCACATTTTTCAACTATCAGCAGTCCATTAAGAGAACTTACAAAGCAAAATTGTGTTTTTCAATGGTCACAAGATGTCAGACCTCTTTTGAAGCTATTAAAAATGAACTTTACTCAACCACTACTATGGCCTATTTTGATCCGGCACTTCGAACCAAATTAATTATGGACGCCAGTCCCGTGGGGCTGGGTGCTATTTTAGCACACATAAGGATAATAATCAAGATCCTCACATCATTTCTTATGCAAGTAAAATCTTAACAAGCACTGAAAATAAATATTCACAACCTGAAAAAAAAAGCTTGGCAGTTGTCTGGGGATGTGAACACTTTCCTTTATTTCTCTATGGAGCTCCCTTCACCATTGTCACCGACCATCAAGCACTCCTTACGATCTTTGGAAATCCCAGAGCTAAAATGCCTGCACGCATTGAACAATGGGGTCTACGTCTACAGGACTATAAGTACAAAATTGTTCACAAACCTGGAAAATTCAGTAATCCGGCTGACTATCTTTCAAGACATCCTATGACTGATGCCTCACCTGAGCGTTCCTCCATTGAAGAATACATACTCTTTATTACAGCTCATGCAGTGCCTAAAGCATTCTCCATTGATCACTTTGTGAATGCAACAACGAGTGACAAGACGCTACGTGCTTTAATACAAATCATACAAAATCAAAAGGTGGCATGAAATCCAAAAAGAAAAATTTATCGATTCTGAGATTGATCTGAATGAATTAAAACTATTCTCAAGTGTATGGGATGAATTATCAGTCACTGAAGAACACCTGATTCTTCGAGGTACCAAACTGGTTGTACCTAAGACTTTGTGCAACTTAGTCATACAGATAGCACATGAACGTCATCTGGGAATTGTTGGTACTAAAAAATTACTTAGAGAAAAAGTGTGGTTCCCAAACATGGATCAATTGGTGGAAGAGAAGATTAGACATTGCTCCACCTGTCAATTCATTACTCCATCATCAAACTTAGAACCACTGCAAATGTCTCCGCTACCCACTGCTGTCTGGGAGGAAGTGGCAGTCGACATATATGGACCATTACCCAATGGCCAGTACATTCTAGTAACAATCAATGAATATTCTAGATACCCTGTCATTTCTTTCATATCTTCAACATCTGCCACTAGTGTCATACCAGAACTGGATGACATATTCTCTGCATATGGCATTCTAAGAGTTGTTAAAACAGACAATGGACCTCCGTTCAATGGACATGTGTTTACAAAATTTTCTGAATACTTGGGGTTCAGTCACAGGAAAATCACACCTTGCTGGCCGCAAGCCAGTGGTATAGTAGAACATTTCATGCGCACTATGGGGAAAAAGAGTCAAGGCAGCGAGTCTGGAGCACACCCCGCTGAAACAGTCATTATACAAATTCATGTGCAATTATCGCAATACACCATATTCTACGACTAATGCTGCTCCAGCTCATCTAATGTTCAACAGAACTCCGCGCATACGTATCCCTGACGTGACCAGTCATCCCTTACCAAGTGACTCCTCTGTGCGATCAGCAGACTGTTCTAGCAAACAAGCTATGAAACGTTATGCAGACAGAAGGCAAAGGGCACAGCCAAATGCCTTCAAAAAAGGGGATGTTGTCATCGTGTGTCAAAAACCAACCAACAAGACCTCAGCTACATATAATCCTGTACAATACAATGTTACTGATAAGAAAGGCAGCATGGTCACGGCTGAGCGAAATGGACACTTTATAACTTGAAATTCATCACATTTTTAAATCATAGCGCAAAATGATGGAAATGATCTTCCTTTGGTGGAAGACTTGGTACTCGATGGTGGAGAGGATCACCCGGAAGTGAACAATTCATCAATAATGGACGCACTCACTGAGTCCCAGACGCTATCCAACACGAGAAAGGAGGGCTCCATCACGGCTTATTGAAGTGTAAAAGAGAAAAGTAGAAAAAATATACATACAGTGCCTACAAGTAGTATTCAACCCCCTGCTGATTTAGGTGGTTTGATAAGATGCAAATAAGTTAGAGCATTCAAACTGCAAACGAGAGTAGGATTTATTAACAGAAGCATAAATCTTACAAACCAAAAAGTTATGTTGCTCAGTTGAATTTTAATAAATTTTAAACATAAAAGTGTGGGTCAATTATTATTCAACCCCTCAAACCACCAGCATTCTGTTTGGTCCCCCTAAAGTATTAAGAAGTGCCGTATATACTCGCGTATAAGCCGAGTTTTTCAGCCCAAAAATTGGGCTGAAAAGTCTCCCCTCGGCTTATACGCGAGTATATACGGTATATTAAAAAAAAAAAAATCTCAAGGGGTAGTATACAGCAGCCCCAGGCCCCCCTCACTTTTTGGCGCCCCCACCTCAGGATGCCCCCCCCCCGCACGCAGCGCTGCGCTCATACATTACCAGCCTGTCAGCTGTCATCCTCCGGTGGCGGATCGCGGCTCCCGGCTCCGGCTTCCATCTTCTTCTGTGTCTTCCTGCATGTCACATGACCGGCCGGCGTCGCGATGACGTCATCGCTATGAGCCCCGGTCACAATGCAGGAAGACACAGAAGAAGATGGAAGCCGGAGCCGGGAGCCGCGATCCGCCACCGGAGGATGACAGCTGACAGGCTGGTAATGTATGAGCGCAGCGCTGCGTGCGGGGGGGGGGGCATCCTGAGGTGGGGGCGCCAAAAAGTGAGGGGGGCCTGGGACTGCTGTGTACTACCCCTGGGGCTGCTGTATACACCCCTGGGGCTGCTGTGTATATACCCCTGGGGCTGCTGTGTATATACCCCTGGGGCTGCTGTGTATACACCCCTGGGGCTGCTGTGTATATACCCCTGGGGCTGCTGTGTATATACCCCTGGGGCTGCTGTGTATATACCCCTGGGGCTGCTGTGTACATACCCCTGGGGCTGCTGTGTACATACCCCTGGGGCTGCTGTGTACTACCCCTGGGGCTGCTGTGTACCACCCCTGGGGCTGCTGTGTACCACCCCTGGGGCTGCTGTGTACTACCCCTGGGGCTGCTGTGTATATACCCCTGGGGCTGCTGTGTATATACCCCTGGGGCTGCTGTGTATATACCCCTGGGGCTGCTGTGTATATACCCCTGGGGCTGCTGTGTATATACCCCTGGGGCTGCTGTGTATATACCCCTGGGGCTGCTGTGTACATACCCCTGGGGCTGCTGTGTACATACCCCTGGGGCTGCTGTGTACTACCCCTGGGGCTGCTGTGTACTACCCCTGGGGCTGCTGTGTACTACCCCTGGGGCTGCTGTGTACTACCCCTGGGGCTGCTGTGTACTACCCCTGGGGCTGCTGTGTACTACCCCTGGGGCTGCTGTGTATATACCCCTGGGGCTGCTGTGTACTACCCCTGGGGCTGCTGTGTATATACCCCTGGGGCTGCTGTGTATATAACCCTGGGGCTGCTGTGTATATACCCCTGGGGCTGCTGTGTATATACCCCTGGGGCTGCTGTGTATATACCCCTGGGGCTGCTGTGTATATACCCCTGGGGCTGCTGTGTACACCCCTGGGGCTGCTGTGTACACCCCTGGGGCTGCTGTATATACCCTTTAGGGCTGCTGTATATACCCTTTAGGGCTGCTGTATATACCTTTTAGGGCTGCTGTATATACCTTTTAGGGCTGCTGTATACTACCACTGGGGAGGCTGCTGTATACTACCACTGGGGAGGCCTGTATACCACACTGCTGGGGGCTGTATTCCTGTGCTGGGGTCCACCCTCGGCTTATACACGAGTCAATAGGTTTTCCCAGGTTTTGGGGGCAAAAGTAGGGGGGTCGGCTTATACACGGGTCGCTTATACACGAGTATATACGGTAGTTTAGGCACAAAGAACAATGAGCTTCACATGTGTGGATTAATTATCTCTTTTGCCAGCCTTTTCTGTCTATTTAAGACCCTCCCCAAACTTGTGAACAGCACTCATACATGGTCAACATGGGAAAGACAAAGGAGCATTCCAAGGCCATCAGAGACAAGATCGTGGAGGGTTACAAGGCTGGCAAAACCCTTTCCAAGGAGTTGGGCCTACCTGTCTCCACTGTTGGGAGCCTCATCCGGAAGTGGAAGGCTTATGGAACTACTGTTAGCCTTCCACGGCCTGGACAGCCTTTGAAAGTTTCCTCCCGTGCCGAGGCCAGGCTTGTCCGAAGAGTCAAGGCTAACCCAAGGACAACAAGGAAGGAGCTCCGAGAAGATCTCATGGCAGTGGGGACATTGGTTTCAGAAAATACCATAAGTAACGTACTCCACTGCAATGGTCTCTGTTCCAGACGAGCCCGTAAGGTACCTTCACTTTCAAAGCGTCATGTCAAGGCTCGTCTACAGTTTGCTCATGATCACTTGGAGGACTCTGAGACAGACTGGTTCAAGGTTCTATGGTCTGATGAGACCAAGATCGAGATCTTTGGTGCCAACCACACACGTGACGTTTGGAGACTGAATGGCACTGCATACGACCCCAAGAATACCATCCCTACAGTCAAGCATGGTGGTGGCAGCATCATGCTGTGGGGATGTTTCTCAGCCAAGGGGCCTGGCCATCTGGTCCGCATCCATGGGAAGATGGATAGCACGGCCTACCTGGAGTTTTGGCCAAGAACCTCCGCTCCTCCATCAAGGATCTTAAGATGGGTCGTAATTTCATCTTCCAACAAGACAACGACCCAAAGCACACAGCCAAGAAAATCAAGGCCTGGTTCAAGAGGGAAAAAATCAAGGTGTTGGAGTGGCCTAGTCAGTCTCCTGACCTTAACCCAATTGAAAAGTTGTGAAAGGAGCTCAAGATTAAAGTCCACATGAGACACCCAAAGAACCTAGATAACTTGGAGAAGATCTGCATGGAGGAGTGGGCCAAGATAACTCCAGAGACCTATGCCGGCCTGATCAGGTCTTATAAAAGACGATTATTAGCTGCAATTGCAAACAAGGGTTATTCCACAAAATATTAAACCTAGGGGTTGAATAATAATTGACCCACACTTTTATGTTTAAAATTTATTAAAATTCAACTGAGCAACATAACTTTTTGGTTTGTAAGATTTATGCTTCTGTTAATAAATCCTACTCTCGTTTGCAGTTTGAAGGCTCTAACTTATTTGCATCTTATCAAACCACCTAAATCAGCAGGAGGTTGAATACTACTTGTAGGCACTGTAATTCTTTTTGGTTGTTGTTTTTTTTATTCGTTTTTTTTTTTTCCTTCCATGCCTGATTTGAATAGGCTAAATAAGCCAAAACCGACATATATATTTATTGGACATTTTCACATTGTTACATTGTCAGTGTATTTCTTCTAGGTTTTAAAAAAAACAAAAAAAAAAAAAGGGGGGGATGATGTAATGGAGAATAATTAGATCTGTCTCTTTAAGAAAACTAGGTCTGGTGTATCATGGGTAATGAGAAGAAGGAGGTGGGAAGTTTTTAGTTTCACTTTGGAGCATGCTGATGAAAGACTGCTATGTGATATGATGGAGAAAGATGGAAGAAAAGAATAAAGTACAGTTAAAGTTTACCCTTGTGAATCCCTCATATTGTGTGGACATTACAGCAGCTGCTTGAGGAAGGAGCGGCCACGCGGTGGATGACGCCGCGACCTGTGTCCCCAAACTGGGAGCTCGTGGAGGAAGGAATGGTACCGGGTACCGGAGCAGGTATGCCAGCTGCCCCACTGCCATAAGCTGAACTCCTGATCCCAGTAGACTCCTTTCGCCCCCTTAGCCCCAGTACAACAGACACCAGCCAGGCCTTGGAGGACACTCCATACCCCGAGTCGGGCTTAGCTGTTCCCCTTACCCCAGAACTATCGTCCCAGGAGGCCTATGGAGAGGAGATGCAGTGTTGGTGGGAGAAACCCGGAGAGGATATGATTGGATTCCCGGGGAAGGTGGTAGTGGGCCAGGAACAAGTGGAGGTCCTCACTCAGGAGGAGTTTAGGACAAGGTGGATAGCCTGATAGGAGGCAGAGGAAGCGGAAAAATGAATCAAGAATCAAGAGTTGATCAACCGACAGATCCGGGCCAAGGCTGAAGCCCAGAAGGCCCCATCCATCAGCCAGGCCCAATGCCGGGGGGAAGATGATCGTCACAGTTTTCCATGCCAGGAGAAGTTGGGGTTTCATCAAAGAGCCCGGAGCCGCGGTCCAAGATGGCTGCCGATGGGAGAGGATGCAGATAGAGGAGCTCCTGCAGGCCACCTATAATCCACATCCATCCGGCCCCTCAGACCGCTGGAATAGGCATTAATCAGCTGTCCCGGCTACTCAGCGAGTGGAGGACCCAAACACACCTGACTGGGCAGCGGATGGACGGGCTGGGTGAGACGGAGACCCACAGGCCCTGTACACCAGGACACCAGCAGCAGTTCACCGGACCTCTGATCCTGCTTGAGGAGGGGACCCTGCAGCAGTGCCTTCCCTGAGTCTGCTACTTACTTCACAGCCTCCACAGGGCTGACAGCGAGGATTAATGTGATCCATATCCCAGTTGAAGAAAACGACAGCAAGGTACAGGGATCAAGAGGTGGGGTGTGACAAAAGATTTACTGCAGACCTCCTGGCAAAGAACCTTTTTAAAAGGGTCAAAAAGTTAATGCTATTCATGCAACTTGTTACAGATTGTCCGTGCAGAGATTAGCACAAATTCACATTAAGGCCAGTAGAGGAACAGCTTCTGAGTTACATATATATTGTGGAGGACTCCCCCACCCTATCTAATCTACACTAGTGCCTTTAAATGACTCAGTTACACAGCCTAAAACCCTTTACAAAGTTATTTCTGGCTATTGCAGAACAATAGTGCCATCTACTGCATTAAAGTGGAATTGCAACGGATCATCGTGTCATGCACAGATATTTCCCTTGACAGCATTCTAAAGTGACTCATCCCCCGCATCTCAAAACATTTCACTTGTGGGGACGCGGTCCGCGAGCCGATGAAGCCGGCCGCATCTTGCTGAGCTCCTAGCTGTGCCTGAGGTTCTGCGGCACGAATAGACATTTTACCCGAAATAGCCCCACATCTTCCGTCCACAACACTTGAGGAGACACCAGAGATGCCCAGGCAGTCGTCCCGGAGACGCGGGGAGTCCGCACGCCTCACTGACTTCTACCCGCAGGAACGACAACAATTACTGACTCCTAACATGGCGTCCTCCCCTTCCTGTTCCTCCCAACCTGCGACTGGTCTGCCTGGACCCGGAGCTCCGGGGGCCAGCCAGCGGGGAGAGATGGAGAGACACCGGTGACACGCAGCTTTCTTATGGAAGCGATGAGTGCACTCAGACAATCCATACAGGAGGACACCAGGAATATTTTACAAGAGCTGAGAGGAGAAATGTCGGCCCTGGGAGAGCGGACACAGCATATTGAGGAGAAAATGGCGGAATACGCCACAGCTCATAATGAACTGGCAGACGATTACTCCGCCATAGCTGCCGACATGAAGTTAGTAAAGCTGAAATTATGGGATCTGGAAGATAAAGCTAGAGCTAATAATCTGCGTCTTAGAGGTTTCCCTGAGGGAGGTGCTGAGGAGGACTTGTGTGAAACAGTGAGTCAATTTCTGCAGAAGCTTCTCCCAGAGACCCCAGGAGATAAACTGCAATATGACAAAGCATATCGCATCCCAAAACCCCCTCACATCAACAAGTCCCTACCGAGAGACGTCCTGGTCTCCTTTTCTACTCTTAAAGCTAAGGAACTAATAACACAAAAGATGAGACGCCCGGACACCCTCCCGGCACCATACTCTGACATCCAAGTCTTCCCAGATCTCTCCCCTGGAACTCTGGCCCGCAGGAGAGAATTCGCCCCACACTGTAAAATATTGAGAGACAAAGGGATTTCCTACAGCTGGGGTACTCCGGTTAGGGTCAAGTTTCGGTACAAAGGAACGGCACATCTCTTCCTGTCCCCCAGTCAACTAGGAAAAGCTCTCAAACAGTGGAATCTTACTGGAGACCCAGGGCCATCACCTCAACGCTCACCAGCCTCACAGGAGGGGCATCCATCTTTCCCTCAGTCTTGCCATTCTCCAGCCAGAAACGGAAAGTCTCCCTCTGCTACTACCTGAACTTTCGGTTGAACATTAACATTTACATTTCTTTACCTCAGGTCACAACTTGGACCCCAGCTGGGGGAATTTGCCATTTTTTTCTAATTGGTTAGGACTCTCTTCCGCTCCGTTGAAGAGACCCCTTGTTGCCAGCCCATTAAAGCTGGTTTGGAGCCAAGAAACCTTTTTTTTTTTTTTTCTTTTTCTCGGCCGGTTTGGGGGAGACTCTTTGTTCTAACCCCCCCCCCCCCCAAGACGGAGAGGTCCCTTTGTACGGACCGTCTCATCAGATCTACCTCTACGTTTCTTATGTCAAACATGTCCTCCTTTTTTCTTTTGTTTGTCTCTGTTTTGGTCCTTCAAACCTATCTCTAGTACCTATATTTCCATCTATTTCTGATACTCCCTTTCTTCCTCCCCCTCCTTTCTTTATAACCTTGTCCCTTTTCTTTCCCCACTCGCGCGGGCTGCCTGCATTGGTCGAAACTTGAAGCCATCATCAGGTAATACCACCAAAGTTTATCTCATTAATTATGAAAATTGTATCTTTCAACGTTAAGGGTTTAAACTCCCCTTTTAAGCGCTCCCTCTTATGGAAAGAAGCTCTGAAGTCCAAGGCAGACATTCTCTGTATTCAGGAGTCGCATCTCTTGAAGACAGACAATCACAGACTACATCATCGCATGTACCCCACAGCATACTTCGCGAATTCAACGGGCAAGAGGGCCGGGGTGTGCATTTTTATTAAGCACTCTTTAGCGTTTACTCTGGTCGGAGTGGATGCCGACCCAGCTGGCAGATTCATTGTGCTCTCTTGTGTGATATCTGGAGTTGCACTCACTCTGGTAAACGCATATTCACCAAATGAGGGTCAGGTGAAGTTCCTCAGAATGTTGTTGGACAAGGTTCCTAATAACTCAGGTGGATTTAAAGTTATTTGCGGCGACTTTAACCTAGTGCAAAACAAGTTCCTAGATAGGTCTCGTGGGGCACCTGGGGCTGGCAGAGAAGCAGGACCTGTGTGCAGGGAATACCGTCTCCATGACCCTTGGAGATACCTGCACACAACAGAAAGAGATTACTCTTTCTACTCGCACAGGCACAGGTCGTATTCCAGATTGGATTATTTCCTGGTAGATGATAACACACTCACGGCCTGTGCCTGTGCTGAGATTGGACTCATAACGTGGTCTGACCATGCCCCGGTGTCCCTCGATCTGGCGGTGCACTCTCGCCCCACTCCACCGGGATCATGGAGATTGAACTGCGCTCTCTTGTCTGATGACGGCCTTGTGGAGGACATTAAGACCCGCATAAATGAATATTTTAAACTTAATGACAACACCTGCGTCTCAGATGAGACCCTTTGGGCCTCTCATAAGGCCTTTGTCAGAGGCCTATTCCTCCAGAAGGCTGCACAGATCAAGAGGAGACGTGAGAAAGAGAGGACTGAACTACTTAACCGACTCGCCAACTTGGAAGCGGAGAATAAGCTTAACCCCACCTTCACACTGGCCTCTCAACTGACGTCAACTAGAATGCAGTTGAGGGCACTTCTCTTGTCACACCATGGAGAGCTTTACCCTCTCGAAATCTGCGTTTTATGAGTCTGGGGATAGGGCGGGCACCATCCTAGCTAGACGCTTAAAAAAGAGAAATGCTCGCTCCACGATAGATAACATCAAAGACAAAACAGGCCGGGTAGTGAGAAACCCCATTGATATAGCGACGGTGTTCCAACAATATTATTCAGATCTTTACAATCTACAACATGATGTCGAGACTCCCCAGCCCACCCCTCAGCTGATTGAGAACTTCCTGGAGGGGTTGAGCCTGCCCTCTGTCTCAGCCTCAGACCTGGAATATTTGAGTCTCCCTGTTTCCTTGGATGAGGTCACCCGGGCAATCGGGGATACCAAGCTTCATTCGGCCCCTGGCCCGGATGGCCTACCCAATGAGTACCTGCGGACTTTTAGAGAGGCATTGGCTCCATACCTCCTACGGACTTTCCAGCAGTGGAGGGACACGGGCACAATCACCCCCCTTCAACTTCAAGCAACAATAATCACAATCCCTAAACCAGGCAAAGCCCCTGACCTCCCTGGGAGTTACCGACCCATCTCCCTCCTGAACTGCGATCTTAAGATCTTCGCTGCAGTTCTTGCGTACAGACTAAGGGGAGTGGTACCTAAACTAATAAATCCAGATCAGGTGGGTTTCGTGTCTGGGAGACAGGCGAAGGATGGGACGAGAAGAATGGTGGATCTCGTGGGGTCCATAGGGCTGTGGGGGACCCCCGGTGCATTCCTGTCTTTAGATGCAGAGAAGGCGTTCGACAGGGTGCACTGGGGTTACCTGGAGGCGGTCCTTCGAAGGTTTGGCATTGTGGGTTCCTTCTTGAAGGCGATTCTATCTCTATACTCCAACCCTAATGCCAGAGTTTTTACATCTGGCTTCCTCTCGCCTGTCTTCCAGATTACGAACGGAACTCGCCAGGGATGCCCGCTGTCACCGGTGATTTTCACCCTGGCAGTGGAGCCCCTGGCTGAGAAAATCCGCTCCGCACAGGACGTGTCGGGTGTTCGGGTGGGCGGAGATGTCCATACCATTGGTTTGTACGCTGATGATATTATCATCACTTGCACGGAGGTGTCTCGGTCCCTCCCAGCAGTCATGCGCATCCTGAAGGACTACTCGATGGTTTCGTTCTACAAATTGAACGCGGCTAAATCAACTATTCTCCCACTGGGAGTTCCAGACTCGGAAATAGCTGCTCTCACAGAGATTTTGCCGTTTCGTTGGTCTAGGGGTGGCATACCCTATCTTGGGATCACACTGGCACCCGCTGACCAACTAGTGCGACTTAATTATGAGTCACTACTATCGAGAGTCCTTTTGGATGTCACTACATACGGTGCTAAGACCCTGTCTTGGATTGCTCGATTACACGCCTTTAAAATGATGACTTTACCAAAGATAATATATGTATTTAGGTGTGTCCCTGTTAGGATCCCCAAGGCCCTGTTAACTAAATTGCAGAGCGCAATCAATGCATTCATTTGGGCTAACAAGATCCCACGCGTAGCTAGGGAGACGATGTATGCTCCGATGGGAGAGGGGGGCATGGGAATGCCAAACATTTTGGAATACCATAGAGCTATAGTCCTGGAGGAGGCTGGGTCTTGGTGGCGTAGCCCTGACCATCTCAGATGGGTCTCCATTGAGACTTCTCACCTGAGGAGTGGCACTCTGGGGGACCTCCTGTTGGCGGAGTCAGTTCGGCCAGTTGCCCAGGCTCGTCAACTCGAGACTTCCCAAGCCCTCTTACACTGTTGGAGGTCGGTGCCGCGGGCCTGGACCCGTGCTCCACCGGAGAATGTGCCTATTAGGGCGCTGCGCCTCCTTGTCCCATAATCCAGACGAAGACCTGGGAGGATATAGGATTGGGGTCCCTGGGAGACTTTTGCCAGGAAGGGACATGGCCCACGTTTGAGTCCCTGTGTAGATGGTTCCCTGAATGTCGTTCGGCATTTTTACAATTCTCCCAAATAGACCATCTTTTGCGTAGGGCCTTGTATGTCCCATTACCTGTGCTCCCCCCCCGGTACCGTTTCTCCTTGGTGCTGTTCAAACGGATCCCCCTAAACCGCGAATGATGTCCAGAATTTATAGAGGATTAGTATCCGTGGCTAGCGAGATGAAACTCCCATACATGAGAAAATGGGAAGGTGACCTTGGGTTCACCTCAGAAGTCGAGGACTGGCACGCAGCATCTAGAGAGGTGGGCAGGTCCACCAGATGTGTAAATCATCTTGAAAACATAAAGAAGATCCATCTTAGATGGTACCTCTCTCCTGTGCGCATTGCCCACTTCACCAAAGACCAGTCCCCGCAGTGTTGGAGACTGTGTGGAGAGAGGGGTAACCTAGCGCACATGTGGTGGTCCTGTCCAAACATACATCCCTTTTGGACTTTGGTCCAAAGCTTAATCCACTCAGTCACGGGAATTAGACAAGATTTAACATCGCAGCTGGCAGTTCTGAATATTGGTATTCAAGATTTCCCCATCCCGCTGAGAGGGACAGTATCATATATTCTCATTGCTGCCCGTCTGTGCCTAGCCGCAAAATGGAAGGCTCCCTCATCTCCTTCCTTAACTGAATTGCTCCATAAGATCAATTGGATCTTTCACCAGGAATATCACTTAGCACTAAATGGACCGACCAGACGGACGATTCACGATAGATGGAGTGTTTGGGCCTCCCACCCGGGAGCTGCACCTGTCCCTTGGGGCCTCCTCCAGCCCTCTTGCCCTGCGGGCCCACCGAGTTAGAAGAAATGGCTAGAAGAACCGGTCTCCCGTGTGAGATGCTTGTTCAGAGGAAGTCATCACACATAATGTTTTCAGCTTAATCGGATCCTTTGATACCCTACATATAACTAGAGAGTAGAACGTTCCTCGGCTGGTGCGGCAGTCATTGCGAGTTTCCCTCCCTCCCAGTCTCACCCCCATCCCTGGTCCCGAACTCATCCCCCCTCTCTGCTTCCCTTTCTCTTATCTCTTTTATTCTCTTTATCCCCTTTATGACCTTTGATTGTTATATTTTGGTATTTTATATTGTCTTTCTGACTGTTCTCCCGGATATGATTCCGACAGAGAACCACTACTGTTATGTATGTTTGTTGCTCAATTTATGCAAAAAAAAAAAAAAAAATTTTTCTTTCAATAAAAATTTAATGTTTAAAAAAAAAGAGCCCGGAGCCGGTAGAGACGCATTTGTGTACAGGACAGACATCGAGTCCAACCTGCCAGTAGGTCACCCAGACAGGGATTTGCTCCCCAGAGATAGAGTCACCTACGTCAGTCAGGAGGGAGAGAGGGGACCCTATGCCCTCCAGGTTAATCGGGTACAGCCAGGAGAAGAACCAGCGCCAGCCTTCGTCCCCAAGGCACCAACAACCAGGGATCGGGGAACACAGACCCCGAAGCTGGAGCACTCGCTGCCAGTCCCATTTGCGACTTGAGCGAGGCAAAGTGTGTTGCTGTGACAGCAGTAGTCAAATGCCGGATAGGTACCAGACGTTAGACTGTGAGTTGAGACATTGCTTTCCCTTGGTTTTCCCTCAGCTTTTCCCGAAAGTGTGTGTATCCCCTGTTTGGAAAAATGAACATTATGATCTCAAGACTATGCGTGTGATCAGGACTTGATTTGTATATAGTTGCGCTCACTTAGGTGCGCTCTCTGTTGGTTTTATCGTATGTTTTTATGATGATAATGTATGCTTGACTTGTTTGCATTCAATGAACAATTTGCACTTGTGACCGCGACGCTTAAAAACCCACTGGCGTGGCCGAAGTACCGGTCAGTTTAGTTTAGTCCCTGTCGCCACACCCAGGGCTTGCAACGGGTTTATCTTGTGGTGGATTCCCGAAGACTAATAGAGACAATAAGTGAAGAGACAATCACTGAACTGTTTGAACTGTTTTGCACTATTTCTACTTTTCCAGCCCCATGCCCCGTAGATAAACTGTTTTTTGTTGTGTAACGTTCAAGTCACGCACCTCTCGTTTCGGGAAGAAAAAGAATACTTGTAAACTGTTATTTTTATCGTTATATGCATTAAAAAATGTTTGAGCTCTTTGTGTACCACTGAACCAGGTCCGCAGATGTGCTATCTTTGTCAGGGGGAGTGTGGTGCCCCAGCGGACCGGTCACCACTAGATGGCGCAGCAGCTGGGATTGGTAAGTTGGTCCCCCCACACACACAATCAACACACTACCGATCCTAAGTCAAGGTACTCTATGTCCAGCAATGGGACAGTGGGAGGAGCCAGGTGGTGGGTGGAAAGTTAGAGAAGAACCCGGTTAGGGGGGTTATAAAAGAACACAACACCAAGTCCAGGGATCGGGGTGGAGTAGTAGAGTTGTAGAGGGAGAGGAGAGAGGAGAGAAGGCAAGACCAGACCAACCCAGACAAAGCCAGACCAGTTAGGAGAGGCGAGACCATCATACAGGACTGAGAGAACACGGACCCGGCGGCCTGTGCCACTATGGGGCTTGCCCTGGTCCAAGGCTGCAGACCATGATGAAAGACAAAAGGAGCCTAGGTGTGCTCGGATTAGTGGGGACACTGTGGGACTGGGCCGGAACCAGAGTGCCAGCTCTGCTGAAGTGTCCAGGAAGCTTTATGCCCCAACTACGAACCCTGGCGGGGTGCTGGGTCTTTATGTCCTGAGACCCAACCTCCGGTGCAGTGAAGAGAAGGCCGTCGTATTAGGGGTAGGGGACCCGGACAGTCACCCACTGATAGCCCGTGACCGCTGGATCGTAGCTAGCATGCGGAACATACCGAAAAGGCCCGAAAGAGAGACGAAAGGGGGTGACACAGACAAACCATTACGGCTGCTTAAACCACACTGGAGCTGCTGGTGAACTGTTGTAATCTGTACCATCTGCAAAGGAAAAGAGTGAAACCTGGTAAAAAGCTTGATTCTGTCTGAGACTGTGTTTCTTGTGCCTAAGAGGAGATAGACTGATTTGGTGATCCGGCAGCAAGAGGCTGCCTGTGACGGTGAATGCTGCACCCTGCCATACCCACAGACTTCATGCTTGCCCTGGGGTCAGCCCTACCCGTGGAGGGCTCAACATTCTCACTGTTACCCTTATCATCCCCAGAGGTCCTGACTGCAGCGGAGGCTATCCATAGCCACACGCCACAGGAAGAGTCACAATTAATTCCTAAAAACGATTTCCTTCCCCTTTTATTGACCGCACGTGGCCACGAAGCTGGGTTTCGACCCCCGTGACGTCCCCTCAGCAGAACTGCCGCCGGCTCCTGAGCAGCCTATGGCCCCGGCAGGCGAGTCAGTTTGCCATGCAGCAGGGGGGTGACAGGTCTTCTTTAAAAGCCCTAATAGCATACTGTGACCAAACTTTAATATCCGCTCCCTTATGTGTGTTGTCATTAAGAGGTTTAGAAATCTGAGAAAAACACCTAATGAACCTATAATATTTGACAAGTCCTAGAAAATGTTGCAATGTTTTGAGGCCAATCATAATGTGATGCTAAGTCACTTCTCACAGATAAGTTGTGGGAGAAGAGTCAAGTAGACCAAGGTCAAATTCTAGTAGAGTACGTCAAAGGCAAAATAATAGGGCAAAAGTATGGTCAGAGGGCAAAGTCTGACATGTAACAAAGACAGAATACATCAAAAGCAAAGGAACAATAAAAACGAACAATCGAAATGCAAAGTCTGAGGTCAGGCAACAAAATCAGAGCAGCAGAACACTAAGGACTAGGTACACAGACCACTGATTAAAGCTACAACTGGCAATGGTCTGACTATTGTGAGCCAGTTAAATAGCCAGGTTATCATCCTGAACGGGAGACACTTGGAGGAAGCCAAGCAGAATTGGGCAGATTTGGCATGTGCTGTCACTCACCATACTGACAGCCAACCACTGCCCTGCCTCTGATTGGGTAGCTGAACTGTCAGTAATAAATACTAACTGCAAAGCACACCCCTTATTCTATAGGATAGCTAAGCTGTCACTTACTGCGTACCTAGTACAACGACTGTTGAAATCATAATATTTGCCTCTACCACACTCTCTTATGTTATTTTACTAAGTCTTTCTTATTTGCTGTCTTTCAGAATCAGCAGGAAAGATTTGAATCCCAATAATGTGAAAAAAAACAAAGTCTCAGCTACATTAATGTGTTTCTCCATTTCCAAGGCATCAAACTCTCAGCTTTTGCTTGTTAAACTTCTAGCATATGTTAATATATACAGTACTTTAGGATTCCCACATTTTCTATTAGGAATTTCTTTTCAGCCATGCATTTATTTCTGCTGTATTTTCTGTGAGGTGCATGGCACAGGCAGTATTCCAGAGAACACTACCTTGGATTTATTTCCCTTCAGATTGCAGTTGAATTATTTATAACTAGCTGGCAGCCCGATTCTAAAGAATCGGGTGGTCTAGAATCCATATACAGTTTATCTAATATATAAAACCCGAAGGCTCACTTCCGTCACTTTTGCCAGCACTTCCGTCACTTTGTCATCGGCAAAGTGACGTCACCACAGCGCTACACCCTGAACGGATGGACCAACATGGCGGACCTAAGCAGAGCTGCCACGCTTATGGCCGCCCGTACAGTGCCCCACACACACGCAAGTCAGCCGGGAGACGACCGCCGTTAGCCGGACGTCTCCCGGCCGCCACACACCACTGTCCGCGGATGAGCGCGAGCCTGCCGGTCGTCTCCAACTGGCTCGCGGCTGCCGGAGCTCAGCCGTGGCTACCTATGGCACGGAGGTCCGCGGTGAGTCAGCCGGGAGATGACAGGCATTAGCCGGTCATTTCTCGGCTGGCAAGCTGCTGAGCTCCGTGCCGTACATAGCCCAGCCACGAGCCAGCCGGCATTTTCCGCCGTACAGCGAGCCGAGATTGTGATTGGTCACTGCCAGGCGCGAGCGACCAATCAGGATAGCGGCGCGCTCTATGGCGCCATACTTCAAATACACTGAGTACAGTGTATTTCAAATATGGCGGCATAGCTCGCGCCGCTATTCTGATTGGTCGCCACACTGAACGCGGCGACCAATGAGAATAGCGGCACGCTCTATGGCGCCATACTTCAAATACACTGAGTACAGTGTATTTCAAATATGACGGTATAGCGCGCGCCGCTATTCTGATTGGTCGCCACACTGAACGCGGCGACCAATGAGAATAGCGGCACGCTCTATGGCGCCATACTTCAAATACACTGAGTACAGTGTATTTCAAATATGACGGCATAGCGCGCACCGCTAATCTGATTGGTCGCCGCGTTCAGCATGGCGACCAATCGGAATAGCGGCGCGCTATATGGCGCCATACTTCAAATACACCGAGTACAGTGCATGTCAAATATGGCGGCAAAACGCGCGCTGCTATTCTGATTGGTCGCTGCATTCAGCATGGCGACCAATCAGAATAGCGGCGCGCTCTATCGCGCAATACTTCAAATACACTTTACTCAGTGTATTTCAAATATGGCGGCATAGCGCGCGCTGCTATTCTGATTGGTTGCCACGCTGAACGTGGCGACCAATCAGAATAGTGGCATGCTGTATGGCGCCATACTTCAAATACATTGTACCCAGTGTATTTCAAATATGGCGGCATAGCGCGCGCCGCTATTCTGATTGGTCACTGCATTCAACACGGCGACCAATCAGAATAGCGGCGCGCGCTATGCCGCCATATTTGAAATACACTCTACTCAGTGTATTTGAAGTATGGTGCCATAGAGCACGCCGCTATTCTCATTGGTCGCTGCGTTCAGCGCGGGGACCAATCAGAATAGCGGCGCGCGCTATGCCACAATATTTGAAATACACTGTAGTCAGTGTATTTGAAGTATGGCGCCATAGAGCGCGCCACTATCCTGATTGGTCGCTTGCGCCTGGTGGTAACCAATCACAATCACGGCTCGCTGTACGGCGGAAAAAATGCCGGCTGGCTCGCGGCTGGGCGGAGCTCAGCCACGGCTATGTACGGCACCGGGAAATGACCGGCTAATGCCGGTCATCTCCCGGCTGACTCGCCGCGGACCTCCGTGCCATAGGTAGCCGCGGCTGAACTCCGGGCAGCCGCGAGCCAGTCGGGAGACGACCGGCAGGCTCGTCCTCACTCCGGCCGCGGGACCGTGGTGTGTGGCGGCCGGGAGACGACCGGCTAACGGCGGTCGTCTCCCGGCTGACTTGCGCTGGCTCCGGCTGGCGGCCCATGGGCGGGAGATGACCAGCTGACGCCGGTCGTCTTCCGCCCGTGATGTGTGTGTTTGGGGCACTGTATGGGCGGCCGTAAGCTTGGCGGGGCTGCCTGAGTCCCGCTCCGCTTAGGGCCGCCATGTTGGTCCACCCGTTCAGAGTGTAGCGCTGTGGTGACGTCACTTTGCCGATGACAAAGTGACGAAAGTGCTAGCCAAAGTGACGGAAGTGAGCCTTCGGCTTTGATATATTAGATTAATCTTAAGGTTCCTCCAACGACCATGTATTTTTTTATATTCTCTCACGTCGACCATGATATGAGGATCAACAATAGCCCCTGCAGTAATTTATCTACTGATTTCACCACATATTGAACCCAGGGACATAGAAAACCATTTGGTTGAAGTGGTTTTATCCTACGTACATTAACATCCCCTAGCTACTTGCTGGGCTGTTCAACTGCCATCTAGGACTTGTTCACCCAACCATATTTTTTTGTCCAGGTGCCGTTTGTAAATAAAAAATAAAAAAAAACGAACCATGCTTGGAGCAATGTTATTTAGGGGGCAGTGCATACAGTATGAGCTTTATGAGCTGGTGTGTGGAAAAAAAAAGCATAATGCACTGGTTTATTCCGTACATTGAATGAGACTCAACCATTCAAATCTATGAGTGCTCAAAAAAATGGATCCCATATCTATAGAATACATTTTTTTGGATACATTGCAATTCTTTAACATAAGAAGCTCTTGGTTCTGCAGTATAACTGCTCCTGTAAAGAAAAAAAAAAGTACATACAGATGACAGATCATAAAGAAAATTGACAATGTTTTCTGTATAAAATACTAACGATTTTTTATAAGATTGTATAAACCAAACATTAGAAAAGAGAATCCATGAAAGTTATCTTTTTTGAGAATGACACCCATGCATGCATTTCCCAATTTGATAATTTTGCTTAAAAGTACAGAAACAGGAGCACTTACTTTTATTTGATCTGTTTCCAACATGCCTTACTATCTTATCACATCTACTAGCTCATCCTGGTTCACTTCTCTACCCTTCATGTCTACTCAACTAGTGGATTGCTCAGTTAAAAGCGTGATCCGCCCAAGATTCTCAATTGCTGAAAAGTGCTGTATTCTGCTACTCCAGATCTCTAATACAGGCTTCTTGGTTGGCACATTCTCACAGCTGCCACAACATTATCCGCCTTGGAACTTGTGCTCAAACTATGCATACAGTTCCTCCAGTCCTGCTATCCATCACCCACTCAAAAAAATGTACCAATCTTGTCAAATGTCCTGAAATCCTATGTGTAAATACATTGATAAGTGTATACCCAGAATAAACCACTGAGGGCTGAATGTGCTATACCAGTGAATATCCTTCTTTTAATCTCATGTTAACAGGGCAATACTTCCTCTTTTGCTCAGTCAGTGGGATGGTATGCTGATTTACAGTCAGCATCCCACAGTTAGGCAGTAGGGAACCTGCTGTCTATCAGCATTACATTAACCAAAAATTGCTGCTGTCAATCAGCATGACAATAGCAGAAACGCCCTGCTCTCAATCATCATGATATTAGCTGAAATGCCATTCCCCACTGATATAGCATAGAGGAAGAAAAGAAGCTGCTCTGTCATTGTGATGTCAACAAAAGGAGAATTGCTAGCAGGAGAGGTACGTGACTGCTCAGTACCAGAACAGATCATTGCCGGGCAGTTCCTGGTCCAATAGGAAAAAAAAAACCTAAACCCTGCCTAAACCTTTTAATTCTAAAATCCTTGGTAACTAGATCACAGAATAAATCCACACATGGGCAAATTGTTTATTTAGAAGACAAGCAATCAGGGGAGGATAACTGTCTTTTGGGAATCACAATAACGGGTAGCTGCCATTCAAGGACCTTAGTCATAGATGCATACAGTTGTGTCCTAAGGTGTTGGCACCCTTGATAAAATTAAAGTATGTCTCCCAGAAAAATTATTGCAATTACACAAGTTTTGTTAAACACACACAAAAAAAGCAAATTGGACATAATTTCACACAGAACTCTAAAAATGCGCCAGACAAAATTTGTTGGTACCCTCAATTTAACATTTGATTGCACACCCTTTGGAATAAATAACTGTAATCGTTTCCTATACCCATCAACAAGCTTCTTACACATCTCAACTAGAATTTTGGACCACTCTTCTTTCAACTGCTCCAGGTCTCTTATATTTGAAGGGTGTCTTCTCCCAACAGCAATTTTATGCTCTCTCCACAGGGGTTCAGTGGGATGATACAAATCCATTGCTGGCCACGTAAACTCTACAGCGCTGTGTTTCCATCATTTCTGGGGGCATCTTGAAGTATGTTTGTTGTTACTGAAATGCTGGACCCATGAACTAGGATACAAACCCAGCTTTCTTACACTGGGCACTACATTGTGACCAATTGTATGATGACTTGCACACAGTCAATGCACCCAGTGCCAGGGGCAGCAAAACAACCTCCAAATCATCTTTGAAACTCCACCATATTTGACTGTAGGTACTTTGTTTTCTCTGTAGGTCCCATTCCATTTTAGGTAAACAGTAGAATGATTTGTTTTACTAAAAAGCTCTATCTTGATCTCATTTATCCAAAAGACACTTTCCTTGAATGATTTTGACTTACAGACATTTTGGTGAACTGCAGTCTAGTTTTTTTAGGTCTCTGTGTCAGCAATGGGGTCCTCCTAGGTCTCCTCTTATAGCGTTTCATTTCATTCAAATGTCGACGAATAGTGCGTGCTGACACTGATGCACTCTGCGCCTGCAGGAAAGCTTGAGTTTATTTGGAACTTACCGTATATACTCGTGTATAAGCCGACCCGTGTATAAGCCGACCCCCCTACTTTTGCCCCAAAAATCTGGAAAAAACCTATTGACTCGTGTATAAGCCGAGGGTGGACCCCAGCACAGGTATACAGCCCCCAGCAGTGTGGTATACAGGCCCCCCCCAGTGGTATACAGGCCTCCCCAGTGGTAGTATACAGCAGCCCCAGTGGTAGTATATAGCAGCCCCAGTGGTACTATATAGCATCCCCAGTGGTAGTATATAGCATCCCCAGCAGCCCCAGTGGTAGTATATAGCATCCCCAGCAGCCCCAGTGGTAGTATATAGCATCCCCAGCAGCCCCAGTGGTAGTATATAGCATCCCCAGCAGCCCCAGTGGTAGTATATAGCATCCCCAGCAGCCCCAGTGGTAGTATATAGCAGCCCCAGTGGTAGTATACAGCAGCCCCAGTGGTAGTATATAGCATCCCCAGCAGCCCCAGTGGTAGTATATAGCATCCCCAGCAGCCCCAGTGGTAGTATATAGCATCCCCAGCAGCCCCAGTGGTAGTATATAGCATCCCCAGCGGTACTATATAGCATCCCCAGTGGTAGTATATAGCATCCCCAGCAGCCCCAGTGGTAGTATATAGCATCCCCAGCAGCCCCAGTGGTAGTATATAGCATCCCCAGCGGTACTATATAGCATCCCCAGTGGTAGTATATAGCATCCCCAGCAGCCCCAGTGGTAGTATATAGCATCCCCAGCAGCCCCAGTGGTAGTATATAGCATCCCCAGCAGCCCCAGTGGTAGTATATAGCAGCCCCAGCAGCCCCAGTGGTAGTATACAGCAGCCCCAGTGGTAGTATACAGCAGCCCCAGTGGTAGTATATAGCATCCCCAGCAGCCCCAGTGGTACTATATAGCATCCCCAGTGGTAGTATATAGCATCCCCAGCAGCCCCAGTGGTAGTATATAGCATCCCCAGCAGCCCCAGTGGTACTATATAGCATCCCCAGTGGTAGTATATAGCATCCCCAGCAGCCCCAGTGGTAGTATATAGGAGCCCCAGCAGCCCCAGTGGTAGTATACAGGAGCCCTAGTGGTAGTATACAGGAGCCCAAGCAGCCCCAGTGGTAGTATACATCAGCCCCAGATGTATATACAGCCCCAGAGGTAGTATACAGCCCCAGTGGTAGTATACATCAGCCCCAGATGTATATACAGCCCCAGTGGTAGTATACAGCCCCAGTGGTAGTATACATCAGCCCCAGTGGTAGTATACAGGAGCCCAAGCAGCCCCAGTGGTAGTATACATCAGCCCCAGTGGTAGTATACAGGAGCCCAAGCAGCCCCAGTGGTAGTATACATCAGCCCCAGATGTATATACAGCCCCAGTGGTAGTATACAGCCCCAGTGGTAGTATACATCAGCCCCAGAGGTATATGCAGCCCCAGTGGTAGTATACAGCCCCAGTGGTACTATCCAGCAGCCCCAGAGGTATATACAGCCCCAGTATTAATAAACAGCCCCCCCCCCTCCTTATCATGGCCCCCCAGGCTGCGGCAGCTGTCAAAATAACAAACAGTGTATACATCACCTTCCGACGCAGCTTCTCCGCTCCTCCGGTCCTCCGCTCGCCGGCTGCTTCTTCTTTCTTGTTGTGCCGACTTCTGTGACCGCGCGCAGGAAATGACGTCATCTCCTGCGCCCGGTCACATGACACCGGCACAAGAAGAAAGAAGAAGCCGGCGAGCGGAGGACCGGAGGAGCGGAGAAGCTGCGTCGGAAGGTGATGTATACACTGTTTGTTATTTTGACAGCTGCCGCAGCCTGGGGGGCCATGATAAGGAGGGGGGGGGGCTGTTTATTAATACTGGGGGACCCATATTAAGGAGGGGGGCTGTGCAGTGCAATATGCACGGCATCCCCCCGCCGTTGATGGACGGGGGGATGCCGTGCATATTCATTGCACTAATGAGGCGGCCCCACGTGACCGCATGCGGTCACCGCGGCCCCCTCCTGCCTCCTCCAGCTCCCGGTCACAGCCCCCCCCCCACAGCATTACCGTATAGACCCGTGTATAAGCCGAGGGGGGGACTTTTCAGCCCAATTTGTGGGCTGAAAAACTCGGCTTATACACGAGTATATACGGTAATTGGCGCTGCGTATCCACCATTCAGACTATCCTGAGTTGCAACCTTCCATTAATTTTTCTTTGCTGTACACATCCAGGAAGATTATCTACAGTGTTTTGGGTTTTAAACTTCTTGATTATGTTGAGCATTGTGGACAAAGGAACATCAAAATCTCTGGAGATGGACTTGTAACCATGAGATTGTAGTAGTTTTCAACAATCTTGGCTCTCAAGTCCTCTTACAGAGTTATTCTCTTCTTCGTAATCTCCATGCTTAGTGTAACACACACAGACACACAATGCAAATTTCTCCAGTTTTTATTTGGTATCAGGCATGATTTTCATTTTGCCTAAACCTGTTACTTTCCATAGACGAGACTGAACGAGCATCACATGTTTGAAACAAAGTTGTTTACCCACAATTTTGGAAAAGTGACAACTATTTTGTCTAACCCATAATTGGGGTTTTCTGTGATATTATGTCCAATTTGCCTTTTTTACTAAGTTTTGTGTTGTTATGATACACACAAAGGAAACAAACATGTGTAATTGCAATAATTTTATGGGAGAAATACTTACTTTTCTGGAACAATTTCAAGAGTGCCAGCAATTTTTGCCATGACTATATAAGAATGTGTTTCAGCAAGGTTTTAGATAGAAATGCCACCCTATACCGGGTTACTTGTCAACATAGTCGCACCTTCAAAAATCATTCCTCCTTGAAATGGACGTAGTGTGATTTGTTAATGCTTAGATTGGCGATTCCAGAAACACCACTAAATTGTTCTTACGTGTGTTCAAGACAGACCATTCCCACAGTAAAGCAACATTACCTACACACTACAGCTACTTTGCACAGCAAATCAGAGGTTAAATTTAGCTTTTTATCCCCAATCTTCGGTCGCCCTTACTATTGGAAAAAAATGTAATAGAAGGAATCATGCTTAATTGTTTTATTTTTTTTTTGTGGTATTTAGAAATAGAACCAGAAACTTCCATGAATACTGGACACTTGTCACATGAAGCAGGGAAATGGCTGTACATGGCGCTCAAGACACAATGTAACCACTATGGTTATAGAGGTTCAACAAATTGGGAATATTAAATAACATATTTTCCATTTATATAATACTGTTGTCTTAAACAAGAACAAGGTAGTAAAAAGTATTTTTTTTAAATATGTAACATTTGAAGTCGACCAGAAATAATCTATTTCAGGTTCTCGAAAGTCAAAAAAAATCTGTTGATCATATTAAGAACATTTGTCTTTAAAAGTGAATGTTTCATTCTTAGAATACAAATGCCATCTCGCCTACATGAGCTGCCTTGTGTTTTAGAAAATCTGATATCTCTGTAAAACACTCTCCGCATTCTGCACACAGGAAGGGTTTCACATCCAGATGACTTTTCTTGTGCATGATGAGTTCAGGTTCAAAGGCAAAGAATTTCCCACACTCCAAACACTGAAATGCCTTTTCACCCGAGTGGGTTCTCAAATGAGCCAAAAGCCGATCATTTCTAGTAAAGGATTTCCCACACTGAAGACATGGGAATGGCCGCTCACCGTTATGAGTTCTCATGTGTGGAATCAAGTTCGATTTCTTGGCAAAACATTTTCCACAATCAGGGCATGCAAATGGCTTCTCCCCAGTGTGTGTTCTTTGATGCTGGACAAGAACAGATTTTTGTGCAAAGCACTTTCCGCATTCAGAGCACATGTACGGTTTCTCCCCAGTGTGAATACGCTTATGCTTCACCACTCTAGATTTCCGTGCTACATGTTTATTGCAATCTGGACATGAAAATGGCTTTACACTTGTATGAGCTTGCTGAAGTGTCATGTCTACGATGAAAGATTTTCCACATTTAAAACAAGAAAACTCACAGCTGTGACTCTTCTCGTGTTCATCGAGATCTGACTGGTTTGAAAACAAAAATCCACATTGAGAACAGGCAATTGATCTTTCAATTGTGTGGCTGATAAGGTGTTCGTCAAGCTCTGCTTGGTCAAAGAAACAGCTTTCACACTCTGTACATGAAAATGACTGCTCCATGTGTGTTCTGTGGTGATCAAAAAGAGTTGTCTCATACTTAAAACTTCGGCCACATTCAGAACATGAAAATGGCTTCTGGCTAGAATGACTTTTCTGGTGTTCGATAAGTGACTCATTACGTGTGTAACATTTGCCACATACAAGACAAATAAAAGGTTTCTCTCCAGTGTGAATTCTCTGATGTGCTATAAGTCTGTCTTTTCTTGAAAACCGTTTCCCGCAGTCCAAACATGGGTATGGCCTCTCACCATTATGATATCTCTGATGGGCCAAAAGATTTGACCTCCGGGTGAAATATTTCCCACATTCAGGACAATAGTGTATTTTACTCCCATTGCGGGTAGTAACAGTAGGTGATATAGCAGTAGAAGAGGCAGATGATCCGGCATAACTAGACGGATCAGATGATAGATCTATGCTGTTAAGAACTAAGCCTACAGATTTGGTTCCTGAAAAATCTTGTGTTTCAATTGTGTTTTGGGTCCCACAATCTTGAGCCCCCATGAATGATCTCTCAGAGATGTTCCAGCTTCTGCTTCCATCTGTAGGTAATCAAGAATGTAAATAGCACCTTACACTTATAGTATATTATATTTACAGTCATGAGATCAAAAAGCAGAACATGACAAATACATAATGCACTATTGCTTCTATAAGGGTAACGAGAGCAAGTAGAAGCCACTTACTAATAATCAAATGCAGTTATTTTCTGGCTACTGTGTCGCCTCTTATTGTTTAACGGCTGCAGTGATGACGTCATGTCAACAGTGCTGCAGCCAATCACCGGACTCAGAGACCGGACAACAAGGCAGAGCCACTGAGCCAACTCACTGCCTACAGAAATGTTGATGTGATGTCACTTCTGCAGCACTGGACCTTGCTAAGGCAATTATCAATAGATTTTATCACCTTGAGGCCTCGCTCATACAAGTGCATGAATTGGATGAGTGCAATGAAAGAAAATCTGAGGCCAATGTTAATCAACGAGACAGAGCAGATCTGTGATTTTTTTTATCATGCCAATTCAGCATTAGAAAATAATAGCAGCTTGCTGTGAGTGCCTCCACAAATCGGATAACATCAACAACAACAATCGGCGGCATGGTGGCTCAGTGGTTAGCACTGCAGCCTTGCAGTGCTGAGGTCCAGGGTTCAATTCCCACCAAGAACAACATCTGCAAGGAGTTTGTATGTTCTCCCCGTGTTTGCGTGGGTTTCCTCTGGGCACTCCGGTTTCCTCCCACATTTCCAAGACATACTGATAGGATATTTAGATTGTGAACCCCAAGAGGGACAGTGTTGCAAAATGTATGTAAAGCATTATGGAATTAATTGCGCTATATAAATGAATAAATATACTATTAAAATATTGATTTATATTCCGCAGCGCTTTACAATTCAGAGGTTCATATACAAACAGTCATAAGTAACATGTCCATACATGTCTACGGGTGCGTGTGAAACATTGAACTGCACTCGGATGTCATCTGAGTGCAGTCCGATATATGCAAAAACAGGCAATGGAGAAGATGAAGATATTAATCTCTCCTTCGTCTCCTCACCTATGCTCCAATTCTTGCATATCAGAGAACTGGAGCACAGTAGAAACACTCAGCTCATGCTCGCAGCAGAGTTTGAGCCTTGTAGTTAGCAAATCACATCCAATGCTATAGCTTGTGGACCCTGGCCTAAAAATACTCTGTCAGCAGATTTTTTTGCTATGTGATCCAACAACACATGTTGTAGTAGCAACCATAAGTGTCACTTAATGGGAACGTTTTGTTGTTTCAATGCAATGTTTTATCAGCAGTAGATTGTCACTACAATACAACTGGCCTTGTGCCTCTTACAGTAGGTTTACACATAACAATGTCCCAGCAACCCCACCAACGATGAGGATCGCTGGGACATCGTTATCTGTTCGCTTGTGAGCTGTCACACAGGCAGACTCACTAGCGATCAGCGACCCCTGCAACGACCTCGACATCGTGGGAAAGAATATAGAATATTCTTTTCCACGATGTGGAGGTCCTGCTACGCTGGGGTAAGAGGGAGAACACTGGTAACCATGGTAAACACCGGGTTACTAAGCACATCGCTCTGCTTAGTTACCCGCGGTATAACCTGGTTACCAAGCACAGCGTGCTGGTAACCACAGTAAACACCGGATAACTAAGCAGCGCACTCCACCCCGTGTTTACCATGGTTACCAGCACGCTGTGCTTGGTAACCAGGGTAAACAGCGGGTAACTAAGCAGAGCACTATGCTTAGTAACCCGATGTTTACCATGATTACCAAGTTGATCGTTGGTCTCCTGCTGTCACAACAGCGATGCTGGTCACCCAGCGGGAGACCAACGATCAAAAAATGGCCTTGGCCATAATACCAACAATCAGCGATCTGAACGCTGATCGTTGCAGTATGTCACACATAGCAACATCGCTACGAGGTCGCTGCAACTTCACAAGTTGCAGCTACAGCGTTAGCGATGTCACTACATGTAAACCGGCCTTAAGTCATATCACAAACCCAGCAATGATTACGAGCTCTATGTAACTATATAATGTGCAGAGAGAGCTGACAATCAGTGGCGAGGGTGAGGTTATACTCAGTTCAACTGAACTCTACTTAATCTGCAGAAAAGAAAACTGTTTTTCTATTATAACTGCTGCACCCAGTAACTAACTTATACATGGCTGGAATAAGCGTCTCTGTCCCCATTTGATGGTGCTGCCAGATTACATAGCAAAAACCTGCTGACAGATTACTTTCAAACAGTCATGCAGAAGGCGGAACCTTTACAATAATTTGTCTGTCACAAGAGTATAATTCCATGATAAAAATGGTTGTTATTTTGTTGCTTTCAGGACTCAGCTACATGAGAATTAAATGTAAGAACCAGAACTGGCAAATATAGAGAGAAAACAGATTGCAGTGTTAGAACTGAAAAATAAGTACCGTATATACTCGTGTATAAGCCGACCCGTGTATAAGCCGACCCCCCTACTTTTGCCCCAAAAATCTGGAAAAACCTATTGACTCGTGTATAAGCCGAGGGTGGACCCAGCACAGGTATACAGCCCCCAGCAGTGTGGTATACAGGCCTCCCCAGTGGTAGTATACAGCAGCCCCAGTGGTAGTAGACAGATTCCCCAGCAGCCCCAGTGGTAGTATACAGATTCCCCAGCAGCCCCAGTGGTAGTATACAGATTCCCCAGCAGCCCCAGTGGTAGTATACAGATTCCCCAGCAGCCCCAGTGGTAGTATACAGGAGCCCCAGCAGCCCCAGTGGTAGTATACAGGAGCCCCAGCAGCCCCAGTGGTAGTATACAGGAGCCCCAGCAGCCCCAGTGGTAGTATACAGGAGCCCCAGCAGCCCCAGTGGTAGTATACAGGAGCCCCAGCAGCCCCAGTGGTAGTATACAGCAGCCCCAGTGGTATACAGCAGGCCCCCAGGGGTATATATAGCAGCCCCCAGGGGGTACCCAGCAGCCCCCTGGGGGTACAAACAGCCCCCTGGGGGTACCAACAGCCCCCTGGGGGTACCAACAGCCCCCAGGGGGTACCCAGCAGCCCCCTGGGGGTACCAACAGCCCCCAAAAGCTGGCACTGTCCCCCCTTGTAAGGCCCCCCCCCCCGCCCGCTGCTTATACATTACCATTCCGGTGTTCTGATCGGCGCCGCTCCTCGGTGCGTCTTCATCCTCCCGTCCGCGCTGGCTGCATCCGGGTTCTCCGGCTGTCGCAGCGATGACGTCATACCGCTGCGACAGCCGGAGAACCCGGATGCAGCCAGCGGGACGGGAGGATGAAGACGCACCGAGGAGCGGCGCCGATCAGAACACCGGAATGGTAATGTATAAGCAGCGGGGGGGGGGGGGGGGCCTTACAAGGGGGGACAGTGCCAGCTTTTGGGGAGCTATATGCACTGCTTCCCCCTGCCGCTGATTGACAGGGGGAAGCAGTGCATATTTAATGAGCGGCCCCACGTGACGGGGCCGCTCATACAGCAGCCTCCCCCCGCCTCCTCCAGCCTCCACAGCCCCCACCACACAGCCAATTACCGTATAGACCCGTGTATAAGCCGAGGGGGGGACTTTTCAGCCCAAATTTTGGGCTGAAAAACTCGGCTTATACACGAGTATATACGGTAGTTTTCCTTTTCATTGGTTTGTACTAGTAGAGAAGAATGTAGGATAAGAGATTGATGTAGTGACTCTAGTTGTTACATACCTGGGCTAATATCTGTAAAAATCTCAACCTCTGTTAAGTGCTGATCTCCATCCACATTAGTGTCCTCTTCTCCATCTAGAACTTCAACTTGTTTATCAATCAGATATTCATCCTGCAAGAAAAGGAAGGACGTGAGAAAAAGCACCACAGCTCTTTACTTATGAAATATGTTTACTATCTCAAGTAAATACCTGAACATTCTGTAGAGCAACTTCCTCCACACAATCCTGGGAATACAGGGGACTGAGACATCTTTCTGGTGGAGTCCTCTTACCCGGTGATACGAGTGGCTGGAGGTCTTCCATCATGACATCCTTGTACAGATCCTTTTGTCCTTCTATATACTCCCACTCCTCCATAGAGAAATGGACAGTGACATCCTGACACCTTACAGGAACCTGACACACAATGATACAGTCATCATCCAGACACATCATCCCTTCTGTTGATTCTCTGGTGCACAGACTGCTAACGATGCTCCTACTTTATTAAGACTGACATATAAAATGCTGGTCTTAAGAAATCCCCCCACCAACCATCGTGTTACCATACATTATTCCAATATTCCCAGCAGCGCTCACCTCTCCAGTCAGCAGCTCAATGATCCTATTGGTGAGGTCTAGGATCTTCTGATCATTATATCTCTCAGGTATCAGTGAGTGATGTGTAGGCAACATAAGAGAGCCCTTGGTCCTGCCCCATCCTGTGGCGCTATAGTGTTGGCTGCTGGGGGTCACACACTCTCCAGTAGTTTTACTCACTAGTGTGCAATCCTGTGCATAAGAATAATCACTGAATAAATATCACTCTTTAGGTACCTTCACACGCCGCAATTTCGCCTGGGAATCCTAAAGGCGATACGTCGCCCCGGAGCAATCGCCATGAAATTGCCTCACAGTTGCGGCGTGCGATTGGGGAATTTCGCAGCGATAAATCGCCTCTCGCCCGATTCCTGAACAGTGCTCTGAAATCAGCCACAATCATGAAAGCGATATTTCCGTGTTGTGGCGTGTGATAGAGCGATAGTGATGGAATCAGGGTCGCCTATGATTTCCCGTAGGCATGCCACAGCGTGCTGTAGTCCGCGCCCCGTGTGAGCTGATTGGTGTGGGCTACTGTGTTCCCATTGGTTGTCAATTGACACCACGCCATATTTGATGAGCTGTCCGTCCAGCACCACACAATAGCAATGGCGTCATGTATTAGCCAGCCTTCCAGAGCAGGCTGTCCAATCGGAACGCTGTTGCGTTGTCCAATGAGAGCATAAGGGGCGTGGTTTTAAACCACTGAGGCACGCCTATCTCTTCGCCGCGCTGAACATGTACGCCTGCATTACGGATAATTAGTTAGATTGCGGCGTGTGAACCGGGGATGGGATTAGGCAGGATTGCTTCCGCTGTACGTGAGGCGATTTCCAGAGCGACACATCACCTTACTTTCAAGACGCAATTGTGGCGTGTGGGGCCGTCATCGGCGATCTGAGGCAAGCATGAAAAACATGCACGCGCACGTTAGATCGCCTCATATCGCCAGGCGAAATTGCGGCGTGTGAAGGTACCTTTTACAAAGTCACAAACCATCACTTAAATAGTCCAGTATTAATTTTAGTAACAATTTCACCCAATTTTTTCATTTTGAGCTGGACACACAATGCAATACGTGCTGCAAGACAAATTAATTCTTTTTTTCTTTTAAATTTTGTCTCCTTGTTGAGGAAATACCAGCGATCAAGGGATTTTGCACCTTAATCGTTATATATATCTTTTTAAGTCCATTACCAAGAGATTTTACTGAGGGTGTGTATATTTTCTTCTTTCTAAGGCCCCTTTCACATAAGTGGTAATCGCTGATCGCAGCAGTTGCGGTGAAAAAAAGCAGTGTAGTAGCAGTATTGCTGTCTATAGTACAAGCAATCGGATGATCACTATGCAGTGAGGCGAGCAGACTGTTTGTCAATGCAATTGGGGGGGCGTTTTTTTTTCCAGAACGTGTTGATGCCTACTTATGATTCGTCAGCATTAGGCCCCTTTCACATCAGCGGTAATCGCTGATCGCGGCAGTTGCGGAGAAAAAAACGCAATTGCCGCGATTACCGCATAACGGCCACACTTGCGGTTCACCTGTGGAAAGCCCCATGCAATGTCTATGGGGCTTGCGGCAGGTGTGGTACAGTTGCGGTATCAGCACTTGCGGCAGATGCGGCCGCGAAAAAAAACGCGGTTAGCCGCGGTTTTTTGCAGCCGCATCTGCTGCAAGTGCCGAAACCGCACCCTTACCACAAGCCCCATAGACACTGCATGGGGCTTTCCGCAAGTGAACCCCAAGTGAAGCTGTTATGCGGTAATGGCAGCAATTGCGTTTTTTTCACCACAACTGCCGCGATCAGCGATTACCGCTGATGTGAAAGGGGCCTAATGCTGACGAATCATAAGTAGGCATCAACACGTTCCGGAAAGAAAAACAAGCCCCCCAATTGCATTGACAAACAGTCTGCTCGCCTCACTGCATAGTGATCATCCGATTGCTTGTACTATAGACAGCAATACTGCTACTACACTGCTGTCTATAATGAAAAGAATGGTTCCCTTATGAACACAAGTCACTGGTTGGCTTTGACAGGAGTACTGTCATGAGAGACATGGGGGTTTTCAGTAGCATCACAGGTGTATTGATAGGTACATAGAATGATGCGCACTAGTGATGTGTTGGTTGCGACCGATCCGACACAAAGAGTCAGCTCCCTGCTGTAGAGAGCCTCTACATTTTTTTAATGGCTCTCATTTTGCAAAAAATTCTGGTGTTCCGAGGGGACAAAACCATGCCCACCTGAGCTAAAACCCACCCACTCCTCAATGTAATTGGTCTGTTGCAAGTGGGCATGGTTTGGGCCACAGGTGGGCAAACTTTTGTCTATATCAAGTGATCAACATCATTTTAAATATGTGTTCGCCTGGGGTAAACACATATTTAATAGGGAGCTGTTTAGGATCCAGAAAGATCAGGCTCTTATTGGTGAGTGGAGCCATGGGCCAGACTAATGCACACCCCTGCTAGCGCTCTGTAAATGCCACTGTCAAAAATTGACAGTGGCATTTCACAGGTTAACTGCAGCATGCAGAGCTTCACTCCACCTTCGGCTGTTAGAGGTAGATGATGGCTAAATTGCCTGAATATCACAGACCTCATCTGCCTAGAAAGATATGGGCTCAGCATGCGAGACCGCATCAAAGTCAGGGAGGTGGCATATGACATAAACGTATGTTATATGTAATTAAGGGGTTAAAAGCGATGTCAGATAACGTAAACCAGAATCCCTCACCTCTCCAGTTAGCACATAGATGATTTCCAGAGTGAGGTTTAATATTCTCTCAGTCATGTAACTACTTTCATTGCCCTTTCTTAGTGTTTCTGTAGGGTAATGCATATAAGAGCCTTTTTCTGATAACAGGATGAAGTTTTCTTGTGACTTCATAGCGCTACCTAAAAAACACATTATGTACAAATCAAATTCTTTACTGCCAAAAAACAAAGATGTTCTGCACAATGTAAAGCCCAAATTTAATAACCATGTTTGTCCTAGTGAGAAAGGCAACATCAAGGAGAATTTACCATGCCTAGAGTAAATATTTCATTAGCTACATAAAGTATTTTTTTTTTATTCTAAAAGAAAAAAAAATATTTGTGTATAATTTATGCGTTGAACTTGCACAAAAGGAAAAGGGTTGGTGAACATGATTTTTTAACTTGTGACCTACGTGTAAGTTGAATTGCAGGGAAGCATTTAGGGCAGGTATAGGGAACTCCATTGCTTCGAAAGCCGCACACAGTCCAGGTTTTCAGGATGTCCATAGTATTTGGCAGTTGGAATTATCACCTGTGCAGGAGATTCAATTACCAACTGTAAAATACTAAGGAAATCCTGAAAACCTGCACTATTGGAGGCTCTCGAGGCCTGAAGTTCCCTATACCTGAGTTAGGGGATGTGTCTGTTCTATTCTCTTTTTATTTTTTTTTGGGAGGTGGGTGGGGTGGAGGGGGTACAAGTCATAAGCCATATGCAAATATTGTTTTTCTTTCAAGAACTGAGCCCTCACCATACCTGGCAGTTATATAGCCGACATCTGGTGCTAACAGCAACAATCAGAGCTAACATCGCCACTTTTATCCCCTCCTATGCTGCTGTCAAGCTCTGTGAGTGGAATTTTCGTGGTTCTAGAGCAGAGGTCCCCAACTCCAGGCCTCAAGGCCCACCAACAGTTCATGTTTTCAGGATTTTCTTGGCATTTGACAATTGGAATCACCACCTGTGCAGGAGATTGAATTACTAACTGTCAAATTTCTAAGGAAATAATGAAAACCTGGACCGTTGGTGGGCCTTGAGGACTGGAGTTGGGGACCTCTGTTCTAGAGCACTATGTTAACCCCAGAAAAACCTCACGCGGGTCCATCAGTGGAAAAAAACTAAAACGTTACATGTTCTAGAAATTCTCAGCACAAACCAAATTTATCTTTAGGTTGTTTTTGTTGTTGTAAGGCAATAATGATAATGATTATTAGTAGGTGCTCAGATAGGTTTCTAAACGATAGACTTGAGAAAAAGATAGACAAGGCACTTTCAAATATTCAAAGCAAAAAAGTACCACATTTTTCGTTTTAAGACGCAGTTTTGTTTCCCCCACAGTGGGGGAAGGAGGGGGGGGGGGACAGGGGTGCGTCATAAAAAGCGAATGTAAGAAAAAAAATTACCGAGGGGGAATGGGTGTGTGTGCGTGTGTGTGGGGGGGGGGGGGTGCCTGATGTGGTTGTCACGGGGCCACAGAGGTTGGGGGCCAAGGCAGGAGCTGCGGGGGTGTTGCAGATAAGGGAGGGCACATGGCCTACACGGTGTGCAAGCTCCTGACTGCAGCTGGTGAAAAAATAATGTATCAGATTATCTAAGGCTACAGCACAGTTGCTAAGCAATATCAGAATGTCAGGATCAGTGCAAACTCCTCTTTCCTTGTCACAAGCTTCTGATCTGTCATCTAGCTCCACAGCTCAATCAGGATTTCTGTTAACCCCTTCTCTGCTGGTACACCATATTGCTCCTAATCAGCCTGCTCAGTAGCTGTGGAAATACAAACCTGATGCTGGCAGACACTTAGGGACACTGGGCACACCCACACAGCCATAAAATGCAGTTTTTAAAAGAGCACAGAAAAATGTGAGAAAATAAGTCATATGGCACAAAAACATTATCTTAGCTGCTATGTGACCTATCATTAACAACCAGTGCAGTATTATGTGGTGTGTTTTTTTTCAATGAAATGACATTTACACTTTAAATCAAACATTTCACTCTCACAGGACCTTCATCAGTTACTAAGCACTGGGAAGAAAACTACCTTTTCTGGATCAGGCAAAAAAGTACTTGCCACACCTGCCCGCAAGCTCCATAGAGAATGAATGGGCCTTGCCGGATTCGTGCCGCAAGTTGGCCGTTACGCGGCAATGTGGCGAAATCTGTTGCGATTATGAAAAAACACTGATGTTAAAGGTCCTTTACAAAGGTAATTGCAGACAGTACAATTGATGCCGTCCATGTGCAGTGATTTTTACAGATTCAAAGATTTGTTTGGATGATTAAAATAAAAAACAGACATGCGATGTAGGTTAGGGATCTTTTTTAGACTGAGTTCTTGAAAAAAAAAACAGACACGCGGAAAGTTCCAGATTATAAAAGGTCCAGATTCTATGAGGTCCATGGATAGAGCATGTTCATGAGAAACAGATGTCTGAATGAGGCCAAACATGCTTGGTTTTCACTGCAGAATAATCTACTCGAGTTTTGGCAGGAACAATGCTAGGTAAAATACGCGTCATGACATTTGTCCTTTTTTCTTTCATTTGAATGGGGGCAAAATGCTACAAAACAGAATTGACAGGCTGCAAATTGGAAGAAACGCTCTGATGGCTCAAATCATGGTGTGACCATACTAAGATTTAAGATTCCATCCTGATACCATCACATTCCACTCATGTTGACTGTCATGGTGCTCTGTGGAGCAAACCATCTGCCACCATTGTCCTAAATACATGGCATGCATATTATACCAACATATTGCAATTCTACATCTCCCTGTAACCTACATACACTAAAAGCAAAACCATAACACAAACCAAACACGGAATACCATAATATGACAGGTGACAGCTTCACAGCATTGCCAGTAACTTCTGCCAGTCACAATAATGTCCTGCTTCGGGTTTCCTCCTCCTCACCCGGAAGTTGTCACATGCTTCCTAACCTCCGGGCTTTGCGTTCCAGCTAACGTTCTGCTTGGCTTTACCTCATGTGAACCGCTGAGCGGGCGGGAAGGACGCGTCTAATGTCTCTGCCAACAGAGCTCACCCAAGGCATTGGGAATATGGCGGACTTCGTGAGCGACGGTCGTGGTTGATGAGGAGAACGGATAGTAAACACGAGGGGTCCATCCCGAAGATTCAGCTCAGCTGTGATAGCACTGGGTGGACGGCGGCGGCGGCCATGTGTATTTGTAGCCCTCAGGTGGTTGAGCATCAGTGAGACGTGTGGTACAGAAGCCTCGCCTGCTATCCATGTGCTGTGTGACCTGAGGTGTCACCTAGTAACCATGAACCACCTCACTGTGCTGACTATAGAGCCATCAGTAGCCGAGCCATCATTAGGCAGATCCCGCCATTTGTGGAGACGTGTAAAAACAAGGATTCAGAACTAATTTCAGGAAACAAAATGCCTTTGTTTTTTGTTTAAGGTAAAAATGCTTTTTAATAAACCCAGTTGCCCGATCCTTTTTTTTTAGCCTTCAAATTGGCGTCTATTATAAAGGATAGAGCATTTCCAAGTGAATGGACATGTCACTTTTAAACTACATCAGGCAATTTTTTTTATGCTTTTTATCCTTCCAAAAACCATACTTTTTTAGTCGACATAGGTATATGACGGCTTGTTCTTTGGGTAACGAGATGACGTTTTAAATGAAGTCATTTTCCGTTTATCATAAAATGTACTGAAAAGCAGGGGGAAAAATTGCAATTGGGAAAGGTGAAAAATATTCTGTTTCACCATAGCGTTTTTACAGTGCTGATTATATTATTTAAATAAGGTGGAATACCGATACTCCAGATCATTAAGTTACGTCAGTGTCAGCGTTTGGGCAAGTCTTAGGGCCCTGGTTGTCTGGGAGGGCCCACTCTTCATCGGCACCGCTTGCTGGATTGTGTCACTTGCCCTTGCATTGCTTCCTCCCTCCAAGTGCTATGCAATGAGCGCAGCTTCCAAACTGCTGGCAGCTTCTAGTAATAAGCTGGCAGCGATGTCAGGAGTTGGTACAGCCCCACAGTCACTTGTCCCTGCTGGAGATAGTGACACAGATCTACTGCGGCTTATTCATAAACCGCCATCAGTCGCCGCTGTACACAATGAGGTAAAAGACATCATAGGGAGGAGATGGAGAGTCAGCGCACAGGCCCCCCTGTCGGGGAGAGATATCACATAGGATTCCCCTGTCAGGAAAGGAGACACAGCCCACATGGTGTGGGGGAGAGAGTGCACGGGCCCCCTGTCAGTGGTGAGAGCTATAGCATGGGGAGTGGGGAGCCTGCAACCTAAATATATATTAAGTCCACAATCTCTATATTACATATACAGTTGTGCTCAAAAGTTTACATACCCCAGCAGATTTTTTTGCTTTCTTGGTCTTTTTTCAGAGAATATCAATGATAACACTAAAAACTTTTTTTCCACTCATGGTTAGTGGTTGGGTGAAGCCATTTATTGTCAAAATACTGTGTTTTCTCTTTTTAAATCATAATGACCCTGATCAAAAGTTCACATACCTTGGTTTTGGCCTGATAAAATGCACAGAAGTTGACATAAATGGGTTTGAATGGCTAATAAAGGTTACATCCTCACCTGTGTACTTGTAATCTGTGTGTGCATAACAACTGAGTGAGTTTCATGGGATCCAGACAGACTCTTGAAACTTTAATCCAACCACTGACTTTTCTGGATTGTGAGTCATGGGGAACGCAAAACAATTGTCAACAGATCTACAGGAAAAGATAATTGAATTGAATAAAACAGGAAAGGGATACAAAAAGATATCCAAGGAATTGATAATGCCAGTCAGCAGTGTTCAAACTGTGATTATCTAATGGACAATCGGGGCTCTGTAAAAACCAAACCACAATCAGGTAGACGAGCAAATATTTCTTCCACAACTTCCAGGAAAACTGTTCGGGATGCAAAGAAAAACCCACAAATAACATCAGCTGAAATACAGGACTCACTGAAAACTAACAGATGCACAATAAGGAGGCACTTGAAAAATGGGCTGCATGGTCGAGTCGCCAAAAGAAAGCCATTACTGCACAAATGCCACAAAGTATCTCGCCTACAATATGTCAACAGCACAGAGACAAGCCTCCAAATATCTGGAACAGGAAACTTTGAAGTGATGAGACCAAAATCGAAATTTTTGGCCATAAACGTTACTTGTGGAGAGGTGTCAACAAGGTAAATGATGAAAGGAACACCTTACATACTGTAAAGCACAGAGGTGGATCAATGATGATGAGGTGGGAATATGTGAGCGCAGTGCCCGATGACGTCAGGTGACAGAGAGGAGGTGGCGCCCAGAGGGGGGATAATGGACAGCAGGCAGGCAGTTGAGTCCTGGGGAGAGAACATACCTCCCTGACTCAATAGAGGTATGGAGGGAAATTTATAAAACTCATTTCTGTGCCCCTGGGGATAATAGACAAAAGAGCCGCCTCCACAGAATGCAGCCTTAGTGCTGCTGAAGGTGGCTCTTTTACTTTAATATGCCTCGGGGAAGGGGAGTGAGACAGGTTCCCTTGGAAGGAAAGGTAAATGCAGCACGTTATTGGCAAATACAGGAGGCAAATTTGTACTCCTCAGCCCAGAAGCTGTGCATGATACGTACTAGGACAATCCAACATGACAACTATTCAAAACACAAGGCCAAGTCGACCTGTCATTGGTTACTGCAGAGCAAAGTGAAGGGTTTGGAGTGGCTAAAGTCCCCTGACTTTAAAGGGAACCTGTCAGCTAGTTTATGTCTCTCCAGTTATCACTGTCTATAGCTGTAGCTTTATAATACCAGTCTAACCATCCCTGTCTGAGCTCATGGTGTAATGTGAAAGGTGAAAAGAAAAGCATTTATGCACTTACACTTCCTTATGTAATGAGGCAGTCAGTTCCCAGTGTGGAGGACGGGGACTGTTTGGCAGGTTAATAGTTAACATTTCAGCCTTGTGCTAGAACATGTTGGGAGACCTGATGTGATGTCACAACCATGTGACTACAATAGGCGGAGCTAAGTTCTCATAGAACATAATACGTTTGCCGGCTTAGCTCCGCCCACTATGGTCACATGATCGTTACATCTCACAGGTCCTTTAGCTATCCAAGTTAAAAGTGAGTTAACTATTATCCTGCCAGACAGACCCCCTCTTCCAAGGTGGGGACTGAAATGTAACTGTATAAATGTTTTTTTTTCACATTACACTCTGAGCTCAGACAGGGATGATTAGAATAGTATTATGAAGCTGCAGCTACAGACAGTGATAACTGGAGGGGCATAAACCACCTGACAGGTTCCCTGTAATATTGAGCCACTCTGGGAAGAACTCAAGCCCGCAGTTCATGCAAGAAAGCTCAGGAATTTACAGGAACTGGAGGCTTTTTGCCAAGAAGAATGGGCAGCTTTACCATCTGAGAAAATAAAGAGCTTCATCCACAACTACCACAAAAGACTTCAAGCTGTCATTGATGTTAGAGGGGGCAATACACGGTATTCAGAACTGGGGCATGTGAACTTTTGATCAGGGTCCTTTGGATGTTTATGGTAATCATGATTTAAAAAGACAAAACATAGTAGTTTGACAAAAAAATGGCTTCACACAATCGCTAACCATGAATGGAAAAAAAAGTTTGTGTTATCATTCATCATCTCTGAAAAAAGGCCAAGAAAGCAAAAAATCTGCTGGGGCATGTAAATTTTGAGCACAAGTGTACATCCAGCCCGCAGCCTCTATATCATATATGCAGCCCACAGCCAATATATTATATATATAAAATAATATTTATGCATTTATATAGCGCTATTAATTCCATAGCGCTTTACATACATTTGAAACACTGCCCCCATCGGTGCTCACAATCCTACATCCTACACAGGGAGAACATACAAACTCCTTGCAGATGCTGTCCTTGGTGGGAGTTGAACCCTGGACCCCATTGCTGCAAGGCTGCAGTGCTAACCATTGAGTCTCCGTGCCACCATATATACAGCCCACAGTCTTCTGTATTAAAGTGAACCTGTCACCTAGTTACATCACCCTAGGCTCTCAATACCTGTCCCTGCACTTTCCTATTACTATTTTAACTATCCCTCTCCTAAATGTGTAATGTGACTGTTTTATAAAACATTTTTTTTAACTTAAGGGCCCGTTACACACTTCAATATGTCAACGATCCGACTTGACCTACATCGCTGGAATGACGTTCAATGATCGCTAGTGAGGTGTCACACGTAATGATATCGAGAACGACGAAGCAACGATTACGCGACAAGCCAACGATTCTTGCGGTTGTTTGGTCGCCTAAGTCATTCGGTTCTGAATAGGTGAAGTCGTAAATGAGATCGTTATCACGGTGTCACACACGACGATGCCGCAGATCGAACGTACGATCAACGACTGATTTATGGTCCGGTTCATAAACCTGCGATCAATGATCAGCCGACTTATCGCTGGTCGTATCGACGTGTCACACTCAACGACGTCATTTGAACGTCTCAAAACCCGTGACATTTCAACGATATTGTTTACGATATCGTAGCGTGTGAAGGGCCCTTTACTGCCTCCTATTATAATAAAACGGGGGCTACCGTTATTAGCCCCCCTGGGCGTCCTCTTTTATCGCCTCCTGCAGTCTTTCATGCCCCGATGGGCGTGATATTGAAATTACAATGCGCACCCCCAGCCTAGATGAGCTGACATAATGTGCGCCACGGAGCATGCGCAATGCGCAGCTTGTGGTCGGGCTGCAGGGTACCAGAAATGACACGTTTGGCGTCATACCTGAAACTCTACAGAGGGCTCCAAGGCAGGCTGGGGGGTGGCGCGCATTGTAATTTCAATATCACGCCCATCGGGGCGTGATAAAGACTGCAGGAGGCGGCGAGAGAGGACGTCATGTGGGGCTAATAACGGTAGCCCTTGCTTCATTATAATACGAGGCAGTAAGTTAAAAAAATGTTTTATAAAAGTCACACCACACATTTAGGAGAGAGAGGGATAGAATAGTAATAGGAAGGTGCAGGGACAGGTAGTGAGAGCTTGGGGTGATGTAAATAGGTGACAGGTTCACTTTAACCAGGTGCATCTCAATGCATTAGAGTATCATTAAAAAGTTAACTTATTTCAGTAATTCAATGCATTACAAACATAACAAAACATTAAAATATTAACTAAATAGGTATCAGAGGCTCATCTTGTGTGGTTGTGGGAGTATCCACCACTATAAAAGCATATCTTGACTGCTGCAGTCCCCAGCGTGGTGCATATAGAGTAGGGAGGATGAAGGGTGAAAAACCGCACTGCTGTATTCCACGAGACATCAAAGGGTGAATATAATATTGATTTATTAGTCAGCGTGTTTCAAGGTTCCCTGGACCCTTCCTCAGGGCAAATCAATATCATATTGCTATGTTTCAGGGAGGCCTAAAACGCATCAATATTATATTCCCACGGTTTTGAAGATATTCGGGGCCAGCACTCCTTCCCAGCATGACACCTCCTCCTCCGGAGGTCTTTCGCTGCAGCCGCCGCAGTCCACGGGCGAACGGGGTGGTGAGGATGTTCTCCCTGCTAATCCGCAGCCGACCATCCTGTTGCTCACTTCCAGTGCTGCTCATTAGACACATGAATATTCAGGAAACAGAAAGAAGCCGCACACAGGACTTATCAATTCAGATCAGCGGTTTTATTGTGCCCAGGTGCACATAGCAGGGTGTGGGTTGCGGGTGAGAGGACGGGGGTGGTAGTACAACGGCGTTTTGCGCCGCTAATGGTACCCGCTGAAGAGCCATTAGCGGCGCGAAACGCCGTTGTACTACCACACCCCGTCCTCCCACCCGCTACCCACACCCTGCTATGGGCACCTGGGCACAATAAAACCGCTGATCTGAATTGATAAGTCCTGTGTGCGGCTTCTTTCTGTTTCCTGAATATTCAATATTATATTCCCCCTTTGATGTCTCATGGAATACTGCAGCACGGTTTTTAACCCTTCATCCTCCTTTAATTTTCTGAAATAATGATCTTCAGGTTTTCATTGGCTGTAAGCCATAATCATCAACATTTTTAAACACTTGAAATAGATCACTCTGTAATGACTATATCAGATATGCATTTAAACTTTTTTCAGTAATTCAATACAAAAAGTTACTTTTTCATGATATTCTACACTGAGATGTACTTGTATATATATGCAGCCTGCAGACCCCATATTAAATATACAGCTCTGGCAAAAATTAAGAGACCACTGAAAAATTCAGTTTTTCAGATTTTTCTCTTTATAGGTATATTTTTGAGTAAAATGTACATTGTTCTTTTATTCTATAAACTACTGACAACATGTCTCTAAAATTCAAAGCTAAAACTTTGTATTTATTTGCAGCAAATGAGAAATCATCAAAATAATAAAAAAGAAACTGCTTTCAGACCTCAAATAATGCAAAGAAAACAAGTTCATGTTCATTTAGTAACAACAATACAAATGTTTTAACTCAGGAAGAGTTCAGAAATCAATATTTGATGGAATAACCATGACTTTAAATCACAGCTTTCATGCGTCTTGGCATGCTTTCCACCAGTCTTTCACACTGCTTTTGGGTGACCTTATGCCACTCCTGGCATAAAAATTTAAGCAGTTCTTCTTTGTTTGATGGCTTGTGACTATCCATATTCCTCTTGATTACATTCCAGAGGTTTTCAATGGGGTTCAGGACTGGAGATTGGGCTGGCCATGACAAGGTCTTGATGTGGTGCTCCTTCATCCACACATTGATTGACCTAGCTTTGTGCCATGGGGCATTGTCCTGCTGGGAAAACCAGTCATCAGAGTTAGGGAACATTGCCTGAGCAGAAGGAAGCAAGTGTTTTTCAAGGATAACCTTGTATGCGGCTTGATTCATATGTCCTTCGCAAAGATTAACCTGACCAATTCCAGCCTTGCTGAAGCATCCCCGAATCATCAAACTCCACCAAACCATAAAGGTCTACACAGACTGTCTGATGACCATTCATGTAAGCTTAGCCCTATGCCCCATTTCTTCAAGATGCCTGGACCATCAGTGCAATAAGCCCCTGCACCTTGTGCAACCCTATCCCGTTGTAGACTGTAAGCTCTTTTGAGCAGGGTCACCTTCATTTCTTGCTTTATTTATTGTATTTTTTTTCACATTGATTCTATGCCTATTGTTTTGTATCCAATTATTGTACTGTATTTGTTCTCTACTGTAATTACTTACTGTATATTTTCTGTACTCTAACTCTACATTGTAAAGCGCTGCGGAATATGTTGGCGCTATATAAATAAAGCTTTATTATTATTATATTATTTATTATATTATTATTATTATCATCAGCAATCCTCCACCAAATTTCACAGTGGGTGCAAGACACTGTGGCTTGTACACCTCTCCAGGTCTTTGTGTAACCATTAGATGACCAGGTGTTGGACAATGCTGAAAATTAGACTTATCAGAGATTACCTTACACCAGCCCTCTATAGTCCAATCCTTATGGTCTTTGGCATACTTCAGCCTGGCTCTCCTTTGCTTCTCATTGATGAAATACTTTTTTTCTAGCCTTACATGACTTGAGCCCTGCCTCTAGGAGTCTATTACGAACTGTTCTTGCCATGCACGTCACCCCAGCTGCCATTTGCCATTCCTTCTCTAGGTCACGATATCATCCTGCAGTAGCTGAGTGACATTCAAATAAGATGACGGTCATCCTGGTCAGTGGAGTGTCGCTTTCGCCCTCTGCCGGTCTGTAGCTTTGTTGTCACCAATGTCTTCTGTTTGACCTTGTTGTAATGGACTGCCATCTTCGAAATTTTAAGATGGAGGCAACATGACTCTCACAGTATCCTTCTGCTAGTAGAGCCAGGATTGAGCCCTTCTTTTTCTCACTCAAGACTTTTCTTTTCAACTCCTTTGGCATGGCTAAAAGTTTATTTTTTCATTCAAATTACTTTTAGGCTATTCCTAGAACTTGCTTTGCCATCCAGCTTGTCCTATTGTAAGAGGATTGTGAAGACCACAGCAGTTTTTTAATACTTTCCATTTGGTTCAGGTGATCACCTAATCAAACGCGTATTAAGTAGAATGAGGTGTACTTTGGTTGGAATTCAACTGACACTTGAATGGAATGGCTGTCAGACATGTAGAGATGGTGATTTTTAGAAAACTGCAGTGGTCTCTTAATTTTTGCCAGATCTGTATATACAGATACATACAGTGCCTTGTGAAAGTATTTGGCCCCCTTGAACTTTTCAACCTTTCAGGCTTCAAACCTAAAGATGTAACATTCTAATTTTTTTGTGAAGAATCAACAAGTGGGATACAATTGTGAAGTGGAATGAAATTTATTGGATATTTTAAATTTTTTTAACAAATAAAAAACTGAAAAGTGGGGCATGCAATATTATTCGGCCCCCTTGAGTTAATACTTTGTAGTGCCACCTTTTGCTGCGATTACAGCTGCAAGTCGCTTGGGAGTATGTCTCTTATCAGTTTTGCACATCGAGAGACTGAAATTCTTGCTCAAACAGCTTGAGCTCAGTGAGGTTGGATAGAGAGCATTTGTGAACAGCAATTTTCAGCTCTTTCCACAGATTCTCGATTGAAGTCAGGTCTGGACTTTGACTTGGCCATTCTAACACCTGGATACATTTATTTTTGAACCATTCCTTTGTAGATTTTGCTTTAAGTTTGGGATCATTGTCTTGTTGGAAGATAAATCTCTGTTCCAGTCTCAGGTATTTTGCAGACTCCCAACAGGTTTTCTTCTAGAATGGTCCTGTATTTGGCTCCGTCCAACTTCCCATCATTTTTAACCATCTTTCCTGTCCCTGCTGAAGAAAAGCAGCCCCAAACCATGATGCTGCTACCACCATGTTTGACAGTGAGGATGGAGTTTTGAGGGTGGTGAGCTGTGTTGCTTTTATGCCAAACATATCGTTTTGCATTGTGGCCAAAAAGTTCGATTTTGGTTTCATCTAACTAGAGCACCTTATTCCACATGTTTGGTGTGTCTCCCAGTTGGCTTGTGGCAAACTTCAAACAAGCCTTTTTATGGATATCTTTGAGAAATGGCTTTCTTCTTGCCACTCTTCCATAAAGGCCAGATTTGTGCAGTGTACGACTGATTGTTGTCCTATGGACAGACTCTCCCACCTCAGCTGTAGATCTCTGCAGTTCATCCTGAATGATCATGGGCCTTTTGGCTGCATCTCTGATCAGTCTTCTCCTTGTTCGAGATGAAAGTTTAGAGGGGTGGCCGGGTCTTGGTAGATTTGCAGTGGTCTGATACTCCTTCCATTTCAATATGATCGCTTGCACAGTGCTCCTTGAGATGTTTAAAACTTGGGAAATCTTTTTGTATCCAAAATCCGGCTTTAAACTGCGCCACAACAGTATCTCGGACCTGCCTGGTGTGTTCCTTGGTCTTCATGATGCTCTCTGCACTTGAAATGGAACCCTGAGACTCACAGAGCAGGTGCATTCATACGAAGACTTGATTACACTCAGGTGGATTCTATTTATCATTACCAGTCCTTTAGGACAACATTGGATCATTCAGAGATCCTCACTGAACTTCTGGAGTGCATTTTCTGCACTGAAAGTAAAGGGGCCCAATAATATTGCACGCGCCACTTTTCTGGTTTTTATTTGTTAAAAAAATGTAAAATATTTCGTTCCACTTCATGATTGTGTCCCACTTGTTGATTTTTCACACAAAAATTAGAATTTATATCTTTATGTTTGAAGCCTGAAATGTGGCAAAAGGTTGAAAAGTTCAAGGGGGCCAAATACTTTCACAACACATGTAAATGGGGCCCAGTATGACTGATTGGCCCAGGGCCCACAAAAACCTGGAGTTGGCGCTGGGTCACGGTCATACCAAACTTACATATAATTTTTTTTAAATAGTGAAAAAATAGTGGTCTGTAGATAAAAAAAAATTTGTGTCGCCATTTTCCAAGTCCTGTACTATTTTAACTTTTCCGTCAGTGAAGATGTGTTAGGGCTTGCTTTTTGCTGGTCAAGGTGTCATTTTCATTGTTTCAATCACTGTTCATTGTACTGTTTGTAGTGCGTTGTGGTAACCGACAAAACATGTTGGTGTTTTTTGTTCTCATTATCGCTTTTACCGATTTGGTTACGTAACTTTACAGCTTGATAGACGAATTTAAAAAAAACAAAAACATTATTTATTTGTAATGGGAGTGGTGGGTGTGTGTGTGGGGGGGGGAAGGAACAGGAGTGATTACATTTTTTTATTTTATAAAAAATTTTTTAGACAAATATATATAAACTAGCTGGCGGCCTAACTCTAAAGAATCGGGTGGTCTAGAATCCATATACAGTTTATTTAATAAGAATTAACAATAATACAATTAAGACATGATATCTATCCATCAACTACCTATGTTTGTATGGTGAATGTAATTTTTGAAAATTTCATTGTTCTGTGGTAAGGCTCTTAGTACACCTACTGGCTAATAATTGTGTATCAATTCAGTAGCTTTATTTGAAATATCAATATTCATAGTCTACATATCCGCCAGTTTGTGTTTGCCCACCAACCACGGCAAGGTGGCCTTACATCTGATGGGGCCCTACTGTACCTTATTACTATTTCTTAACGCTTTGACACTTTTCACATCAGCTTTTTTCTGCTATTTGCAGAAGATGGGGATGAAAAAAGTACAATGTCTGCACTTGCCTGCTAAGGGCCTACCTGCGGCACACTTACAGCACGTCCCATGCAATGTATATGGAACTTGCAGTTAACTTGCTGTAAATGCAGCAAACATGGCTTCAGCAGCTGCACCAAATGCAGTCGCTAAAAAAAACGCTGGTAACTGCGTTTTTTGCGGCCTAAACTGCCGTAACCATGTGTGCTGCACCTGCCGCAAGTGAACCACAAATTCCATATACATTGCATGCAATTTACGGCAAGTGTGCGGTAGGTCAACCCTTAGGCAGCAAGTGCAGAAATTGTGTTTTTTTCCACCAAAACTTCAACAAATAGCAGAAAAATGCTGATGTGAAAACTGAATCTCTATTTTTCTATTTATTTACCTATCTATCTTAAGATGGAGATGTGTGTTAACAGCCATCCTGCCCGTCTCTTAGCTGCTCACAAAAACCCCTCCCTGTATAAAAAGAGAAGTAAATTTCTCAGCAGGTCTACTGCTGGAGCTTAAGATACGGGTTGATATCACCAAATAATGAAATTTGGATGATACACATCTACCATTGTCTACATAATGTGTGTCAAGTTGGTTGCTATATCTATACTATAAACTATGTAAATTAATAAATTAATAGTATATAACGACTACGTATGTTGTATACCTATTTTCTATATAAGTAGTTGAAATCTATATATCTATAGCTAAACTAATTTTTTTGTGTTTTTTTGTTTTTTCATTTGCTATATATGCATGGCTAAAGTAATTTTTTTGTATTTTTTTTTAAACTGACTATATAACTAAACTAACTTTAAAATAAAATATTTTTATAAACAATATTTCTTGTAAATACTTTTGTACTTTCAGGGATTAATTTTCCTTGAACACTTTCACCCTAACACTGCAGCGTTGCCTCACTCTTGAAAATGCTACATATAATTGACCATGGCCAAATACTGGTTCTGGTAGAAAAATACCAACTCTATTAAGTGGTTGCCCTTGAGATTTGTTGATGGTCATGGCAAATGCTGGCTTGACGGGAAATTGTCGGCGTCTTAATTTAAAAGGCAATCCAGTCTCTGATGGACACAAATCAATTCGTGGAATGAAGACAACATTTCCTGTTGCGGACCCAGTAATTACTTTCGCCTGAATCATGTTGGGAAGTAAAGCTGACATTGTTCGACCTTTTTTGCTGTTGAGATTGCGTAAGAGCATGACAATTGTGCCAATTTTAAGTTTCAGCCAATGTGAAGGCATTCCAGTTGGTGTAAGTGAATTTAAAAATTCCAGTGGGTATTGGTCAGGGTCATCAGAATCATCAGCATCAACTGAATCATCACTGGTATATTCTGTGTAGTCACCACTCAGGCTATCCATGACCTTAGAGTTCACATGATCAACGTCGTCATTTTTTGGGCAAAGAATGGCATGTGATGCAGCAACATTGATGCTTTCATTGTTATTAACATCAATGCAAATGTTGTCTCCAAACATATCACTTATTAAAGAGCCAGTGCAGATCATGTCTGGAGGAATTTCGATGACATCATCTCCAAGGTTAAAATTATTTGAGAGTTCACCATTTCCCAGTTGAAGCAACCAACTGCTGTAATCAGGACCAATGGAGCGCATGTTGTTGATGAGCGGCCAATCGAGTAAAATGTTGCCAGTGTTGTGAATATTTAATGCAGCTCTCTACAATATCTGTTCTTGTTCCATGAGCGATGACAGGAAGACATTGTCTAAAGTCTCCTCCAAGAACAATAACTTTACCTCCAAATGGTGTTTTATTTTTCTTAGAGACATCTGTTGTCATGACATCCCGTAAAAGTAGATCGATCACATGCAATGCATATTTAGATAGCATTGTAGACTCATCAATAATAAAAAGTTTTGTAGTCTTCAAATGTTTGGCTGCATCTGTATCATTTTTAATTCTGGAAACAGATGTTTCATTGACCGGTATTGGAATGCCATAAAGAGAATGGATTGTTCGTCCTCCTTGTAGCAAGTTAGCTGCAATTCCTGTACTGGCAGCAGGTGACACAATTCTCCTTGTCCTCTTAGTTGATGTAGGAGTAGATCATATAGGTATGTTTTTCCCCTGCCACCCGGACCGTCGATGAAAAAGCACTTTGGTGTTAAAGTAGTGTCTTCTAAAGCTTGACTTATAGCATTATAGACCAAAAGTTGTTCCTCTTTTATAGTAGCTTTCATCTCTGCAGCTGTTGTTAACTCATAATCCTTATCATAGTGTGGGAGCAGTTGTGGTTTCTTTACTGGGTGTGGTAAATTAAAATCACTATAAGTTTTGGCATGACCTTTCAGAACATCTTGCACATCTGTCATAGCATATCCTTTACAATTCACACACTCTTGAGTGTTGGAGTGGTATGCATGGCAGTAGTCTTGTAGAAAGTGTTCCTTAAATTCATTCCACAACTCAAGAGGATTAGCTGGAGGACCAAAAATACAGATATAGGCAAATGTGGCACCCCAAGGGTTAATGTGCCACAGAAACATCAACACAGGTTTACTCCCCACACAACACTACACTAGAAAGTGGGAGGAGTTTAGGTGGCACCTGCACTAGTGGGAGGAGCTAAGTTGTTTACCACAGAGCAAGAGTGACAGTTAGTTCAGTTCAGAGGAGAGTTGGAGTTTGAGTCTGGAGCAGGAGCAGAGCCAAGTACAAGTGGAGGTCCTGAGAGGTCTGAGGAGAGGAGACAGAGGGACAGAGGAACATACCCGGGATAAAGAGTTACCCCAAAAACTTGACCCCGGGGAGGCGCTTAAGACGCATACCGGATCCGAGGCTGTGCCTGAGACAGACAGGACAGTAAACACCGGCATAGTGAAGGTCCACCATCTTCACAGCACCATAGCAAAGCAACACGGAGGAGTCAGTGACACAGAGGACTCAAGTTGCCCAGCAGATTGGTACCCGTGAGCAGAGACCGGGCCAGCAGTTCAGCTACAAGCAGCAGCAGGGCCACACACAGCGCTTAAGTAGGAAGCCAAGGACCCCGTCAGGGTGAGAGCAACCTGGTACAGACTCCGTGGACAATACTTTGTTATACCATCTGCAAGTAAAGACTTGGAAAACAACAGAAACCGTGAGTGTGTGTGATCCTTATACTGAAGCCCCACTTGCCCTCATATACTGCGATTACCTCTACTCTCATCATCTCTACTGCTACCCCTACTCTCCTGCAGCATCAATAACTATCCTCACAGACTTTAACTACTACTACCACTGCCTCGGGGAACCCAGTTCTGCCCACAGGAACTATTCTATCCAAGCTGCTATCCCATCATCCCCGGAGGTTCTGCAGCAGCGGCGGCCCCATTACTGGCTGCATATAGTGGGTGGCGTCACAAGTGACAAATCCCCTGTAAATAACCCCCCATTTTATTGTGCGGGCCCGGGACACGGTCCGGACCAGGACCGCCGTGACATCCCCAGCAGTACCCCGGTCCGGCACCGAGTACCCCGTCCCAGTGGGCTCCACACAAACATGTCACGAAGCTGTGCAGGCATGTTGAGAATACAGGCATCAAGTAAGGTATTTCTCCAGAGACTATCATCGAATAGTAATCCAAGTGCTAATGCCGCCTCTTTGAACGTTAGATGTGTGACTCCGTTAACAGTTTTAATGTTCTCAAAACTGGTTGCCCCTTTGACATGCAGTAACAACAACCGTAAATAGTAGTGTTCTTGATCTTTCACACTGACAGTATACATTCTTCCAATAACAGAACCACTCCCTCGCTTTCTAAGTTCCCAAGACCCTTCTTTCCAAACATAGTGCTCAGGCATTTGGCGGTATAAATAATTATGAGCATGTTGGTCGTTCTGATTAAGCTCGAAGTAGGCCATAAGTGTAGAATTCCTATGGAGCTTTTGGCTGATGTTGGCAATGGAGTCATTCTCATGAAAATACAGTGGTTGTACCAAATTTCAATTTGGGATCGCGATGGGATCATATTTTAAAATATTTTACTATTAATAGCGTCAATGGGTCATTCCATATCAAGTGATCCAAATATGAATATTTTTTTTTACCTGATGTCTTTAGATTTTTTTTATTTTCTTTCCTTTATGAAGTACTACTTTAGTTAATTACAAATTAAAAGTTTAGAATTTTTTTCTTCATCAGTTAATATTTTACAGATTTTTAAAGTTTAAAAAAAGTGTGAATTTTGGCCTGGTATGACTTTACATTTTTTTATCTTGGGCTAGAAATAAGATAGAGAAACAAAATAAACACCATTCTACTCAGAACTGTCCAGGCTTTCACCAGATATGTCACAAGAGTATATTTGTTAATTTTAATTTTTTACCCATGCGAACGCAAACGCAACATTTTGAAACGCATTTCCGAAAAAACGTTTTAATAAAAATTTTCCAAAACTGCCCATGTGTCTTTTATGATCTTAGCCACATCTGTTCCAAATTTCAAGTTGGGATCGTGATGGGATCATATTTTAAAATATTTAACTATTATAGTGTCAATTCAAAAATCTTGAATTCAGATCTGTTCAACATGTGGTCTAAAAGCGTGGGGTCTATATTTATCAAATCCATTATTTTTAGACATTACTGTATTATTTTGATATGTTACTGCTTAGAAGCAGGAGAGGACATATAGGAAAAAGCTTTGTTAGGGCTCAACCTGAGAAAGCACAGGGATAGACAGTGAATGCAGAGCAGATGATAGGCCAGCAGCTCTGTCAATCATGTTAAGTGTCTACCCACTGCATTCAGGAAGTAAGACAGCTCGTTCAGACCTTTCATGTCCTAACATGTCTGGACATCTTCACTCCTGAACAAACAATAGTCTGTACAAAGCCATCAAGGCTGTGTACTAAAATATGGGTGAGTAAATATATTAATAGTTTAATGCTTTTATTATTAAGGGCCAATACACACAGTGCTATTCTTAGGGATCATCATTCAGAAAAACAGCCCCATTGATTTCTATGGGGTTCACCACATGCAGTGTTTTTGGAAACACTCAAAAGTGAGTAAATCACTGCTTGAACTACTTTTTAATCGCTGCAATAAACGCAGCATTTATCATTTATATAAAAAAAAGCTGCCATTTTTTTCACTAGCGATTAAAAAAACTAACGCATATGTGGTAAAAACTTGGTAGAAAAACAAGCTGCCAAAACTGCAGCGTGTATCTGCAGACAGAAAAAACTGTGCGTGCTAGCCCTAAAACTCACTTTATAGTAATACAGTTCTATCTCAAGTGTACTGTAAATCTTTATTTTTATTACCTATCTTCCTTACTTAATATTAACTGTATTTTTCCCACACAGCAATGGCTGCTACTTCTCAAGAAACAGCATTTTATCATAGACACTGTTGCAATCCTTTTGAAAAAATATGAATATGATTGGCGCTGGTGGCTGGCTACTGTACTCTCCAAAGATTGTGAAAATGAAGAAGTAGAATTGACTTTATTTCATCCTTCTGGTCCAGCGCCATCCTTTGTGTATCCAAGAAAGCCAGACATTTTAAAAGTGCACAAAAATCAGATATTAACTCAGGCGGAGCCTAACACCGTGACAGGCCGGACATACTCTTTGACACACAAGGAAATGGCGATTGCTAGTAAGCATTTATGGACAAGATTACATTGCACCCACTAGAAGGGACAAATTGATAAAATGCCACTTTAAAAACATACTATTAATTGTTTGATTAGTTCATAATTTATAGAACGATGATTTAACTACTGTACTATTCTTATTAAACACTTCATAAATGACATGTTTAGTGATAGAATAGAAAACAAATTCATATGTATAAATAGGGGTTAACATTTTTGGTTCTTTTAATCTTGTTTAATCAAACTTGAGGATATGATCACCTTTCTTCTTTTGGTTTGTTCAATACATTCAAGTTGAAAATGCTGAGCGTTGTGTTCTGATGATTAAGATGTACTTATCCTGGCACTTATGGGATTTGTTTTTTGTGTTTCTTTTTTGTTGCATATAAATGTTTTATTCAATAAGTTGTGATAACTCATACAACCATAAAATAAAAAATATATAAATTCGACAGGTCCCAAGTTGAATCTCTGCACAAATATAACCAAGAACACAATCAGTCATTTTTTCACAATTGCCTGTCAATAGTTTGAATTTGATATAAAGAAACATAGTCTTGTAACATATCAAATGAAAGCTGTTACCGTTCTGAGTAAAATGATGCCTCTCCCACTTCATTATCTTATTTCTAGCCTAAAAAATGTAAAGTCATACCAGGCCAAAATTCACCCTTTTTTTAAACTTTAAAAATCTGTAAAAAATTAACTGATGAAGAAAAAAATTTTAAACTTTTAATTTGTAATTAACTAAAGTTGTACTTCATAAAGAAAAAGAATAAAAAAAATCTAAAGACGTCAGGTAAAAAAAAATATTCATATTTAGATCACTTGATATAGAATGACCCATTGACGCTATTAATATTAAAATATTTTAAAATATGATCCCATCGCGATCCCAACTTGAAATTTGGTACAGATGTGGCTAAGAACATAGCAGACACATGGGCAGTTATTGAAATATTTAAAGCGTGCCGATTTGTCGGAAATGCGTTTAAAAGTTTTGCGCTTGCGATCACATGGGTAAAATATTAACAAAGATCCTCTTGTGACATATCTAGTGAAAGCCTGCACAGTTCTGAGTAGATTGGTGTTTATTTTGTTTCTCTATCTTATTTCTAGCCCGAGATATGACAGAAAATGTAAAGCCATACCAGGCCAAAATTCGCACTTTTTTAAAACTTTAAAAATATGTAAAAAATTAACTGATAAAGAAAAAAATCAAAACTTTTTTTTTGTAATTAACTAAAGTTGTTCTTCATTAGAAAAAAATTTAAAAAATCTAAGGACGCAGGGAAAAACAATATTCATTTGATCACTTGACATGGAATGACCCTTGGGGTTGTATCTCCACAGGGACCATGAATCATTGTTGCAGATCAATCTTATGGAGCTGAGGTAGTAGGTAGCATCAGGAATTTCAGCCAGACTGTATTGTCTACTTCCACCTCAGTCCTTAATTGGAGTGCTATCTAGAATGATCAAAATGTGAGCAGTGGTGGGGACCCACGTTTGAAATTCAATTCATGAACCATAGCACAAAGTTTTCCAAATAATCGTTTTTAATGTTTGTAAAGAGTGCTTCAGTTATTTTGAAGACACGTGCACCAAATTCAGGTCGGTGTTCAACACGCTGCCATGGTTCTAATTGTTAGATCTCAACTCCATTTCGGATTACAGTCATAGTGATGAAAAGATCAGGCGACCATATTAGTAACAATAGCCATGCAATACTTTGTAGCATTGTTGCATGTTTCGGGACGCCTTCAAAGGAAGATGGTAAAATGACAGTTTTTCCAATGGGGATGCCCTTTCTATGGATTTTTCAGTAGATGTACTTGGAGTACACAGTATCCTCCATTTAAATCTTTGGTGTTTAAGGGTAAATTTAGACGATTAGCTTTGATTTTCACATAAGCATCTACTAAGTACTACTGTGTTGCTTGCCACCATTCAGGAGTGGATTAAAGTGATTACGGACAGACAGCCATTGCTGTAATATTGAAGTTGTGTAATCCTGCATGGACTTTGGCCTTGTTGTTTGAGTCCATCATGCCTGCCTTGGTCTCCGTAAGGAAAAAATAAAGGATACAGTAAAGCATCCAAATTGCTGTGGAGAATGCTGACCTGTTGTGTTTTTGGGGCCAAAGGGTTTTTTGGGTCAGGTTTTAAATGAATTACCGTATATACTCGTGTATAAGCCGACTTTTTCAGCCCAAAATTTGGGCTGAAAAGTCCCCCCTCGGCTTATACACGAGTATATACTGGTGGGGGCTGTGTCCGGGCACTGCAGGAGGCGGCGGGGGGAGGCTGCAGAATGAGCGGCACGTCACGTGGTGCCGCTCATTAATTATGCATGGGGAGCAGCGCATAGTACATTGCTGCTCCCCTGCACAAAATAGCCTCCCCCGCTGTCTCCCCGCCCGACCCATGTATACAGAGGCCCCCCAGCAGGGTAATCTCACCCCCTCGGTCTGCAGGCACCCGGGTCCTCCAGCTGCTCCGTCTGCATGCGGGGCTTCTAATACCGGCGTCCTCCCCGCGGCTCTTCCTGTTTGAATGCGATCATGTGACCGCGGTCACATGATCACATTCAAACAGGAAGTGCGGGAAAGACGCCGGTATTAGAAGCCGCGGTGCACGCAGACGGAGCAGCTGGAGGACCCGGGTGCCTGCAGACCGAGGGGGTGAGATGGATCAATGCTGAGGGGGGGGCCTCTGTATACATGGGGGGGGCTGTATTACCAGTGCTGGGGGGCTGTTACCAGTGCTGGGGGGCTGTGTTACCAGTGCTGGGGGGCTGTGTTACCAGTGCTGGGGTGCTGTGTTACCAGTGCTGGGGGCTGTGCTACCAGTGCTGGGGGGCTGTGTTACCACTGCTGAGGGCGCTGTGTTACCACTGCTGAGGGGCGCTGTGTTACCACTGCTGAGGGGCGCTGTGTTACCACTGCTGAGGGGCGCTCTGTTACCACTGCTGAGGGGCGCTCTGTTACCACTGCTGAGGGGCGCTCTGTTACCACTGCTGAGGGGCGCTGTGTTACACTGAGGGGCGCTGTGTTACCACTGCTGAGGGGGGCTGTGTTACCACTGCTGGAGGGGCGCTGTGTTACCACTGCTGGAGGGGCGCTGTGTTACCACTGCTGGAGGAGCGCTGTGTTACCAGTGATAGGGGGCTTTATAACAGGACGGTGCTCTGCTGCATTGGTAGTTTACTGTTTCTATTTAAAATAAAAGTTCAAAATTTTATTCGTATCTATTTTCATTTTTAAAATTTTTCAGTACCGGTAGCTGCTGCATTGTCCACCCTAGGCTTATACGCGAGTCAATAGGTTTTCCCAGTTTTTGGGGGCAAAAGTAGGGGGGTCGGCTTATACACGGGTCGGCTTATACACGAGTATATACGGTAATATGTCTCGATTGAATGGTGGCTCTCCATTGTCATTTTCAAATACGACGGCCACTTCATTGACAGTGGGATTATTATAGCGTCGAGGGTCTTGATTCCGATCTTGTTTAAGGGCCATGGTTATATTTGGCATGATAGTGCCATTTTCTACAGCTTTAAGATGTTCCTCGTGTTCCACATCACATAACATTTTGTAGGCAGCTACAAATGGATTGACATTGTCTAAATGAAGAGCAATCATACGCATCAAATTCGGATCACATTTTTGATTCTCTTGACATTGCAAACGTTGTTGATTAGCAGTAGCGGTATCCAAAATGTAAAGTTGGGTATACGCTGGAACTTGATCATCAGACGGATGTAGTGTTCCAGTTCGATGATATATTTGTCCATGTATACGGAAGCAGTATGGGCCATATCCAGGTGGTGGGGAAATATTAGCACCCATGGAGGCAAAAGCAAATGAACTGTTAATGCTTCGGATGTTGTCCATGAGATTTTTACTGAATTCACTTTCTCCTTTCAGGAAACGTTTGAAGACCTCAGGATATTGGGGTATGGGTACATGGACTTTACCCTTGTGACAACACAGAGTAAAATTTTTATCAGATGGTATTTCTGCAGTAAAATGTAATGCTTGACAATGTTACATAAATAGTTCATAGCACCACAGCTGGGTTCTACTATGGTACTGTCATCATTAGTGAAACCTGTAGGATGTAGAGGTACAGGTGTTGGTAACGGAGCATTAGAGTGTTTGTGTAAACCAACATATATAAAGCGTCAAACTGGTAGAGGATTGTCACTGTGCGCATATTCACTGAATGAGGAGGTGGAATGTGTATCATGCGCAGGGTCTATGAATGTGGAGGTGGAAGCTGTATTTTTACGCTGTTTACGGCGTGCAGCAGCATTTGTTAATTGCATTTTTTTTTACTTAGGAGACTCATGTGTGATGTGTTTATTAAAAGCAGCCTTAACGGTGTCCAGGCGACACTGTTTGTCGTATGGAGTCTCGTCAGCACACTGTTTGCGCTTACGTGCAGAATTGGAAACTGGTAGAGGAGGTTTAGTGTGCGCACATCCGATGGATGGGGACATTGAAGGTGTATTGTGGGCAGAATCAATGAATGTGGACGTGGAAGTGTTATTTTTGCGATGTTGACGGCGTGCAGCAGCTGCATTTGCTAATCGAATAGTTTTTTCCTCTGGAGACTCATTAGTGATGCGTTTGTTAAAAGCAGCTTTAACGTTGTCCAGGCGATGGCGTTTCTCTCTGGAGTCTCGTTAGCACGCATTTTGCGCTGAGATGCAGAATTGGCAGCTTGTTTCTCGGTGTCATTAGCATACTTGGTATCAGATCTCATGTTGATAAAGATAAACAACTTTAAGAGTGGTGGCAAACAGCAGGTTAATGACAGGCAGTGTCAGGTATATAGTATATATGGTAAATAGCTGTTGAATAATAGACAGTGTCCTTTTATTGCAAATAATAGGTTAATATACTCAGTCTGTGGTATTGGCAAAGAATAGGTTAATTTAACGCAGTCTCTATATCGCACCAAATAGAAGTTCTAAGAGTAATGGACAGTGTACTTCAGTGCCTAATAACAGGTTAATATACCCAGTGTGTGTTATAGACAAAGAAAAGGTTAATTTAAGGCAGTTTCTGAGGGCAATAGGCAGTAAATAATAGTCAGTATATATATATAGCAACAAATAGATGTTAAAACAGTTGGTGGCATCGAATAGGTAAATTTGGGAGTGTGAAATATTTGTGACAAAATGCAACAGGAACACTTCCAAAACTAATAAATATAGTTTTTGTAAAGAGTCTTATCTTTTTTATGCCTAAAACAGCGGGGAGCTTGAAGTCCGACGTCACTGTGACAGGCTCTGCGCAGTAGAAAATAGCTCTGAGGTAAAATTTCAAATTTTGCGGTTTAAAGTGGCACCAGCATATCGTGTTTCGTGCCGCTATTCTGATTGGTCGCTCGCGGCTGGAGGCGACCAATCAGAGGAGCGGGGCAGGGCATGGCGCCATGTTTAAAATGTGAAGTTAAAAAATGGATATTAAATATGGCGCCGTGTTTCGCACCGCTCCTCTGATTGGTCGGCGCAAGGCGCGAGCAACCATTCAGAGGAGCGGGCCGGTGCACGGCGGCATATGTGAAATATTTAGTCTTTACTGTATTATAAACTTTATGTTAAACACATCACGGGCGGGAGACGACCGGCGTTAGGCGGTCGTCTCCCGACTGGCTCGCGGCTGGCCGAACCACAGCTGCGGCTAACTATGGCACGGAGGTCCGCGGCGAGTCAGCCGGGAGATGAGCGGCTTTAGCCGCTCATTTCCCGGCTGGCGAGCCGCTGAGCTCCGTGGCGTACATAGCCATGGCTGAGCTCCGGCCAGCCACAAGCCAGCCGGCATTTTCCGCCGTACAGCAAGCCGCGATTGTGATTGGTCGCCGCATTCAGTGTGGCGACCAATCAGAATAGTGGCGCGTGCTATGGCGCCAAATTTGAAATACACTGAGTACAGTGTATTTGAAGTATGGCGCCATAGAGCGCGCCGCTATTCTGATTGGTCGCCGCATTCAGCGTGGCGACCAATCACAATCGCGGCGCGCTCTATGGCGCGATACTTCAAATACACTGTACTCAGTGTATTTTAAATATGGCGGTATAGCACGTGCCGCTACCTGGTCGCCGCATTTAGCGTGGCGACCAATCAGAATAGCAGTGCGCGCTATGCCGCCATATTTGAAATACACTGAGTACAGTGTATTTGAAGTATCACGCCATAGAGCGCGCCGCTATTGTGATTGGTCGCCACGCTGAATGCGGCGACCAATCAGAATAGCGCCGCGCGCTATGCCGCCATATGCCCAGTTGTCATCCAAGTGGGTCATGCTATCCCTTGTAAAAGTGAATAAATTGATGCTAAAGCAACATTTTTAGGTATAATACAAATTTATTTATTTTTTCATTCCACTTTGCATTCTTTCCTGTGAAGCATCTGAGGGGTTAATAAAACTTCTTGAATGTGGTTTTTAGTAGCTTGAGGTACAGTTTTTAGAATGGGGTCACTTTTGGGAATTTTCTGTCGCATAGGCCCCTCAATGTGACTTCAAGTGTGATGTGGTCCCTAAAAAATGGTTTTGTAAATTTTATTGTAAATATGAGAAATTGCTGATGAACTTTGAACCCTTCTAACAACAAAAATTTTGTTTCCAAAATTGTGCTGATGTAAAGTAGACTTGTGGGAAATGTTATTTATTAACTATTTTGTGAGACATAACGCCATGGTTTAATGGAACAAAAATAGAAAAGTTGAAAATTACAAAATTTTTGCCAAAATTCTGTTTTTTTTCCCCCACAAATAAACGCAAAAAAATTGTTCTAAATTTACCACTAACATGAAGTCCAATATGTCAGTCATGGAAGCATTGGCATCCCTTGAAGCGTTCCAGAGATATAACCTCGTAAAGGGACACTGGTCAGAATTGTTTAAAAATGGTCTGGTCATTTAAGTAGAAATTGGCTCAGTCACTAAGGGGTTAAACAAGTCATTTCCTTAGAGTGTTCCAGCAAGTAGGTAACTAAAACTGTGGCAATAAGAAATGTTTGTGCTGTAGCAGTATTCAACATGATCCAGTGACCTTTACACCACGCACAACAGGAGTTTTTAATATCAAACAGAATTTGAATTGTAGTAGTTTCTATATACAGTAGTATATCGGTTAGAATGTGAACAAACACAAGAACAATATACTTGCAATTGAAGTCAGCTCAACTGTGCCTCGGTGCAGGGTCCCACTCCTCAGGCAATTAGAAGAAAAAGTTCAGTACTAGCTCCATTTCATTACCAGGCAGTGCCCCATTCAGTGAACAAGGGCTGTGGAGGCTAGAAACGCATTGCCTGATGCTTGATTTCTTTAGTCTGTGAGCGCTCTGTATGTACCCTGGTGAAACTTGGTGTTATTGCTTTTATGGAAAATTAATAAAGAAGAAATTTTTTAATGTAAACAAAATGGAGCTGGTCCAGAACTTTTTCTTCTAACAGGAATAATACAGTTCATGGTATTATTAATCATAGTGTGTTAAAGCATGTTTTGCTAAAGGAAAAGGAGATGGGAAGCGCTCCCTTTGAAAAAAACCCGGTGCTCTAGTGGGGAACAACATTGTGAGGGGAAGGTGGCTCACCTCTCACCTGAAGAGGTTGTGCACCTCTGCACAACCTCAATGATGCTCCGCAGTTTAATTTGGTGTCTCCAGATGGCTCCGGTGCCTCTCTCGTGGTCCTTCCGTCGTCCTCAGCCGGTCACGAGATCTGCTCATGAGCAGGAAACACATCACCCTAGGTCCTGCACACTCGGGCGGCTTCAGATAGACATGGCAGAGGCACCCTGGAGCTCCGCCCACAAACCCGATGGGTAGAACAATAAGGGAGAGAAATTTTTAGTTGTTGACAAACCTTTTTATTAAAACTCACCTGAAGAAGACAACAGTTAGTTCTTGAAACGCGTTGTGGTATATATTAATAAAAAGGTTCGTCAACCTTCCATTTAAATCTATCCTTTGTCCGGTGTGCCCCAGCACTCCCTCGTATGACCACAAAACATTTCTCTCCCTTAAAGCATTTTTTACTGGAACACTCTAAAGATCCGACTGGTTTTGGTTAGCAAAATAGGTTCACTGGCCCCAGAGGGGCTTAACATAAGTATAAAAAATACCTCATAATATTACTTTGTTTTTTAATGGCTTTATGTGGCAAAAAAAGGAAAAAGGAGAAATATATGTTGTATATATACATATTATGTCATATCTTTTTAATTTTACTGCGGAATGTGAATAGGTTAAAAATATGTGAAAAAGGTGAAAAATTGTGTTCTTTTATTTTGTATTGTGTCCCATTCACTAGGTTTTTTTTAATGTACTAGTGCAGCGCCAATTGACATGTTAGACATTAACATAATTGTTAATTGGTTTTAATCTGACTGTTACTTATAATAAGAGCTCCATAACATTGCATGTCACACCTGAGCAAGGGGAATATAGCTCCCGAAATGTGTTGTATGCTGTTTATATAGTGCATAGATTTATTTTTGCTTTCCTGTAATAAGGGTTGCGTGGCCAGTTTGTTTAAGGCGCCCTACATACCGCTAATTTTTGCTTGTTCTAGTAGTACTTAAAACTGATCTGAATCAAGTAAGTGTAACTATAAGTTCTTGGAACCTAGGGAAATTATTGCTAGTGGCTTGGCATGTGGTTCTTCTCAGAAACAGATGAATGAAGGATAAATTTTGGTAAATATGTCTTTATTAAGATTATACATAATAAAATTGACAGAATGAACATTAGAATGTCCGAAAAACATGGCACAGTACAATGTCCATGAGAAACGGTATACAGCCAGTTAAATCAATGTTACAGTTTAGGATATTTCCATATAAAACCAGTGCTATGGCCGTTCCTCTCTTTTCTAATCCACAAACACTATATGTTGCCCTGCCTCCGGCTACAGTCAGGGAGGGATTTGTCTGGAACCAGACAATACGGGTCGTCATAAAGTATTAATATCTAAGCACTTATTGGCTCAGATGATGGTATATCCATGCCCGTCCAGGTGTGAGGTTACTTAGGAGAGAAAGAGATTTAGAGACGAGGAGAAGGGAAAAAGGGAGGAACAAAGAGGGAATAGATAGTTAAGTAAGAGAGATACCAAGAAGAGAGAGCAGAGCGAGGTGTAGCGTTCCCCCGAGTGAGTCTAGGGGAAAGGAATGTATGTTCCTTAGTATTTTCAAGTAAATAAGTTCCCAAAATCAGGAGCATCACCAAATAAAATCCATTCAGTCCAGGTAGACACATATGAGCGTTGGGTCGGAGAAAAGTCAGCTGACAATTCCTCATACCTACGGAGCTTCTCCATTTCTGAATACCATTCTAAAATGGAGGGGAGTCACGCTCCTTCCAATGTCGAGGAATCACACTGCGCGCTGCGGCATGAAGGATAAATATGTATGTATATAGGGAAGGTTAATTTCGGTAGACAGAGATTGTTTGTCAGCCCACCTCAAAACATGTCAGACCTACATACCTCTGATCAGTGGCATAACATCCGCGGTCGCAAGTGAGACCAGGACCGAAGGTACAGGGGCCCAGAGCCCGCCGACCCCTGCCCCAGCTTTACATGGATGTGCGTCACTGAGGACGCACATCCATGTCCATGCGCGGCGCTCTGCCCGGCGGGTCCCCAGGCGGCTGATCACGGCGGCTGAAGGACTGGCTCCCTCTGCCGCTTTAAATCTCCCGCAGCCGCTGCACTGTGATGAGGTCATGTGACCTCCTCACAGACAGAACGGAGCTGTCCAGCAAGAGAGGTGAGGCAGAAGAACTGCAGCCTGCAGCTCTTGTAGAGAGGAGGGAGAGTCAGTGTGTGTGTGTGTGACTGTGTGTCACTGTGCATGTGTCACTGTGTATGTCACTGTTCGTGTGTGTGACTGACTGTGTCACTGTGTGTGTGTGTCTGACTTTGTATGACTGTCACTGTGTGTGACCATGTGTGTGATTGTGTGTGTGTGTGTGTGTGTGTGTGTGCGCATGACTGTTTGGCTGTACAATGGGCAGTGGGTCTGTGTATAGGGGCGAGGGCTGTTCAGAGGGCAGTGTGACGGGGTGAGTGGGGCAGGTTGTACAGGGGGCAGTGTGTCTGTGTGGGGATGATGTATGCTATATGGAGGGCTATGAGGCTGCATTATTATGTTAAACTATATGAAGGCCTGTGACGCTGCATTATATGATATGAAGGCTGTGACACTGCATTATATTATATGAAGGGCTTGATACTGCAGTATATTATATGAAGGGCTGTGTCGCCATAATATAGAAGGCTTGACGCTCATTATATTATATGAAGGGCTGTGACGCTGCATTATATTATATGAAGGGCTGTGACGCTGCATTATAATATATGAAGGGCTGTGACGCTGCATTATATGAAGGGCTGTGACGCTGCATTATATTATCTAAAGGGCTGTGACGCTGCAGTATATTATATGAAGGGCTGTGACGCTGCATTATATTCTCTGGAGGGCTGTGACGCTGCATTATACTATATGGAGGGCTGTGACGCTGCATGATATTATCTGGAGGGCTGTGAGGATGCATTATATTATCTGGAGAGCTATGAGGCTGGATTATATTATCTGGAGAGCTATGAGGCTGCATTATATTATTTGGAGAGCTTTGAGGCTACATTATACTATATGGAGAGCTATGATGCTGCATTATATTATCTGTAGGGCTATGAGGCTGCATTATTAGTGATGAGCGAGCACTAAAATGCTCGGGTGCTCGATGCTCTGGCCGAGCATCTCAAGATACTCTTGTACTCGGCCAGAGCACCGAGCCCAATGTAAGTCAATTAGTGACAGGCTCCGCCCACAGACTTCCGGTTATAAAACGAGTAATTCCGGAAAAGGGCGGGAGGGTGGGCTTTCTAAAATCGCCGCAGCATATAACACCTTGCTGTGGCCCCCAGAGGGATCCTATCAATCGGCTCCCTGTATGGTGCCAGCTCACTGTGTGCACTGAAGGGAGCAGTGTATGTGTCTCAGATCGCTATTTATTACCGAGCAGTCCGAGCATCTCGGCAGTACTCGGTGCTCGCCGAGCACCCCGAGTACCGAGATACTCGTGCGAGTACCGAGTCGCGCCGAGCATACTCGCTCATCACTATGCATTATATTATCTGGAGGGCTATGAGGTGGTATTATATTATCTGGAGGGCTATGAGTCTGCATTATATTATATGACGGGTTATGAGGCTGCATTATATTATATGGAGGGCTATGAGGCTGCGTTATACTATAATGGAGGACCATATAAAGCAAGATAAGGGCATATTCCTCGAGGACGACCATATATAGCAGGATGAGGGACATTAATACCTAATGAAGAGGAGAGAGATCAATTTGTGAGTCTTTATAGGATGTAGAACATTACATGGGGCCCGTACATCTGACCAATGTGGGCGTGTGGGGGAAGGAGGGGGGGCTCATGTTCAAATTTCGCATCGGGGCCCTTCGGACTCTAGTTACGCCACTACCTCCGATATATACAGGGACTTTGGACAGGCCAAAGGACATCAAAAGAAGCAAGCCTTTTTATTAGGCCTAGGACTTTGATAATGGACACAATCTGAAAATGGTCGGGATCGAGGTTTCCGAATCAGTATTACTTTATGTAATTACGTTAAATATTCTAGATGTTAAAAAAAGAAAATGTTTCTAATATGAAAACACTTGATCAAAAATAAGGGGAACCTGATTCACATCTGTTTTTTCACAAAATGATTGCCCTCACTAACGTAACTCCACCCTGAATTTTGAACACACCCCCTTTAAATTAATTATTCAAATACACAGACTGAAAAACATGAAGATCATGAATACGGAGGGTGATAGTTTTCGAAGAATCTATGCACCAACTAGTAAATTGTTTGACATGTGGTAATTAATTTATACCAAAAACAGTTAATACTCTGGTTAGTCATATTGAACTGCTATTATATACCTTATTTTTCAGATGATTAGATACACTTTTTGCCCCAAAATTTGGGAGATAAGTGGGTGTGTGTCTTACAGTCCGGCTGTACGGTACCTGGATGATGGGGTGGGGGTGGGGGAGATGGTGGCAGTGGAGTGGGTCACTGGAGTCAGGAGTAGGCTGTAGCAGTCCCTGCGAGTGATCAAATGTGAATACTGTTTAAGGAAATATTTTATGCACTGCACTACTTCCTCCGCCCATTCCCTTCCAGCATTGAATCTGGCAGAGAGGTGGGCGGGGGAAGCAGTGCATATTTTCTTGAATAGTTAGCACTTGTGATCACCCAACAGTCAGGGGCGGACTGGGCCAGGTGGCAGGGAGGCATTTGCCCCCCGGGCTGGTGACTTAGCAGGTCAGGGCCGCCGGCCGCATTATCTAATGATTGGATGGATTATACTGCAGGGGAGGTGATAGGGCTCTGGAGCCTGTCCAGGGGCTGGGGGAGGCTGGGGCAGGCTGGTGGAGGCTGCAGGAGGCACCAGGAGATCTCCTGCTCCCGCTCATATAATATGCACTGCCGCTGTCCATCACTGTGATGCTGAAAACGCACCGCGGTGACGGTCTGGGGGAGCAGCGCATATTATACTGTATGTGCCTGCGCCCCCCCCCCCCCCCCCCAAGTGATGGCACATGCCCCCCTTGCTGCTGGCCAGGGTAAAATAAAAAAGCTTTACTTACCTCCTCCAGCGCTGATCTCCCGCTGTCTCCCCGCTCTCCCTGCTGCCGCTCTGATTGGGCACCAGAGACGATGTCTCTGCTGTGCTAATCACATGACCGGCACTGAGAACCAGGAAGCAGCAGGAGAGAGACCCGGAGAACAGCACTGGAGGAGGGTGAGTGAAGAACATGGGGGCCATAGCCAGGACCGGGGGGGATGTGTGCCAGCCACAGGGGACATGTGCAAGCCTGGGGGGACATGTGCCAGCCAGAGGGGACATGTGCCAGCCAGAGGGGACATGTGCCAGCCACAGGGGACGTGTGCCAGCCATGGGGGACGAGTGCCAGCCACAGGGGACGAGTGCCAGCCACAGAGACGATGCCAGCCACAGGGGACGTGTGCCAGCCACGGGGGACGTGTGCCAGCCACAGGGGACGAGTGCCAGACATGGGGGACGTGTGCCAGACACGGGGGAGTGTAGCAGCAAAAGGGGATGTGTGCCAGCCATGGGGAACGTGTGCCAGCTATGGGGGAAGTGTGCCAGCCACGGAGGATGAGTGCCATCAATAGGGAATGTGTGCCATCCATGGGGGACGTGTGCCAGCAATAGGGGACATGTGGCATCACTGGGGGATGTGTCAGCACAAGGGCCTATATCCAATATAAGGGGGCCATATCCAGATTAAAGGGGCTAATTTAAGGATGGGGGGCTATATCCCAGGATGAGAGACAATGTACCAGGATGAGGGTGCTATGAGGGACATGATTTGTTAGACGGACACTGGCATTATAAGTCGAACCCATTCAACATTAAAAATTACTTTCTCTTTTCCTTCACCAAATTTGGAGGTGCGTCTTATAATCAGGTGGCAGAGCAGTGAGTGCTCATAGAATTCTATGGAAAATCAAGGCAGAACTATAAAAATGACCAAAAAAAAAAAAAAACACAATAAATGGGCAGGGCAAGATCCCCATACCAGATCTGTGTGCTGGAATCTAGTCCTGTATTCATCGCTCTTGACTTTCCATACAAATCTATGAGCACTATCTGCTCTGCCACCTATCAGTGCTGCTGCTTTATTGTATTGTCCTGTGATTAGTACCATATATTTATGCTAGGAGGGCTCTTTCTGCAGTTGCTTATTGTCATCATAGTATGTTTTTAATTGTTTTTAGATGTCCCTCTAGTATATAGTAAAGTTTGTTGTTTTTTTTAGAACTCTACTCTATTATCTGGTGTGCGCATCTCTTTAACTACTTTCTTTTCTTTTTTTTTCTTTGGTTATGCATGTATGTGTGTTTGCCTGTATGTGTATGTGCATGCCTGTATGTGTACGTGTGCTTGTCTCCATGTCTTCGTGCTGCATGTGTACAGGTCTATGTAATGTGTGCGTGCATATCTGCATATATATAATTGTATGTATTTTTTTTTATAAAATGTGTGTATGTCAGGGTCATATCTGGGGGGTGGGCAGGGGGCACTGTCTGCATATATGGAGATAACAAGGAGAGTGAATGAGCAAATATGCGAGGAGACATCATAGGGGTAGAAAAGAGGGGACTGCATGAGAGGATAGTGTGAGGGCACAGCAAGGAAAGGACAGAATGCTGAGGTGGGGGTGTGTGATGAGGGGACATATTATAGAGACTGGGCAGTATAGGGGGACACAGTGTGGAGAGCATGTCCTATAAGAGGAACAGTGCGTAAATCATGTTTATTCAGGGGCACCTTGTAGAGCAGATTTTTTTTATTCAGGAGCATTATAATAACTCTGTTATTTTTAAAGGCATCATGCTGGGACGTACTGCTGAAGACTGGAGATGATGGAAGTCTGCAGAGACGAGCTGTAAATATGAAGAGTCATCATGGCGTCTGGACAAGATGAAGAAAAAGAAAGATAATTACTCCAACCAGAGAAGATGTCACCTACAAGGTACCTGGATGTAAATGTTTTTTGTGATCCTGCCTGCATCTCATCAGTACTGAGGTTCCTGTATGATCTGCAGTCTGATGACCGATGACAACAACTCCCTGTATCTTCTTACCATTATTAAGAACATACTGGCAGTTGGAGGTTCATGCAGTACAAATATATACAGGTCTGACCTGACATTACAATTGCTGTAATAGGTACTGATAGTAGTCCTGGTTCTCAAATTCATATACAAATAGTGGTCGTGATGACTTAGTCATGTACTGATGGTGGTTCTGATTGTTTATGTACTAATGATGGTCTTGTTGATTTATTCATATACTAATGGTGCTCCTGGTGATATATTCAACTAGTGGTTACTACGGGGATGTATTTCTGTACTGCATTTGGGTTTTGCCATGTATTTCTGTACTAATGGGTGTTGTGATGCTCTCTTTATGTACGGTTGGTGGTTCAGATTATGGATTTATGTACTGATGAGGGTAGTTGTACTGTGTTTCTGTACCAATGGGGGTTTTAGGGATACATTTTGTTTTTCTTTTCTGTGCAATGCAATTGTATAGGAGCTCCGGATAAATAACTGATGTTAGCTATAACAAAATAGAATTTGAATATGTCATATTAATGACCTGTAAGAAAATAGAAGCGGAGTTGTGATTGGTTACTATAGGCAGCCTAATAAATCTCAAGCCAACAGTAAACCCTCCCCCCAGCCGGGCAGTATATGTTACCTCACACATACACATAATAGACAGCTCATGTGGCTGACATCTGCCTTAATTCCCTATATGCACATGTGTTGCACATTGGCTGTTTTTAATCAGATGTTTATGTTTGGAAATTAAAGATAGCACACGTAGGAGGCGAGTTGTGTGAGGTGATTTGTGCAGATCTGTGTCTGTCTGTGTGGTGTGTGTGTCCCTGGGGTGTGTGTGTGTGTGTGTTCCTGTGGGGTGAATGCATGTGTCCCTATAGGGTGTGTATGTATGTGTCCCTGTGGGGGTGTTCTGTGTGGTGTGTGTCTTTGTGTTGTGTGTGTCTTTGTGTGTGTCCCTGTGGGGTGAGTGCATGTGTCCCTATAGGGTGAGTAGGTGTGTGTGTCCCTGTGTGGGGGGGGGGGTGTCTCTGTGTTGTATGTGTCTCTTTGTGGTGTGTGTGTCCCTGTGGGGTGAGTGCATGTGTCCCTATAGGGTGTGTATGTGTGTGTCCCTGTGGGGGTGTTCTGTGTGGTGTGTCTGTGTTTGTGTGGTCTCTTTGTGGTGTGTGTGTGTGTCCCTGTGGGGTGAGTGCATGTGTCGCTATAGGGTGGGTGTGTCCCGTGGGGTGTGTGTGTCTTTTTGTGGTGTGTGTGTCCCTGTGGGGTGAGTGCATGTGTCCCTATAGGGTGGCTCTGTGTGTGTGTCCTTGTGGGGGGGTCTGTGTGGTGTGTGTGTCTGTGTTGTGTGTGTCTCTTTGTGGTGTGTGTGTGTGTCCCTGTGGGGTGAGTGCATGTGTCGCTATAGGGGTGTGTGTGTCCCCTTGGGGTGTGTGTGTGTCTGTGTTGTGTGTGTCTCTTTGTGGTGTGTGTTTGTTCGGGTGCGTGGTGAGTATCCAATGTTGGGGCTGCACCTTAGCAACTATACACTTGCTGTTACTCTTTGTGTGTGTGTGGTGTGTATACATGTCCCAGTGCGTGGTGAATATCCCATGTTGAGGCCCCACCTTAGTGACTATATTCTGGTATATGCTGTTAGTCTTTGGTGCTGTCATTAAGCCCCTCTCATTCACAACTGTCAACTGATAACTGTCATTTTTTCCCCATTATGTAGATAGGGGCGAAATTGTTTGGTGAACTGGAATGCGCGGGGTTAAAATTTTATCTCGCAATTTTATCTCTCAACACATGTGGGAGCACGTTCTCAATAGTTAGTTGCCGGCATGAGTAGAGGACGTCATGCTGTGGGGGAGCGATGGACAGTGGGTATAATTGTTTCTTTTTTTTATGTGTGCGCCACGATGGGGGTCATATCCCAGTTTGGGGGATTATATATACCAGAATGCGGACCCTATTTCAGGATGGAGGCCATATATAGCAAGATGGGGGATCAGATATACCCAGATGGGGGCCATATTTCAGAATGGAAGATCATATATACCAGAATGGAGGATCAGTACCAGGATGGGGAACATATACTAGGATGGGGGATATATATGGCTGGAAGGGGTCCAGGAGTACAGAATTTGGGGACAATCCCCACATAACAGTGTCAGCAGCAGATTTCCCCCCACCCGTGACAGTGAGTCATGGCAACATTTTTTTATTCCAATTTGTTTTCCTATTCTCCTCCTCTAATACCTTGGTGTGTATTATGGTCTTGTGTGTCTTATAGTTCAAAAAATATGGTACAAGAGTGCCATGTTAATTACAATGAGATTGATGGTAGTCCGAGGCAGAACTGTGAAGTCTTTAAGCCAAGCCTCCGACTCCCTCATATATGGCTCATGTTGAAGTGATAAATTTACTGTAGTAAAATGAAAAGATCAGGCTTTTTATCACCATTATGATACAATAATCAAGCTATTTAGGTAGAACATAAAATATATTTATTGGAATACAACTTCAGAACATAAACTTTAATAAATTGTAAATATCAAATACACCATGCAGTAAGTAGGAAGTAACTGTACCCAATTTATCATATATTTAGGAGTTCGGGGTCAGTCCATTTTATAACGGTTTCGACTCTACCAAAATGAACACAGACTCCGACTCCACAGCCGTGGTCCAGGTCCTGAGACCCCTGTAAATCACTCAAAAGAACACCCTGAGGACTGAGAAGCCAGGACAATAGATAAGAGCTGTGCACTCTTTAATGGTTACAAAGAGTGAGATATGGATTCAATAAAATGCTCAAACTACAAAACCTGTGTTTTCCCCCTGGATCTCTTCACCGATCTTTGCATGCTATGTTGCCTCAACTGCACACCTCTCTCAAGGGTTTTTGTGAATGATCGATTGAGGTCTCAGGACCCAAATGCTCACCAATCTGCCTGAATGTTCAGTGGCACTCAAACATTTAAAAAGAAAAAGAAAAAAAAAAAAAAAAACAAAAAAACTGTTGAAGGTTCCATTACTCTTTAAAAAGAGAAAAAGTAGAATAGTGTCAACTTGTGAGAGCCTTCTGACCTGGTTTGTGAGGACTTTTCATTGCACTTGTTTTAACTGTGTTTCCTTTAGTGGATGTTCGAGTTGGAGCATGGTTTAAACATTAGCAAGAAATTCATTGGAGAGCCAGCTTGTTCACCCTCTCCCATTACAATTACACCTATTACATATTGAGATAGGGTCTTGGAAATGGGAAGAGAAATTCCCATTTCCAAGATCCTATCTCAATATGTAATAGGCGTAATAATAGTAAAATCAGTGAATATCTCCAATTAGAATTGTAGTATAGCTCTCTTGATTAGCTTTGTCACGTACAGGGCATTACCGTAGCTTAGTTATACAGTGTTGGCCAAAAGTATTGACACCCCTGCAATTCTGTCAGATAATACTCAATTTCTTCCTGAAAATGATTGCAATCACAAATTCTTTGGTATTATTATCTTCATTTAATTTGTCTTCAATGAAAAAACACAAAAGAGAAAGAAGTAAAAATCAAAACATTGATAATTTCACACAAAACTCCAAAAATGGGCCAGACAAAAGTATTGGCACCCTCAGCCTAATACTTGGTTGCACAACCTTTAGCCAAAATAACTGTGATCAACCGCTTCCGGTAACCATCAATGAGTTTCTTACAATGCTCTGCTGGAATTGTAGACCATTCTTCTTTGGCAAACTGCTCCAGGTCCCTGATATTTGAAGGGTGCCTTCTCCAAACTGCCATTTTTAGATCTCTCCACAGGTGTTCTAGGGGATTCAGTTTGGACTCATTGATGGCCACCTTAGAAGTCTCCAGTGCTTTCTCTCAAACCATTTTCTAGTGCTTTTTGAAGTCTGTTTTGGGTCATTGTCCTGCTGGAAGACCCATGACCTCTGAGGGAGACCCAGCTTTCTCACACTTGGCCCTACATTATGCTGCAAAATTTGTTGGTAGTCTTCAGACTTCATAATGCAATGCACACGGTCAAGCAGTCCAGTGCCAGAGGCAGCAAAGCAACCCCAAAACATCAGGGAACCTCCGCCATGTTTGACTGTAGAGACCGTGTTCTTTTCTTTGAATGCCTCTTTTTTCTCCTGTAAACTCTATGTTGATGCCTTTGCCCAAAAAGAGAGAACACTCTTCCAAAACGTTTTAGGCTCTCAGGTAAATTTTGGCAAACTCCAGCCTGGCTCGGGAGAAGAAGTGGGGTCTTCCTGGGTCTCCTACCATACAGTCCCTTTTCATTCAGACGCCGATGGATAGTACGGGTTGACACTGCTGTACCCTCGGACTGCAGGGCAGCTTGAACTTGTTTGGATGTTAGTCAAGGTTCTTCATCCACCATCCGCACAATCTTGCATTGAAATCTGTTGTCAATTTTTCTTTTCCATCCACATCTAGGGAGATTAGCCACAGTGCCATGGGCTTTAAACTTCTTGATGACACTGCACACGGTAGACACAGGAACATTCAGGTCTTTGGAGATGGACTTGTAGCCTTGAGATTGCTCATGCTTCCTCACAATTTGGTTTCTCAAGTCCTCAGACAGTTCTTTGGTCTTCTTTCTTTTCTCCATGCTCAACGTGGTACACACAAGGACACAGGACAGAGTTGAGTCAACTTTAATCCATGTCAACTGGCTGCAAGTGTGATTTAGTTATTGCCAACACCTGATAGGTGCCACAGGTAAGTTACAGGTGCTGTTAATTACACAAATTAGAGAAGCATCACATGATTTTTCTAACAGTGCAAATACTTTTGTCCACCCCATTTTTTGTTTGGTGTGAAATATCCAATTTGGCTTTAGGACAATTCTTTTTGTGTTTTTTTTCATTGAAGACAAATTAAATGAAGATAATAATACCAAAGAATTTGTGATTGCAATCATTTTCAGGAAGAAACTGAGTATTATCTGACAGAATTGCAGGGGTGTCAATACTTTTGGCCAACACTGTACATGGTTACGACCACTAGCAAATAATTTATTGTTCCTATATGCGTTGACGAAACCATGGCTACTTAAGGTGTAATGCCCTGCACATGAGGTAAAGGCCATAGGTTTTAAAAAAACAAACAAAAAAACTACAGTATGCTACATGTCTAAGGGTACATGCCCACAATCACCGTTAGCGAAAATATGCTGATTTGAAAACACTGAGTTACAAAAAGTGCATTGAACAGTACAATTTATAGAAATCCCATGCCCGCTCTGCTTCTTTTCTACACAGCATAAACTGACTTGTGGCGCAGCTTCGTGAGCATGGTCATTTATTCTTGTGGAGACATTCGTGTTCTCAGTGGGAGAATACAGTGAAAATCCGCTGCTTCCAGTATTTGGCTCATTGGAACATACACTGCATTCTTCTGTATAGAACACTAGCGTCCCGGCAAGAGGAAGGCAGCTTGTCCTGATCTTAACACTCACCCTAATAGGAGGTATTTGCTATTATTATTATTATTATTATTACTACACCTACTTGATATTTTGATAGGATATTGGAAATGGGAATAGCTCTTTAAGCTTTAGAAGTTATCCCAAGTTCAATGGTTTATTGAAATATGCTAAATAAAAAAAATTGTCTCCTGTCAGCAAACTTGATTTTGGTTATGAGAGTAAATTCCAAACTACATGTCTATTAGGAGAATGGGTTAATAAGCAAAAAATAACCATTGCATATTCTGATAAAATAGTGGGGTTGATGAACCCAAAGTAACTTTTCTTTCTTACAACTGATGTAAAAGTAGGCAGATTCATTTTTTCCCAGACACATCTACAGATCAGACACTTCATACTTTAATATCACTTATAAATACTAGTTCTAGGGCACCGTTCCAGTCTTATCTATTAAGATATACCTTGATTCTTGTATACGTAAAATATGAAGACATTTTTATGCGTGATCTCACAATAATTTTTCATTATTCATTTATTATGCTATGAAATGTTGTGGAATTTATATAGCATGTACATATTTTCCAGGCCTAAAACTAAATGGGCTCCACCTAATATATTACACCACATGAGGAGAAATGCGGTATGGATAAGAAAAAAAAAATGATGCAGTAATAGGGCGCTGCTAGGCACTGGATGAGAAAGGGGACAGAGCATCCCTGAAATGCATAGTGAATGATATAAAAATGGTAAAAGGAATTTATTGTATCCTTGTAGTCCAGTAACCTAGCAAAACCCTATTGCTGCACCATTTTTTCTTATCCATGGCTGATTAATTACTCCCAATTTGGGAGCGGGTGGGGGCGCACCAGCTGTAAGTCTGGACTCTTGAGAGTTGTATCACCAGCCACTCAATAACGGAAAGCCGGTGTTGACCATCTCCCTCAGTGGTTAGGCTGAGGAGAATGGAAGTGGGAGACCAGCTGGTGGCTTCTTACACAGTCCATCCTAAGGTGTGAGCAGTGTGGAGGAGCTTGGTCTGCATATCATCATAGTGACAGCTCGTATTCTTAGTAATCGGTGGATGTTTGACGTCAGTGTTGTGCTTGGAGAGCATAACCCTCATAGTTAAGTGGCACTTATCATAAGTGTTTTATTAAATGTAATATCGTATCACACAGTAGCACTCTGTTACATTTAATTTACAAGAGGAGGAATGGCAAAATGTACCTACCATTACTTCTCTACAGTCAGGAAAATGCCAAGTTAAGTCATTTGACAGTCCATGGATAAATAGCCCAATGACAACAGCTGCCACATCTCTTGTAGCCAATCTCTCTTCAGAGCACTTAAGGGGGTGGGCAAGGAGGCTTGCACATGAGTTAAACAAGTCTTAAATAAACTGTCTTAGTGGAGATCCTGCTAAAGACCAGGAAACTGTATTTATCCTAGGAAAATGTGTTTAAACGAAAAAAAAAAAAAATGCACTGAAAGGTGAAAAAAATTACATACATATATATTTACATATATCATACATAAATAATCACCCAGGATGATAAGGAGGCTTTGCCCTGGAAATGCATAAATAGAGTTTGTGTCCTGAATTTAGTATCATCAGTTCTTCTGATTGATTACAAATGAAGTATCAATTTCCTCTATTTAATATGAATTTTCTGATGTTGAACAAGGCCAGGTTTCTGCGTGAAACATTTCCCGCATTCGAAACATGAAAAAGGTTTCTCGCCTGTGTGAATTCTTTCATGTTGAATTAGTTTTGATCTGCGTATAAACCCTTTCCCACACTTGGTGCATGAATATGGCTTCTCGCCGGTGTGAATTTTCTGATGCTCCACCACATCATATTTCTGAGTGAAACATTTCCCACACTCAGAACATGGAAAGGGCTTCTCCCCAGTGTGAACTCTCTGATGTTTACCTAGAGTAGTTTTCAAAGCAAAACATTTCCCACACTCTGTGCATATAAATGGCTTTTCGCCTGTGTGAACTCTTTCGTGGCGAGCGAGTTTTGATTTTCGCGTAAACCGTAGTCCACAGTTGGAGCATGGAAACGGCTTCTCCCCTGTATGAATTTTCTGATGTTCAAGAAAACTATATTTCTGTGTGAAACTTTTTCCACACTCAGGACATGAAAATGGCTTCTCTCCTGTATGGATTCTCTCATGGCGATCAAGGGTCCATCTGTCTTTAAATCGTTTACCACAACCTGAGCAAGAAAAAAGTTTCTTCACACCTGTATGGCTTCTTCGGTGTTTGAAATAATGAGATTTTTGTTTGAAACATTTTCCACAGTCAGAACAAGAAAACGGCTTCTCCCCAGCATGCAATCTCTCATGTTCAATTAGATTGGCTTTATACACGAAGTTCCTGCCACATTGTTTACAAGTGTGCAGCTTCTCCCCTGTGTGAATTCGCTGATGTATCAGGAGACTTCCTTTTTTATAATAACATTTTCCACAATCTAAACATGAATATACTTTCCGCTCTATATAATCCTCATTCTGAGTTTCAGCATATAAAGTATCTAAAGAATGTTCCCAAGAATTTGAAGAGACGGGAAACACAGAGAACATATTCAGTGCACTGGAATTCTCTTCTGCAGAATCTTGAATGACACTGGCTTCCATTTTAAATCCTGTTTATTAAAAAAAAAAAAAAAAAAAAAAAAAAAAAAGATATGTTTGAGATGTTCATACTGTTAAATAGGTTTAATACAAAAAAATCCACCAAACACATCCATCAGTATAAGGGCCCTTTCACATCAGCGTTTTTTTAAATTTGCGGCAGATGCGGTGAAAAAACCGCATCTGCCGCAACTGCCGCATAACGGTTCCACTTGCGGCACGGTTGCGGTTTTTTCCATAGGAAGTATAGGGGGACTTGCGGCAGATGCGGCAAGTGCGGTATTGCACTTGCGGCAGGTGCGGCAGAGAAAAAAAACCGCGGCTTACTGCGGTTTTTTTCTCTGCCGCACCTGCCGCAAGTGCAATACCGCACTTGCCGCATCTGCCGCAAGTCCCCCTATACTTCCTATGGAAAAAACCGCAACCGTGCCGCAAGTGGAACCGTTATGCGGCAGTTGCGGCAGATGCGGTTTTTTCACCGCATCTGCCGCAAATTTAAAAAAACGCTGATGTGAAAGGGCCCTAAGTCCATTTATTAATGTATCATTAAAATCATTGTGAAAATATAAAAAAATACAGGGATGCCCAAGAAACTGTTTTTTGAGCATCTCTATTTTTAATATTTTCACCAAGACTTTAAGGATACATTAATAAATGGACTTTTATTACCGTATATACTTGTGTATAAGTCGACCCGTGTATAAGCCGACCCCCCTACTTTTGCCCCCAAAATCTGAGAAAACCTATTGACTCGTGTATAAGCCTAGGGTGGATTCCAGCACAGGTATACAGCCCCCAGCAGTGTGGTATACAGCAGCCTCCCCAGTGGTATATACAGGCCCCAGCAGTGTTACAGCAGCCTCCCCAGTGGTATATACAGCAGCAGCCCCAGTGGTAGTATACAGCAGCCCCAGAGGTATATACAGCAGCCCCAGAGGTAGTATACAGCAGCCCCAGAGGTAGTATACAGCAGCCCCAGAGGTAGTATACAGCAGCCCCAGAGGTATATATAGCAGCAGCCCCAGAGGTATATATAGCAGCAGCCCCAGAGGTATATACAGCAGCAGCCCCAGAGGTATATACAGCAGCAGCCCCAGAGGTATATACAGCAGCAGCCCCAGAGGTATATACAGCAGCAGCCCCAGTGGTAGTATACAGCAGCCCCAGAGGTAGTATACAGCAGCCCCAGTGGTAGTATACAGCAGCCCCAGTGGTAGTATACAGCAGCCCCAGTGGTAGTATACAGCAGCCCCAGTGGTAGTATACAGCAGCCCCAGTGGTAGTATACAGCAGCCCCAGAGGTAGTATACAGCAGCAGCCCAGTGGTAGTATACAGCAGCAGCCCCAGTGGTAGTATACAGCAGCAGCCCCAGAGGTATATACAGCAGCAGCCGCAGAGGTATATACAGCAGCAGCCGCAGAGGTATATACAGCAGCAGCCGCAGAGGTATATACAGCAGCAGCCCCAGAGGTATATACAGCAGCAGCCCCAGAGGTATATACAGCAGCAGCCCCAGAGGTATATACAGCAGCAGCCCCAGAGGTATATACAGCAGCAGCCCCAGAGGTATATACAGCAGCAGCCCCAGAGGTATATACAGCAGCAGCCCCAGAGGTATATACAGCAGCAGCCCAGAGGTATACAGGCGCCCCACATCAGTATCCAGGGCCCCCCCCATGCTCCGCAAACCTGTAAAGTAAGATCATTATACTTATCACTGTCCTGTCGCCGCCGTCCCCGCCGCTGCCATCGCGCTCCTCCGTCTTCATCCAGCGTCTTCCGGCTTCCTCTGGTCGGCGCAGACAATGACGAATGCATTGCCTGCGCCGACCAGAGGAAGCCGGAAGAAGACGGATGAAGACGGATGAAGCCGGAGGAGCGCGATGGCAGCGGCAGGGACGGCGGCGACAGGACAGTGATAAGTATAATGACCTTACTTTACAGGTTTGCGGAGCATGAGGGGGGGGCCCTGGATACTGATGGGGGGGCCCGTATACCGATGGGGGGGCGCCCGTGTGTAATGACTCGCGTATAAGCCGAGGGGGGAACTTTTCAGCCCAATTTTTGGGCTGAAAAACTCGGCTTATACGCGAGTATATACAGTAATTTGTATACCAAGGACATATTTGCTGGATATCTTTTTGATTGATTTGGTCTTGGATTGCTGATCCCTTCTGTGATGGTGGGATATGGTGGGTTATATTTTACTGGATTTTACAAGGTTATGTTGTTGCTCTACTGTGTATTCTCCACTTTCCCGTTTCCCGTTTACTCATTACGCTCCAGAGGGTCTGACAATTGAATTCTTGTGGACATATTCTTACTTGGTCATTCCCGCCCTCTGCCTGCAAACGTTTGCAATCACCTCCTGGAGTGTGTCAATATACCTGTCTGCCGACCCTGATTTAGATATGGGGAGGTGGTTGGGAAAGCACAGTCAGTACGTTTTGGTCCTTTGTGTGGGATGCTGAAGCTTCGGCCAGCTCCCTATCTGGAGAGACAGCCTGATTACCTGGATATACAGTATACTGCTGGATTGTTTTATGGATTTTTTAAGTTATCGAGCAGTAAAGGTTCTTGGGCTGATCACACATCTCTCGCTCTGTTGATTGTGGGATACCGGAGAAGGACCCCGTGACAACTTTTGCCTTGTACCTCACTTGGAACCACTCTCAGATAACTCCTATACTTTTAATGTTGAGCTGAAAAAAAAAAACAACTTTCCTTCCTTGCATAGTGTTCAAAGTATTTTTAGTGTTTTACCCTTCTACCTAGTTGAGCATTCTATTTTCTTTTAGGTCTATGACTTTATGTAATTAAAAACAGACTCGCTGAACCCTTCAAATCTCTAGGTAGATAAAATAGAAATAAAAAGAAAGGGAATATTGACCGCGTAAATTTGTGGATTGATTGCGATTTTTATTTTCTACGCATTTCTGGGCTCTCTGGCCCCTTCATTAGGAAAAATAATCACAGATGTACATCTGGATCAAAAATGGATCAGAAAAAAAACACACATTCTCAATGTAGCTGAATATTGCATTTGCATGTGGGTTGCTAATCCATTCAATCTGTACTAACAAAAGCTGGTGGAAGAAAAGAGAGAAAATAAAAGATGGCAGTTCAGAATTAGGAGATTACGTGATTCACCTGGGGAAATATCAACAGGAATTTCCTCTTCTTTTATTTGTCCAAGTTTCATATACATCTCCTCCTCTTCTGACTCATCAACAACTTCAACTTTAACATGAACCAGATTTTCTGCCTAAATGTGCAAGAAAAAACCCCCACTGGTTTCCATAGTTGAATACAAGCAAAAGGGATATAAGATTTAAAAAGCTATAAATGGAGCATATAGTGTTAGCTTATTTCCATTGTCATTTGATCTACCTCATAATCCTGTGAGACATTGTGATCCTCTTCTAGAATATCCTGGGAATGCAAAAAGATAAAAATCATTAAAAAAAAAAAAAAAAATCAAGCTGCTGACTGTTTTAATAATATTTAGTGAGACCTCTGCTTCATCTGTGTCATGATCCTGAGGAACAAAGTGATTTTGCTGTAAACAGTCCTGAGAATACAGAGGACTAGGACATCTCTCTGGAAGATTTATCTTATTGGATCCATCTGTAGGAAACGCAAGCATACTGAATGAATACATTGCTATTTAGTACATTTCTTAATGTAAGAAAAGTGTGATAGACCAATGTGTCAGATGTTGAATGATAATGTTGAATATTGCACAAAATCAACACTTCTTATGCATTTAAAAGGTGTTGTCCACTACTAGCAGAACCCCTTGTAATTCCACAAGTCACCCCAATGTAAAATAAAAATGCCTGTACACACCATCCGTGCTGAGCCGTTCCAGCAGTGTCAGCAATCACGTTTCCAGGGCTCACGTGATGCTGGGATATCACTCGAGCCCCACCTACAATCACCACCAGCTTCTCTCTCCCCGCCTTCAGACCAATGCGTTAATCGATAAGAAGATCCTGCAGCTGGCGCTCATTTCCTCTTGATAGTTCCTGTGCCTGAAGGCGGGGAGACAGAAGCTGGCAGTGATTGGAGGCGGAGCTCGAGTGACATCCCAACATCACGTGAGCCCTGGGAACGCTATTACTGACACCGCTGGAATGGCTCCAGCATAGGAAGAGAGTACAGGCTTTTTTTTACATGAGGGAGACACATGAAATTAGAAGGGGTTGTCCTAGTAATGGACAACCCATTTTATGTAGAAACAGAAATGTATTTGTTCTCCACCTCCTTTTCTCATTACTTTTTAAGTTATAACGTTAACGAATACATGAAATTTTAAATGGTGTAAAAGTCTAAATTACTTACAATGGAATTTGGTAATTAAATTTTCCAGAGCCACAACATCAAACAGAGAGGGATCTGCCCCACAAGGACAGGAACTTACTAAATGAAATGGCTTATCTGTACACCATATGTATTCAATATACCGTATATACATTTTCCACCACCAAACTTAAATACAACATTCTATACACCTACCAGCCATAAAAGAGTTCAGATTACCAGTGATAAGGGAGGGAATCACCACTCACAAGGTAGGGAATGTAAGGGTGCCGTCATGGCTCTGGAAAGACAACTATTTACCGGTAATTTGATTTTTCAAAGCCATGACAGCACCATACATGAGAGAGCTAATTCTTCCCCAGGAATAGGAAATCTACAGCAAAATAAAAGGGGGAAGAGGCACCTCTCCCCACTCCATGTGTTTTAGAGGATCCAAGGTAACTGCCTTATTAGTCAACATGATTATAATACAACATCTTATAAAAAAATCACTTATTCATGCAACACCCTTACACACTTGCGCATCACACAACCATCACCAAGATAGGGAGGGAATTAGAACGGTGCGGTCATGGCTCTGGAAATTCAAATTACCGGTAAGTAATTATCATCTTTTCCCTTCCCCAAGATAGCACCGTTGTGAGAGGATGAAATAGATAAGAACTACTAGGGTGGGACAACAGCAGAAAGAACTTTCATTCTAAAGGCAAGGCCTGAAAGAACCAGATCTAGTCTATAATGTCTAAAGTGGAAGGTGAACACCATACTGCTGCTCTGCATATCTGTTCCACAGATGCATTAGCCCTTACAGCCCAGTATGTGGTAATGACTCTGGTAGCGTGAGCCCTAACACCCAGTGGGGAATCTTGCCCCGGAGAAGAATATGAAAGTGAAATAGCCATACAAAGCCAATGAGCAATCGTGGATTTTGAGGCCTTTTTTCCCCTATCTCTCCCCTGAAAGGAGACAAAGACGGTTGAAGATTGTCGCCAAGGTTCTGAAACTTCTGAGTACTGAAGCAGATATCATCTGACATCCAGACAGTGAAAGGTTTGTTCTCACTGGGATTTGGGGTTTTCTCAAAAGGAAGGCAAGATTATCTCCTGGTTGCTGTGAAATTTGGTATTGACTTCGGCAAAAAAGCCTGATCAAGCTTCAAATTTACTCCACAATGGTGGTAAACAGAGAATTAATAGAGATGGCCTGGAGATCACAAACATGTCGAGCCGATGTAAGGGCAACCAGGAGGACAGTTTTAAGAATAAGAGCCTTCACAGATATAGAGGCAAGAGGCTCATAGGGTGCTGAAGTCAATGCATTTAACACTAAATTTAGATCCCAAGGGAGCTACCTTAGGTGTTTCCAGAGGTCTGGCTGCAAAAGAAGCCCTATTGAGCTTATGAATCCTATGGTGGTCAGCAAGTTTTTGATCAAACAATGCACCAAGGGCAGGGACTTGCACTTTCAGGGTACTAGTTAACAAACCCCTCTCCAACACTTTTTGAAAAAATTCAAGCACTTAACCCATGAAAGCCAACAAGTCCAAATGGTTGAAGTGTCACCCCGAGAATTCAAGGAACTTATTCCAAATTTTTGCATATTTATCTGAAGTCACCTTTTTCCTACTGGAGAGCATGGTGGTAACTAGGGGTCTTGAGAAACCCATTGCTAAAAGGAGTCCCCTTTAAAGTTCCAGGCAGTGAGATGGATTCTGTGAAACTGGATATGTACAACTGGGCCCTGGCACAGAAGATAGAGAACATCTGGCAGAATCCATGGATGAGAGATGGACATACGTTTGAGCCATGTGAACTATGCCCTCTTTGATAAAAGGGGGCAATTAGAATTACTTGAGCCTTGTTCACTCAAATTTTCTGCAAAACCATTTGGATCAATGGAAAGGCATAAGCTAGTTGAAACCCCAGTGATGTAGAAGTGCATTCACTCCCTCCGGAGCTTCTCTTGGGTTCAGGGAGTAAAATTTGTCTACCTAGCAGTTCTGACGAGTGGAGTACAGGTCTACATTCGGCACTCCTCAAGCGGCACAGATTTTTCCAAATATCTTCCAACTTAGGGACCGCTCACCTCAGAAAGTCTGCCACTATGCTGTCTGCTCCTTTTAGGTGTGTGCTGGACAGAGACTGCAGACTTTCTGCCAGCGTGAACAGCTGTCTGGCTTCTTCAATCAACAGCCCGAATCTTGTCCCCAGCCCCTCCAAGAATTTTTAAGTAGTAATAAGAATCTTTTAGATCTACCACAGCCATGTAGCAGAGTGAATACAGGAGCCAGACAGTCGACTTCAGTGTTTCCATCTTGAATTTTTCCACTTGCAGATAACGATTCAGGGCTTTCAAACTGAATACATCCTCAACGACCTGTCAGGTTTTGGCATGAGAAATAAGGTGCTGTAAAACCCGCTTCCTATTTCTTGTTCCAGTACTTTCAATAGTACTTTTTTTCGTATGAAGAGCAGGACTTCCTTCTCTAGAGCGTTCTGACTGCTCTTGGCGACACAGGTCAATACCATCTGCTAAGGTGGGAGAGCAGAAAAATTGAGCCGGAGACCTTCGGCAGCAAAGCCCACTAAATGGGCAAAAATCGTAGCTTTCATACCACTGGTAGCTTGCGCGTTATTGTGGCTTGGGAGAGGGTTTAAAGGGAGGTTTATTTAAGTGGAACCGTCTGTCCTTCCTCTTCTTCCATGGATGATCTTGCGTAATTTGGTCATCTGTTCGTCCTCGTCTGTCTCTACTACTTGCCCCCCGAAAGGACTGCTGGGATCTAGGGAAGGACGGAGGCAGAAGGTGTTTCATTTTGTCAGCAGCCTTCTCTAAAATGTCATCTAATCCCAATCCAGATAACTATCCCACAGAGTCATCCACTAGGAATCCTGCCGCCTTTTGCAATGCCGGAATCACTTCCAGGAGTTTCTCTCTTAGGGTATGTGCGCACTGGTCGGGTTAGGGCCGGATTAGGTGTGTAAACCGCCGGTCGGTTTACATAAATTTCATGTAAATTTATGTTAATCCAAACCGGCGTTTGGATTAACATTGAAACCTATGTAAACCGACACCCGCTGTGCACACAGCGGCGGTTTACACATGCTCATCCGTTGCTATCCCGCTGGGTTCCCAGCGGGTTAGCAAAGAATGAGCTTGTTCTATAATCCGGCCGGTTCTGCAGCGGTTGCAAGCAGAATCATGTACTGCTTCCAGCCGCCGCAACACCGCCGCCGCTAACCCGCCCGTCACCCGCCCGTCTCCCGCCGCACATACCCGACAGGAAGCCGGTGGACGGCTCCGGAGCTTCCTGTCGGGTCCCGCCCAGCCGCCGCCGCCACAAACCCGCCCACCGTGCGCACATACCCTTAGGGTACCTTTACACGCGACAACTTTTCTAGGAATTTCACTGGCAACTTACTGGTTGCAGTGAAATCATGGACACATTGTTTTATCTTGATGCGGTGTACAAATGGAACAATGTCTCCATGATTTCACTGCAACCAGTAAGTTGCCAGTAAAATTCCTAGAAAAGTTGCCGCGTGTAAAGGCACCTTTAGGCACTTATCTTTTATTTGGTCAATCAACTAATCTGGCCACTTATCATGGACCTCACTGTACAGGTGGCTGCTACTGCTGGTTTAAAGGATCACGCTTTCTAGCTTTTTTCTATCTAGGGGGTCTTTCAGAGAGCCTAGGTCCTCAAAAGGTAGACGTTTTAGCAATCCCGGCGTCTAGTGTAGGTGCTTTCTCCCAGTTTTCACAAATGTCATCATTAAAGAGGTATTTACACTTCATTGTTTGGTGAACCACCATTTTCTTAAACCGTTACTTCCATTCTTTTCTAATATGTGCTAGCAGGTTATCATGGAATGGAAAAACATTTTTTTCTCTTCAAGATTGCTAAACAGAGTCCTGAATAGACCTTTGTTCCTTAGTGGTTTCTACCTCCATTGATCTGACCAATTTTTACTAATTTATTAGTGTCATGCACCAAAAAATATGGGTGGCGATATTACTCATCTGAGGAACTGGAATCCAAATTTTCTGAAGGGGCTAATTCACCTGGTTCATCCTCGAAGCGGACATCTCGAGGGGAGTCTGTCTGCATTGGGTGCTGCACCACTAACCTGTGCAATTGTCCCTTTTAACTGTAGTTTTTACTTCATCCCTGATGAGTGTTCTAATGTTCTGAAACAGTGAAGGGGTTTCTTCGGCTACAGTTTTTTCTGCGCATGAGTAACACATCCGCTTCTCATACTGTCTGGGCAGAGCTTTACCACAAAGGGTGCAAACTTTTGTCTTCTGCTTAGAGGTCGCTTTTTTACCCTGAAATTGACACTCGCAGTCCCTGAGCAGCTTCCTCCACGCTAGGATGACACTGCGCCCAGTTGGTTGATCTACACCGCGGGCCCCAGCCTCCCCTGGACCGAAGCAATCATCTGAGAGAATTCCCACAGGAGGTAACGTATAGGTACTCCGTCTGCAGGAACAGGAAACCACACTGAGTGGGGAGAGGTGCCGCCCACCCTCTTATTTTGCTGTAGGTTTCCTGTTGCTTGGGGCAGATTCACTCTTTCACGTACGGTGCTGTCATGGGAAGGGAAAAATCCTATTACCAGTAAGTAATTTAGGCTTTTTCTTTCTCCACGACATCACCACCTGAGAGAATTACAGAGATTCTAAACCATATTAGGGGAAAATCACAACCTGAACCACCCTCCTTCCAAAGATAAGGTAATCAGAAGAAGGCAGATCTATCCTATAATACCTGTAGAAGATTGAGGGTGAAGCAAAGGTTGCCGCCTTACATATCGGGTCAATCAAAGCTGCCGCCTTCTCTGCCCAGGATGTAGCTACGGCACAGGTTGAAAGAGCTGTAATGCCTATTGGGTCGATTCATCCTAGGCCAAATACGCTAAGCAGATAGCTAGGTGGGTTAGGGAGGCTAAGGAACCATTGGAGACCCCTAATTCTTTTCTAGAGCCCTGAAAGGACACTCCATGATTTAGTTCTTTCTACATAGTCTACCAAGGCCCATCGCACACCTAAGGTGATGAATCTACTCTCTTCCATGTTATTGGTATTACCACAAAAGGAAGGTAGAAAGATTTCTCGACTCCCATGAAATTTGGAGGCCACATTTGGGAGATAGCCAGAGTCTGGTTCAAACACCACTTTATCCTGAAAAATTTGTAAAAAGGATGGGTCCACTGATAGGGAGTGTTTGTCACTAATTCTGCAAGCTGAAGTCAACACTACCAACAGAGTTGTATTTAATGTAAAGACCCTGATTGGTGCAAAATGCAAGGGGCTCAAAGGGGGCCCTGTCAGGGCATCTAACACTAGATTTAAGTCTCAAGGAGCAATGCTAGAGTTATATGAACAGGTCTACTCCTTTCACAGGCCCTGACGAATCTAGTAACCCACCTATTGCCTGGTAGATTGCATTATATAAGGTTCCCAGGGACGAAACTTGGACTTTCAAAGTACTAATGGATAACCCTAGCCTCAGCCTCTTCTGAAGAAATTCCAGAATGACAACTCCTAGAATTTTATTACCTAGTTGACATCACCATTAACCATAAGAACCATGGCCTCTTGGGCCAGAAACAGGGTTATTAGTATTATCCTCAACTAGTCTTCCATGATCTAAATACTACTGGAAGTAGTATTATAGGGGCAAATGCATGGCCTAGGCTCAAGTCTAAGACTACCTGAAAGGCGTTTACTACATGTGGTTTCTCCTCGGAATTCAGGGAGGCAAATCTCTTAACTTTCCTATTCTGGCTAGTAGCAAAGAGATCTCTGGCAGACCCCATAGGTCCACTATCTGATGGAAGACTGTGTGGCTCGGTGCGCTCTCCCTCAGCCTTAAACTGCAGCAGCTTAGAAAGTCTGCTTTGATATTTTCTTTCCATTTTATGTGTATGGCTGATAGTGATAATAGGTGCTTCTCCATCCACCTGAGAATTTCCCCAGCTATCAACATTAGGGACTCTGATCTTGTCCCCCCTGATAATTGATATAAGCCCCTACGGTCTGATTGTGTAATAGGATATGGATGTGGTGGTTTCGGAGCTCGGAGAGAAAGTACAGTAGTGCATACTTCACTGCTAGTAGCTTCTTCAAGTTGGAGGAGCTTTCCCTTTCTACTATGGATGATGTTCCCTGGGTTATACCCTCCCCAAGGTAAGCCTTTATTTTACAGGATTTATGTAATCTGGATTCCTGGGCTGAGAAATGGCAATAGAAATTTAATGTGGATAGATGTAAGGTCATGCACTTGGGCAGTGGAAATAAAATGTATGTTTATGTACTCAAATGTAGAACACACAGTAAAACGGTCACCGAAAGAGTCTTGGGTGTTTGGGTGGACAGCAAACTCAAATTTAGTGGCCAGTGCCAGGCAGCTGCTGCCGAGTCTAATAAAATAATGGTATGCATTAAAAGAGGCATAGATGCTCATGAGGAGAACATAGTTTTATCATTATACAAGTCGCTAATGTGACCACAGTTCTAGTCTACGGTGTCTAAGAAAGGCACAGCAGGTGCAGAGAAGAGCAACCAAGGTTATTAAAAGACGGGGTCGTCTAATACCAAGACAGGTTATTAAACTTGGGGTTAGTCAGTTTTGAGAAGCGAAGGCTTAGGGGTGATCTTATTGCAATCTATAAAATATATGAGGGGACAGTACAGAGACCTTACTAATGATCTTTTTACACTTAGGCCTGAAACAGGGACAAGGTGGCATCCTCTACGTATGGATGAAAAAAGGTTTAATCATAATCACAGACGTGGATTCTTTACTGTACGAGTAGCGAGACTATGAAACTCTCAGCTGCATGAGGCTGTAATGGGTGATTCACTACTAACATTTAAGAAGGGCCTGGATGCTTTGCTTGAAAAATATACTACTGGTTATGTATACTAGATTCTGTGATGGGGCATTGAACCAGGGTGGTAATATACTATAGGATTACTCAGGGATCTATTAGCAAATGGGAGCACAGACACACACTGGGACCAAATTTAAGGTGAACAAGTATTGTATTTAACACACGTGCCAGATATAATATGAAGTGCAGCAAATAAACAACTTAATCAAACAGGAATAACTGAAAGTCTTTAGGAAGTATACTAGCATGAAAACTTAAACAAGGCAGTCTCCGGAAATAATCCTCACAGGGAGAAGTCGATAGAGAAAATAGTCTTATAGCAAAATACACCCAGGGATCTGGCAATGGAACTCCACAGAAATATAAATCCAGAACTCAATTATACAGAGCAGCTTAATGTCCCTCATGTTCCAAATGTTCAGATCGCTGCATTTGCACAATAAACAACTGTAAATGCTAGCAGGGAACACTGGGCTTACATGCAACATGACTATATAAAATGTAGCAGAGTCTGGGAACACAGGACAGGCAGCAAGGAGCAGACGAGAAGCTGAAGACAGGCGAGATTGCAGTAATACAACTGAAGTTACTGAACAAGCTGAAGTGGATCTGCATGGAGTGGAGCAGACTAGTAAAACACCAGGTAGACAGAGATTCTCACTGAATACTCGAGAATGGCTAGACGGTAGGATGAGATTTATAAAGGCATAGAGGAGGATCACATGAAGCAGCGGAGGCAATTTTCAAAAGGACAAGAGGCACACAAAATGTCAATAGAAGATAAAAAGTCCTAACAAGGGGACTAGTCTGATTGCTGTATGGACTTGGGAAGAATTTCTCCCATCCCCCCATATGGAGCTTCGTGTTTGCCCCATGGAGTTTTCTTTTAAATTCCTTTGGATCAACATGTTACGTTATGGGTTGAACTAGATAGACTAATATTTTACCTTCAATCTTAAAAAATATGAAACTATTGTAGAGTGTCATAGCTGGGTTTCTTATAACCTTTGCGACCACCTCTGCAATTTTCTGTCTTTTCTCTTTTGGTGAGTAGCACGTTTGCCTCTCGGAGTCCAAGAGATTCTGTAGGAACTAGACTAGATTTTTTTCAGATTTAGTATCCACCTTAGCCCCTGTAAGGCATCCATGACCATTTGCAATCGGCTACTGCATTGACTTACTCAGCCACCCACAAATAGAAAATCATCCACTTATGGCATTACCATGGTCTCTTGCATTTGAAGATGTGCTGTCACTTCCACTATGACATTGGTAAATGTTCTTGGAGCCAGTGACAGACCGAACGGAAGTGTCCTGAACTGATAGTGTTTGTCCATCTTTAGAGCCACTCTTAAAGGGAACCTGTCACTTAGATTAAGCCCCCCAGACTATCACTACTTGTCCCTTCACCTTGCTATTACTACTCTAACTATCCCTTTCTCTGCTAAATCTGCCCTGTGACTGTGTAAGAAAATGTATTTCTAACTTACATGGGCGTATGTTAATGATCCTGGTGGCTACCGCTGCTAGCCCCCCTGGGCGTCCTCTCTGTGTCCCTGTTGCCACCTCCTGCACGCCCCTATGAGCATGCTATTGTAATCAAAATGCGCGCTCCCCTAGCCAGGCTCGGTCGCCAGAACGCATCATTTCCGGAGCCGCAGCAACCCGCTATTTTCCTTAGCAGCGGGTCCACGCGAAGCTCCAGAACATCCGCTGCTAAGGTAAATAGCAGGTTGCTATGGCCCCATGGCTCCAGAAATGATGCGTTCTGCATCATAACAGGAAGGCTGCAAAGCAGAGCAGACCGAGCCTGGCTGGGGGAGCGCGCATTTTGATTACAATAGCACGCCCATAGGGGCGTGCAAGAGACAGCAGGAGGCGGCGACAGGGACACAAAGAGGACGCCAAGGGGGGCTAGCAAAGGTAGCCCCCCGGATCATTAACATACGCCCATGTAAGTTAGAAATACATTATCTTACACAGTCACAGGGCAAATTTAGCAGACAGAGGGATAGTTAGAGTAGTAATAGCAAGGTGCAGGGACAGGTAGTGATAGCCTGGGGGGCTTAATCTAGGTGACCGGTTTGCTTTAAATATTTCTGATCTTCGTAAATTAGCAGGTGGTAATATGTTATATGACCAAATTAGACCTAACATTCTGGATAGAGGAATTTTATAGCCAACTGTTTTATTTCCTCTTGAAATGGACAGTACTTCAGGAAAACTGCTTATATGAGAAACTTACTGGATTTTCATGCTTGATATCACACATCCATTCGGATTGAATTTAAGACGCGATGTAATGTTTAATTACTAATACCCGATTTATCTTTTGTAATATGTGCTGACACACCGTGTATCATTAGAACAGTTACATTTATACCATCTATATATAATGGATTTAGAAGTGACTGTTTTAACAATATTGTCTAATATGAAGTTATGTATTTACGGTGTATTATTTGCTAATGCATGGTTACTACTGATTAATTACATTGTATATCTGACAATTTCTGCCTATTTAAGTAACATTTTTACATGTTTGCCTTTTTTTTGCTGTATTTTCTGTACCCTATTTAAACAACATAGTTTTAGATCTACCGTATATACTAGTGTATAAGCCGACCCGTGTCGGTATATACAGCAGCCCCAGTGGTAGTATACAGAAGCCCCAGAGGTATATACAGCAGCCCCAGTGGTAGTATACAGCAGCCCCAGAGGTATATACAGCAGCCCCAGTGGTAGTATACAGCAGCAGCCCCATTGGTAGTATACAGCAGCAGCCCCAATGGTAAATACAGGCCCCCCCCTTACTGCCGCAATCCTGTAAAAGAATACATCAGTATACTTATCCCTGCCGCTGTCCCGCCGCCGCCATCGCCATCGCGCTCCTCCAGCTTCATCCAGCGTCTTCCGGCTTCCTCCTCTGGCGCGCAGACAATGACGTCATTGCCTGCGCCCACCGGAGGAGGCCGGAAGAAGCCGAAGGAGCGCGATGGCGGTGCGGGGGGGGGGGGCCTTTATACTGATGGGGGCGGGCGGCCTGTGTACTGTATACAGTGTATACAGTATACAGTGACTTGCGTATAAGCTGAGGGGGGACTTTTCAGCCCAATTTTTAGGCTGAAAAACTCGGCTTATACGCAAGTATATACGGTATATTGTTTTTCTTTTTTTTTCCCATTTTATAAGCGAAACTACTGAAAGATTAATTGTACCACATGAAATGCTTTTTTATTTATGTTTTTTTCTGCACTTTTTATGTTTGCTTTTCTTTTAAAGTAAATCATTGTACATATTTATACATATTTTTTGTCACTTTTTATCATTTGCTTGCACTTCCTACAAAGTGTGGACCTCGACATTGCAATTAGGCAAATTAATTAAAAACCACTGCGGGAATTGGTAGTGGGCTATTTGCCCTGCCTATAAAGCATTTGTCTGAGTCCACATTTTCAGGCTTGATAAAGGACTCTATTCGAAACGTGTCGTCTGCAATGCTTCCTGCCCCATTTAATGCATGTTGATTGAGTATCAGCATATGCTCTAAATTGGGAGCCTGATGAACATTCAATAAATGTTCTTGCATATTCAAGTCCGGGAGCTGGACCACTTATTCCACTTATCCTTGTACTCTTGTGGCTTCAGGACACAGGCCTGTGCACACCGGGACTCCCGTGGTGAGCTGATTACCCAAGCTTGTTGATTACTTCAGGAATCTGTTTACCTTCTTTAAGTTTAGAATTATCCTGTAGGAGCAATCCAGTTGCCTTATGAGGAAAAGGGGAGAATAAAATCCTTGTTGCCGTTCTTCCTTCGCCATTTCTATTAACACACATTTCTGCACAAATTCGAGTACCTCTGGCTCCAAGGCCTGTTGTTGATCAGAGGAATTCCTAATAGGGGTTAGAACAAAGGATGTGGGAGAAGGTCTAAGAGACTACAGTTTTATGCCTGACCTTATTAACTCCAGGAACCATCAACTGGTTGAAATTCTAGCCCAGGCCTGGAGGAAGAGGGAAAGCCTTCTCCTTACAGAGTTTTTAATCTCACTGAGATGATCTCTTACCACTGAACATAAATCCCTTTGCCTTTGTTGTTTTTCTGTTCCTACTTCTCTCATGTCTGTCAGGTCCTCCTGACCATATGTTTTCTTCCGGAAAGATCTCCGGTAGTCCGAAACAGAAAAATTAGGCAAAGCTTTTTTCTTATCCCCTGCCTTAGTTAAGATATCATCAAGGACAGGGCTGAACAGGTAATCACAATCGAATGGATATCTCATCCCCACCAGAGCCTGCAATATCTGCTTCAGTCACCAGGCACTGCTGTATTCACCCTGTAGGTGGTGCTGGTGATAGAGACACAGATTCCCTGAAAATCACTGGCTCCACACATCCATTAAGGTTAGAGTGGCTCGGACCTGTTATACTTCAGTCTAACAGAGTGGAGGTGTATGTGTACTGCCCAGCTGAGGTCATTAACTCCTAAACTTCAACTTATTGGAGAGCACCACACCCTACTAATACCTTCAGCTTTATACTGCAAGCTATCAGAAATAGCTTTTGCTTTCCCTGGCTAGTGTCCTGCCTTGTATTGCAGTTTTCTTGTTTTACCTCAGCCTGTTATTTTGGATGCTTCTTCTGCCTCACAATTTTATACCTTGCTACCAACTCAGTTTTGACCCGGCTCAGACTACGCTATCGCATCCTGATTTTGTCCTTTTTTGACCTCCTTACTTTGACCCTGCTTGGTGACTTTCCTGTCCATGGACTGCAGCCCTTCCATAGGTAGCATCTCCTGGACCCCGTTAATCCCTGTAAAGGAGTTAAAGGATATCAGGGTTTCTCGGTGTTCTGCTAACAGAGCAGCTTGTGCCTAGTCTGAGATACCCTTTTTGAGCCTGGAGCCTCAGAAGGACATCAGAATGGAATGGCACACAATTTTGATTGTGCATCCCACCTCCAGCATTTGAGCTACAAGGCTCTAAGAGCAACATTGGATAGCTCCGCAAATCTGGCTGCGAGCCCTACTGAATCTGCCGAGGCATCAGCTAGAAAAGCCACTCCCCCATGGAAAAGAAGATGATGTCAGAATCTTGTCCCATGGCACTTTATTTCTGATTTGTTCTTCTAACTGATCCATCCAAACCAGCATAGGTCTGGCCATGCATGTTGCTGAAATGGCTGGTTTTAACGCCTGTCAATGACTCCAATTCACGCTTGAGGTATTTCTCCACCTTTCTGTTAAATGGCTCCCTTAAGAGCCCCATGTCCTCAAATGAGGACCTATTAGATGATTTTGCCAAAGACAGATCCACTTTAAGGACTTTACACCAGGACAACAATTGTTCATCATCAAAGGGGTACTTCCCCTTGAACGAAAAGGGCAAGAAACCTCTGCTATCCGGTTTCACCCACCCCTTCTTAATAAGGCCTCGTATCGCATCATTTATTGCAGAACTATGTTGTTTCCTCTGAGATAGACCTCCAAACACGATATCTTGGGTTGATTTAGGGTCTTTCACTTCTGTGACACCCATGGTGGCCCTTACTGCTTTCACCAATCTGTCCATGTTTTCCATGGTAAAGCACGACCCACCTCCATCAAAAGAAGAAGACAATAAAGAAGACATTGAAGTTCCTAAATCTGCATCACTTTCAGACTTATCAGAATCCATTGCATTGGATGAAACCAATTCTGTCCTAGTCTTCTCCCTCGTACTCCTATTTTTACGAACTGATGATTTGAGGGAACTCATGACCTCTGTTCTAATGACCGATCTTAAGTCCATGGAGAAGCTTGGAGATTCCTCCCGTACTGTCTTGCTGTATACATTCCGCACATAATCTCTTCTGCCAGGGACTCTGGTAAACCTTGAATGCAAAGAGCACATTCTCTATTTTTTGCCTTAGCCATACACTTCCTAGGCTTCTAATAACAATATAGAAAGAAAAAGAGGGGGGATTTAGCTTCCCAGTTGACATTCACAAAGCTCATTTATGATCTGAAATTTTGTTATAAGGGTACTGGATCGAGAGGCGGAGGTGACTTATCCACATGATGTTCCCTTGAAGCTGTGGATCCACCATAATCCAATCCACTCCGCTGAGTGGCCTTACTAAACACTTGGAGCGACTGCCACTGCTGCACCTGACCTGAAGAACACCGAAGCATAATGCTCTTCGGGCAGTCAACCCCATCTTTTTAAATGAGGGATTGGCCCACAGCAAGCCCTTCTGGTCAGCGGTGTCTCTGGATTACCCCCAGGAAGTAATTCAAATATTTCCGTGGTAAAGGATGCTTTAACCGGAACACACATGCACAGTCCGGGCTTCCTAATGCTGGCACAGGTACTACAGAGCGCCCCATGACTCGTGCCCTGCACAAACCCAGGTTCGGAGAGCATGAGAGGCCCTGTATCATCAGAACATGCCCTTCAGGCCTCTCACGCTGCATCCACATGACTAGATGGCAGTTCCACACGGACCACAGAGTCACCATCACCATATTACATGAAAGCAGAGCCTCACTTGGACCATGCTTACAGAGCTTTTGCATCTCCCAGGTCTGCTGTCCTTACAGGCTCCGCACAGATGATGTCTGGGCTCAAGTAATCCCCTTTATCTGTAGGTTCACTACAAGGGCATGAAACTGACCGATATGGGGGGAAAAGGTGCAGACCTTTTATTCTGTAGGCTCCTGTATGTGGGGTGGATCCCTCGCTCAGGTGGTGCTGTCACAGGGAAAGGAAAACATTGATAAAATTGTTGCCTGCAAATGTGACAAGGAAATGTTGCAAACTGAGCAAACGTTTGAGTGAACACAATGATATCCATCTCATATTGTTTCTATGAAATAATCAGATGATGAATCAAATTGATTTTTCCTTTACTATTATTGTCAACTCTTACCCGGTGATATGAGAGGCTGGTGGTTCTCCATCATGACATCCTTGTACAAATCCATGTGTCCTTCTATATACTCCCACTCCTCCATGGAGAAATGGACAGTGACATCCTGACATCTTATAGGAACCTGACACACAATGATACAGTCATCATCCAGACACTACAGGGTTGATTCATCAAAGCTTTTATGCCACAAAAGTGTTGTAAAAGCTTTGAAAAGTCACACTATTTTTAGTGCAATGCTTAATTACCCAAAATTTTAACAGTACTTTGGATCGGCTCTTGGAGAAGGGCAGGGCTTGGGAGTGGCTGTGGCGTGGTCACATCCATCCGATTTAAGAAAAAAAAGTGCCATTTTTTATGACTGAAATGCTACTCCGGTCATTTATGGCATGGGGCACACCATTCAGAAGAGGCACTAAATTCATTATGTGGTGTATGCATCTTAATGAATTCGGCACCTCTTCCACTCTATCTAGACTAGCAAAGCAGCAACGTGTGCTATGCGCCAGTCTTGATTAATTGGCCCAGTCATCACTTGTGTTATGGTGTAATGTCCCAGTATTCCCAGCAGTGCTCACCTCTCCAGTCAGCAGCTCAATTATCTTGTTGGTGAGGTCTAGGAACTTCTGAACATTGTATCTCTCAGGTATCAGTGAGTGAGGAGGAGAATCTGTAATTGGACTCTGGGTTCTGTTCCATCCCCCTAAGACAAAATGATGGCTGTTTGGGGTAACCTTCTCTCCAGATTTCTTTTTCACTACTGTGCAACTCTGTGTATGGAGATAGACACATATTGATTAATATCATATACATTTCCAAAACCCATCATCACTCCAGTGATGTTCCAGGTGTTTTAACAACTAGTAATGCTCTAGAATATAATGGTGTATTATGGTGATCACATGAGCTGTGCCTCCACCCTTGGGTGCGGATGTAACTAATTCATCCCACCTCATTCCCAACCACATCTCCATTTTCATCCCAGCCCTCACCCACCTCTTCAACCTATCACTTACCACTGGCGCCTTCCCCTCGGCCTTCAAACACGCCCTAATCACGCCCATCCTTAAAAAACCCTCCCTCGACCCTACCTCTGTTGCCAACTATCGCCCAATATCTCTTCTCCCATTCTCCTCTAAGCTACTCGAACAGCACGTCCACTCCGAACTGTCCTCTCACCTCTCCTCCTGCTCCCACTTCGACCGCCTACAGTCCGGCTTCTGACCCCTCCACTCCACCGAAACAGCCCTGACCAAAGTCACCAATGACCTACTTGCCGCCAAGAACAAACGCCACTACTCCATCCTCCTCCTCCTTGACCTGTCCGCCGCCTTCGACACGGTTGACCACTCCCTTCTTCTCCCTCGGCATCACCCACCTTGCCCTCTCTTGGATCTCCTCATACCTAGCAGACCGGACCTTCAGTGTCTCCCACTCCCACACCTCCTCCTCGCCCTACCCCCTTTCTGTCGGAGTCCCCCAAGGTTCGGTCCTGGGACCACTACTTTTCTCCATATACACTCTTGGCCTAGGGCAACTCATTGAGTCCCACGGCCTGCAGTACCACCTCTACGCCGATGACACTCAAATCTACTTGTCCGGCCCCGACATCACCTCCCTACTCTCCAAAATCCCACAATGCCTTTCCGCCATCTCATCCTTTTTCTCTGCTCACTTCCTTAAACTCAACATGGACAAAACTGAATTCATAGTCTTCCCCCCAAGAAATTCCCCCCCACTTCCCAACCTATCCATCTGTGTCAATGACTGCGCCCTCTCCCCAGTCTCCCAAGCCAAGTGCCTCGGGGTAATCCTTGACTCCTCCCTATTCTCCAAGCCCCACATCGAAGCCATCTCCACATCCCTCCGGCTCCAGCTTAGAAACATCTCACGGATCCGCTCCTTCCTTAACCACGACACCGCTAAAAAATACTTATTCATGCCTTTATCATCTCCTGCCTTGACTACTGCAACCTCCTTCTCACTGGCCTCCTATCCAACTCCCTCACACCTCTCCAATCTATCCTCAGTTCCGCTGCCCGACTAATCCATCTGTCCCCCCGCTACTCCCCTGTCTCCCTCCTCTGCCAAGCCCTTCACTGGCTCCCCACCTCCAAGAGATCCCAGTTCAAAACACTAACCATGGCATACAAAGCGATACACAACCTGTCCCCACCATACATCTCCACCCTGGTCTCCCGATACCTACCCTCACGCAACCTCCGTTCCTCCCAAGAACTCCTCTTTTGCTCCCCTCGTCTCCTCCTCGCACAACCGCGTTCAGGACTTCGCCCGGGCATCTGCTTTACTCTGGAACTCCCTGACCAAACACGTCAGACACTCTCCTACCCTGAGAAGCTTCAAGTGTCACCTGAAGACTCACCTATTCCGTCAAGCCTACAACCTGCCATGAGACCCAGGTGACCGCCTGTAACTGACACTCCCCCAGCCTACTGTATCCCCACCCGCCCCTTGTATACTGTGAGCCCTTGTGGACAGGGTCCCCTCCCCTCCTGTACCTGTATGTCCTGATTATCTAGAGTTATTGTAATTGTGCTAGTCTCCCCTATCCTCATGTAAAGCGCCATGGAACATAATGGAGCTATATAAATAAATAATAATAATTCATTAAATGCCACTGATAATAGCGACTGCAGCAACTAAGCGGTGAGACGATGGAAAGGATTGTTAAGCAATATTATGCAATTCAACCATGGATTTTAGGAATTTGTTTTTACAGCATTCAATCTAGTGGTAAAGGTTTACTGGAAACATGATTCTCTAGGTCAGAACCATTAGAAAAATACCAAATGTGCATACAATTTTTTTTATTTAAGTTGTGAAAAAAATATATTTATTTTTTAGCATTTCTTGAGCTGTGTAAAAGACCTGTTAATTGCTTGGCGAACTCACCGTTTTATTGATAATTTGAGGTACATAATGTTTTGATCACTTTCTATTAAATTTTATTTTTTTTAAGTGGTGATCAAAGAACGCCACTCTAGTGTTTTTGTTAAAAAAAAAATCTGTTTCCAATGAAGGGCTTAAACACCATTAACAGTAATTCCATCTACATACATACCGTATTTGCCAGTGTGCGATGTAACCCTATCCCATAATGCATGGCAGCATTAGCACTTTCAGTTGCACAGGCGCAGTTCGTGGCCGCATTGGCCTCAAACTGCACCTCCGCTAGTGACATACAGGTCACTGCTATTCCACCGGGAGATCTGACCTCCCGATGGCGAAAGAGGAGCGTCGGCCAGCTTTAAATCTGCCAATGCTGCGCTGCTCAGCTGATTGGACACACGCTGATTGACTTATTTTTAGTCTGACATAATTCTCAGAATCTCTCACCTCTCCAATTAGCAGACAGATCATTTCCAGTGTTAGGTTCAAGATCATGTTGTTCGTTATATGCTCATCCATGTCCATCCTCATTGTTTAGAGGAGGAAGCTGAGAACAAGACCTCTTCAGGAAAGGTTCTGGATAGTAAGAAAAAAAATTATACTTATATTATTATTAGCTGACCCATACGTTATAATAAAACTTTTCACTGAATAGAAATTATGACACAACATTTATGAGACGTACAATACGTGCCTAGTCAAAATACACAAGCAGCTGGAGAGTTATACAAGTATAGGATGCATCCCTAACACCAAGCCACAGCACTATGAGTTTTACATAATTTGCATTTTATTGCATGAAATACCAACTATTTGATACAACAGAATAACAGAACTTAATATTTGTTTGCAATTACAGAGGTCAATCGTTTCTTGTAGTTCTTGACCACATTTACACAGACTGCAGCAGGGATTTTGGCCCATTTTCCATACAGATCTTCTCCAGATCTTTCAGGTTTCAGGGCCGTCGCTAGGAAACCTTGGATTTCAGCTCCCTCCAAAGATTTTCTATTTGGTTCAGGTCTGGAGACTAGCTAAGGGCCCTTTCACATCAGCGTTTTTCGTAATTCGCGGCAGATGCGGTGAAAAAACCGCATCTGCCGCGTTTGCCGCATAACCGTTCCACTTGCGGCGCGGTTGCGTTTTTTCCCATAGGAAGTATAGGGGGACTTGCGGCAGATGCGGCAAGTGCGGTTTTGCACTTGCGGCAGGTGCGGCAGCGAAAAAAACCGCGGCTGACCGCGGTTTTTTTCGCTGCCGCACCTGCCGCAAGTGCAAAACCGCACTTGCCGCATCTGCCGCAAAGTCCCCCTATACTTCCTATGGGAAAAACCGCAACCGCGCCGCAAGTGGAACGGTTATGCGCCAAACGCGGCAGATGCGGTTTTTTCACCGCATCTGCCGCGAATTACGAAAAACGCTGATGTGAAAGGGCCCTACGCCATTCCACAACCTTGAAATGCTTCTCACGGAGCCACTCCTTACTTATCCTGGCTGTGTGTATCAGGTCATTGTCATGCAGAAAGACCCATCCTCAATGCTTTTACTGAGTGAAGAAGCTTGTATCTCCTGCTACATTAACCCATCCATCCTCCCTTCAATACGATGCAGATGTCCTGTCCATTTGCAGAAAAAAAATCTCCAAACTACGATGTTGATGTCCCCATGCCTTATGGTTGAGACAGCGTTCTTAGGGTTTTACTTATCCTTTTTCCTCTAAACACACTAGAGTTGATACCAAACACTTCTATTTTCGTCTTATCTGACCACATGACTTTCTTCTACGCCCACTCTGAATCATTCAGATGGTCAGTCTTCAAAACATGCCTGGACATGCGTTGATGTGAGCAGTTGGACATTGTGTGCATTGCAGGATTTTAATTCATGACCGCATAGTGTATTACTAAAGGTATTCTTAGGGACTGTGGATCCAGGTCTCTTCATGCCATTGAGTAGGTCATCCCGTGTAGTTCTGACCCGATTCCTGACCTTCTCGTATTCATCCTAACTCCACGAAGAGAGATCGTGCATGGAGCCCCATACTGAGGAAGACTGACAGCCATCTTGTGTTTCTTCTATTTTCTAATAATCATGCGAACAGTGGATCCCTTCTCACCAAGCTGCTTGCAAATTGTTCTGAAGCCCATTCCAGGGTTGTGCAGGTCTACAACTTTGTCCCAGGTGTTCGGAGACAGCTCTTTGGTCTTCGTCCTGGTGGAAAGGTTGGAGTGTCATTGATTGTGTGGACAGTTGTCTTTGTTTACAGGTAAAGGGTTCACAAACTTGCAATTAATACAAGTAAAGAGTGCAAAGTAGGAAGTCTTCTTTAAATAGGACCTGTCGCCCCCTGGTGCATGGCAAACTAAATGCAGCACTGAATGCAGCATGTCTGCTGCATCCAGGGAAGGGGTCCCCCATGTCTCTAGACGCCCATGTAAGCTTTAAAAAAGACTTTAGAGACCTTATAGTCAAGAGGTCCAGTGGGTCGGATCTGATTATGCGGTCCTCGCTGCTGGCACAGCCCTTCTGCCTCCTCCTTGTGTGTTCCACCCCCTTTATGTGTCTGCTGCCACCACCTCTTGTTCTGGGTCTGCCCTCCTCTTCTGCTCCTGCTCCTTGTGACGTCAGGAGCAGAAGAGGAGGGCAGACCCAGCAGAAGGTGGTTTCTAAAGTCTTCTTTTAAAGCTTAAGCTTACAGGGGGGCTAGAGACATGGGGAACCCCTTCCCTGAATGCAGTAGACATGCTGCATTCAGTGCTGCATTTAGTTTGCCAGGCACCAGGGGGTGACAGGTCTTCTTTAAGAAAATCTAACAGGTCAGGGAGAGACAGAATTATTGCTTGTTGGTAGGTGAATACATACTTTTTTCATGCAATAAAAAGCAATTTCATTACAAAAAGAAAAAAAAAAAAATCATGCAATGTGATTTTATGGATTTTTTTTAGATTCTGTCTCTCAAAGTTAAAGTTTACGTATGGTAAAAATTACAGATCACTCCTTTCTTTGTAGGTGGGAAAACTTACAAAATTGGTAGTATAGCAAATACTCAATGTATTTTTCGGACCATAAGACGCACTTTTCCCCCCAAATTGTGGGGGAAAGTGGGGGTATGTCTTATGGTCCATATATACAGACCTGTGCTGACTGTGTGGCTGTGCTGGGGGGAGCAGTGGAACTGGAGTAGGCTAGTGCGGGTTATAGAGGCAGCCTGTGGTCACGTGGGCCTGTTCATTAGGCTCATGTAATATTCATCCCCCTGTCCATCACCTCAGCGCTGAAGCTGGCGCAGAGAGGTGGGCGGGGGACAGCAGATATTACATGTACTGAACCCCCTCATCCTGGATATGGCCCCCCTGCTGGAGTACACACAAAAATAATAAAAAATGTTAATTCACCCTTCGTAGCTCCCTGCCTGCAGCATCGCCGTCTTCCTATCTGTGCCTGGCATCGGATCATGTGACCGGGGCACACACTAACATTATTGCTGTGCGCCCTGGTCACATGATCCGATGCCCTGGGACACAGGAATACAGCAATGCTGCAGGCAGGGAGCTATATAGGGTGCGTTAACATCATTTATTATTTATGTGTGTTCTCCAGCAGTGAAGCCATACAGTGTGACAAGGGGGGGCCATGACCAGGATGTAAGGGCTATATCCAGGATAAGGGGACTATGTACCAGGATTGGGGGGGGGGGGGGGAATATCCAGTACGGAGAAGCTATGTACCAGAATAAGGGGGCTATGTACCAGGATGGGGAGGGCCATATCCAGCATGAGGAGGCTATGTATCAGGATTCAGGATAAGGGGACTATGTACCTGGATAAGGGGGATCATATATTACCTGGAAGGTGCCCAGGATGGGGACATTACTCTCATAACAGTGTCAGCTGCAGATTCTCCCCCTCCTCATAAACAATGCAATGTAACCATATTTTTTTCTCAATTTTTTCCCCTATATTCCTCCTCTAAAATCTGGGTGTGTTTTATGGTCCGATGCACACTATAGTCCGAAAAATACGGTATATTCCCTACTGTACCTTTCCAACAGCACATTTAGTGTCTCCCACTTCCAGACAACCTCATCATCCCACCCTCTCTCCGCTGGTGTCCCTGAAGGCTTTGTCCTGGAACCCTTATTCTTCTCAATCTATACCTTTGGCTTTGACAACTCAAAGTCCCATGGCTACCAGCACTATCTATACGCTGATAACACTCAGGTCTACCTCTGTAACCCAGACATCCTCCTCTGCTGTCCAGAATCCTGAAGTGTCTATCGGCCATATCCTTTTTCCCCTCTCAGTTCCTAAAGCGCAATGTGAACAAACCAAACTGCTCATTTTCCCCCCATCTCACTTATCTCCCCTACCTGATCTATTACAATAAAGGATACCTCGCTCTCCCCAGTACCTGATCTTTCAAGCCACACATCTAAGCTCTCACCACCTCCAACTCAAAAATATTTCCAGAATCCATCCTTTCAACTTCCAATCTACAAAAATGCTAGTGCATTGCCTCCTCATCTTCTGCCTTGACTATGCCACCATCCTCCTCTGTGGCCTCCCTGCTAATACTCTCGCACCTCTCCAGTCCATCCTTAAAATGAATCAGTCACCACATTTGACCTATCTAAACTAGTAATACAGTGACACCTTGGTTTTCGTCGACTTTAGATATCGTCGTTCGGTTGCGTCGATTTGAATGAAAATCGTGTCTTGGTTTTCGTCGATTTCGGTCCGTACATCACTACTAATTTAGCCATAAAAATGAGATTCCCCTTACAAAAAAATAAAACGTACACCCCTCTCTCCCCTCCTCGGCATATCCCACACACCAAAAATGTTTTGTTTTGTTTTTTATTAAAAAAAAGCTCACACGTTTATTTTTTTCTGTAAATTAGTGTTTCATATTCCTTTTACAGTCATTTCTGAGGGATTCTATCATTAACACTGCTATCTTTATACCCTATGAAATGTTTTTTTTGTAGGTCTTTTTCAGTGTTTTGAACCAATTAATTCATTTAACATTGATCCCTATGGAAATCGTTGCCTCGATGTTTGTCGATTACGGTTTTCGTCGATAGTTAGACAGATTATCGACGTAAACCAAGGTATCACTGTATAGGCATCTGTGACGAAATGGACCCTTTAATATATAATGTAGGAGGATTTCTTATTCATCCAGACATATCATATTGCATTTTGGTTTGTAAACTTGTAATGGCCAAGGAGAATTTCTTACAGTATTGTCATAGATTTCTGTGGTTAAAGTTTAGCTTGGTAATGTAATTATCTAACCTGTTTGTCATTGAAGGCCAGAGAACTTAATTATGCTAATCATCCATTGTCTATTACCCTGTGAATGTTGATTGAGTCTCCAGCCACTATTGTGTTAATGTCATGGTTTGCAGACTGATTGTCTCAAACTAACATACCATTGTATCACTGCTAGCAATTGGATCAGCATTTGGATTGCAATAGGACTAAAATATGTTAAATGAGGATTGGAGTTCAGCCAATGAAAAGACTGTGTTATTGCACCAATCATGACGTCCCCAATATCCTACAATGAGGGCTGAGGGTATATAAGGAGGACTGTTCACTTTGACCAGCAGATTGGAGATTGAAGTTTGGAGTTATATTCTGTCTAGTGGCCTCAGTCTAGGGATTTTCGGTCCCGGCTAGAGGTCACTGGATTGGATACAGGCAGCTAATCTAGGGTCTTCGGATCCGGTTAGCGAGCCATAACCCTAGGCCTAGGCATTTCGGTGCCGACCAAGGGGATCAGAACACGGACTAAAGAACCACAAGGACTTCAGTATCGGATTATAGGATTCGGCTGTGATAGACTGCTTAAGGACAAGGAAGCAACCCAGGTTGGGACGATACAGTCACCTGGCTACAGACTTTGCGGTGCTGCATTCTAAACCCTGGTGAGCCAGCGGAAGGGTGAGACTCTGTCGCCTGTTACATGTTGTGTTTTGCTTGGTTATGCGTTATATGCTGTTAACTGTTTGGGGATCCAATAAAGCCTTAATATTGTGATTCCCTCACCCGTGTTGTCTGAGTAGTGTTACGCCCATGGTTAAGGAGCTCGGGCGTTTCAGTTAGGGATGAGCCCTGGTCCACCTGTCTTTGTAAAGGCGGCTGGGCCTGCGGACGAGAGCGCCCACTGACCCCCGGGTCTCCACAATTGGTGGCAGCGGTGGGATACTACTCAGCCTGGTTTATTCCAGGGGAGCTGCAGGGGACTGGTGTTCGTGGACACCGTCCAAGGGCTCAACAACCAGGGGGCATATAAGCATACCCAGCAGGCCATAGGTGAGGCATTCAGGTTTCGGACGTTGCCATGTCCAACCCCACCAGCTCAGTCATGGGACAAGGGCCGGAGAGGAGATACGGCAGCAGCAGTAAATGGATGCTACAGGATCTGTGCCAGAGGAGAAATATTGAATACAGGAACGCTGACACTCGGTCGGCTTTGATTCAGAAATTGGTCCATTGGGACACCCAGAATGATGGTGAGGATGATGAGGACCCCGCCGACGTGGTACCAGAGGATGTAAGTTGTGCACCACATCATGGATCCAGTGAATATCGTGAAATCACCAGGTCCACAGCAGTCCAAATCAAGGAGAGCTTGGCCGCATTGGGGCCAAAAGCCTCAAGAGAAGAGAGGGCTTGGGTTCTGGGAAATATTTTAGGAATTCCAGCTCACCAACTGCTACCCCCAGCCGCTCGAGTAGGATTATTCCGCTACCCATTAGAAGCCCCATCAGGACAAAGGTATGCAGACAGGATACGTGACTTGCCCAATCCACAGCGCTGTTATACGTGTGGACGTCTTGGACATATGGACAAAGATTGTCGCCAACATCGGGGCCCCATGCCTGGAGCTCATCGGCCAGCACCGCCAGTCCAGGTCAGTGACGTCCAAGTCCCGGGACAACAAGAAACTGATTCTGTCCACATCCTGGTAAGCCCAGCTATTGTTTCTCCAGACCCTGTACCCTGTTCCCAATTAACCATCTCCCTGGCTGAGGGTCAGTGCTCAGACATCCCTTCGGAAGGTGTGCAGCTAGCCGAGGCGAACGACCAGGGAGAGGACAAGTTGGAGCTTACAGACAGTGACCCTACACCTGTTATTTTGGAGCCTGAGCAGGGAGAGGACAAGTTGGAGTTTACGGACAAGGTCCCTATCCCTGTTGCTTTGGGAACTGACCAGGAAGAGGTCGATGTGGAGCTTATAGACTGTGACCCTACACCTGCTATTGTGGGAACTGACCAGGAAGAGGTCGATGTGGAGCTTATAGACTGTGACCCTACACCTGCTATTGTGGAAACTTACCTGGAAGAAGTCAATGTGGATCTTAAAGACAGCATCCCCACCCCTGTTAGTTTGGAGCCTGAGCAGGGAGAGGACAATTTGGAGTTTATGGACAATGTCCCTATCCCTGTTGCTTTGGAGACTGACCAGGAAGAGCTTGATGTGGGATTTGTGAGCAGCTTCCCCACACCTGTTGTTTCAGGGGCTAACCAGGAGGAGGTTGAAGTGGGGCTCATGGATGGCCCCCCCACATCTGTTGTTTTGCAAGCTGACCCAGGACAAGGACTATCCAGCCAGTGTGTCACAGCCATCACCATCATCCAGGAAGCCAAGCAGCACCCTGATGTAGATCTTGTTACCCCACCTTCAGAGGATAATTCATGTTCCCAGCCCCCATCATTCTCCTCTGAGCCATCAACAGTGAGTAAAGACACCCAGAATGTTGTCATGGACTGGGGGGGAATTGATGGCCAGAAGTTTATGGGAGCCCAACCCTTGAATCCCATTTTATTGCTTATCCACAATATGTCTGCCCATCCTGGGGGAGGTAATCTGGGGGAGGTATATAGATGGAAGCCTCGATTGCTGTTTTCTCCATTAAAAAAGACAATGCCGCCCAGAGGAGAAGGATGACCAGAGACTGATCACATCAGACTGCCCTGTCTGGCTAAATAAGAAGGGGAGGAATGTGACGAAATGGACCCTTTAATATATAATGTAGGAGGATTTCTTATTCATCCAGACATATCATGTTGCATTTTGGTTTGTAAACTTGTAATGGCCAAGGAGAATTTCTTACAGTATTGTCATAGATTTCTGTGGTTAAAGTTTAGCTTGGTAATGTAATTATCTAACCTGTTTGTCATTGAAGGCCAGAGAACTTAATTATGCTAATCATCCATTGTCTATTACCCTGTGAATGTTGATTGAGTCTCCAGCCACTATTGTGTTAATGTCATGGTTTGCAGACTGATTGTCTCAAACTAACATACCATTGTATCACTGCTAGCAATTGGATCAGCATTTGGATTGCAATAGGACTAAAATATGTTAAATGAGGATTGGAGTTCAGCCAATGAAAAGACTGTGTTATTGCACCAATCATGACGTCCCCAATATCCTACAATGAGGGCTGAGGGTATATAAGGAGGACTGTTCACTTTGACCAGCAGATTGGAGATTGAAGTTTGGAGTTATATTCTGTCTAGTGGCCTCAGTCTAGGGATTTTCGGTCCCGGCTAGAGGTCACTGGATTGGATACAGGCAGCTAATCTAGGGTCTTCGGATCCGGTTAGCGAGCCATAACCCTAGGCCTAGGCATTTCGGTGCCGACCAAGGGGATCAGAACACGGACTAAAGAACCACAAGGACTTCAGTATCGGATTATAGGATTCGGCTGTGATAGACTGCTTAAGGACAAGGAAGCAACCCAGGTTGGGACGATACAGTCACCTGGCTACAGACTTTGCGGTGCTGCATTCTAAACCCTGGTGAGCCAGCGGAAGGTGAGATTCTGTCGCCTGTTACATGTTGTGTTTTGCTTGGTTATGCGTTATATGCTGTTAACTGTTTGGGGATCCAATAAAGCCTTGATATTGTGATTCCCTGACCCTGTGTTGTCTGAGTAGTGTTCCGCCCACGGTTAAGGAGCTCGGGCGTTCAGTTGGGGATGAGCCCTGGTCCACGTTGTCTTTGTAAAGGCGGCTGGGCCTGCGGACGAGAGCACCCACTGACCCCCGGGTCTCCACAGCATCCAATTTTGAAAATAAACATACCTGTAAGGCTACGTTCACACATTGCGCATTTTAGAGCGTTTTTTTACGATCGCTTTTCAAAAATGCGCAATGTGCCTTGTGTCTGCTGGCAAAGTGAATGTGAAATTCACTTTGCCGTACAGACAGTGCGTAATTTTACACAGCGCTTTTATGGGAAAAAGTGCCGGCGTAAAAAGAATGACCATGTCAATACTTTACGCAGCAGCTCCCGCACTTTTTCCCATAGGGGCCGGCGCTGCTGGATCTGATGTCACAGAGGGTGAGGAAGATTCCTGTTCCTCCTCCCCTCTGTGACATGTGTGATCACCCCATTTGGGTTTTGCAATGTATTAATATACATTTTGAAAGACCCGATTACTTACCGGTAATCTTGTTTTATGGAGACACGACAGCACCCAGAGAGAGAGGGGATCTGCCCCCAGGGACAGGAAATCTACAGATAAAAAGGGGCGGTCCCACTCACCTCCTCAGTTGTGTTACACAGACCGAGAGGAACCGCTAATTAGTACAAGTTCAAATCAGACAAATTCATGAAACATCACCACCACACATGTGACAAACAGAAGGTCAAGCCATGACCTTGATGAAACAGATGATAAGTTAAGCCTACAGTGGTCATAGAAAGTAGAAGGTGAGGACCAGGTTGCAGCCTTAAATATCAACTCAATAGATACATCAGCCTGTTCTGCCCAGGAGGAAGCCATCGCCCTAGTGGAATGGGCCTGAACACCGTCTGGAGGAGGCACTCCCATAGCTTGATAAGCCAAGCAAATAGCGTCTCTGATCCATCGGGTCAAGGTACTCTTTGAGACTCCAGACCCATTCTTCTGGTCCTGGAAGGAGACAAACAGAGCCCTACACTTCCTCCCTGCCAGAGTCATATCAATGTAGGAGAGGACGGCTCGTCTAACATTGAGCGTATGAAACTTCTGTTTGGCAGGGTAACCGGGTCAGGATAAAAGGAGGGCAGAATGGTCTCCTGACTGCGGTGAAACTTAGAAACTACCTTTGGCAGGTAAGATGGATCAGGTTTCAGCACTAACTTATCAGGAAAGACTGAGAAGAACGGAGGGTCTATGGAGAGTGCCTGAATGTCACTAACTCGGCGTGCAGAGGCAAGGGCAACTAACAAAGCTGTCTTAAGGGAAAGAACCTTCAGAAAGGAAGAGTCTAATGGTTCAAACGGAGAACTAGTAAGCGCCTCCAGAACCAAGTTCAGGTCCCAAGGAGGCACACTGGCAATGTGAACCGGAGCGCTGCGTTCACAAGCAAAAATAAAACCTAGCAATCCACCTATCCCCCGCAACATTAGTCCCATACAAGGCTCCCAAGGCAGGCACCTGAACTTTAAGAGTACTAACTGACAACCCCAATTCCCTTCCCCATTGGGAGAAATTCCAGAATAGCCTGGGTAGAGACCACCGCAGAAAAAGGGGCAGTGTGAAAAGACAAAAACTTACGCCAAACTCTACAGTAGATAGTAGAAGTAGATGGCTTCCTACTCAGGTGAAGGGTAGAAACCAGACCATACGACAACCCCCTGGATGTTAATAACCGCCTCTCAAATTCCACGCCGTCAAGTGTAGACTGTGTACTTGAGGGTGACGGAGTGGATCCTGAGACAGTAGAGTCGGGGTCGACGGCAGAATCCACGGATCCGACAGGAAGATGGCTCGGAGCCAGGAAAGCTATGGTCTCTTCGGCCAGAAAGGAGCAATGAGAATGACCCTCGCCCCTTCCTCCCTGATTTTCCTGATCACTAATGGAAGAAAGGACATCGGAAGAAAGGCATATGCGAGATGGAAATTCCAAGAGGCATGGAGAAAATCCACCACATCCAGACAGTCCCCGATATTGAGGGAGGCAAATTTTTCGACTTGATGATTCGCCCTGGTGGCGAACAGGTCGATGTCCAAGAGACCCCACAGGCACACAATCTGCAGGAACACTCGTCTGCTCAATGTCCATTCGCCCTGACGCAGAGTATGCAGACTCAGGAAATCCGCCGTGGAATTGTCCGTCCCTTAGATATGAAGGGCTGTGAGGGACAGAAGATGACGTTCGGCCAGACGGAGAATCGTTGATGCAGTAGACATCAGGGGCTGTGATCGCGTACTGCCTTGATGATTGATATACGCGACAAGTCATATTGTTCGTCATGACTCTGATGTGCTGATGTTTCAACTGTGGGAGAAAGTGAAGCAAAGCCTGAAGGATCGCTTTTAGTTCCCGGACATTAGAAGAATCATCCCCATCTTGGACCGACCACTGACCTTGGTCCCACAGGGACCCCAGACGGGCACCTAACCCGTCAGGACTAGCATCCGTAACCACTATCTGAGACAGGGAAACCACCCACGGAACACCCCTAGAGAGGTTAATTGGATTCAGTAACCAAGAAAGGGAAGCAATGACCCCCAAAAGGAAAGGGAACTGTCTAGGGACCCCTGCAAAACCTCCTCAGCGCAGATAATCTCCTGCTGAAGACATCTGGTGTGGAACTGAGCCCATAACGCCGCCAGAATACAAGAGGTCAAAGACCCTAACAAGATATAGAAAAAACTTTGCACACGAAAAAAAGGAAAAAGAATTTGCTTTATTCCAATGGCATTTATTGAGATTGAGGCAAGAGACTTGTATCATATTTTCGGCATTTATTCATGCCTTATTCATAATCTCTTCAAACGTTATTCTTCTGAACAAAGTATATGATACAGCACTTCAGTATCAAATGACAAATATCATGTACATTTGTTATAATTCTTTATCCATAAATGGGTTTATGTTGATGAATAACGTATATATGCAAAAATATATTGCAATCTGAGAGTCCTCAGTGGTTGATACCTTTTAATGGCTAACTGAAAAGATGGTAAACATAGCAAGCTTTCGAGATGACTCAGGTCTCTTCTTCAGGCTGATAATGACACAAATTCTGAAGACACATACATTTATACATAAGCAATAGAGGAAAAAAAAAAAAAAAAAAAAAAAGAAGGGGAAAGAAGAGAACAGAAAAAAAAAATGGCAAAAAACAGTGTTATATGCTCTGGTGGATATGACAGGTGACGCAAAGCAGAGTCGGGTAGGGAGGGGTGGAGGCGCAGGGACACAGAAAGCAGACTTCTAAGATAAGCGGAACCAATGTATTAGGTGGATGGTTAGTAACCCATGGAGACCTGAAATTACCGTATATACTCGCGTATAAGCCGAGTTTTTCAGCCCAAAAATTGGGCTGAAAAGTCTCCCCTCGGCTTATACGCGAGTATATACGGTATATTAAAAAAAAAAAAAAATCTCAAGGGGTAGTACACAGCAGCCCCAGGCCCCCCTCACTTTTTGGCGCCCCCACCTCAGGATGCCCCCCCCCCCCCCCCCGCACGCAGCGCTGCGCTCATACATTACCAGCCTGTCAGCTGTCATCCTCCGGTGGCGGATCGCGGCTCCCGGCTCCGGCTTCCATCTTCTTCTGTGTCTTCCTGCATGTCACATGACCGGCCGGCGTCGCGATGACGTCATCGCTATGAGCCCCGGTCACAATGCAGGAAGACACAGAAGAAGATGGAAGCCGGAGCCGGGAGCCGCGATCCGCCACCGGAGGATGACAGCTGACAGGCTGGTAATGTATGAGCGCAGCGCTGCGTGCGGGGGGGGGGGGCATCCTGAGGTGGGGGCGCCAAAAAGTGAGGGGGGCCTGGGGCTGCTGTATACTACCCCTGGGGCTGCTGTGTACTACCCCTGGGGCTGCTGTATACACCCCTGGGGCTGCTGTGTATATACCCCTGGGGCTGCTGTGTATATACCCCTGGGGCTGCTGTGTATATACCCCTGGGGCTGCTGTGTATATACCCCTGGGGCTGCTGTGTATATACCCCTGGGGCTGCTGTGTATATACCCCTGGGGCTGCTGTGTACTACCCCTGGGGCTGCTGTGTATATACCCCTGGGGCTGCTGTGTATATACCCCTGGGGCTGCTGTGTATATACCCCTGGGGCTGCTGTGTATATACCCCTGGGGCTGCTGTGTATATACCCCTGGGGCTGCTGTGTATATACCCCTGGGGCTGCTGTGTATATACCCCTGGGGCTGCTGTGTATATACCCCTGGGGCTGCTGTGTATATACCCCTAGGGCTGCTGTGTATATACCCCTGGGGCTGCTGTTTATATACCCCTGGGGCTGCTGTGTACACCCCTGGGGCTGCTGTGTACACCCCTGGGGCTGCTGTGTATACCCTTTAGGGCTGCTGTATATACCCTTTAGGGCTGCTGTATATACCTTTTAGGGCTGCTGTATATACCTTTTAGGGCTGCTGTATACTACCACTGGGGAGGCTGCTGTATACTACCACTGGGGAGGCCTGTATACCACACTGCTGGGGGCTGTATTCCTGTGCTGGGGTCCACCCTCGGCTTATACACGAGTCAATAGGTTTTCCCAGGTTTTGGGGGCAAAAGTAGGGGGGTCGGCTTATACACGGGTCGGCTTATACACGAGTATATACGGTACTTAGTTAAGTTCTGGAGAGCAGACTAAGTGAGAGAGTTCACAGAAGTGCCAGGAGTTCATCTAATTGTGTTATCAACCTTTCGGATTACAAACCCAACAAGTTGGAACTTTCTGTGCTTTCTAGGGGACTCTCCTTTTGTCCTACTAAAGCTCTGGATAAAATTGAACTGTGCAGCGACATGGAGGATTACTTCAGGAGATTACGCCTAAGGGAATTTTTCAGCGACAAAGAGGATTCCGAACTCAACTGGGCCGAAGGAACAAGGATCCCGACAACCAAAAAGAAAAGGTCAGACTGGACTCCTGATCTTAAGCGTAACTCACACTTGAACAACTATATAGACACTTTCAGACATTTGGTAAAATCCACTATTTTAGATACACACAAGAGTCCACCATCCAATATCAATGCCCAGGAGAGAAGGGCCGTACGGTCCTTGAAAACCAACAAAGAAATCATCATTAAACCTGCAGACAAGGGCGGTGCAATAGTCATGATGAACAAATCTGACTACCTGAAGGAAGCAAACAGACAACTGACGGACACACGTTACTACAAGAAATTGCAGTCTGACCCCACACAGGACTATTACAAGGAATTAAAAAAGCTGGTTTCTTGTCTACCTGACGTATCTGTAATGGTACCTTTACACGCCGCCACAACAGGATGCATACAACCCGCTACAGGCTACAAATGTAGCTTGTCGCGCCAATATCGCCCGTAGTAGCGGCGTCTGAAGACGGGACGACACAGCCGGCTACAGATACCTCTGTATCCGTGCACTGCCCATAAACATATGGCAACATCGCCGATTGTAGCGAGCTGTATCGGCGTGTAAAGAAGGAACAGAAGGGAACTCTGGACACCCGGCGATGTAGCTGGAATGTAGCTAAGGCGTGACCCAGGCTCCGGGATACCACGCCCCTTCAGCAATCATTGGAGGAAGCTCCTTCGTTGCGATTGGTTGTCGCTGCACAGGGCGGCATATTTAAGAAGCTGACCAGTCACACTACGCTATTGCTCGAGCGTCATGTATTAATCAGCCTCCTGCGCTGGCTGGCCAATCATGGTATTATTGCTTTGTCCTATCAGCGTACGGACGTCTCGTAATCCACAATTGTGGCACGCCTATGTGCTGTCCCTCCTGCCCCAGGTCCGCCCATATTAGCTTGTTATTGCGGTGTGTAAATGAGGTACGCTGAGCTACAGACGGCTACTTGCGACACCCGGCGATGTAGCTAGCTGTAGATGTAGCATAGCGTAGCGCACCTTGTGGCAGCGTGTAAAGGAGATGCGATTACCGTTTGTAACCGTTTGGCCGTGCTCGTGCACGTGAAGTTGCCGTTGGTATCCATCCTGTTGTGGCGGCGTGTAAAGGTACCATAAGAGCTGATGACCTTCTACCAGTAAATCCAACAACAGGCACATTCTACATGCTTCCCAAAATTCACAAACCAGGAAATCCAGGGAGACCAATCATTTCATGTGTGGGCACCCTCACCGAACAAATTTCTGGGTGGATAGAGGGTGTTCTCAAACCCCTGGTAAAAAAGAGACACCCAGCTACATTCAGGACACAACTGACCTATTGAATAAACTGTCAGCAATAGGTGCTCTACCAGAAGGAACCATCCTCGCCACCATGGATGTGGAATCTTTGTACAGCAACATCCCACACCAGGATGGATTAAATGCCTGCAAAACCTTCCTGGAGAACACAGGGATTGATGCTGACTCTGTGGTAGAACTCACAAAATTCATCCTCACGCACAATTACTTTAGATTTGACGACAACATATATTTACAGGAGACTGGGACAGCAATGGGGAGCAAAATGGCACCACAATATGCAAACCTTTTCATGGCCAAGCTTGAAGGTGACTTTTTATCCTCTTGCCCTATCAGGCCTCTGGCCTACTACCGTTATATTGATGACATCTTGATCATCTGGACGGAGTCTGAGCAACAGCTGAAGACGTTCCACGAACACTTTAATCAATTTCACCCCACCATTAACTTAACACTCAACTACTCCTGCACTGAAGTCAGCTTTCTGGACACCATCATTAAGCTACAGAACAATGAATTAGAGACATCCTTGTACCGGAAACCAATTGACCGTCCAACATATCTCCGATGGGACAGCTTTCATCCAAAGCACATAAAAAACTCTATTGTGTACAGCCAGGCCATCAGATACAATCAGATATGTTCCAACCCTACAGACAGAGACAATCACCTTGAGGACCTCAGAAAGACCTTTTTGAACCAGGGCTACCATCCAAGAACAATCGAGAACCAGATTACAAGAGCCACCAGAATATCAAGGAATCATCTCCTACATTACAGAACTAGAGAAGAAAACAACAGAGTTCCTCTTGTAGTCACCTACAATCCAAGTCTGGAGGTGCTAAGAGGAGCCGCACGGAAACTGCAACCACTCCTACAAAAAGATGCCCGACTAAAATCAATATTTCCGGATCCCCCACTCTTGTGTTTTAGACAACCTCCGAATCTAAAAAACATCATTGTGAGAAGCGCCCTGTCCTCTCCAGCAACAACAGGAACCTTTCCCTGCAACCAGAGAAAGTGCAAAACCTGTTCATCTATAATGATAACTAACAAATAAGGATTCCTGGGACAGATCAGGACTACAAGATCCCAGGTAACTTCAGCTGCACTACAAGCAATGTGGTGTATTTAATCATATGTACCAAATGCCCAACAGGTGGCATGTACGTAGGCGAGACCGGATTACAATTCAGAACAAGAATGAATTCTCATCGCCACTCAATAAAAGAAAAGCGTATGGATCTACCTGTAGCAAAGCATTTTTGCAGCTCTGAGCACAACACTGAATCCGATATGAGGCTGCTCATCTTAAAGAGTGACTTCAAATCTCAGAGAGAGAGAAGAATTTGGGAATACAAATTGATAACAACCTTCAACACACTCGAAACCGGATTAAATATTTCACATGGATTTATGGGATTCTATGTAAAATGAACGGACATTTGGGGATAGCAGATTCATGCATTTTATATATAAAATGAAAGTGCATTTGGAGACAGCTTGCTACACACTGAAATCGTAGGACAATGAACTCCTGGCACTTCTGTGAACTCTCTCACTTAGGCTACTTTCACACTACGATTTTTGTAAAATCCGATGCTGTCCGATATAAATCAGACAGCATCGGATTCTTCTAATGCCTGGAATCGGGTGCCAAATAGGCATCCGATTCCGACAGAAAATAGGATGCCCGCCCTCCTGTCAGATCGCTCCCTGAGAGCTGTCAGTCTCTCCCCCGGTCCTCTTCTTTATCCCCTGTGTCTCCCCTCTTGGCCCCCTGTCCTCTCCTCTTATCGCCCGGTCCTCCCCTCTTGGCCCCCGGTCCTTTCCTCTTATCCCCCTTGGTCTTCCCCTTTGGCCCCCGGTCCTGTGTCTCCCCTCTTGGCCCCCGGTCTGTGTCTCACCTCTTGGCCCCCGGTCCTCTCATCCCCTGTGTCTCCCCTCTTGGCCCCCGGTCCTCCTATGCGTCCTCCTCCTCTCCCTCTCTTGTCCTCCTCCTCTTGTCCTCCTCCTCTTGTCCTCCCCTCTCCTTCTCTCCTTTCTCACCTGTCCACGACTCCTGCACGGTCCCGCGCGTCTCCGGTGCCTTGCTGTTCTGTCTCAGTGCTGCCAGGACCTCTCGTGATGTCACAATCACATGACTGCCGGCTATTGGTTCCTGGCAGTCATGTGATTGTGACATCACGGCAGGTCTTATCAGCACAGACAGCAAGATACCTGGAGACACCGGAGACGCCGGGAGACGACGTGGGCCTCGTGGACAGGTGAGCATAGGTTTGTTTTTTTTATTAACCCCTTAATTTACTTTTAGGAGCTATTTTAGTGTACTGAGCATGCTCAGTACACTAAAATCGGTCCGAGGAGACATCACATGTTTTCTCGGACCCTGCTCCATAGGGCCCCATGCTAAATTGATCGGGTCGGATCGGATGTGCACTAAATGCCATCCGATCTGGTCCGATCCGAATCTGTCAGATTTTATTTTCGGTGCAAAAATCGGAGCAAGCTCCGATTTTTGCACCGATAAAAAAATCGGACAGATTCGGATCGGACCAAATCGGATGGCATTTAGTGCACATCCGATTCGGTCCGATGCCCATAGGCCTGCATGGGGTCCGAAAATCGTCCGATGCTGTCCGATTTTTATCGGACAGCATCGGAACGAAAAAATCGTTATGTGAAAGCAGCCTTAGTCTGCTCTCCAGAACTTAACTAAGTAATTTCAGGTCTCCATGGGTTACTAACCATCCACCTAATACATTGGTTCCGCTTATCTTAGAAGTCTGCTTTCTGTGTCCCTGCTCCTCCACCCCTCCCTACCCGACTCTGCTTTGCGTCACCTGTCATATCCACCAGAGCATATAACACTGTTTTGCCATTTTTTTTTTCTGTTCTCTTCTTTCCCCTTTTTTTTTTTTTTTTTTTTCCTCTATTGCTTATGTATAAATGTATGTGTCTTCAGAATTTGTGTCATTATCAGCCTGAAGAAGAGACCTGAGTCGTCTCGAAAGCTTGCTATGTTTACCATCTTTTCAGTTAGCCATTAAAAGGTATCAACCACTGAGGACTCTCAGATTGCAATATATTTTTCTATCTACTGGCTAACACGGTATAAATATTCTTTACCGTATATATGCAATATCTCCTATTCATCAACATTTGATACATTTACAGTTTCCTTTGCACCGAAGCAGCATACCGTGAGGCACTCGATATATAAAAGTGTTACAAAAAAGACCCTAACAAGGAAATAGCTGATCGCAAGGACATGCAAGGATGGCCAACTGCAAAACCTACCTTGGCGAGTACCACCTGCTTCCTGTCATCCGGCAAAAAGCACAGCTGACTGACAGAATCAAGGTGCAGACCCAAGAAGGATTGACAAGTCAGAGGAACCATCCTAGACTTTTCCCAATTGGTCAACCAGCCCGTACTCTGCAAAAAAGAACTGGTCCGTGATAGGCGATGTCTGCACTGAGAAGCTGAATTGCCCACTATCAAAAAATTATCAAGATACAGCACAATAAGAATATCTTCATGACACAAAAAGCCATTACCTCCGACATCACTTTGGTGAATATATGCGAGGCCAAATGACATTGCTGCAAACTGAAAATGCCGAAGCCGACCTTCGAACATGAGTGCCGCACGGAGGAACTTCTGATGGTTGGGATGAATCGCCAGATGGTAATAAGCAAATCCAGAACTACCAAAAAACACCTAGGAAATAAGACCTTAATGGCAGATTTAATTGGCTCCATCTTGAAACAAGAAAACAGCAAAAAAAGTGTTCAAACGCTTCAAGTTAATAATAGTGCGGAAGGAACCATCAGGTTTAGGAACCAGGAATAAAGGGGAGTAAACTCCCTGTCCCTCCTGGTCCCCCAGGACCTCCAACAAGACCTATTTCTCTAACAAACTCCGAACCTCCAATTCCAGTGCATGCTGCTGCAAAGGGGACGGAGGGGAAGTCCGGAGGAAAAACCTCAAAGTCAAACCTCAGACCAGAAGACACTATATTCAGGATCCAAACGCTGGAAGTAATAGTCTGCGATTCTGCGGAAAAAACACGTAACCTGCTCCCAACAGGTGGGGCAGAACTAACGGAATTTATTATCCCTCTTTGAAGAGGAACCAAAAAGGGCACCTTTGGACTTCGATGCCTTGTTGTCCCATCGGTTACTGTCCTTATAGGGCTTCTTCTGACCGAAAGACCTGCGCTTGAACGCCCTCCTGTAGGATGGAAGAGATGCATTAGGGAATCCAGTCTTCCTTTCTGCTGCTTTGGCAAGGAGATCATCTAAGGCTTTTGTCCAGATAGATGAGCGGCACTCGTGCTTCTTAGATAATTCCGACTTTATTCATCGTAGTTGCATGTTACAGGGAAAAGTGCTTATGGGGAGGGAGAGGCTGGAGGCGACGGTAGCCGTTTTGCGGAGACTTCCGCTTCTACGGGCTCATCTAAGGCTTTGCCAAACAGGTACTCACCTTCGGGGCGGACTGGCCCAGGTGGCAGGGGGGCAAGTGCCCCCTGGGCTGGTGGTATAGCCCACTTGTAGGGCCGCCCCCCTAAAGGAATGGGCCGTCCGGAGGCCGCGGCTATGCAGACGGCGGCCGACACGGTGAGTGAGCGGTTCGAAATCACTGACAGCCTGACAGCACCCCCCCCCGGTCGTGAATCAACAGGAAGGGACAAACTCTCAGAAGCTGAAGCGACCGCTGCGTCTACTTTAGGGATCTTAGACCAAGCCAAGAATTCCTCATCCTCAAAGGGATTGGAGGATGAAGGAAGCGACCCTCGGCACTCATCCTTGTCCCACTCCCGCTGAATGGCATCCTTGAATGCAGAACTGACCGGAAAGGAACGTCGCTTCTTCTTTGAAAGGCCACCAAACAATGTCCTATGATGATTTAACCTCTTTAGAGTCAGAAATTCCCATAGTAACGCGGACAGATTTGACTAAATTATCCATACTATCCAACGGAAAACAGGACCTGCCCTCCTCCTCAGATGATGATGAAGAGGAAGAATCTGTACTAACCTGAACGCTTTCAGACTCAGACACGACAAGGGACAAGTCTGATTTAGACTTCTTATGTCGCTCAGAATGGTTCTGCAGAGAGAAGGACTGCAATTCCTCCCTAATCATGGCACGGATATCTGTCACAGAAGATTCTTCCTGCAAGCTTGTGGCAATACAGGATTGGCACAGGCGTTTTGAATAGTTATCAGGTAGAAGCTGGGGACACAGAGCACATTGCTGGTGTTTCACCTTCTTAACTTTCTTAGCCTAAAGGGCCTGTCACACGCGTCAATATCGCCTGCACGATATCGGCTGCACGTGACGTTGCAGCGATATTGACGCGTGTGACATACTGAATCAACCATAAATCGCTGGTTGATGATCGCCAGGTTTTAGAATCAGTCCTAAAACCTGGCGATTGTCGCCCGGTGGACACGCAGCATCGCTGCGTGTGACACCGGGAGCGAGCGATATTCCAGCTCCCAGCGCCTGTCACAAGCGCTGGGAGCTGGTATCCAAGGTACACTGCGGGTAACTAGGCAGCGCGCGCTGCCTAGATACCCGACGTGTACCTTAGTTACCAGCCTCCTCCGCTCACCCGGTGAGCGGAGGAGGCTGGTAACTAAGGTACACGTCGGGTATCTAGGCAGCGCGCGCTGCCTAGTTACCCGCAGTGTACCTTGGAGACCAGGCTGCTCCCGCTTCCAGCAGGCTGGCAGCGGGAGCAGGACATCGTGGAAACGATATTTAAATCGTTTCCATGATGTCACTGGTCAATTGATCGCTGGTGAGTCTGTCTGTGTGACAGCTCACCAGCGATCAGCCGTCAATGTCGTCAGCGATCAGATCGCTGACGACATTGACGCGTGTGACAGGACCTTAAGAGAGGGATACAGACAGGGATGACATCAGAAAAAAATAGGCCGAGCCTGCATTCAACCAGTAACGCTGAAAACCCCATGTACCGGTCCCGGAGGTGGAGGTCCAGCCTGAGTAGTAGACAGATCCGTCCTGGTCCTCTCACTCCTGTCTGTGGAGCTCTTATCTCCGGAGCGACCACTGGTCTTGATCTTGCTGGTGTGCACCTCTTCTCCCAGAGGGCGCCCCTCTGAAGCCCCTGGAAAGGACATGATCGGCCGCCAGACTGCGCCTGCACGCCTGCTTTTACATCTCCTCCCCCGGGCACACCTTCCCCGGAAGTGGTTATGACGTAACTTCCGGGTCAGAGCGCAGAGAGACACTGCGCATGCGCACTGCTTCCACCGCCAAACCCGCTGGAGGAGCCTGTGGGACAGCAGGTGCCAGAAACCAGCGCCCCCCTCACCACAGCTCCCCCGCGCGCCACAACAGGAGCCCGGCGATACACAGCGCTCCCGTGCTCACCATGCGTCAGGGTGGCCTCCCCCAGAGCTGACAGCACGGACTCCTCAGACGAAGGGAGAGCCTGACACAGGACTTCCCAACGCTGCTTCTGAAGCACCAGGCCCTGTCGTTCACAATGGAGACTGCATAGAAACGGATTGGACCCAGGTAAGCCCATCTTCATGCTTGCTGCAGGTCCAATCAGGGACAGGAAACCAACTGAGGAGGCGAGGGGGACCGCCCCTTTTTATCTGTAGATTTCCTGTCCCTGGGGGCAGATCCCGTCTCTCTGTGGGTGCTGTCGTGACGATGGGAAAACCCAAATTAAAGCAAACCAAATGTGTTAAAAATAATAAAAAATTTAATACTTACCCTCCGACGGGTGTTCGTGGAGCCGGGAGTCGAGCCAAGCACACATATGGAGCTGCCAGGACCTTCAGTGACATCATGGGCGCTGATTGACCGCTCGTGGTCATGTGATGTGTGCGTCATTTGACGTCACATATCACATGACTGCAAGCGGCCAATCAGCACCTATGATGTCACGGAAGGTCCTGGCAGCTAGTCTCAGCTTCGGATAACCCAAACAGTCCGTTGGAAGGGTAGGTATACATTGTTTATTATTTTTAATACCTCTGCCTTACTTTTATTAAGATTTTGCAGTGTATATTAATACACTGCGAAATCAAACAGGGGCCGTCACACATGTCACAGAGGGGAGGAGGAACCAGGATTCTTCCTCCCCTCTGTGACATCACTTCTCCGCTGCACGTAAAAGAACGCGGTGTGTGAATACACTGAGTTTTTTTACGGCGCTTTTTAGTGCGGTCGCGTTTTGCAAAAAAGCGCAATGTGTATACGTAGTCTAAGATTTATATCAGATGCCTTGGTGTGGAGAAATGATCTTTAATCACTTTATATAAATGAGCTGTTCCAGGCTATGGGGTGGGGGATAAGAGATACTGCCTGGAAGAAAACTCTGCCTCAAATGCTTATTCTAAATAAAATGGAGAGTTACCGGTTGAGACAAGTTACTGACACAGCACAGAACTTAATTTTGACTTCTTGCAAGCACATTTTTTGCAGCTCTGCTGTACTGGAATAATGTTGCAGCACTGTCTGGCTGCTTTCACATCACTTTTTTTTGCACATCCGTGGTGTTCCTTGAATTTTAAGGAGCACACGGACAGGCACGGCTCTGTGCCAACAGATGCCACTGATGCCCACGGATCTGTTTCCACGGATCCATCATCAGTAGCAGAGATGGGGCTGTACCTTCCTTCTGAGCATGCACAGTACAGCAAATCGGATCCGTTTTGCGGATCAGATTTGACGGATCCGTTTTGATCTGTCACCCTAGCGCTCCATGTTATTTGAAATGGACAGCAACGGATCCGTTTGTCCAATTTTTTCAAGGCAGGCCAAAATAGGAGCAGGCTCCAATTTTGGGGACGGAAAAAATGTGACACAAATGGATCCATCACAAAACTGACATAATCGGATGCCAATAAGGATCAATCTGTGCCCATAGGGATACATGGAGACCAAATCAGATCCATGGCTATCAGTTTTACAACGGATAGACACAGATGAACAGAAATCTTGATGTGAAAGCAGCCTAGGATGGAAGCTGAAAGACCCTGCAGATGTATCACTAAGGCCGGTTTCACACTAGCGTTCGGCTCCGCTGCGTATGCAGCGGGCAAATGCGTGCGGCAATGCCTCCACCGTGCATCCCTATGTTTAACATGGCAACACATGGTGTATGTGGTTGCCTGCGGATGCACGAGTTTGCGTCTGCATGCATTGTTTCTTGGAGCACAGAAATGCAACCAGATCCGGGAAACGATCCTGTTTTCCAGGATTCAGCGACATAGACTCCCATGTTATGTGCGCCGGATCGCCTCGGATTAGTTTGTCCGTTTTTTTCACCAGAGGCTAAAATCGGTGCAGTATCCGATTTCGAGGCCAGGAACAAACAAGACAGAAACGAATTCGGGATTGAATTGACAGAATTCAGCGACTTAAAGAACAAGGCAGCACTCACCGGTATGTGCAAGGTGGTCTTTTAATCCGGATTGTCAAGGATAGACAGGGTGCAGGTGTGATACCAATGTGATAAGAATGGTGTGTGGATGTGGATAGAATAGGTAATCATAATTAAAATAGTGACCACAGGCATTATCATTCAATGTTCAATAAATGATCAGTTCTTGGTGGATATACAAACAGGGTCTCTTATGCCACTTATGTTGAAATCATGAGCTGAGCTGAATTTAAACCACATCCTCTGACAAGGAAACAGATGGGGGTATTGCACAGGAAAGAAGTGAATATCATGTCGTTGGTGGTCACGTCCTAAAAAAACGCTGGATCATGCCATCAGCACGTGATCAGATATTGAAAGTATAAATTGAAGTCACATTCAGAGAAAGGGGAGGAGAACCTTTCCAGAGTCCAACATGTATGGATGTCTCTGTGATGCATGCCGTGATCCCTTCTCGCTGATCGTGACTTCACCGATGAAGAAGGTGATGCAGCTACAATACACGGTAATATATATTGATGCTTATTCGCTATAATTAAGTCTAGGTATAATTGATATACTTTATGTTAAGCCTGTATTCAATTGATGACAATTCATGTGCTACTTTGTTAACAAATAAATTTAATCTTGCTATAAAGAATAGTATTATTCATGCCTGATTTGTAAGTCAGTGAGCGCTACGTAAGTACGGGCTCTGCCCCGATCCAGGTAAATTTAGCAAGACATTAATTGGCGTAGTCGGCAGGATACCCCACAGTGGGGTATTTAGAGAACACTTTATTTTTTAGTAATATTCTCTTATTTGGCATTTTTCCAAATTTCTTGATCTTTTGGCAGAGTACCAAACAGTTCAGAAAAAGTAAGGAAACAGCTAAGGAAATTCTTATGGAGGTTCCCGGCTCGACCGAGGCTCCATATATTATTATAGCACATGAATTGGTCAATTGTGGACTGGTGAAAAAATGGCAGGACAAGTTAAAAAATTCTGAACCCTATAATGTTGTTGATGTACTTATAGGGACCCCTGCTAAGGCAGGTGATGTAGTATCCCCTCGATGTTGTGAAGTTACTCAAGAGGGGATCCCTGTAAAGGCAGGTGATGTGGTAGCCCCTCGATGTTGTGAAGTTACTCAAGAGGGGATCCCTGTAAAGGCAGGTGATGTGGTAACCCCTCGATGTTGTAAAGTTACTCGAGAGGGGATCCCTGCAAAGACAGGTGATGTGATAACCCCTCGATGTTGTAAAGTTACTCGAGAGGGGATCCCTGCAAAGGCAGGTGATGTGATAACCCCTCGATGTTGTGAAGTTACTCGAGGGATCCCTGCTGTAAAGACAGGTGATGTAGTAACCCCTCGATGTTGTAAAGTTACTCGAGGGATCCCTGCCGTAAAGACAGGTGATGTAGTAGCCCCTCGATGTTGTGAAGTTACTCGAGGGATCCCTGCTGCAAAGGCAGGTGACGTAGTAACCCCTCGATGTTGTAAAGTTACTCGAGGGATCCCTGCTTCAAAGGCAGGTGATGTGGTAACCCCTCAATGTTGTTAAAATTACTCGAGAGGGTCCCTGCAAAGGCAGGTGATGTAGTAATATTGGGGTAGCAAAACTAGATGCTAGCCTCAGCCTATAGTAAAAATTATCAGCTAGTTAAGGAAGTGAAGAGCACGTTGTTGGTGTGCAGTTTGAATCAGTTAGCATTTTGAAGTTTTCAAAGCTGCATAATTTTTAAATTAAAATTGATAGATAAATTTGTTTAAGGGATAGTGCAAACACATTGCATTTGTGTAACATTTGTTTGTTGAATAATTGTGTGTGAAAGAACGTGACAGGTATGAGACTCCTTGATTGAACTGAATGACCGTATGCATGTAATAAGGATTTAAAAATAAAATCCTGATTGTATAAAGGAGTCCACTTAGTCCAATTAGTTGTGATCCCTTGTCAACTGGCATCCGGGATACAACGAGGAACATTTAGTAAAGTGAAAAAACACATAGTCACACGTGTGGAGAATGAGATAAGCTGAAACCAAGTATTTTGTTAACATTGCGAAATTAAGCAGAAAACTGGGAATACACGTAGTCGGGCTTGACCTGTCCGTGTTTTGCCGGTGGCCAGTGGTTTTGCAGTAAACTAACTAATATTTGGGGAGGCTGCAAGTGAAGTGACTGTGTTGAATGTTCTGCAGATTTTGTGTGGGTTCCAGAAAAGTTGGATGTCCGAGGCTGGTCCGAGGCTCCCTACAATATCATAGTGCAGAAATTGTTATATAGTAGATTAGCTGATGCTTGAAATAATAGGATAAAGGGTTTATAACCCTTTGATGTTGTGAATATACTTGAAGGAATCCCTGCCAAGGCAGGTGATGCTATACAGTTAGAAGGTGAAATTGGGTATTAGCCATTTTCTTAGCCCAAAATATATACATATGAACAAGGTATAGAATAATATTTGTTCACTGATTTATGGTTTGTAGTTAGTGGATTATAGGATGAAAAATAGAATGATTGACAAATTCATAGGAAAGAGTTGTGGGGGAAAGAAGTTTGGCAAAATATTGAAGAATATGTCCAAACAACCAAAAATACTCTTTTCATGTTGATGCACATGTTCCTCTTGACTCATTGAAATGTTTGTTTAATTCCCAAGCAGATGTGGCAGCCTCAATGTCAGTTGCAGGTACTGAACCTGATAAAGAGAAAGAAATATGGTTGCAAGGTATAGCTGTTTGGACACATCAGAAAAGTGGACACTTAGGAGAAAATGCCACTTACAGGTGGGCGCAGGAGAGAGGTGTGCCTCTTACACTTGATATTATTAAGGAAACCATATTACACTGTCCAGTCTGTCAACACTCACAGAAAAGGGAAGTTCCACACAAAGTAATGGGACACATAGGTGAATTGCCAGCTTAGATTTGGCAGATGGATTTCATCGGTCCTCTGCCAGAGAGTAGAAGTTGTAGATATATCTGCACAGCTGCAGACACATACTCAGGATTGATGGTGAGGTTTCTTTGTAAATCTGCCACCCAGTGGAGTAGTTTGAGAACACTGAAACTGATCACTGACTACACACAATCTGAGCATACATAAAGTACATGTAGATACACTGATCTATTAGAAATAGAATGAGGAAGCACAAATTCCTTTCAGAGCTATGGACCTCTACTCAGTAGAGGCAGTGCTCATAGCACAAGGTAAGGTAAGTACCATTTCTACTGGTTTTGCATGTAAGATTCCTAAATGACATTTTGGTGAAATTGCAACAAGATCTAGTTTGCATTAAAAGGTGCAATAGTAGTATGAAGTGTTATTGATCCTGATTATCAAAGAGAAATTAAGATTCTCATGTTGACTGTAGAGACAGAACCCTTAGTGTTGTCTACGGGCTAAAGGATTGCCCAAATGTTCTAGAGACAGAACCCTTAGTGTTGTCTACGGGCTAAAGGATTGCCCAAATGTTCTAGAGACAGAACCCTTAGTGTTGTCTTCGGGCCAAAGGATTGCCCAAATGTTACTTATACCTGTAAACTTGTTCCAAGTTAAGGAAGGAAGAGCCCCTATAGAATTGACAGTCAGGGGAGATAAAGGTTTTGGGTCCTCCAATATCACTAATGTGGGGGCCAAAATATGGGTACAGAATACCCAAGGACCGCCAGCTGAGGCTGAGGTCATTGCAGTGGGAAAATATAGAACACTCTTGATAGTGAGACCAGGAGTAGAGAAGTGGGAATATGTCCCACAGGAGAAATGTTATGTACGGGAATGATGCCATCTTTTATTGTACCCTAGGTATGACTTAAGTGGAATCCTTGGAAGCGTATTTTTAGGCGTAGCTGATGGATGGAGCAACTAACTCTGAGAGGGGCCGATAGCCAACAAGTTCCTGGCGCACCATCAAGTGACGGAAGCGTTGAATAACACTCAACCCACAGATTGTTGGATTTGTACTCATTCGCCTGTGACAGCGACCAGTATTCCTTTCCTGGCTATACTGGTAATAATGGAAGAAATCCTGACGTGGGACAATTGCTCAGACAGTTTGAAATCTGAGCGGGACAATTAAGAATTTGTAGTATATGGTCTCCAAAGAAGGAGTTTGGGGGCCGAGAAATAGAACTTGGTTGACTGATTTGGACAATATACAAATACAGCAGATGCTTTCAAACCTAGTCTACTAGAAAGGACGATTCATGATGTATTCTGGCCTTATGCCACTATGTTTATTAATGGAACTAGTGATACTTGTAGTAATATACCAGGTGATTTAATGTGTAATGAATCTTCTGAATATTAAGCTAATGAACCAAGGTGTAGTAACCCTGATGCAGGATATTGAAGTCCTATTAGGCAAAAACCGGGGTGGTGTATATTAACAAATGTGACTATCTTTGTTGATTTAGTACACTGATTAGTTTTACAACACTCAGCTATATGAGATCTCTCCAGAGGGATGTAGTGGATATGTGGGCAAAATGCTTATAAATATCAGAAAGATAATAATGACCATAAAGATAGCTGGTGGGCCAATACGTTCTCTTTCCTGAATCCGACAAATTGGTTTACAGGAATTGGGGGATGGTTAATGTGGCTTCTGCAAGGGGCCTTCCAGGTCATATTGTTTTTAGTTTTAATATATGTATCGGTTCCTATTGATATATTGATCAAATATAGCTGCAGATGTAATTTCTCATCATTGGCATAATGTTCTCATGGAATGTTCACCTTCTGCTGGAAGAATTTTGAATTTCTTGATTCACCTTGCCTTGGTGATTGCTATTATAGTAGTTCCACTTTTTAAACTGGAATTGTTATATAGCATACAAAATGTTGCGTAGAAGGCCAAACTACTGATGTTTTTTTTTTTTATGGAAAATGAAGATAATTCCTGTGGTCAAGGACCGATTGTGATACCAATGTGATAAGAATGGTGTGTGGATGTGGATAGAATAGGTAATCATAATTAAAATAGTGACCACAGGCATTATCATTCAATGTTCAATAAATGATCAGTTCTTGGTGGATATACAAACAGGGTCTCTTATGCCACTTATGTTGAAATCATGAGCTGAGCTGAATTTAAACCACATCCTCTGACAAGGAAACAGATGGGGGTATTGCACAGGAAAGAAGTGAATATCATGTCGTTGGTGGTCACGTCCTAAAAAAAACGCTGGATCATGCCATCAGCACGTGATCAGATATTGAAAGTATAAATTGAAGTCACATTCAGAGAAAGGGGAGGAGAACCTTTCCAGAGTCCAACATGTATGGATGTCTCTGTGATGCATGCCGTGATCCCTTCTCGCTGATCGTGACTTCACCGATGAAGAAGGTGATGCAGCTACAATACACGGTAATATATATTGATGCTTATTCGCTATAATTAAGTCTAGGTATAATTGATATACTTTATGTTAAGCCTGTATTCAATTGATGACAATTCATGTGCTACTTTGTTAACAAATAAATTTAATCTTGCTATAAAGAATAGTATTATTCATGCCTGATTTGTAAGTCAGTGAGCGCTACGTAAGTACGGGCTCTGCCCCGATCCAGGTAAATTTAGCAAGACAGCAGGGAGGTGACCTGGACCCGTAGAAGCAACATCGTTTGCGAAACAGCGTCGTTGTCCACCGGCCCTCCGTGGTCACCTCCCTGCACCCTGTCTATCCTTGACAATCCGGATTAAAAGACCACCCTGCACATACCGGTGAGTGCTGCCTTGTTCTTTAAGTCGCTGTATTACGTTCTGGTGCTTTGGACGTGCACCGCCGGGGGGGTACCGGCCAGGGATGATTTCCCGGAACATGACTTGATACCGTTTAGTGCCCTGAACCCTTTTCTCTTTTTGAATTGACAGAATTGGATGGCCATTTATGACCAGTCCTGCACCATAGGGATACATGGGAGGCCAAAACAGATCCTGTTCTGTCCTTTTCAAAACGGACAGAACAGGATCCCAAAAATTGTGTTGTGAAGCCAGCCTAAAGAAGATCTTTTTGCTACATTTTTGTGTAAATAAAGATACTTAGTAATGTTTGTCAGGACTAGTAGCTGAGTGCCTGAGCAAGTCCCTCGCGCTCCTGAGTATGCACCGTCGCTACGGCGGGTCACATGTCACCCTTCACCGACCATAATAAGTGGGGTGTCACCTTTGGGGTGGAGCTTGCAAAAGTGCCCGCTCAATCTGGGAATTGCATTCCAGGAGATTTACGCCATATTTCAGGGGCACTTGTGTTAGCCGTTTCCAGCAGGACGCCATGCCTACTGGGGCAGTCAGCTGGTGGGAGGTCCCCTCCATTCCTCTCTACTCTCCTCCTCCGATGTCTGTGTGAACTGAGGGTGGAGATTCAGAGTTACCACAGCATGGTCAGGTGACTGCTGCGAGGCAGATTTAAAGCCTGCCATTTCCTCTGCTCTTTGCTGATTATTGTCACTTTCACCTCACCACCGGACATACCTCAATCCTCCACCCCCACCTTGCTGTCTTCTCCCCATTAGCCTATTGAAGGTGTACCAGCAAGGGCAGGGCCCTCTTCCCTCTGTAAGAGTCTGTCTACTGTAATTTATAACTATTTTCTATGCAACCTCTTTTCATGAACAGCACCCCGGAATCAATGGCGCTCTATAAATAATATACACTGGTGATATGTGGGGGCTTATACTGTACATAAAGAGACCTTTGAAGGGTTCATACTGTATATAGGAGGCTAATACTAATAACAGAGGGACTATGGGGGATCATAATGTGTATAAAAGGGGTAAAAAATAAGAAGAGCCACCTGAGGACAGCTTGCAATGTAAAGCGTGCGACTGTACATTCCAAACTAATTATATTACAAAAATTGAGATTTTTGGCAAATAATTGATACATTTTTTGAGCCATCCTACTGTGTCAAAGCAAATCTCATTAGGGCGGTCCTACTCTATATATTTTTTTTATTTCACTTACCATATATACTCGCGTGTAAGCCGAGTTTTTCAGCCCAAAAATTGGGCTGAAAAGTCCCCCCCCTCGGCTTATACGCGAGTCACTGTATACTGTATACACTGTATACAGTATACAGGCCGCCTGCCCCCATCAGTATACAGGGCCTTCCCCCTTACTGCCGCAATCCTGTAAAAGAATACATTATTATACTTCTCCCTGCCGCTGTCCCGCTGCCGCTGTCCTGCTGCCATCGCGCTCCTCCGGCTTCTTCCGGCTTCCTCCTCCGGTGGGCGCAGGCAATGACGTCATTGTCTGTGCGCCAGAGGAGGAAGCCAGAAGACGCTGGATGAAGCCGGAGGAGCGCGATAGCGGCGGCGGGACAGCGGCAGCGAGACAGCGGCAGGGATAAGTATAATAATGTATTCTTTTACAGGATTGCGGTAGTAAGGGGGGTCCCTGTATACCACTGGGCTGCTGCTGTATATACCTCTGGGGCTGCTGCTGTATACTACCACTGGGGCTGCTGCTGTATACTACCACTGGGGCTGCTGCTGTATACTACCACTGGGGCTGCTGCTGTATACTACCACTGGGGCTGCTGCTGTATACTACCACTGGGGTTGCTGCTGTATACTACCACTGGGGTTGCTGCTGTATACTACCACTGGGGTTGCTGCTGTATATACTACCACTGGGGCTGCTGTAATACTACCACTGGGGCTGCTGTATATACTACCACTGGGGCTGCTGTATATACTACCACTGGGGCTGCTGTATATACTACCACTGGGGCTGCTGTATATACTACCACTGGGGAGGCTGCTGTATACCACACTGCTGGGGGCTGTATACTTGTGCTGGGGTCCACCCTCGGCTTATACACGAGTCAATAGGTTTTCCCAGGTTTTGGGGGCAAAAGTAGGGGGTCGGCTTATACACGAGTATATACGGTAAGTTGTGCCAAGTGGACTTACACATAGATTGAAAGCAACACTTAACTGGAGCATTTCAGAACCGCTCACATGATGCTAGGCTGGCATATGTGAATTAAGGAAGAAAAGGCCCCAGTGTATGCAGCTGATGTCACACATGCTTGGCCTTCTCAGATCAATCCCTCACATCATCTTTTAATATACATACAGTTTGGAATGAATATTATGTTCTGAGATTGCTCAGGCATGTGAAGCATTGCTGGATCCTGATCTACCTTTAATCGCAGTTGCAGGTCTATCGACATGGGAGCAGTTCTGAGATGTTCCAGGTATGCACTGTTTTTATGGTTCTACTTTAAATGCTTATTGAAATCCACATGGCACAACTTAAAGAGGACCTGTCACCAAAGCAGGCATGGTGATCTAATTACAGCACTGGATACAGCATGTCTGCAGCATGCAGGCAAGGGGTCCATAAGCACTTGAGCAGCCCTGTACCCCGAGATAATACACTTAGAAAACTTACATACTACAGCCACTAAGGAGGTGGCTAGGGGCTGCAGCCAAGGGCAGGTTCACACCCCCTGCCTGTGTAATCTGCCCACTGCTGCCAATCATTCTCTCCTTGTCTGCAGCATTTAAACTGAGTTTTTTTATCTCTCCCGTGTAGCCCCGCCCCCTGAGGGGTGGGGCTACACAGGAGAGAAAAAAAATCTCTGTTTAAATGCTGCAGACAGGGAGAGAATGATTGGCAGCGATGGGCAGATTAGACATGCAGGGGGTGTGAATCTGCCCTTGGCTGCAGCCCCTAGCCACCTCCTTAGTGGCTGTAGTATGTAAGTTTTCTAAGTGTATTATCTCGGGTACAGGGCTGCTCAAGTGCTTATGGACCCCTTGCCTGCATGCTGCAGACATGCTGTATCCAGTGCTGTAATTAGATCACCATGCCTGCTTTGGTGACAGGTCCTCTTTAAATAAATATATAAAGTAGGACCGCCCAATTAAGATTTGCCTTGACTAGCAGGGTAACTTGAGTAAATTGCTCAATTGTTTGCCAAAAATCTCATTTCACATGGTACAGTTTGGAATAAGTATGCTGCAATGCACTATTTCTATTGCATACTATCTTAGGTAGTGCTGTCTCCCCATCCTTTGTTATTAATTTGTATAGGGGGCTGTATGGGTCTCATACTGTATATATGGGGCTCTGTCGGACTGATGCTGTATATGGGGGGTGGGGTTCTGTGTATGTTCATACTATATGTAGGGGCATGTCAACATACCAAATTCTACTTAATGTTAAGTGGTACAATCAATAGAAAATATATAATTAATCAATATTGAGCAAAACTAGTTTCAGCCTATTGGTTCATCCTCCAGAACAGTCACGGTTAGTGTTGGGCGAACACAGCAATGATCAAATTTGGCAGACCCGGACGGACTTTTTTTTTTTTTCAAGTCCGGGTTCGGGACAGGACTTGACCTAAACTTAAGTTCATAACAGAACTTAAAAGTTATGAAAATGGAGGCTGGGGAGCTTAAAAATAAACAAAACCAGGCTTGATTAAACCAGGGCCACTCATTAACTTCCTGTTTATTCATTGGTGAAGGGTGCAACAGCCAATCACAGACGCTGTCACAGAGAGTAGACGTCTGTGATTGGCTGTTGGAGCCAGTGCAGTAACCTGGAAACAGCCCACACATTCTAGCATCTACCCTGCAAATTTGGATGCTAGAATGTATGGGCTGTTTCCAGGTCACTGCACTGGATCCAACAGCCAACCACAGTTGCCCACTCAGACAGTGTCTGTGATTGGCTGTTGCACCCTTCATCAATTGAATGATTTCATAGTAGTTTAAAAATAAATAATTTAAAAAAAATATATATTTTTGATTTTCAGAGTAAATAAGGTGGACAGCAATGGAGTGCCACTCCGACTTTACTTTGGCGGCAATCAAAATACAGGAAAACCTATTAATTAAATTTAAATAAATTAAATTAAAATAAAAAAAATCTGTGTGGGCCTTGTCCTGTTTCTGATTGCCAGCCAAAGTAAAACCCAGGCAGCTGGGGGCTGGTATTCTCAGCATGGTGAGACCCATAGTTATTGCACCCCCCTCCTGACCTTGAGGGTGGAAGTAAGCCTCAAGAGAGAAGCTTAGGCGAAACACGTCAGGTTGAGCCCTACAACCTCACAGGACCGGTAATTTGGCACCCCAGAACTTATTTTGTAGCCTGGTATATCCCAGTATTGATTGTTGTGATTATTGGATTGTTTTTTACATCCCTCCCCATCTCTCTCATTGTGGAAACTATGTCTCCTACCTTTACTCTGGAGCACTTTGTGTAAGTGATTGGAATTAAGGCCTACATATTGATAGCATTATTAGCACCAACCCAAAGGTTTTTTTTTTAACAAAATGTCCTGGCGAGACATGCATCTGATTTTTTAACGCTGATCACTTCTCTATAACCATTACACTTTGTCACCTATTGTTTTCCCCTTGATCACACTATATTCTTTCAAATCTCTCTTTCAACTTATTTCTAACACTCTGAACATAGGTGTTGTTGTATCCTTACTTAGTGAGGTTAGGTATTCCCATTGGAATAATATTGCATAGTCCTGAGAGATTGCCATCCACTAAAAGTTTAGTTATTTTCAGCTCCAACATTGTTGCACTTAGGGCCCTTTCACATCAGCGGTTTTTTTCAAATCGCGGCAGATGCGGTGAAAAAACCGCATCTGCCGCGATTACCACATACCAGCTGCACTTGCGGCACGGTTGCGGTAAACGCCATACAAGGTATAGGCGGACTTGCAGCAGGTGCGGTTTTGGCACTTGCGGCAGGTGCGGCCGCGAAAAAAAAACGCGGCAGACAGCATTTTTTTCCGCGGCCGCACCTGCCGCAAGTGCCGAAACCGCACTTGCCGCACCTGCCGCACCCTTACCGCAAGCCCCATAGACATTGCATGGGGCTTGCCGCAAGTGTGCCGCAAGTGTCGCGGTTATGCGTTAAACGCGGCAGATGCGTTTTTTTTACCGCATCTGCCGCAAATTTCAAAAAACGCTGATGTGAAAGGGCCCTTACTGTGTATCACAAGTTTAATTTTGCTTCACCTATTGTGCACATAAACATTTTTTGGGCTTATTTAGTAAAATGTTTCTATTATTACTTTGATTCTGTGGAACCTATTCTCCACAATTAGGACTTTACTGCTCCCTAGTGGGCATCCACCTCCATAGGGTTCCTACACTTTATTCTCACATCTACTCATGTTGTTTCACGTTTATATAACATTTTCCACTTTTTCTATTATACATGGAGATTCTTTTGTCTTCGAACTTTATAATTAAACTACAGGAGAGAGTGTGTGTAATTTATATAAATTTATTCTCCTATTTATGTCTGATTTTTATGCGATATACCATCCTACAATTTCAAAATTATGGGGTTTGGTCGCTCTTGGATGTAATTCATGGTGTTTTATTGGTTTTACAATATTGTTGTTTCTTCTACTCCTGTTTGAAATAAAGAATATTGTGTACCATAATTTTGGCTGCTAACTCACTTTATATTTTTGGCTTGAACTTCAGAGTTAGCCTCTGTTTTAATTTGGCCAGAAATGAATAAAAATCTATCTTTTCAGTTAGCCATTAAAAGATATCAACCACTGAGGTCTCTCAGATTTTAATATTTTTTTGTATTACAGTGGTCATTTTACCAAGCGATACCAGTGGGATCAGTATCCTTATGATATATGAAATGGTCTCACCAAAAGTGGCAGGAGTCATGTCTGGAGTCTCCACATATCTCTGGTATCTGAGATTACTTACAGGTAATCATATTTTATGAAGTCTATGATAGCACCCACTGAGAGACAGGAAACCTACAGATAAAAAGTGCCGGCCCTCCTCGCCTCCTCAGTTGGGTTACAGAGAAATTGGAGGAACCGCCATAAATACACGCACCGCGTAAACAGTATCAGTAGAACACTTACACCGTAAAGGTGGGGGTCACACGCGGCGATCTGGCCTGCGATGTCGGAAGCGATGCGCGGGTGCCCGCTCGCTTCCGACATCGCAGGCCAGCTGTCACACGGCACGACGTTGCCGGTGACGCGGAGGCGATGTGGGCGGAGCCGTCGCTCGCTGGGCTGGGCTCAGCCCAGCGAGCGATGGCTCAGTAACGCTGCGATATAGGCTGGATCGCGCCGCCAACAGTGTCAGACAGCGCGATCCAGCCTAATCGCTGGTCACAGGTTGACAGGTTTATGAACATGTTCATAAACCTGTCAACCCGCGACCAGCGATAATTTGCAGTTGCGTCGCGCTGTCACACAGCGCGACGCACCTGCAATATCGCCTGCGACTTCGCTGTGACGTCACTTTGCGGCGATGTCGCGGGCGAGATCGCCGCGTGTGACCCACCTTTAGTGTGAAAAAAGGGCAACTCAATACCTTGGTTTAAGGCTGGCTTCACACTTGCAGATGCATCTGCAGCGTTTTGCAGATGCATCTGCAAGTATCAGCATGCAGACCGCGGCCCCTATGTTTATAATGGGGCGCACCGCGGTCTGAAAGCACTCATTCATTCCTATATGTGAACCGTCCGCAGGCGGATGCCTGCTTACAGATCACACACTCCCGCCCGCACCATGGACGCGACATCTCGCGTCCATGGTGCGGGCGGGAGTGTGTGATCTGTAAGCAGGCATCCGCCTGCGGACGGTTCACATATAGTAATGAATGAGTGCTTTCAGACCGCGGTGCGCCCCATTATAAACATAGGGGCCGCGGTCTGCATGCTGATACTTGCAGATGCATCTGCAAAACGCTGCAGATGCATCTGCAAGTGTGAAGGCAGCCTAAGTGTTTCAACCCGTAACTACTCACACAAGACCAATAAACAACAGTAATAAATAACTCAACTATACACTGTGTGCAGAATTATTAGGCAAATGAGTATTTTGATCACATGATACTTTTTATACATGTTGTCCTACTCTAAGCTGTATAGGCTTCAGAGCCAACTACCAGTTAAGTAAATCAGGTGATGTGCATCTCTGTAATGAGGAGGGGTGTGGTGTAATGACATCAACACCCTATGTAAGGTGTGCTTAATTATTAGGCAAATACCTTTTCTTAGGCAAAATGGGTCAGAAGAGAGATTTGACGGTCTCTGAGAAGTTCAAAATTGTGAGATGTCTTGCAGAGGAATGCAGCAGTCTTGAAACTGTCAAACATTTGAAGCGTGATCACCGAACAATCAAGCATTTCATGGCAAATAGCCAACAGGGTCACAAGAAGTGTGTTGGCAAAAAAGGCGGAAAATAACTGCCCATGAATTGAGGAAAATCAAGCGTGAAGCTGCCAAGATGCCATTTGCCACCAGTTTTGACATATTTGAGAGCTGCAACATTACTGGAGTATCAAAAAGCACAAGGTGTGCTATACTCAGGGACATGGCTAAGGTAAGGAAGGCTGAAAAACTACCATCTTTGAACAAGAAACATAATATAAAATGTCAAGACTGGGCCAAGAAATTTCTTTTAAGACTGATTTTTCAAAGGTTTTATGGACTGATGAAATGATAGTGACTATTGACGGGCCAGATGGATGGGCCAGAGGCCGGATCAGTAAAGGGCAGAGAGCTCCACTCCGACTAACACGCCAGCAAGGTGGAGGTGGGGTACTGGTAAGGGCTGGTATCATCAAAGATGAACTTGTGGGACCTTTTCGGGTTGAGGATGGAGTGAAGCTCAACTCCCAGACCTACTGCCAGTTTCTGGAAGGCAACTTCTTCAAGCAGTGGTACAGAAACAAGTCGGTATCGTTCAAGAAAAACATTATTTTCATGCAGGACAATGCTCCATCACATGCATCCAACTACTCCACAGCGTTGCTGGCCAGTAAAGGTCTAAAAGAAGAAAAAATAATGATATGGCCCCCTTGTTAACCTGATCTGAACCCCATAGAGAATCTGTGGTCCCTCCTAAAATGAGAGATCTACAGGGAGGGAAAACAGTACACCTCTCGGAACAGTGTCGGGGAGGCTGTGGTGGCTGCTGCACGCAATGTTGATCGTAAACAGATCAAGCAATTGACAGATTCTATGGATGGAAGGCTGCTGAGTGTCATCATAAAGAAAGGTGGCTATATTGGTCACTAATTTTTTTGTGTGTTTTGTTTTTGTATGTCAGAAATGTTTTTTTCTAAATTTTGTGCTCTTATCTTAGTTTACCTGTTGAAAATAAACAAGTAAGATGGGAATATATTTGGTTTTTATTAAGTTGCCTAATAATTCTGCACAGTGATGGTGGGTTTACACGTTGCGATATCGGCGTCCAACTCCGACCAAAAGTCACGTGGTTCGGGCGTTGAAGCCGATATCGTTCCTGCGTTGTACGGTGTGAACATCTGATACGATGCAGGAACGATGGCAAACCGATATCGGGGGTTCAATGAGCGTGCTATTCAACTGCCCGATATCGGATGCCAGTTGGAGCCGGATCGTCCCGTGTGACAGCCTAACTCCAATGTGTACTGCCATGTCACCCATTCAGTCCCATGTTAAATGGTCGTTCCTGACATCGTCGGGACGTGTAAACCCACCATAATAGTTACCTGCACAAACAGATATCCTCCTGAGGCTGCTTTCACACTGCAGTTTTTTCCTGATCAGGGTTCATCAGGTTTTGTGTGCCAAAACCAGGAGTGAAACTTGCAGAGAAAAACTATAATTGAAAGATTGACACCTGTTCTGGATTTTGGAGACACTTCAGGTTTTGGCACACAAAATCTGATGAATCCTGATCAGGGAAAAAACTGCAGTGTGAAAGCAGTCTAAGGGCCCTTTCACATCAGCGTTTATTTGAAATCGCGGCAGATGCGGTGAAAAAAACGCATCTGCCGCGATTGCCGCATAACCGCTGCCTTGCGGCGCGGTTGCGGTAATCCCCATAGAAAGTATAGGGGGACTTGCGGCAGGTGCGGCAAGTGCGGTTTTGCACTTGCGGCAGGTGCGGCCGCGAAAAAAACCGCGGCTGACCGCACCTGCCGCATGTCCCCCTATACTTTCTATGGGGATTACTGCAACCGCGCCGCAAGTGCAGCGGTTATGCGGCAATCGCGGCAGATGCGGTTTTTTCACCGCATCTGCCGCGATTTCAAATAAACGCTGATGTGAAAGGGCCCTTAGATAGCCAAATTTAAAAAAAAATAAATAAATAAAAAAACACTCCAACTTCTAAAAATATTAAGCTTTGATATTTGAGTCTTTTGGTTGATTGAGAACATAGTTGTTGATTAATAATAAAAATAGCCCTCTAAAATACAACTTACCTAACAATTCTGCACACAGTGTAATAATTTAGAAAAGGGTGGGAAGTGAGTGGGTGCTGTCATGGACTGCATAAAATACGATTACCGGTACGTAATCTCAGATTTTTGTATTGCCATGACAGCACCCACTGAGAGACTTGCAGACATCATCACCTGGGAGGGACCACAGTATTGAGAACTGATCTCCCAAAATAGAGGTCAGAAGAAGAAGATAAATCAAGGCGATAGTGTTGAAAAAAGGTAGAAGGAGAGGCACAGGTAGCTGCCTTACAAATTAAATATAGAGGTACACTAGCACGTTCTGCCCAAGAAGCAGACATGGCCCTTGTAGAATGGGCTGTAATGCAGTCAGGAGGCTGCTCACCTGCTGAGGAATAGGCCAAGCAGATAGCTACTCGAATCCATCTGGATATTGTGCTCTTTGTGGTGCCAGACCCCTTCCAATGACCCTGGAATGAGACAACAAAGTCCCACTCTTCCTCCATGGATGCGTCCTAGCTACGTACTAAAGCACTGCTCTCCTCACATCTATTTTATAGAACCTATGTTCCTCTGGAGTAGAAGGATTATCATAAAAGGAGGGTAGGATGATTTTCCTGGCTCCGATGAAACTTGGAAGATACTTTAGGGAGATAGGAGGGTCTGGTTTAAGCACTAACCTGAAAGGAAAGACTAAAAGGAAGGAAGGGGGGGAGGGGTCGAGCGAGAGGGACTGTAGGTCACCCACCCGTATAGCCGATGTCAAAGCTACCAGTAGTACAGTCTTTAATGTCAAAACCTTGAGAAAAGCCTAAGTCAAAAGGTTCAAAGGGGGGAACCCAGTCAAGACGTCCAGGACCAAGTTCAAATCCCAGGGTGCCAACCTAGGGATGTGTACAGGGACACTGCGCTCACAGGCTTGTATGTATCTTGAGACCCACCTATCCCCTGCAACATTACAGTCATATAGTGCCCCCAAAGCCGAAATTTGGACTTTTAAAGGTGCTGACCGCCAGGCCCAACTCCCAACCTTTCTGCAGAAATTCTAAAATAGCAGGGACAGGAGCCTGATCAGTGAGGATCCCTGTATAAAACTAAGAATTTCCTCCAAATCTTGCAGTAAAGGTTAGTAGTTACTGCCTTTCTACTTTGGAGGAGTGTGGAAATCAAGGCGTCAGAAAATCCTCTCTCAGAAGCCACCTCTCAAACTCCAGGCCGTCAGATGGAGTCCCTCCAGTTGGTGGTGATAGAATGGACCCTTAGAGAGAGCATCTCCCAATCCATCAGGAGAATCCACAGGTCGGACACCGCCATGGCTCTCAGCCATGAGAAACAGGGTGTCTTGGGCCAGAGGGGCGATCAATATCACACGTGCCCCCTTTGTCTCTGATCTTTCGGAGAACTAGAGGGATTAGACACATCGGGGGAAAGGCAAAGGCCAGCTTGTACAACCAAGGCACCGGAGGGGGTCTACCACCACCGGAGGGGGTCTAACACCTCCGGAGTGTCTGCTGCATGTAAGGAAGCAAATCGCCTGACTTGTCTGTTGCTCCTGGACGCAAAAAGATCTCGGCACTCCCCACAATCTCACTATTTGTCTGTAAACCTGCCTGTTCAGAACCCATTCCCCCTGGTGGAGAGAGTGAGACTGAGAAAATCGGCTCTGAAATAGCCTACTCACCTGATATGCAAGGCTGAGAGGGAAAGGAAATTTTCTTCCGCTAGGAGAAAGATAACTTTTGTGGTCGACATGGGAATTTCGAAGGTGAGGCAAGAACCTGAGGAGGACATAGTGGACAGCCCTTAGCTCCTTCAAGTTGGATGAACCCAGTACTTCTTCTGCAGTCCAATGTCCCTGGGTTAGGAGATCTCCTAAAAGTGGGCCCCCATCCCGAGCGACTGGCATCGGTTGTGACTATGAGGTCCGGTGTAATGACCCACGAAATCGCTCTGGACAAGTGAACTGGATTCAGCCACCAAGACAGAGAATTTACTGCATACTCTCACAGATGCAGTCTGCCTTCTAGATGACCCTGCAAGGACTCGCCTGCTGCCAGAACCTCGTGTTGGAAGGTTCTTGAGTGAAACTGTGCCATGACTGCCGGGACATAGAAGGTCAAGGTACCTATCAAGGACATAGCCCCTCTTAAGGACAGGTCAGAATTGGCCACCACCTTGCTCACTTTGGTCAATACAGTTCACACTTTTTCCTCTGGCAAGAAACATTGTTGGGCCCGAGAGTTCAAATGGAGACCCAGTAAGCTTTGCAACCGAGCAGGGTAATTCTTGACTTTTGCCAGTTTATTATCCAGCTTAATTCCTGCAAGGACAACAGGACATGATATAGTTGAAACGTGCACTGAGCTGCGGAATTCCTAGCAATTAAAAAGTCATCCAAATGTGGAACAATAAGTAGTGTCATTCTGTCAGACATAAGCCATTACTTCAGCCATCACCTTTGTGAAGACGCATGGAGCCATAGAAAGCCCGAATGGCATGGGGGCAAACTGGAGATGTCTAATTTGGCCATGGAGGCATACCACGACTCTCACAAAAACCGCTGATGATCTCTATGAACTGGCAGATAATAATTTAATAATAATAATAATAATAATAATAATAATGATGATAGTAAGCATCCTTGAGATCTAGAACCACCATGTAACACCTAGGAAACAGAAGCCAAATTATGGATTAGATGGACTCCATTTTAAAGGATTGAAATCTGAGGAAGGAGTTCAATTTACACAGATTAATAGTTCCAAATGTACCATCCGGCATCAGAATCAGGAACAAAGGAGAATAGAATCCCCTTCCCTCCTGGTTCTTAGGCACCTCTAACAACACCCGTTTCCACAAGTCTCCAACCTCCGATTCCAATGCCTGCTGGTGAACTGAGTCAGACAATTTAGTTTGAAGAAAAGAATCCCTTGGGATCCTCTTGAAGTCTGGCTTCCACCCAGATGAAATTAGGTCAATGATCCATCGACTAGGTGAAATTTGGGACCATTTGTTGAAAAAAATTAACGGTACCGGGGTTTCTGTTTAGAGGAAGAGTGACTCCCATAGTAGGCACCTTTCTGCTTCTTCCCTGACGGTTCCCATCTGCATTCGACTTCTGACGAGAAAACTGTCACTTCCTGAAAGCCCTCCTATAATTGGGAATAGAAGGGTTAGGGAACCCTTTTTAACATCACCCACTTTTGTTAATATGTCGTCTAGCACAGGGCCGAAGAGGTACTCACCCTGGCAAGGGATGGCGCACAGTTTGCTCTTAGCATGCACATCCCCTTTCCACTCTTTCAACCACAAGGACCAATGAACCGCGTTAGACAGACCTGCGGACATGGCAGCCAACCTAGGAGAATCAGCAGATGCATCAGCTATATATGCTGACCCATTCCGTAGTGGAGGTATTGACGCCAGTAATCTGTCCTTTGGAACACCTGACCTAATCTGCTCTTCCAATTGGTCAAGCCATGCTAATTGAGAGCAGGCCACACATATACAGGCAATAGCAGGCTTAAAGTGATCCTGACTTAACAAATTGCTTCCCTATGCTGTTTAAACCTGTCCCTGCAGCACCTTAAGTGCTTCCCAGACATCCCTTTCTCTCTAAATATCGCTTTGGCAAAGTTTATAAAATCATCTTACATTTCATGAAATCTGCGGCTTCCCAGCCGCAAAAGGCGTGCCTGCTTGGCGCTCCCCACCGCCTCCTTCATGATTATTCACGCCCCGCTGGGCGTGCTACAGAGAGTGGAGCCGCATCCTCTCCTACGATGTGCGGTATTCCCGGTATGACGAAAATCTCGTCATATCCGGGTTTACTACGTCAGTACACCCATAACTGTCTAGAACCGACTTCGTGCATGCGCATTCGCAGCACGCAGTCGGCAGTACACCCAAATGGGTGTACTGACGTAGTAAACCCAGATATGACGAGATTTTCATCATACCGGGAATACCGCCCATCGTAGGAGAGGATGCGGCTCCACTCTCTGCAGCACGCCCAGCAGGGCGTGAATAATCAAGGAGGAGGCGGTGGGAGCGCCAAGTAGGCACGCCTTTTGCGGCTGGGAAGCCGCAGATTTCATAAAATATAAGATAATTTTATAAACTTTGCCAAAGCGATATTTAGAGAGAAAGGGATGTCTGGGAAGCACTTAAGGTGCTGCAGGGACAGGTTTAAACAGCATAGGGAAGCAATTTGTGAGGTCAGGATCACTTTAAAGGCCCCAATAGAAGGTTCCCAGTTCCTTTAAAGCAGAGTCTCCGCTTTTTGATCTGACGGGTTCTTAAGAAGACCCCGTCCTCTATTGGTAACACATTTCTTTTAGAAGAGGTGGCCACTGCCCCATCCACTTTAGGAATTTTCGTCCATTCAAGTAATTGGGAATCATCAAAAGGATATTTCCTCTTAGAAGAGGAAGGCAAGAATCCCCTAGACTCTTGCCTTTCCCATTCCCGTTTGACCAGATCTTTGACGGCATCAATCACTGGGAAGACACAATGCTTTTTCTGAGACAAGCCCGCAAACATTACTTCCTGGGCTGTCTTGGCCTCCTTACTGTTGGCAATACCCATGATGGTACAGACAGATTTCACTAAAGCATCAACCTCCTGTATGGGAAAACATGAACCTCCTTCATCATCTGACGAAGAACCCGAATGGGAAGTGTTTACTAATCCCTCTTCCTGAGAAGCACTGTCGGACTCACATCCAAAATGATGCACGACCTGCCCAGGCATAGGCATACTAGGCTGTTGAATTTGCCTAAGGGAGCTCTTGATCTCATCCCGTATGAAGGATTTGAGGTCAGCAGTGCGAACGGGAGCTTCCTCATACAGGGTCTGGGTGATACACAACTGGCACAGACTGTTACTATAGTAATCTGGCAGGGGCTGCACACACAATGCACACTCCTTATGTTTGGATTTTGTCAATTTCTTTCTACCCTGCGCATCAGGAAAAAGAGAGAGAGAGAGAAAATAGGGAATCAGTCTACTAGGTGATCATATAGAGACAACTAACCAATTGTTCCTGATATGGATGGTACCGGTTCTGGAGGTGGAGGCACAATACTTGATGTGGAAGCCCTCCGCTTCTTATCATTGGATTCCTTAGCGGCCCTCCTGCTGCTGCAGCCACTGCTAAGGTTACCACTGCCTCGCTGTTTAGCACCTCCAAGGTGCTCCTCTGCCTCCTTAAGGGAAGACATGCTGGCACATACCTGCTTGTGGCCACTGATATTCATAGCTTCCCGCCTGGATTCCTCCCCGGGAAACGTCCACTTCCGGTTCACGGCTACGTCAGCAGGCCGGCGTGCATTTACTATCCGGAAGCCGGCCTTCACGAGGCACAGGGCGGCCGATTAACTCCATGCCGCAGCTCGTCCTGCGCCTCCAGATGACAGAATGGATCCTCCAGCTGTGTCCACACGATCCATGGTGGCGCCACCCGGACCATGGGTTGTGCCGATCATCCAGTGGAGGGGGGGGGGGGGGGGGGGAGACTGAGCTGACAGGGCTCCCCCGCCGCTGCTACTGCTGACCAGGTTTCTGCCGTCCCCGAGGCACCGCACAGAGGCATCAGGCTGCAGGTAAATCTTTCATCTGTGGGTTCCCTATAAGGACAGGAAACCAACTGAGGAGGTGAGGGGGACCGCCCCTTTTTATCTGTAGGTTTCCTGTCCTTGTGGGCGGATCCCCTCTCTCGGTGGGTGCTGTCATGGTGATAAGAAAATATCTCCACATATCTCTGATATATGCCCTTATCACTTCTTGAGCAATGTGTCCCCTTATGAATCGTTGCAGAGGAAGCGCGTCAGGACAAATACAGGGAGAGCATAAGGGTACTTAATAGGGTACAGATGTAAGGGTGGGAGTCATTGGGGAATACCTAGCAGTTTCTTTTTTATTTTTCCCTTTCTCAGTTTATAGGGTCAGTGACCCAGATGATGTATGGGACCCGCTGAGTGGTTGATGGTGGTGTATCTGGACTCCTGCCACTTTTGGTGAGACCATTCCATTTATCAATCATAAAAATACGGATCTCACTGGTACCAATTGGTAAAATAACCACTGTAATATCGAACTTATGATTTATGTTGTGATCTTTCTGTATACACCAGGTGGAAGTTGTCCATTGCTGGTTAAGTGACCGAACACACTTTTTTGTGTTTTTCCAAATTGTGTTTTTTTTTTTGCTTCTTTAGAATACAGAATTAGTGGTTCAATCTTGTTGCTAAAATCATAACAGAGGAAGATCCGAGAGGACACTGACGTTAGGGAGCTGGACCTTGTACTGACCTGGTGACGGAGGGGCGCCACAGTGTTGACATTGTCCGAATACACTAGAACGTGAGATCCCCTACCTTGAACTTGAGCCAAAAGAAGGACCTCTATGACTGCTCTCAGTTCCTGGTAATTGGAGGACCGAGAACTGATGGTGCAACTCCAGACACCTTGGGAGAGGGGTGTGGCCCACCATAGCCCCCCACCCCCTTGGCTGGCATCCGTAGTTAAAGAGACTAGGGTGTCTGATCCCAGGCCACCCCTTTAACAGGTTGTTGGGATTCAACCATCAGAGGAGAGATGAGGAGGCATTCCCCGGGAGACGAACCCGTCGATTCAGAGATGAAATTAGTCTGCCTCAACATGACAGGACATGGTCCTGAAGGATTTGAGAGGGAGCCTGAGCCCACCTGACAGACGGGATGTAGGACATCATCGATCCCAGAGCCGACATAGCTGCCCGAAGGGTGGGAGACGCTTGACGTCGCAGCAGAAATCTTTGCAGAGACTCCTCACCACTGCTCCTGAGGGACTGAGGCGAAGGAGCAATGAGAAGGAAATTGTCCAGATATGGCACCAGACAGATGCTGCGACCCCGTAGGAAAGCACCGACCTCCGCCATAATTTTCGAGAAAATCCTGGAAGCCTGAGGAGATCCCAAAGGGAAGGACATTGAATTGAAAGTAGAGGACTTCCCCCTTGTACAGGATTGCGAACTTGAGGAACTGCCTGTGCAGAGGATGAAAGGGCACATGAAAGTACGCGTCTTTCAAGTCTATTGTTGCCATCTGGTGGTGTAGCCCTATCAACGATCACTGATCTGATTGATTCCGTTTTGAAACGATGGTATCAGACATGTTGTTTGAGGCGTTTCAAGTTGATGATGACAAGCGTCTCCAGATGGCTTTTTGACCAAGAAGAGTCGGGAATAGAGACATATCCCCTCCTCTGGCCTTGGAACAGATGAGATTACATTTGTTGGAAGGAACTCTTGCACCTTTGTGTACGAGAGATCCTGAGTACCCTGAAAGGGCAGGGCAGTGACCTGGAGACCTGGCGGAGGAGGCGACTCGAACTCGATAAGGAGACCTTCGGAAATAACCCTCAGAACCGAGGACCGAGCCACTGATTGTCAAGGTACAGCTGCTGCTAAGAAGGCGCGAGGATATTTATTCCACTACCTTTTTGATAACTCCACCTTTTTCACTTTCCTTTGGGCTGGGAGGTCTGAGGCACGGAGTGGCGAAAGGGCCGCTTTCTGTTCCGAAAGAGTCTTGCGGTCAGTCGCCTTCTCCAGAATTTTATCAAGGGCAGGTCCAAACACTAAGTCCCCTTTGAAGGGTAGAGAGCAGAGCCTCATCTTGGAAGTGGAATCACCACTCCACAATTTCAGCCACAAAGCTCGTCTGGCGGAGTTGGACAAGACCGAGGTCCTGGCTGCCAGACGGACTAACTCAGCGGAGGCATCCGCGAGAAAGCAGGTCGCTTTCCTAAGCAAGGGAAGGGAGTAGAGGAGCCTCTTCCCTAGGGGGTGCCCTGTGAAATCAACCCATTTGAGAAGGCCCTGGATACATATGTGGAGGCTGTGTACGCCTGAATGGTAGACAAAGAAGCCTCCCAAAATGTTTTCATAAGGCCCTAAATCTTTGGGTCCAGTTGGTCCCTAAGTTGGGAGGTATCCTCAAAGGGGAGCGCAGTCTTCTTAGCTAACGGGCTAACTGCACATTCACCTTTGGGATGTCCCAGTGAATCTCATTTTCCGCAAGAGGAAACCTACGACTGGGATCACCCCTGGATTTTTTCTCAGGAAATTAAAATTCCTGAGAGATTAGATTAAGGATGGTGGACTGGACTGGAAAGCCGACAGATCTGGCAGATCTAAGGCCAGCAACATCTCCTCTTGAACTAACGGGAGGAACTGCTCCTCTTCCAATCCATAAAGCTCCCAATGGCCCCAATCAACTCCCCCATATTCTCTGAGGAGAATAGGAACCCTCTCAGTTCAGTCTCTCTGGAGTATGGGGCATCATCAGGGTGATCCGAACCCGAGCCCGAGAGTTCATCAGAGTTTGAAAGGGCTGCCTGGAGCTTCCTCTTCATAGGGGAGGGAGGCCCGGCTGTAGGAGCTGCCGGTGAGAACGAGGAAAGGGAAGCCTGAATATCCTGTTTAACCATGGTTCTCAAGTCATCTATCAGGCTAGGGTGGTCAGCCTCAACGCTTGGTACAAACAGGGCATTTATTGGACTTCCCAGAGCTTTCCTGGGGGCAGACTTGTCTCCCTGAAACAAAGCACAGTCGAGGGGACTATGAAAAAACTTCCCTTTAGGCAGAAATGAGACCCCCGTTTCTCTCCAGCAGAACACTGTGGCAGGGAAAACACTGGGCTCTGCAGATGCAGGGGAAGTCATAGCAGCACACACAGTACACCACCATACTGTGGCTCAGAAGTCTTCAGGGCAGCCTTCACAAAGAAAGGCCTGCACCCCAGTGTCTCCAATAATCTCCCCGGGTCCTGGGCAGGCCACCGTCAGCTGTGGCGTGGCTGCATGCTGGCCGCCGAGTCCCACCATCGGAACCCGGAAGCGCTACGCTCCTGCCGGGGAGCGCGTGACTGGATGTCCCACTCACCGGCGTCACTTCCGGTTGCGCTGGGACAGCATGAAAGTGCGGGAAGTGGCCGGTGGGCTCCGAACAGGGGAGGCCACAGGCCAGGAAGCCCATGGCCCGCAGCACCCAAGAGGGGATTCGGAGGGCCAGAGCAGCGGTCCCACATACGGTGGGAACAGCAGGAGGAGAAGCGGAAGCCTGACGACCACTGCCCGGCTGGAGAACCAAAAACTAGTAGAGGTAAGTACAGATTTTTTTTTTTTAAATAAGTGAATGCAAGGTGGCCAGAGGACTATGGGAGTAGGAGGGGGGTGCATGATACTATATGGAGAGGCTATGAGGCTGCACTATATGGGAGAGCTATGGAGGCTGACATATAGGAAGGCTGCACTATATGGGGAACTGAGCCTGTATTATACTGTACAGAGGGCTATGAGGCTGCGTTACACTATATGGAGGGATGTGAGTCTGCGTTACACTATATGAAGGGATGTGAGTCTGCGTTACACGATATGGAGGGATGCGAGTCTGCGTTACACGATATGGAGGGATGCGAGTCTGCGTTACACGATATGGAGGGATGCGAGTCTGCGTTACACGATATGGAGGGATGCGAGTCTGCGTTACACGATATGGAGGGATGCGAGTCTGCGTTACACGATTGGAGGGATGCGAGTCTGCGTTACACGATATGGAGGGATGCGAGTCTGCGTTACACGATATGGAGGGATGCGAGTCTGCGTTACACGATATGGAGGGATGCGAGTCTGCGTTACACGATGTGGAGGGATGCGAGTCTGCGTTACACGATGTGGAGGGATGCGAGTCTGCGTTACACGATGTGGAGGGATGCGAGTCTGCGTTACACGATGTGGAGATGCGAGTCTGCGTTACACGATGTGGAGAAGATGCGAGTCTGCGTTACACTATGTGGAGGGATGCGAGTCTGCGTTACACTATGTGGAGGGATGCGAGTCTGCGTTACACTATGTGGAGGGATGCGAGCTGCGTTACACTATGTGGAGGGATGCGAGTCTGCGTTACACTATGTGGAGGGATGCGAGTCTGCGTTACACTATGTGGAGGGATGTCGGGCTGCGTTACACTACGTGGAGGAATGTGAGGCTGCGTTACACTAGTGGAGGAATGTGAGGCTGCGTTACACTACGTGGAGGGATGTGAGGCTGCGTTACACTATATGGAGGGATGTGAGGCTGCATTACACTATATGGAGGGATGTGAGGCTGCATTACACTATGTGGAGGGATGTGAGGCTGCGTTACACTATGTGGAGGGATGTGAGGCTGCGTTACACTATATGGAGAATGTGAGGCTGCGTTACACTATTGGAGGGATGTGAGGCTGCGTTACACTATATGGAGGGATGTGAGGCTGCGTTACACTATATGGAGGGATGTGAGGCTGCGTTACACTATATGGAGGGATGTGAGGCTGCAGTTACACTATATGGAGGGATGTGAGGCTGCATTACACTATATGGAGGGATGTGAGGCTGCATTACACTATATGGAGGGATGTGAGGCTGCATTACACTATATGGAGGGATGTGAGGCTGCATTACACTATATGGAGGGATGTGAGGCTGCATTACACTATATGGAGGGATGTGAGGCTGCATTACACTATATGGAGGGATGTGAGGCTGCATTACACTATATGGAGGGATGTGAGGCTGCATTACACTATATGGAGGGATGTGAGGCTGCATTACACTATATGGAGGGATGTGAGGCTGCATTACACTATATGGAGGGATGTGAGGCTGCATTACACTATATGGAGGGATGTGAGGCTGCATTACACTATATGGAGGGATGTGAGGCTGCATTACACTATATGGAGGGATGTGAGGCTGCATTACACTATATGGAGGGATGTGAGGCTGCATTACACTATATGGAGGGATGTGAGGCTGCATTACACTATATGGAGGGATGTGAGGCTGCATTACACTATATGGAGGGTTGCAACGCTGCATTATACTATGTGAAAGGATGTGAGATTGCATTATTCTATATGGAGGGGCTATAAGGCTGCATTATACTATATGGAGGGTTGTGAGGCTGTACTATACTACATGGAGGACTGTGAGGTTGCCTTATACTACATGTAGGATAATGGGGGTGCATATAATACATGGGTGACTATTGGGGCTACCTTATGAATGGGGACTATGGGCTACATTATAATACATAGAAGACCATGGAGGTACATTTTAATATATGGAGGAATATGGGGGTGCATTATAATAATTGCAGGACTATGGTGGCGGGATAAGGAAGACTATATATACCAAGACGGGGGACATATATACCATGACAAGGGCATATTCCAGTAGGAGGACCATATATTGCAGGATAAGGGACATTAAAACATAATGAAGGGGGAGAGGGGTCAATCTATAAGTCTAAAGAATATAGAACTTTACAAGGGGCCCATACATCTGACCAACGTGTGCGCGGGGGAGGGGGCAGGTCTAAATATTGCACTGGGGCCCGCCAGACTCTGGTTAAAACATACTGTATGAAATTATTAAACTTTATAAAGGAAACGTACTGCCAGCAAGTGATAAAAACCACTGCCAGGAATGCAGAGCTTGGATGTATTGGTGGCACTAGCCGGCTCTCATGGCTGTGGGGCAGTGTATTGGTGGCACTAGCCGGCTCTCATGGCTGTGGGGCAGTGTATTGGTGGCACTAGCCGGCTCTCATGGCTGTGGGGCAGTGTATTGGTGGCACTAGCCGGCTCTTATGGCTGTGGGGCAGTGTATTGGTGGCACTAGCCGGCTCTTATGGCTGTGGGGCAGTGTATTGGTGGCACTAGCCGGCTCTTATGGCTGTGGGGCAGTGTATTGGTGGCACTAGCCGGCTCTTATGGCTGTGGGGCAGTGTATTGGTGGCACTAGCCGGCTCTTATGGCTGTGGGGCAGTGTATTGGTGGCACTAGCCGGCTCTTATGGCTGTGGGGCAGTGTATTGGTGGCACTAGCCGGCTCTTATGGCTGTGGGGCAGTGTATTGGTGGCACTAGCCGGCTCTTATGGCTGTGAGGCAGTGTATTGGTGGCACTAGCCGGCTCTTATGGCTGTGGGGCAGTCTATTGGTGGCACTAGCCGGCTCTTATGGCTGTGGGGCAGTCTATTGGTGGCACTAGCCGGCTCTTATGGCTGTGGGGCAGTGTATTGGTGGCACTAGCCGGCTCTTATGGCTGTGGGGCAGTGTATTGGTGGCACTAGCCGGCTCTTATGGCTGTGGGGCAGTGTATTGGTGGCACTAGCCGGCTCTTATGGCTGTGAGGCAGTGTATTGGTGGCACTAGCCGGCTCTTATGGCTGTGAGGCATTGTATTGGTGGCACTAGCCGGCTCTTATGGCTGTGGGGCAGTCTATTGGTGGCACTTGCCGGCTCTTATGGCTGTGGGGCAGTGTATTGGTGGCACTAGCCGGCTCTTATGGCTGTGGGGCAGTGTATTGGTGGCACTAGCCGGCTCTTATGGCTGTGGGGCAGTGTATTGGTGGCACTAGCCGGCTCTTATGGCTGTGGGGCAGTGTATTGGTGGCACTAGCCGGCTCTTATGGCTGTGAGGCAGTGTATTGGTGGCACTAGCCGGCTCTTATGGCTGTGAGGCATTGTATTGGTGGCACTAGCCGGCTCTTATGGCTGTGGGGCAGTCTATTGGTGGCACTTGCCGGCTCTTATGGCTGTGGGGCAGTGTATTGGTGGCACTAGCCGGCTCTTATGGCTGTGGGGCAGTGTATTGGTGGCACTAGCCGGCTCTTATATCATACAATCACCATGAGTACTGGGCACTCCAAACTGCAATAGGACCTACAAAGAAGTGGAGCACAATGCCACAACCAATATTATAATGAAATATCAATGCATAAAGATTAAAATACCTCACAGATAAAAAAAAAAAAAAAAAAAAAAAGGGTTTGTTGATTTTATTTATACACCATACAAACAACTACCCAGGGCTGGCCCAGTAAGTGTAGGTCCAGAACATAGGTTAGTCATGAGACATTCCCACCAATGGCAGCCTGATCTATACAGTGCTCGTCCAGAACAACCTTCCTTCACCTGATACTCCAATACAGGAGACAGTACAGAATATAGAAGGCCAGTGAGGAGAGTGCACCAAGCCTGACAGTATGGCATCAGCTGAGGCTTCATGTCACAGTGTAACCAAACAGAACACAACACAAAGAAATCCACTCATATAGGCAAACCCATACAGAAGAGCCTCAGAGGACTACAGGTGCCAGCCACACCGGTGTGATGCGGCTCATGGAAGACAACAGCAGAGAGCAGCATCACCTAAGGGCACAGAGCACTGTGCATCGGGACATGTATCAACAGGAACCGGTACAGACCTGATGGAGGAATTACTGATGGCGGTATCGGGGCGCTCGGCCCATCTATCCCTGCTACCCCGGAAGTTGAGTAGCAGCTTGTGACGTCACATCCCACGCGTCAGGATGTGAGAGCTGAGATGTGATCCACAGACGCGTCGCCACAGCAACAGTGAGGAGGACAGCACGGCAGAGCGCACCCCACCAGGGAGGATCATGACATACATCCAGCACAGACACACAGGGACAGGGCTAAAACCAGAGCGCACCCCACCAAGGAGGATCATGAGATACGCCCAGCACAGACACACAGGGACAGGGCTAAAGCCAGAGCGCACCCCACCAAGGAGGATCATGAGATACGTCCAGCACAGACACACAGGGGACAGGGCTAAAGCCAGAGCGCACCCCACCAAGGAGGATCATGAGATACGCCCAGCACAGACACAGGGGACAGGGCTAAAGCCAGAGCGCACCCCCACCAGGAGGATCATGAGATACGTCCAGCACAGACACACAGGGGACAGGGCTAAAACCAGAGCGCACCCCACCAAGGAGGATCATGAGATACGTCCAGCACAGACACACAGGGGACAGGGCTAAAGCCAGAGCGCACCCCACCAAGGAGGATCATGAGATACGTCCAGCACAGACACACAGGGGACAGGGCTAAAACCAGAGCACACCCCACCAAGGAGGATCATGAGATACGTCCAGCACAGACACCAGGGGACAGGGCTAAAGCCAGAGCGCACCCCACCAAGGAGGATCATGAGATACGCCCAGCACAGACACACAGGGGACAGGGCTAAAACCAGAGCACACCCCACCAAGGAGGATCATGAGATACGTCCAGCACAGACACACAGGGGACAGGGCTAAAACCAGAGCGCACCCCACCAAGGAGGATCATGAGATACGTCCAGCACAGACACACAGGGGACAGGGCTAAAACCAGAGCGCACCCCACCAAGGAGGATCATGAGATACGTCCAGCACAGACACACAGGGGACAGGGCTAAAACCAGAGCGCACCCCACCAAGGAGGATCATGAGATACGCCCAGCACAGACACAGGGGACAGGGCTAAAGCCAGAGCGCACCCCACCAAGGAGGATCATGAGATACGTCCAGCACAGACACACAGGGGACAGGGCTAAAGCCAGAGCGCACCCCACCAAGGAGGATCATGAATATGTCCAGCACAGACACACAGGGCAGGGCTAAAGCCAGAGCGCACCCCACCAAGGAGGATCATGAGATACGTCCAGCACAGACACACAGGGACAGGGCTAAAGCCAGAGCGCACCCCACCAAGGAGGATCATGAGATACGTCCAGCACAGACACACAGGGGCACGGCTAAAGCCAGAGCGCACCCCACCAAGGAGGATCATGAGATACGCCCAGCACAGACACACAGGGGACAGGGCTAAAGCCAGAGCGCACCCCACCAAGGAGGATCATGAGATACGTCCAGCACAGACACACAGGGGACAGGGCTAAAGTCAGAGCGCACCCCACCAAGGAGGATCATGAGATATGTCCAGCACAGACACACAGGGGACAGGGCTAAAGCCAGAGCGCACCCCACCAAGGAGGATCATGAGATACGTCCAGCACAGACACACAGGGACAGGGCTAAAACCAGAGCGCACCCCACCAAGGAGGATCATGAGATACGTCCAGCACAGACACACAGGGGACAGGGCTAAAGCCAGAGCGCACCCCACCAAGGAGGATCATGAGATACGTCCAGCACAGACACACAGGGGCACGGCTAAAGCCAGAGCGCACCCCACCAAGGAGGATCATGAGATACGTCCAGCACAGACACACAGGGGACAGGGCTAAAGCCAGAGCGCACCCCACCAAGGAGGATCATGAGATACGTCCAGCACAGACACACAGGGGACAGGGCTAAAGCCAGAGCGCACCCCACCAAGGAGGATCATGAGATACGTCCAGCACAGACACACAGGGGACAGGGCTAAAGTCAGAGCGCACCCCACCAAGGAGGATCATGAGATACGCCCAGCACAGACACACAGGGACAGGGCTAAAACCAGAGCGCACACCCACCAAGGAGGATCATGAGATACGTCCAGCACAGACACACAGGGGACAGGGCTAAAGCCAGAGCGCACCCCACCAAGGAGGATCATGAGATACGTCCAGCACAGACACACAGGGGACAGGGCTAAAGCCAGAGCGCACCCCACCAAGGAGGATCATGAGATATGTCCAGCACAGACACACAGGGACAGGGCTAAAGCAAGAGCGCACCCCACCAAGGAGGATCATGAGATACGCCCAGCACAGTCACACAGGGGACAGGGCTAAAGCCAGAGCGCACCCCACCAAGGAGGATCATGAGATACGTCCAGCACAGACACAGTGGACAGGGCTAAAGCCAGAGCGCACCCCACCAAGGAGGATCATGAGATATGTCCAGCACAGACACACAGGGGCAGGGCTAAAGCCAGAGCGCACCCCACCAAGGAGGATCATGAGATACGTCCAGCACAGGCACACAGGGGACAGGGCTAAAGCCAGAGCGCACCCCACCAAGGAGGATCATGAGATACGTCCAGCACAGACACACAGGGGACAGGGCTAAAGCCAGAGCGCACCCCACCAAGGAGGATCATGAGATACGTCCAGCACAGACACACAGGGGACAGGGCTAAAACCAGAGCGCACCCCACCAAGGAGGATCATGAGATACGTCCAGCACAGACACACAGGGGACAGGGCTAAAGCCAGAGCGCACCCCACCAAGGAGGATCATGAGATACGTCCAGCACAGACACACAGGGGACAGGGCTAAAGCCAGAGCGCACCCCACCAAGGAGGATCATGAGATACGTCCAGCACAGACACACAGGGACAGGGCTAAAACCAGAGCGCACCCCACCAAGGAGGATCATGAGATAGTCCAGCACAGACACACAGGGCAGGGCTAAAGCAGAGCGCACCCCACCAAGGAGGATCATGAGATACGTCCAGCACAGACACAGGGACAGGCTAAAGCCAGAGCGCACCCCACCAAGGAGGATCATGAGATATGTCCAGCACAGACACACAGGGGCAGGGCTAAAGCCAGAGCGCACCCCACCAAGGAGGATCATGAGATACGCCCAGCACCAGACACACAGGGACAGGGCTAAAGCCAGAGCGCACCCCACCAAGGAGATCATGAGATACGTCCAGCACAGACACCGGGACAGGGCTAAAACCAGCGCACCCCACCAAGGAGGACATGAGATACGCCAGCACAGACACACAGGGGACAGGGCTAAAACCAGAGCGCACCCCACCAAGGAGGATCATGAGATACGTCCAGCACAGACACACAGGGACAGGGCTAAAGCCAGAGCGCACCCCACCAAGGAGGATCATGAGATATCCAGCACAGACACACAGGGGACAGGGCTAAAGCCAGAGCGCACCCCACCAAGGAGGATCATGAGATACGTCCCAGCACAGACACACAGGGGACAGGGCTAAAGCCAGAGCGCACCCCACCAAGGAGGATCATGAGATACGTCCAGCACAGACACAAGGGACAGGGCTAAAGCCAGAGCGCACCCCACCAAGGAGGATCATGAGATACGTCCAGCACAGACACACAGGGGACAGGGCTAAAGCCAGAGCGCACCCACCAAGGAGGATCATGAGATACGTCCAGCACAGACACACAGGGACAGGGCTAAAGCCAGAGCGCACCCCACCAAGGAGATCATGAGATACGTCCCAGCACAGACACACAGGGACAGGGCTAAAGCCAGAGCGCACCCCACCAAGGAGGATCATGAGATAGTCCAGCAAGACACACAGGGGACAGGGCTAAAGCCAGAGCGCACCCCACCAAGGAGGATCATGAGATACGTCCAGCACAGACACACAGGGACAGGGCTAAAGCCAGAGCGCACCCCACCAAGGAGGATCATGAGATATGTCCAGCACAGACCACAGTGGGACAGGGCTAAAGCCAGAGCGCACCCCACCAAGGAGGATCATGAGATAGTCCAGCACAGACACACAGGGCAGGGCTAAAGCCAGAGCGCACCCCACCAAGGAGGATCATGAGATACGTCCAGCACAGACACACAGGGGACAGGGCTAAACCAAGCCACCCCACCAAGGAGGATCATGAGATACGTCCAGCACAGACACACAGGGACAGGGCTAAACCAGAGCGCACCCCACCAAGGAGGATCATGAGATACGTCCAGCACAGACACACAGGGGACAGGGCTAAAGCCAGAGCGCACCCCACCAAGGAGGATCATGAGATACGTCCAGCACAGACACACAGGGGACAGGGCTAAAGCCAGAGCGCACCCCCCAAGGAGGATCATGAGATACGTCCAGCACAGACACACAGGGGACAGGGCTAAAGCCAGAGCGCACCCCACCAAGGAGGATCATAGAGATACGTCCAGCACAGACCACACAGGGACAGGGGCTAAAGCCAGAGCGCACCCCACCAAGGAGGATCATGAGATACGTCCAGCACAGACACACAGGGGACAGGGCTAAAGCCAGAGCGCACCCCACCAAGGAGGATCATGAGATACGTCCAGCACAGACACACGGAGGACAGGGCTAAAAGCCAGAGCGCACCCCACCAAGGAGGATCATGAGATACGTCCCAGCACAGACACACAGGGGACAGGGCTAAAGCCAGAGCGCACCCCACCAAGGAGGATCATGAGATACGTCCAGCACAGACACACAGTGGGACAGGGCTAAAGCCAGAGCGCACCCCACCAAGGAGGATCATGAGATATGTCCAGCACAGACACACAGGGACAGGGCTAAGAGCAGAGCGCACCCCACCAAGGAGGATCATGAGATACGTCCAGCACAGCACACAGGGGACAGGGCTAAAGCCAGAGCGCACCCCACCAAGGAGGATCATGAGATACGTCCAGCACAGACACACAGTGGACAGGGCTAAAGCCAGAGCGCACCCCCCAAGGAGGATCATGAGATACGTCCAGCACAGACACACAGGGGACAGGGCTAAAGCCAGAGCGCACCCCACCAAGGAGGATCATGAGATACGTCCAGCACAGACACACAGGGACAGGGCTAAAGCCAGAGCGCACCCCACCAAGGAGGATCATGAGATACGTCCAGCACAGACACACAGGGGACAGGGCTAAAGCCAGAGCGCACCCCACCAAGGAGGATCATGAGATACGTCCAGCACAGACAACACAGGGACAGGGCTAAAAGCCAGAGCGCACCCCACCAAGGAGGATCATGAGATACGTCCAGCACAGACACACAGGGGACAGGGCTAAAGCCAGAGCGCACCCCACCAAGGAGGATCATGAGATACGTCCAGCACAGACACACAGGGGACAGGGCTAAAGCCAGAGCGCACCCCACCAAGGAGGATCATGAGATACGTCCAGCACAGACACACAGGGGACAGGGCTAAAGCCAGAGCGCACCCCACCAAGGAGGATCATGAGATACGTCCAGCACAGACACACAGGGGACAGGGCTAAAGCCAGAGCGCACCCCACCAAGGAGGATCATGAGATACGTCCAGCACAGACACACAGGGGACAGGGCTAAAGCCAGAGCGCACCCCACCAAGGAGGATCATGAGATACGCCCAGCACAGACACACAGGGGACAGGGCTAAAGCCAGAGCGCACCCCACCAAGGAGGATCATGAGATACGTCCAGCACAGACACAGTGGACAGGGCTAAAGCCAGAGCGCACCCCACCAAGGAGGATCATGAGATATGTCCAGCACAGACACACAGGGGCAGGGCTAAAGACAGAGCGCACCCAACCAAGGAGGATCATGAGATACGTCCAGCACAGACACACAGGGGACAGGGCTAAAGCCAGAGCGCACCCCACCAAGGAGGATCATGAGATACGTCCAGCACAGGCACACAGGGGACAGGGCTAAAGCCAGAGCGCTCCCCACCAAGGAGGATCATGAGATACGTCCAGCACAGACACACAGGGGACAGGGCTAAAGCCAGAGCACACCCCACCAAGGAGGATCATGAGATATGTCCAGCACTGACACACAGGGGACAGGGCTAAAGCCAGAGCACACCCCACCAAGGAGGATCATGAGATATGTCCAGCACAGACACACAGGGGACAGGGCTAAAGCCAGAGCGCACCCCACCAAGGAGGATCATGAGATATGTCCAGCACAGACACACAGGGGACAGGGCTAAAGCCAGAGCGCACCCCACCAAGGAGGATCATGAGATACGCCCAGCACAGACACACAGGGGACAGGGCTAAAGCCAGAGCGCACCCCACCAAGGAGGATCATGAGATACGTCCAGCACAGACACAGTGGACAGGGCTAAAGCCAGAGCGCACCCCACCAAGGAGGATCATGAGATATGTCCAGCACAGACACACAGGGGCAGGGCTAAAGACAGAGCGCACCCACCAAGGAGGATCATGAGATACGTCCAGCACAGACACACAGGGGACAGGGCTAAAGCCAGAGCGCACCCCACCAAGGAGGATCATGAGATACGTCCAGCACAGGCACACAGGGGACAGGGCTAAAGCCAGAGCGCTCCCCACCAAGGAGGATCATGAGATACGTCCAGCACAGACACACAGGGGACAGGGCTAAAAGCCAGAGCGCACACCCCACCAAGGAGGATCATGAGATACGTCCAGCACAGACACACAGGGGACAGGGCTAAAGCCAGAGCACACCCCACCAAGGAGGATCATGAGATAGTCCAGCACAGACACACAGGGGACAGGGCTAAAGCCAGAGCGCACCCCACCAAGGAGGATCATGAGATACGTCCAGCACAGACACACAGGGGACAGGGCTAAAGCCAGAGCGCACCCCACCAAGGAGGATCATGAGATACGCCCAGCACAGACACACAGGGGACAGGGCTAAAGCCAGAGCGACCCCACCAAGGAGGATCATGAGATACGTCCAGCACAGACACAGTGGGACAGGGCTAAAGCCAGAGCGCACCCCACCAAGGAGGATCATGAGATAGTCCAGCACAGACACACAGGGGACAGGGCTAAAGCCAGAGCGCATCCCACCAAGGAGGATCATGAGATACGTCCAGCACAGACACACAGGGGACAGGGCTAAAGCCAGAGCGCACCCCACCAAGGAGGATCATGAGATACGTCCAGCACAGACACACAGGGGACAGGGCTAAAACCAGAGCGCACCCCACCAAGGAGGATCATGAGATACGTCCAGCACAGACACACAGGGGACAGGCTAAAGCCAGAGCAGCACCCCACCAAGGAGGATCATGAGATATGTCCAGCACAGACACACAGGGACAGGGCTAAAGCCAGAGCGCACCCCACCAAGGAGGATCATGAGATACGTCCAGCACAGACACACAGGGACAGGGCTAAAGCCAGAGCGCACCCCACCAAGGAGGATCATGAGATAGTCCAGCACAGACACACAGGGACAGGGCTAAACCAGAGCGCACCCCACCAAGGAGGATCATGAATACGTCCAGCACAGACACAGGGACAGGCTAAAGCCAGAGCGCACCCCACCAAGGAGGATCATGAGATATGTCCAGCACAGACACACAGGGACAGGCTAAAGCCAGAGCGCACCCCACCAAGGAGGATCATGAGATAGTCCAGCACAGACACACAGGGACAGGGCTAAAGCCAGAGCGCACCCCACCAAGGAGGATCATGAGATACGTCCAGCACAGACACACAGGTGGACAAAGGCTAAAGCCAGAGCGCACCCCACCAAGGAGGATCATGAGATAGTCCAGCACAGACAACAGGGGAACAGGGCAAAGACCAGAGCGACACCCCACCAAGGAGGATCATGAGATATGTCCAGCACAGACACACAGGGACAGGGACTAAACCAGAGCAGCACCCACCTAAACCAGAGGAGGAGGTCATGAGATACGTCCAGCACAGACACACAGGGACAGGGCTAAAGCCAGAGCGCACCCCACCAAGGAGGATCATGAGATACGTCCAGCACAGACACACAGGGGACAGGTCAAAGCCAAGGCACCCCACCAAGGAGGATCATGAGATACGTCCAGCACAGCACACAGGCAGCTAGGGGGGGACAGAGGACAGGGTAGTCTAAAGACCAGAAGCAGCACCCCACCAAGGAGGATCATGAGATACGTCCAGCACAGACACACAGGGGAAGGCTAAAGCCAGAGCGCACCCCACCAAGGAGGATCATCAGAGATACGTCAGCAAGTCCACAGGCATACCAGGCACACCAGGGGACATGAGGGCTCAGCAAGACCAGAGCTAGCACACACCACCAAGGGGATCATGAATATCGTCCAGCACAGGGCACTAACAGAGGCAACAAGGGACTGAAACGCAGCAGCAAGACAGGCAAACCCAATAAAGGGGATCATGAGAATCATGTCCAGGACATGACAACAGGGAAGTCGTGCTAAAGCCAGAGCGCACCCCACCAAGGAGGATCATGAGATACGTCCAGCACAGACACACAGGGACAGGCTAAAACCAGAGCACACCCCACCAAGGAGGATCATGAGATACACACTAAACAGACACAAGATCATGGTGGACAAGCAGTAAAGCCAGAGCCACCCCACCAAGGAGGATCATGAGATATGTCCAGCACAGACACACAGGGGACAGGGCTAAACCAAGCACCCCACCAAGGAGGATCATGAGATACGTCCAGCACAGACACACAGGACAGGGCTAAAGCCAGAGCACCCCCACCAAGGAGGATCATGAGATAGTCCAGCACAGACACACAGGGACAGGGCTAAAACCAGAGCACACCACGAAGGGGATCATGAAATATGTCCAGCACAGAATAAAGGGACCCTCAAGCAGAGCGCAACAAAACCTCCCCACAGGAGGATCATGAATATGTCCAGCATAACAGACATACAGGCAACGGAGACTGTGCCACATACAGAGAATTCGGGCCCCTGACTCAAGATTTAGGCTCTGAGACCGTCCAGCCCACCTAGTCAGCTCCACCATGCCACCTCCACCAAATAGTGGTCCTGTAGTGTCACCACAGACACACAGGTGGTATAGGCTCCAAAACACACCAACCACTCCCGATCCTAATAACGAAGAAAAAGATCTGACATATAAAGGAGCATAACGGGATCGTGAAAAAAATATATCTGAACAATTTTATTAAACAGACAATGTGAGCATACATTTAAAACCAATTAAAACACACAGGGAGCTTCAGGCAACCAAGTAGTGACACTTAAAACATACTGGGGACTTATTTATCAATATTTCCAATAATTAATCAATTATCAAATGCCAAATCGTGAACTGCAATCTAAAAAATGATCAATGAGACCCCATAATAATTCACAATTCATGCCGGTTGATGTACATAGTATTATTAATAATGGGGCACATATAAACCACATCAGGGTATTGGCAGATAATCGTTTGATAAGGATACCCACGTACATGAGGATATAATTGAACACTAAGGAACAAGACAGTGATTGGGCTCTGTTGTAGAGCAATCATCTCCTATCAACAGATATGCTCATAATGTACTAACAGTCTATGTCAGACCTAGTCAATATTGACATGGAGTAGTAGAGTGTACACAATAGTGTAATATAGCATTAAGAAATAGGCATAGTAGTTCCTGAAGCAGATACTACAGATGCAGATTGAGATACTCGTAGGAAAGAACAATACCAGAAAATACAAGAATGCGTTGAGAGAAGTCTGGAAAAATCTAGAAAAAACAAGAAACCAACTTTAACAAAAGTGCGCAAGGAGTGCCCTTAACACCAGGTGAATTGGTTTTGAAAAGAAAAAGAAGAATGCACAAACTAGATGATCAATGGGAAAAAGAACCATACACTGTATTACCATCTAACTTTGATAACCAGAAAACCTGTGTCATCAGTAAAGACCATGGTGAAACAACAGCAACAGTGCCCAGGGATCATTTGAAGAAGTGCCCTCAACAGCTTCAACCAGAAGTAAATGTACCTTGTCCAGAACCTAAGAAAGAGAAGCCAAAGACAGTCCAGACACTCATTGGAGAATCACCAGCGGATTGGCCTCAAATAGATGGTACATACCTAATCCCAGCCTTGATGTTCCCACCAGCAGTAGAAACGCCAAGAGTACAAAACCACCCGTTGTGTTGGAACCAGAGATTCCTGCAATCGGTGTAACTGCCATTCCTACTGTAAGATCAGGTAGTCGCAGACTGTTACCCAGTTTCCAGTGACACATGGACCCACTCTCACCAATCCTACACCAGAATTACGTAGGTCAACACGTGTCAATCTAGGACACCCACCACTCAGGTACAGAGAATAAGCCATAACATGTGGGAAAATGTAAATATGTTCAGAATGTAAATATGTTTAAAATGTATATATGCTAATGTACAGAAAAGGGTGAAGAGTAGGCAAAACCAACCCAAACCAGGTGCACAACATCAGTAAGAGGGGTGAGTGGAGTTGGCGTAAGGAGCTGTCTAAAAGTAAAAAAATAGGGGGGGGAACAAGAGGCGCAATAGTGCCCTATCACTAGTGACACTAATGTATGCGGTGGGTATGAATTCACTCACCTAGCACAGTTGTGAGACCCACAACTGGTGTAAAAGCATTTGGCATTAAATGCAGCTGCTGCAGGACTTCCACCTTCCACATGCACGTGGGAATCATCCAGAAGTTACCTCAGGGGAAATGGTGTATCAGTGTCCGCGCTGCTGAAATCCCAAGAAAACTATCCGGAAACCATATGTAGGTTGCATCAATCATCCATTTATTCCTTTCCTACGCGTTTCAACACTGTCCTAGTGTCTTCCTCAGGGATATTACATGTCAGCTCTTAACAAGGTTTATATAGCCCCTGTACATGGCACTTAGGGGTGTGTTAGCACATGCTGATGATGTCAAAATCGTCATTAAAGTGGGCGGAGCCCAATTCGATGATGTCAAAATCGTCATCAAAGTGGGAGGAGCCTAATTTTTGGCTCCAAAACAGTAAAAACAAGTTTCTGTGGAGCATTTTACATCGTACAATGATATACAAGTTGATAAAAATATGACTAAACAAATGGTATAAAAAATGTTCTGAAATTTGCTGCGGAAAAGTAAATAAAACCTTCAGTAATAAGAACAGGAAAAAAAAAAAAAAAAAAAAAAAAAAATAATAATATACACTCCGATATGCCTCTGGGTGTATTAGAACTCTTGGTCATTTGGATGAAAAACATCCTCACTATTGGGTTGTGCCACCAGGGCAATTCATTAGCAAATAAAAGTGCTGAGAAGTTTCACAGGATAATACCAAACTTCTCAGCACTTTTATTTGCTAATGAATTGCCCTGGTGGCACAACCCAATAGTGAGGATGTTTTTCATCCAAATGACCAAGAGTTCTAATACACCCAGAGGCATATCGGAGTGTATATTATTATTATTTTTTTTTTTTTTTCCTGTTCTTATTACTGAAGGTTTTATTTACTTTTCCGCAGCAAATTTCAGAACATTTTTTATACCATTTGTTTAGTCATATTTTTATCAACTTGTATATCATTGTACGATGTAAAATGCTCCACAGAAACTTGTTTTTACTGTTTTGGAGCCAAAAATTAGGCTCCTCCCACTTTGATGACGATTTTGACATCATCGAATTGGGCTCCGCCCACTTTAATGACGATTTTGACATCATCAGCATGTGCTAACACACCCCTAAGTGCCATGTACAGGGGCTATATAAACCTTGTTAAGAGCTGACATGTAATATCCCTGAGGAAGACACTAGGACAGTGTTGAAACGCGTAGGAAAGGAATAAATGGATGATTGATGCAACCTACATATGGTTTCCGGATCGTTTTCTTGGGATTTCAGCAGCGCGGACACTGATACACCATTTCCCCTGAGGTAACTTAAGGAGCTGTCTAGGGAGAGCAAAATCTTGGCCAATAGGTGACCCCAGGGCCAGGAGGCCTACAGTGCTTATGGCCCGGTAGAGGCCCCTGCAGTACCTATGACTCCTACGCCGAGGCACCCATAGTGTTTTTGTTGTGTTTTTGAACTTTAAGCCTACAGAGACTTTGCCTGTTGGACTTTTTGAATGTTTTCCTTTTCTTACTTTCAAAAATGGACCATAGCCACAGGACTGGTAGTGGCATACACCCGTTTAAACACCCTTTAAACAGCCTGCAGCTGATGAACTAGCGCTGTATGGACTGATTACCCGTTTTCTTATTTATCCCTGGTTTTTGTAAATTTTTAATTTTGAGACTCTGTTCAAATTCAAATGTAAATAGTTATGTTGTGTTCATGAAAAATGTTTCAGTCCCGGAGGACTGTATTTAACTAGGGGGGAATGTGGCACCCCTGCAAAGGGAATTGCCACAGGATCCACCAGTGCAAGGAGGGATATACACCTTGGTACACACAGCACGCAACACCTTCCACCCCAGACCTGAAGGGGGAGCTCTACTGGCTGCCTTAAGCCAGTTCCTCTTTAAAAGATCCAGGCCTGAGGGGAGGAGTCAGTTAGTCTCAGGGAGTTAGTTAGTTCCAGTCAGACAGTGAAGAGAGAAGGAGTGAGGAGCTGGTCGCTGGGAGAGATCCATATCCAGGACCAGGGAACACTGACTCAGCTGTGCTGCACCCTTGGGAGAGGGTCGGAGGCCAGTGGAGAATAGGAGAATTAAAGGAGGGAACCAACCCAGTTTCCCTGTAGTACACCCGGACACTGGAGTCCGACGCTGCCAGCATCCATTTTAGCAGTAAAAGCCTGGGAGGACCAGGAGGACCAAAATCCCCTGAGGTAAATGAAAAGAGACACTCAAACTGACCAAACACAGGACCAGGCGCCAAAAGGAGGAATAGGGACCCCGCAAAAGGACCTCATTGTCAGTGATAGAGTAAAGCCCTGAGAGGGAGAAGGAGCGGTGAGTTCAGTCACAGGCAGGACTTACCCCAAACCACCGTACACAGAGAAAGCGGAGGCCTCACAACTTTCTAAGATAAAAGTCCCAAATTGCATCGGGGACGTGGTTACTTCTCTGGACTGTACCTGTTACCCTGTCACCAGTACAAGGTACCAAAACAAAGATCACTGTGTGTGTGTGCCTGCTTAACCGCCGCTATTCACCGCATTGACTGCAGAGACGCGACTACAACTCCCTTCATCCATCCCCACTGCCCTGAGGTAAAGCTCCACCTGTGGGGAGCTGTACTACACTGAACTGCACTTCCATCACCTCAGCGGCCGGCCGCAGCGCTGGTATACCCGTTACCAGGAACTACAGGTGGCATCACGTAACCAATCCCCTTATCCCCCACCATCCCCGCCATTGAGGGTCCAGGGCACGGGACCGGGGACCGACCAGCCGTGATTCCCCATCAAAGTCGCCATCAGCCCCGGTACCCGAGTACCCCCTACTCTGTCGACCGCCTCAACCACACACACGCACACACACACACTTGAGACTGCTGTGGGCTGAATATACAATAGTTGTATATACAATAGAGAATACACAATAGAGATGGCTGCTAGCTATATACACAATAGAGATAGCTGCGGGAAGGTTACACGATGGAGACTGTTGTTGGCTATACACATAATAGAGAATACAGAATAGAAACTGCTGGGGCGTGGCCTAATGCTTGAAGAAGATGGCCGCATAGATCAGGAGCTCTGAGCACCGCGAGCTCTAAAGCGGCATTTCAAGGCTCACAGTCGCACCACCGCAGCCTGCGACTACCTCCTCCTGCTGCCTCGCAGACTGGGCACTGAATGGGCAGAATCCAGGTGCTCAAACGCTTCCCCCCCCCCCGCTCTGTATGAGATTTCTTTGTTCCAGTGCGAACTACAGCTACATCTGCACCCAAGATGGCGCTTCCACCCCCTTCCTCACCGCGCGCCACACGCTCTTCCCGCCGAGACTCCTCTGTCTCCCTAGCCTCGGTCTCTTCAGGATTTACTGTGCCCTCTGACGCCCCAGTCACCCAGGGCATGATGAGGGAGCTGCTAGCTGGCCTGCGATCCTCCTTATAGGAAGATATACGAGGTATAATGGTGGATTGCGGGGGGAGGTATCAGAGCCAAGCTCCCGCACTGAGCATTCAGAAAAGGAGATGGGAGAGCAGATTAAATCACATAATGACTTGTTAGACGCCCACACTGCCCTGCAAGAAAAGATGGAAAGACAAGCACTTAAAACCTTGGATCTAGAAGACAGATCCCGCAGAAATAATGTCAAACTCAGGGGGATCCCAGAGAATGTCCCACCGGGAGACCTCAGAGCCCTCCTGCAGGGATTTGTCTCCTCTGTCTTGCCTGATTTTACATTACCAGACTTCTCTACTATTTACTTGATCTGACCACCACTGAATCATCATGAGCATTGGGTACACTACTATTAACGTAAATGGGCTAAATTTGCCTGGCAAGCGTTCACTTGTGTGGCAACAAATTAAAAAGCTCGTAGCGAGGTGATCTTCGTCAAGGAGACTCATCTCCTACAGCAAGATAACCACAGGATGGCCTCCGGCCTTTATCCAATATAATTTTTTGCAAACGCAGATAGCAAGAGGGCGGGAGTGGCAATTTTTATCCACAAAACTATCTCATTCAGATTGATTGAGTCAGTCCAAGACCCTCAGGGCAGATATCTGGTTGTTAGGTGCTATCTTAACGACACAATGTATTCCCTTGTTTCTATCTACGGCCCTAACTCAGGACAGTTAAAATTCTTCCGCTCACTGCTTACAAGATTAGACACGATAACTAAGGGACCCACTAAGACTTTAATCTCCCTGTAAATAAACAGTTGGACTGCTCTTCCCCCTCTCTTTACCGTGCTGAGATGGGGGCATTACTATCAACCCACCATCTACATGACATTTGGCGCTACTCCCATGAGGAAGAGAGCGACTACTCCTATTTATCCCCGAGATTTCACACGTATAGTAAGCTTGACTATATATTGGTGAACGACTCCCTCCTACCTAGATGTCAGGCAACGTCTATCGGTAATATCACCTGGTCTAGATCACGCCCCTGTATCTCTTCAGGTGACGGATCCCTCCCACTACACTCTGACGAACATATGGAGGCTGAACGAATATCTCCTAACATCCCCTTCCAACGTCACGCACATCTCAGAGCACATTCAGGAATATTTCACCCATAACGATAATGCGGGGACTGACCCGGAGGTACTCTGGAAGGCCCACAAAGCAGTCCTCCATGGCTCCTTTATTAAACTTGCTTCACATATAAAAAAGGAAAGAGATAGGAACATTCACACTCTCGTCTCCAAAATTGCTGTCCTAGAGAAAACTCATAAGCAATCCCACCTCCCGTCCATGTTAAAGGAACTCACCACAGCACAAACTGAATTGAGAAGCCTTCTTCTTGTTAAGGTAGAACATAAGCTGAAAAAAATGAAGGCCACATACTACGGAATGGGTGACAGAGCCGGGACACTCTTGGCAAAACGTATCAAAAAAAAGACAGGAACAATCTAAAATATCTCACCTATTAAATTCAGCAGGAAATAAAATAAGAAACCCCTCTTAATTACGGAAGAATTCCAGAAATTTTATGCCACTCTCTATAACCTTCACAGAGACCCACTTACCCCTCAGCCCACTACTGCGTCGATACAACAGTGCCTAGATAAAGTGCAATTCCCCAAACTAACGGCATTACAAACCGATTTTCTTAATGCTCCCTTTCACGGAACTGGAAATTCGAGACGCACTGCATACGACGAAAAAAACATTCTGCTCCGGGCCCCGACGGTTTTTCCTACCTATATTATTCAACTTTTTCTCTGCAACTATCACCGTATCTACTAAAACTCTTTTCTCATTGGAGTGGCAGACTCCAAATTCACTCGGAAGGACTAGAGGCGATAATCTCGACAATCCCGAAACTGGGCAAGCCCCCGACTTCCCCGGCTAATTTCAGACTCATTGCTCTCCTAAATTGCGATTTAAAAATTTATGCCAAGGTATTAGCTGGTGCAAGTACTTCCTTCCCTGGTGGGTTTGGACCAGGTGGGATTTGTCCCGGCCCGCCAAGCGTCAGATGGTACTAGAACTTGCTGGATCTGATGGAAATGGACCGTACCCCCAGTGCACTTCTCTCCCTTGATGCGGAGAAAGCATTTGACAGAGTGCACTGGGGGTATTTAGATTCAGTACTCCACAAATTTGGTCTGATCGGGGCCTTTAGAGACTCAGTAATGGCTCTATACACATCCCCTAGTGCGCGAGTGAGGGCCTCGGGCTTCATCTCTTCGAAGTTCGAGGTCTCTAATGGAACGCGACAGGGAGGCCCTCTGTCCCCCCTCATCTTCGCTTTAATTATGGAACCACTTGCAGCGAGGGTAAGGGCTGAACCTGTGATCAGGGGCCCTAGAGTTGGGACGGTGGAGCACAAACTGGGTCTCTATGCAGATGATGTTATATTTATTTGCTCCAACATTATGGAGACTATTCCCAAAATAGTTGAAATACTAGCCAAATTTTCCGAAGCGTCCTACTACAAATTGAACTCCTCCAAGTCTTTACTGTATCCTATCAATATTCCCCCCGACCAAAAGCTCCAGCTCCAGTCCCGGTTCCCTTTGTGTGGTCTCCAATGGGCCGCCCCAGTACTTAGGGATTCAAATTACTCAGACAAATAAAATAGTTCAGCGTAACTATGATATTTTACTCAACAACATTAAGGCATGTCTGGAGTCTCACGCTGCTCTGAACCTTTCGTGGATAGCACGACTACAGATTATAAAAATGACGTACCTCCCTAAAATTCTCTATGTTTTCAGATGTCTTCCTCTTCTCTTTCCCCAAAAACTACTCCACTCTCTACAAGCAATCTTTGGCCGCTTTATTTGGGAAAATAAGACACACCGGATAGCAGCCAAAGTAATCATGCGCCCCATGAGGTTGGGTGGAATGGGAGTCCCAGACGTGTCCTCCTACCATGTAGCAATACACCTATCTGCAGCGAAATCTTGGTGGATGGACGTCCCAAACCCTCTCTGGATACAGATAGAGCAAAATCTTGCTCCCCGGCACTCCACCAAACTCCTGCTTGAAATGAATGTACTAAAACCGTCTACCAATGTAACTTCTTTTAAATCCATGACTGCTCTCTTGCGCATTTGGTCTCGCTTTGGTAGGAGCTTTCTGCCATTCATGTTTCACTATATCATTACCTCAGCTGTGGAACTCTCAGTGGACTCTCTCTCTCTTTCCTCATGGAGAGCTAGGAGAGTGCTATTTATGCACCAGGTCAGAGACAGGTCAGGAGTGAGGTCCTTTACTGATCTTGTAAACAAGTATGATCTGCCCCGCACCTTTTCTTCTGCTACTTACAACTTCGCCATTTTATTAACTCATTGGCATTGCTCACAGTGGTACAAGTTGCTTTTGATGACTCAGTCCAGAGGTACTTCAAATCTCAATCACTCAATGATCATGGTGTGGCCATCCTTTATAGGGCTCTGGTATCTGCTGGAGATGGTCTAAAGCTTCCCTACATGCTGAGGTGGAAGAAACGCCTCTCATTTGAAGCCCCGGTGGATCAGTGGCAGAGGGCTTCCATTCACACATCTGCCTACTCAAAATGCATTAATCATCTCGAGCAAATCAAAAAAGTACACATGGACTGGTACATTTCGCCTGAGAAACTATCTAATTTTACCAAACAAAATCCACCTGTTTCTTCAATGTGTTGGAAACTCTGCAATCAGACTGGAATGGTTCAACATTTGTGGTGGTTTTGCCCCCACATCCGTTTATTTTGGGATAAAGTCAAAGACTTAATCAATGAACTCACTGGTCTGTCATTGGAGTTGGTCCTCTCTTTGGCCCTCTTAGGTCTGGGCTTGGAAGACTGGCCCTTAACGCTAAGGCCCATAGTGGCAATTGTATTAATCTCCGCAAGACTTTGCATCTCCAGGCACTGGAAATCACCAAAAGTACCTGACATGGAGGAGCTCCATTGCACTCTAAACTCCCACTTCCAGCACGAGTTGCTTTTAACCCATGATGTGAAAAATCGGTCCAGAGTCCTCCGTCACTGGGACCCCTGGATTGCGTCACCGTACAACACTATCTCGGTGCAAGTATAAACCTGTCCAGCACTGCAGTCTTGTTTCACCGGGTAAAGCTCTAAACCCTCAAACTCTAATTATCTTCGACCAAGAGAAGTCTGGTTCTCACTGAGGCTCCAGAAATTGGAGGCCTCCTCATGCTAACTCACCAGCCAAAACTACCCTTTCTCCCTCCCCTTCTACCCCCTCCCCACCCCCTTTCTTCCTCGCATTTTCCTCTCCCTCCAATTTATGCTATGTCAGTAGTTCCTCTTCTGTTATTACATTTCAGAGGCACCTCTGTGGATAGGTGATCCTCATACATTTGTATATCTGTATTTCTGAAAAAATATTTTCAATAAAAAAACTATTGTTCAAAAAAAAAAAAAAGAATAGAGTCTGCTGCTGGCCAAACTCAATAGAGAATACACAATAGATATGTCTGCGGGCCATATAGACAATAGAGACGGCTGCAGGCCCGGCCGTATAGACAATGGAGATGGCTGCCGGCTATACACACAGTAGAGAATACACAATAGGGACTGCTGCTGGCTGTATACAATAGAGAATACACAATAGAGACTGTTACTGGCCGTATACACAATGGAGATGGCTGCAGGACAAATGCACAATAGAGACGGCTGTGGAACAAATGCACAATGCAGACAGATGCAGGACAAATTCACAATACGAGACGGCTGCAGGACTTATTCACAATGGAGACTGCTGCAAGACGTATGCACATTAGAGACTGCTGCGGGTCCTAAGCACATTAGTGACTGCTGTGGGATGTATACACATTGGAGACTGTGCATGACATATACACAGAGACTGCTGGCTGTATGAAGAGACTGCCAGCTGTATATTTTGTATACACAGACAGCACTATACTGTATATACAGGTCCACACTATATACATACAGTATATAAATACACAAATACAGCATGTAGTGTGGACCTGTATGTAGAGTATAGTGCTGTGTAGAGACTGACAGAGAGAGACAGACAGAAAGAGAGGCAGACAGAGAGAGAGACAGACGAGCATACTCAGCACTGGTAGCGGCGGTGGCAGCAGTAGCTCCAACCTGACTCCAGTCCCTTGCATCCTGCCAGTACCCGCGTGACTTCTGGTTGCGGGCCGCACTGTAGCAGCGGTGTTGGACAGGGCCCACTCAAGAGGTAAGGGGGCGGGGCCCAGCAGTGATTGACAGGAGAGGGGGCCTGTGCAAGATGTGAGTGGATGGCCCCGGAGGAGATTGAAGCCCGCACCCTCACATCTTGCACGGGTCCAGCAAAGCAGCGTCAGTGTGTGCCCGCCGGGGGGGCAGGCCTCTCTGCTCCCTGCTCCAAATGGCCACACCCCCCCGTGTACCAGCCAGGACCCCTTACCCCTGATCGAATAGCCATGCCCACTGCAGTCAGACCTGTACCCCCCTAGTGGTGGCACTGTTGATGGTACCGCTGTTGCCGTTCTGTATCCCAATCTGCATCTGGTGGGTTTGCCTCAGGTGTCAACACTCCCATGTCCAACTCAATGGGCAGTTTCCCAGGTCTTGCCCTTATCAGGTAGGCAGGAGTACAGTTGGTGTAATTCACAGGAATATGATTGTATAAGTCCACTAAGTCTGGCAACTTCTCTGGCCACATACTTTCTTCTAGTGGCAGTGTCTTCAACAGGTCTATCACTACCTGATTCATTTTCTCGCACATGCCATTGGTCTGTGGGTGGTACGTTGTTGTTCTTATTTTCTTGCAGCCGTACAAGTTGTAAAACTCCTGGAACACCTCTACCTCGAGTGCTGGACCATGATCCGTTAGTAACTGCTCAGGATAGCCATGGGGTCTGCAGAAATCAGCTTGAAAGGCTCTTTGCTGTTAGGTCGAACGAGAATAATGATCTACAATGGTGAGAGCGTAGATGTAGCCTGACCGGCTCGGGGTCAGTTTCACATGGCCCAAGGCTAGGAGTTCAAGTGGTTGCCTGGTGACAATAGGCTGTAGAGGAGCTCTCTGACTGTCACGATCCTTCCTCCGCATTTTGCATTGGCCACAGTCTCTGCACCAGTTCTTGATGGCCTTCCTCATGCCAACCCAAAAGGATCGTTCACGCAGCAGAACTTCCAGCTTCTTCCACCTGAAGTGCCTTGCCCCATCGTGGTGTGCCTCCAGGACCATCTGGACATCTCTCTTCGGGACCACTATCTGCCAGACCAGTTCATGGGTTTGTGCGGTGATGTGCCGCCTGCACAGCTTACCCGCATAGATGAATACCTTGCTCTTCTCTTTCCACAACTGTTGTGCCTCTTGCTGAGCATTAGGACCAGGGCGTGAGTCAGCTTGCTTCAACAACTCTTTGACTAAGCAGATGGCTGGGTCGCTATTATGCGTCTCTGCCCAACTGTGATGGGGTAATGGGTATAACAGGCCGCTTGTCTCTGACACTATGGGAACACTGGGAAGCACTGCTGCGGTGAAAAGCCAGTACCTCTATCTTTTCTGGCTCCTCCGGTCTTCTCCCACATCTGGAAAGTTGGGCATCCTTGACAGCGCATCAGCGTTGGCGTTCTTATGCCCTGTCCGGTACTCAATGGAAAAGTTGTAACTGGACAACCGGGCCATCCATTGCTTTTCCAGTGCACCTAACTTGGTGGTTTCTAAGTGGGTCAGTGGATTATTGTCCGTATAGATGGTAAACTTCGCTGAAGCTAAGTAAGTTTAAAGCATTCAGTTACAACCCAGAATATGGCAAGGAACTCTAGCTTGAACGAGCTATAGTTGTCGGAGTTCTTTTCTGTAGGACGGAGCTTCCTGCTGGCATAGGCAATCACTCTTTCCTTGCCTTTCTGCACCTGGGATAACACAGCTCCCAATCCCACGTTGCTCGCATCTGTGTAAATCACAAAAGGTTGGCCATAGGGTATGCCAGGATCTCGTGCCCCAAAAGGGCCTACTTCAACTGCGTGAATGAGTCTTCTACTCTGCTGTCCCATTCAAATGGAGGACTTGGGTTCTTGACCTTCTCATACTGGCCCACCAAGAGGTCTTGCAGAGGCGCTTCTATCTTCATGAAGCCCTTGATAAACCTCCGTTAGTAGCCTACCAGTCCCAGGAACTGTCGTACTTCTTTGATGGTCGTGGACCTTGACCAGTCCCTGATTACAGTGACTTTATCAGGGTCTGGTGCTATACCTTCAGCGCTGACTATGTGTCCTAGGTGCTGTACCTTGGGCTTCAGTGAGTTGCACTTGGACGGCTTAATTTTCATGTCAATTCTTGGATAATGCCTCAAATACATCAGCCAGGTGCTTCAGATGGTCTTCATACGTCTTCGAATAGACAATGACGTCATCCAGGTACAGTAACACCGTTTCAAAGTTTCTGTGCTCCAGGCAACATTCCATCCACCTCTGGAATGTCCCCAATGCAAAAGGCATGCAGTCCAAACGGCATGCAGTTAAACTCACAGAGGCCCATCGGTGTCATGAACGCGGTCTTCTCTCTGTCCGCTTCTGCCATGGGAACCTGCCATTACTCACTGGTGAGATCTAAGGTGGAAAAATAGTTAGCAGTTATCAGTACAGCTAATGACTCTTCAGTTCTGGGTAACGGATAATCATCCTTATGTGTAATGCAATTTCTCTGCCTGTACTGAACACACATTCTCATTGTACCATCTTTTTTCTTTACCAGGGCTGTCCTCCCACATACCTGTCGCGCCAGTTCTGTGGATCAGGTTGTCTCATTCCTGGGGGATGGCCCGTGACTCGCCCCGGGCGGGGACCGTGGGGTACTCGGAACTGGGCACTCTCATCGTCGTCAGGGCTGCGGGATGTCAAGGTGGCGTCACCCGGTCTGTGATCGCCTCATTGGACAATCAGTAGAAAGGGGATGTTTGAAAAAGGGAGTAGAGAAAAATATAAAAATGAAATAAAAAAGTTTTTGTCATGACGCCAACAGTGGAATGCAGCTGGTATAGCCGCTGCTGCAGTCGGGACCTCTGGGGATGATGGGAGTAGCAGCTCTAATTGTTTAGCTCTCCATGGGTAGAGCGTATCCCCAGGGCCACTGAATGGTCTATTGAGGTGATAGTTCGTTGGGAGTGCAGGACGTAGTGTAAAAAATAACTCACAGACACAGGGGTAACAGTCTCCTTTACTGAAGTACGTACCAAGTTCATCGAGGGCACAGTTCACAAGTGATGTTAGGGGTCGGGAGCCTGGCAGCAAGTTGAGGCATTCCACAACTGGCAAGTTCTGAGGCTTCCCTACGGTGCAACTCCCTGTGGGCCCTGGCTCCTTGAAGCTGTGCTAAGACCCTCTCCTCTCTTGTTCTGTCCGGGCCATTTGACAGGCGGCTTGAGCTCTATTTTAATTACTCTCTTCTCACTACGTCCCCCTGAGCTTTCTGATGCGGCTGTGTCTCGTGGCCTTTTGGTGGGCGAGCAACTTGGAATCACCCGCCCTCCGGTGTTGGTTGCTGGGCATAAAGTTCCTGGCGACCTTGGACTCCAGTGTCCGTCCTGCTCTTGGTGCTGGGGAGAGCTGGCACTGCTCCACTCCCCAAACCTGCTCCTCTACTTCCTCAGACCCTCACCTACAGGTCACTCACACTGGCTAGTCAGTTTCCTTGGACGGGCCTGACACAGCTCCCGACCGTAGGATGTCTTCTACAGTCCTCCTAGGGACTGAACTGCCTAACCCCACCCACGGACCAGAATTTATAGGGGACCTGCCCTGGACTCAGGTTTTAGAGCTCCCCCTTCTGGCCTGGAGTTGGGAAGGTATTGTGTGTGTGTTCGTGTTTCACCTGAGGTCGGTGCTTTCCCTTGCTTTCAAACTAGTATTGTGGCAACCGGACCCTGGGGCGCCACATTCCCCCTTGGTTAAATTCAGTACTCCTAGTCTGAGGAAACACTTTTTGTACATACAAAAACATAACAATGACAATACAGTAATTAGTGAACAGAGTCTCAAAAGGAAAAAAATATAAAAACCAAGAAAAAGTGAAGAAAAAGCAGTCACTTTGGTGATTAGTCCTTCCACCATTGGCTGATGAAGAATATACACAAGAAGTCTTTGCCACAACCAGTCCTGTGACTAATGGTCCATGTTTAAAGTTAATAAAACTTCAAGAAAGCTCAAAAGTTCATACAGTAAAGTCTGTGTAGGCACAGTACGCTTGGTGGTTGCATGCTTGCTTAGTTACTTGAAAACAAACATAATTACATTGCAAGTCTTATTACATTTTCTAGACTAATTATCCCTGTAACGGGCTGGAACCTGGCCTATGTTGCTACATGTAGACCTACACAGTACAGGTATACTACTACATATGGACCTGTGCAGCACTGGTGTTTCAGTTGGACTATCTGGTTTGGTACTGTCTGCCACTGGTGGAGAGTGTGCACTGCTGGCTGATATTAGTGGCTCTGGAATGGCAGCAGGTTGACTCTGACTTACCGTGGGACTGTTAGGCTCACCAATAGCGAGGGGCTGATTCTCTGGTTTTAGTCTTGATGCTGGCTCTTCAGCTCTTAGAGTCCTTACAGGCGGTTTTGCTGCTGGAAGGGAAAGGTCAATACGGGGACCACAATAGCTCCGTTGATCTGGGTCCAAGTCTTGGGGAAGTCTCCCAGTATAGTGCGGATCATCTCTTCCTTTGCTGGTTTTGGTTTAGGTATTGTCAAGAACTTTCCTTGGCTTTTCAGCTGTTCGGGGCATCGTTTCAGGTTATATCTGGAGATGGAGGCTGAGATTTCTCACCTGTCTTCGCTGATCAGGCAAACCTTCTGAGGGTCAAAGTGAGAAGGCATCATGGTGTAGGGCTCTGCCTCCCACTGGTCATCCAATTTGTAAACCCGTCATTTTCTCTTGAGGACCTGTTCTCCTGGTACCAGGAGGTCTGCAGGTGTTTTCTGGTTGTATGTCTTCTCCTGTTTTATCTCTAGCCTGAGTCAGGTTTCTCTTAACGCATTCTTGTATCTGGCGATACCTCTGTTGGCGCTCTGCATTGTAGTCTGTCTCTGGGAGCTTGTTTTCAGAAGTCAGTACCCCCATCTCTTAAGTCAATAGGCAGGTTGCCGGGTCTTGCTCTCATCAAGTAGGCGGAGCTAAAGTTGGTGGAATTTACTGGCATGTGGTTGTACAAGTCCACTAGATCTGGCAGCTTCTCTGGCTACATGTTCCTCTCTTCTAGTGGAAGTTGTGAGGTAGCGATGTCGGATTGCACGGCAGAAGGCAGGGACTCAGGCACAGAAGTTCAAAGCACACGGTTTATTAGACACAAGTCCACAGTATGCACAAACCTCTGGGTTCCGGGATGCAACCGGGCACACTTCCAACAACCATATGATTGGCACACAGTCCTTTATCATGGGTTCTCTCTGGTCCAGGTCTCACCGAGATCAAGCCCTCCGGGCTAGGCCGTGTTGTATCAGCACACAGCCTCTAGACTCTCCTGTCCTGACCGCTCACTAGCCTCATCAGTCTTCCCTCAGACTGAAGCTCCACTCAGAGAACCACACCCTGTGTTCCTTCCTAGCTTTTAACCCTTGCCTTCCTCCGGGAATCCTCTCTGAACCCGGAGTGGAGTGCATCCTATACGTGGAGGGAGCACAACCTGGGAGACACATACCGGCCGTCACAGATCATCCCGGTCACTGTCTCACAAAGTGTTTTCAGCAGATCCATCACTACTTGGTTCATTTTCTCGCACAGGCCATTTGTCTGAGGATGGTACGGCGGTGGTTCTGATCTTTTTACATCCATTGAGGCTGCAGAACTCCTGGAACACTTCAGCCTCAAAGGCTTGGTCTGTCAGTACCTATTCTGGATAGCCGTGGGGTCTGAAGAAGTGCCTCTGGAAGGCTCGTGCTGCGGTCTTTGCTGTCAGTGCTTTCACAGGTACCGCCACCAGGAACCGAGAGTAGAGGTCCACTATTGTGAGGGCGTAAATGTAGCCGGACCGGTTTGGGGTCAGTTTCACGTGGTCCAAGGTGACTAACTCCAGGGGCTGTTTGGTGCAATGGGTTGCAACGGGGCCCGCTGGCTATCATGGTCGTTCCTGGAGAGTCTGCAGGGGCCTCAGCTCCTGCACCACGCTTCAATGGCTGTCCTCATACCGACCCAGTAGAACCTGCCACGTAGCAATACTTCCAGCTTCTTCCACCCGAAGTGTCCGGCCCCATCATGGTAGGCTTCCAGGACCATATAGGCGTCTCTCTTCGGGACCACTATCTGCCACACTAGCTCGTGGGTCCTGGGGTTGGTGTGCCGTCTGAACAGTTTACCGGCATAGATAAACAGTCTGCCTCTCTCCTTCAACAGTTGCAGTGCCTCCGTTGGGTTGTCTGGGCCTGGGTGCTTGTCCATTTTTTGCAATAGCTCTTTGACCAGGCTAACAACGGGGTCACTGTTCTGTGTCTCTGCCCAGTTGTGGTGAGGCAATAGGTCTACGATGACTTCCTGTCCCCCTGGTCGCTTGTCCTTCACTTCATAGGAACACTGGCACACATTTTTATGGTGGAAAGCCAGTAACTCTGCTTCCTCTAGCTCTTCTGGATCTTCCGCCCAGTCTGGTAGATGGGGCATCCTGGACAGGGAGTCGGCTTTGGCATTCTTGTGCCCTGCCCGGTATTTGATGGTGAAGTTGTAGGTAGCAGGGCCATCCAGCACCGCTCCAGCACGCCCAACTTGGCGGTTTCCAGGTGGGTCAGGGGGTTGTTATCCGTGTAGATAGTAAACTTTGCAGCTGCCAGATAGTGCTTGAAGCGTTCTGTCACTGCCCACACTATGGCCAGGAACTCTAGCTTGAAAGAACTGTAGTTGTCGGGGTTCCTCTCCGTAGGCCTGAGCTTCCTGCTGGCATAGGCAATCACTCTTTCTTTGCCTCTCTGCACTTGGGACAAGACGGCTCCCACTCCCACATTGCTGGCATCAGTGTACAACACAAACGGCTGGCTGTAGTCAGGTTAGGCCAGGATCTCTTCTCCTGTCAGAGCTCTTTTCAGCTGCTGGAAGGAATCTTCCTCCCTGGCCTTCCATTTCACTGAGGGACTTGGGCCTCTGGCCTTCTTGACCTGGCCTACCAGGAGGTCTTGCAGGGGCGTGGCCATCTTGGTAAAACCTTTGCTGAACCTCCGGTAGTAGCCTACCAGTCCCAGGAACTGCCGCACCTCTTTGAGGGTGCAAGGTCTTGGCCAAATCTGGATTGCAATGACCTTGTCAGGATCTGGGGCCATGCCTTCTGCATTCACCATGTGGCCAAGGTGGTACTTGGACGGCTTTACTTTCATGCCAAACTTGGATAGTGCCTCAAAGATGTCTGCTAGATGCTTCAGGTGGTCTTCATATGTCCTTGAGTATACTATGACATCATCAAGGTACAGCAGCACGGTCTCGAAGTGTCTATACCCCAGGCAACACTCCATCAACCTCTGGAACATCCCTGGTGCATTGCAGAGCCAGAATGGCATGCAGTTGAGCTTGTAGAGGCCCATTGGGGTCGTGAAGGTGGTCTCTCTGTCAGCCTCTGCCACGGTGACCTGCCAATACCCACTGGTGAGATCTAGAGTGGAGAAATAGTTAGCAGTTGTCAGTGCAGCTAATGACTCCTCTATCCTGGGTAATGCATACCTCCCAACTTTAGAAGAGCAGAAAGAGGGACAAAAGATGTGGCGTGCGTAGCACGCCATGCAATTTTTAGCCCCGCCCCTGACCCCGCCCAAGCCACACCTATTTACACAGGATACACAGGGGTACAGGATAATAACACTGGGGGTACAGGATAATGACACTGGGGTTACAGCACAATGATGCTGACGCTGGGGGTACAGGACAATGACGCTGACGCTGGGGGCACAGGACAATGACGCTGATACTGGGGGCACAGGACAATGACGCTGACGGCACAGGACAATGATGCTGGGGGTACAGGACAATGACGCTGAGGGTACAGGAGAATGACGCTGACGCTGGGGGTACAGGACAATGACTCTGACACTTGTTCTGATGTAATGGGAAAGCTGGGTGCAGAGGAAATGGTGTATAGCACAGCAGGGGATGGGAAAGAGCTTGTTTCCCTCAGCACCCCCACCTTTTCCACCCCCCCTGCTCTGCTATACACCTTTTCCCAAGCACTCAGCCTTCCCATGCTCTTCTATCCTCTATCCCTCAGCACTCAGCTATCCCATGCTCTTCTATCCCTCAGCACTCAGCTTTCCCATGCTCTTCTATCCCTCAGCACTCAGCTTTCCCATGCTCTTCTATCCCTTAGCACTCAGCTTTCCCAGGCTCTTCTATCCTCTATCCCTCAGCACTCAGCTTTCCCATACTCTTCTATCCCTCAGCACTCAGCTTTCCCATGCTCTTCTATCCCTCCGCACTCAGCTTTCCCAGGCTCTTCTATCCTCTATCCCTCAGTACTCAGCTTTCCCAGGTTCTTCTATCCTCTATCCCTTAGCACTCAGCTTTCCCATGCTCTTCTATCCCTCAGTATCCAGCTTTTCCATGCTCCTCTATCCTCTTTCCCTCAGCACCCAGCTTTCCCATGCTCCTCTATCCTCTTTCCCTCAGCACCCAGCTTTTCCATGCTCCTCTAACCTCAGCACCCAGCTTTTCCATGCTCCTCTAACCTCAGCACTCAGCTTTCCCATGCTCCTCTATCTTCTTCCCCTCAGCATCCAGCTTTTCCATGCTCTTCTATCCTCTCTCCTCAGTCTCAGCTTTTCCATACCCTTCTATCCTCTTTCCTCAGTCCCAGCTTTCTCATGCTCTTCTATCCTTCTTTCCCTCAGCACCCAACTTTGCCATGCTCTTCTAATCCTCTTTTCCTCAGCACCCAGCTTTCCCATGTTCTGATTTCCCTCAGCACCCAGCTCTCCCATGATAGCAGAACATGGGAAAGTTGGGTGCTGATGGAAATCAGAACATGGGAAAGCTGGGTGCTGAGGAAAAGAGGATAGGAGAGCATGGGAAAGCTGGGTGCTGAGGAATAGAGCTTCTTCCCCTCAGCAGGCAGTTTTCTCATCCTCTGCTGCTATCACTTTCTTCCTTCGGCTATATGGTGGACGTGTCACTTACAGCACAGCCAGCAGGTTTTGGCACAGTCAATGTAAGGCCCCTTTCACATCAGCGTTTTTGTCCAAATCCGGTGGATCCGGATAAAAACCGCATCTGCCGCAAGTGCCGGAACCACGGCTATACCGCACTTGTCGGACCTGCCGCAAGCCCCTTAGAAATGCATGGGGCTTGCCACAAGTGCACCGCAAGTGCGGCTGTTAGGCGGCAGATGAGGTAAATCTGCCGCAATCAGCGAAAAACGCTGATGTGAACGTGGCCTAAGGCTGGTTTCACACTAGCGTTTGTGTCTACATGAGTCTGACATACAGATGCAAACGTAGTCATACTGATGTGAACGCAGTGGGGACTCTCCACATGCCTTCACATAGTATGCTGCCCAGCCAGCCAATCAGCTGGAGGCCTGGAGATCAGCAGTGTCCGCTACTGATCTCCCGGTGGCCGCCTCTGATTTCTATGGAGATTTCAATAATTCTGCAGCATTTGCCTGTCATGCGGAGGACGCTGCGGATCCATTGAGCTCCATGCATTCTTTGTGCACTCGCGGTCACTTGATGATAAAATAAGCCCCCGCGAACGCACAGAAATTGCAACATGTTGCGTTCAGAGGGTGCTATTAAAAAATGCATCTGAACGCAAATATAACCAAACGCAGCCATAGGCAGGTACTATGCGTTCCCATATTAAACATAGGAATGCAATGTGCATGCGTTTGGTTACACTGCGTTCTGTACACAAATGTGAAACCGGCCCAATAGCCCCAGCCCTCCTCTCACAAGCAGTCACACACACACACCCCTCCCCAGGCAAGTACAGGATGGAGAAACGGAGATGTAAAGAACTCTATACACCCCCCCAACACACATACACATACACAAACACACATACACAAACACACATACAAACACACAAACACACACACACAAACACACATACATACGCACACACACACAAACACAGACATACACATACACACACAAACACAAATACACACACACACACAAACACATACAAAAACACACATACACACACACACATACACACACAAACACACACACACACACACACACAAAAACACACATACACACACACAAACACACACACACAAAACACACATACACACACAAAAACACACACACAAACACACACAAACACACACACACACAAACACACACACACAAACAAAAACACACATACACACATATACACACACACATACACACACACATACACACAAACACACACAAACACACACACACATACAAAAACAGATACACACAGACACAAACACACAAACACATACAAAAACACACACACACAAACACACATACACATACAAAAACACACATATACACACACACAAACACACAAACACATACAAAAACACACATACACACACACACAAACAACAAACACATACAAAAACACACATACACACACAAACACACACACAAACACAGACACACACACACATAAACACACATACACACACACATACACAAACACACACACACACACATAAACACACACAAGCTCTATAATTTCATCCCCTTGTGGCCTCCCCCCTCTCTGTTTTCTCACCCATGTGCTCTGTGTCTTCTTCCTGAGCTGCACCGTGACTGACTTCACAACACCACCCCGCAGCTGACGTCACAGGCATCTGCCGGCTCATGAATATTCATGGCCCACGCAGTCTGGAAGCTGGGGTAGCGAGCACAGCACGGGGAGGCGAGGAATAAAGCCGACAGGAACATGTTACTCCCGGGGCACAATGTGTCGGCTTCTTCTCAGTGCTCCGCGGGACATTTAATGTCCCTGGCGGGATAGAGGGACTGACCATCAAATTCTGGAAAGTCCCGGCGGATCCGGGACGGTTGGGAGGTCTGGGGTAATGGATAAGCATCTTGATGTGTTATATGATTAATCTGTCTATAGTCAACACACATCCTCATTGTACCATCTTTCTTCTTTACCAGGGCTAGTGGAGCTGCCCAGGGGCTACAACTGTCTCTGATCACCCCAGCCTCATTCATCTCCCGTAACATCTCCTTGGCACATTGGTAGTGGGCTGGTGGTATAGGCCTGTACCTCTCTTTGATGGGTGGGTGGGTATATAATGCTGCACCACTTTTGTGGAGCCCCTGCAACCAGGGCGGCCACATGGTGAACTTCAGCCAGGCGAAGAAGACGGTTGACTATAGGAAAACCCACACACTGACACACACTGACCCTATACCTGGGACTCAGGCGAGGGAGACGGTTGACTGTAGGAACACCCACACACTGACACACACTGACCCTACGCCTAGGACTCTAGGTTAGTCAAGGGGTAGCAGGTGTTAAGAGCAGTGTGGGAGGAGAGAAAGAATAGCAGGGTGGAGACACTGCAAATAAAACACAGGAACACTCAGTTGGAGCTGGTAGTCAAGAGAAGAAGTTGAGGCACATTTTTCCCAGCAGAAGATGTTCCCTGGAGGATGCAGAACCCTAGAGGCAGATTTCCTAGGGGAGAAAGCTTGCTCCATAGCTGGAGGCAAGGAGAAAGAAACCAAAAGCAACAACACCCCACAGTGAGACAGAAGGAGCCTGGTGAGCCCACATTATACCTGGGTCATTGGAGGGCTAGGCCAAGGACAGCCAGAGAGCCGGCTCTGTAGAAGTGACCGGGGAGACTCAAAGACCCCAATCACGAGACACACCGGCGTGGGGCAGGTACTCTATGACCTGCAGCCTACCTACCACCACGGTCTAGGAACACAGCCATTGAACTAGGGCTAGTGACCCTGAGACAGAGGGACTCATAACACAAAAGCCGTGATGGCCAGACCAAACCCATGAGTGAAGACAGAGAAAGAGACAAGCAGGGCCTGAAAGGAATTTTGAGGGAGGCAATGCAGAACTGTGTGAGAACTGTCACTTGTGACGTGCTGCTAAAGAACTTTAGTAAAGTACCCGGTAAGCTCATCATTGCCTGAGACTGTTCTTTCCAGGGCCGATACAAAGATCCTCCCCTTTCGGAGCCGCATCCTTGCTGTCCCTGCGTGCTGACTGGAGAAGCTGCTGCACAGAAGTAAGTGAAGCATCCAGAGTAGGCAGCCACATACACTACACCTGTCCTGGGGACAAGTAGCCCTACCCGAGGAGGGCTTACCATTAGAGATGAGCGAGTACTAAAATGCTCGGGTGCTCGAAGCTCGGGCCGAGCATCCCAAGATACTTGTGTACTCGGCCCCAGCACCGAGCCCAATGTTATCCTATGGGAGACCCGAGTATTTTTCTGACATGACCCCCAGCAGCATAGAAAACCCCCAAAAATTTCACAAAAGTATCAGACCAGTGCTCAAATGACATGAAAACAGCATGGGGAAGACCCTGGAAGCATTTCAGACCCCAAGGTCATTGATGTCAACAATGTTGTCAGAGTATTACGCCACTTTTACGGACTCTCAAGAAAATGTTACAAAATGAAACCAAAACGGATTTTCATGGAAAAAATATTAAGAGCTCATACCCACTTGTGAGACAGAGTTGGTGTATGTTATTGTTTTGGATTATATGAAAGATTTCATTTAAAAAAATTGTGTGGCACTCCCATGCCCCTGGGAAGAGACGTACATGAAGGCCTCTTTAAATAATGTGTCCATTATAAGGAAGTGGGTCTTTTGAAGTAATGCCCTAGGCAGGGAAGCCAAAAATTGTGTGTCACTGTGATTCCCCTGGATAGAGGCGTGCATGAGGGCCTCTTTAAATAATGTGCCCATTTTAAGTAAGTGGGTCTTTTGTAGTATTGCCCTAGGCAGGGCTGCCCAAAGTTGGGAGGAATTTCAATGCCCCTGATGGAGGCGTGCATGAAGAGCTCTTTAAATAATGTGCCCATTTTAAACAGGTGGGTCTTTTGTAGTATTGCCCTAGGCAGGGAAGCCAAAAATTGTGAGGCACTCACATGCCCCTTGGAAGAGACATACATGAAGGCCTCTTTAAATAATGTGCCCATTTTAATGAAGTGGGTCTTTTGTAGTAATGCCCTAGGCAGGGCTGCTAAACATTGGGAGGCACCCCAATGCCCCTGGATAGATGCGTGCATGAGGGCCTCTTTTAATATTGTGCCCATTATAAGGAATTGGGTCTTTTGTAGTATTGCCCTAGGCAGGGCAGCCAAAAATTGAGAGGCACCACAGTGCCCCTTGGAAGAGACGTACATGAAGGCTTCTTTAAATAATGTGCCCATTTTAATGAAGTGGGTCTTTTGTAGTAATGCCCTAGGCAGGGCTGCTAAACATTGGGAGGCACCCCAATGCCCCTGGATAGAGGCGTGCATGAGGGCCTCTTTTAATATTGTGCCCATTATAAGGAAGTGGGTCTTTTGTAGTATTGCCCTAGGCAGGGCAGCCAAAAATTGAGAGGCACCACATGCCCCTTGGAAGAGACGTACATGAAGGCCTTCTTTAAATAATGTGCCCATTTTAATGAAGTGGGACTTTTGTAGTAATGCCCTAGGCAGGGCTGCTAAACATTGGGAGGAACTTCAATGCTCCTGGATGGAGGCGTGCATGAGTGCCTCTTTTAAATATTGTGCCCATTTAAGCAAGTGGGTCTTTTGTAGTATTGCCCTAGGCAGGGCTGCCCAAGTTGGAGGAACTTCATGCCCTTGGAGAGCGTGCATGAAGAGCTCTTTAAATAATGTGCCCATTTTAAACAGTGGGTCTTTTGTAGTATTGCCCTAGGCAGGGCAGCAAAAATTGGGAAGCACTCACATGCCCTTGGAAGAGACGTACATGAAGGCCTCTTTAAATAATGTGCCCATTATAAGGAATTGGGTCTTTTGTAGTATTGCCCTAGGCAGGGCAGCCAAAAATTGGAGGCACCCAATGCCCTTGGAAGAGACGTACATGAAGGCCTCTTTAAATAATGTGCCCATTTTAATGAAGTGGGTCTTTTGTAGTAATGCCCTAGGCAGGGCTGCCTAAAATTGGGAGCACCCAATGCCCTTGGATAGAGGCGTCATGAGGGCCTCTTTAATATTGTGCCCATTATAAGGAAGTGGGTCTTTTGTAGTATTGCCCTAGGCAGGGAAGCCAAAGCTTGGGAGGCACCAAGATGCCCCTGGATAGAGGCGTGCATGAGAGCCTTTTTAAATAATGTACCCATTTTAAGCAAGTGCGTCTTTTATAGGATTGCCCTAGGCAGGGATGCCAAAGGTTGGGAGGCATTGCGATGCCCCTGGATAGATGCATACAGGGGGCCTTTTTAAATATTGTGCCCATTTTAAGCAAGTGGGTCTTTTGTAGGATTGCCCTAGGCAGGGAAGTCAAAGGTTAGGAGGCACCAAGATGCCCCTGGATAGAGGCGTGCATGAGAGCCTTTTTAAATAATGTGCCCATTTTAAGCAAGTGGGTCTTTTGTAGGATTGCCCTAGGCAGGGAAGCCAAAAATTGGGTGGCATTCTGATGCCCCTGGATGGAGGCGTGCATGAGGGCCTTTTTAAATAATGTGCCCATTTTAAGCAAGTGGGTCTTTTGTAGGATTGCCCTAGGAAGGGCTGCCAAAAATTGGGAGGCATTGCGATGCCCCTGGATAGAGGCGTGCATGATAGCCTTTTTAAATAATGTGCCCATTTTAAGCAAGTGGGTCTTTTGTAGGATTGCCCTAGGACACCTGCCAAAAATTGGGAGGTATTGCGATGCCCCTGGGAAGAAACATGGAGGAGAGCCTCTAAAAATTGTTCCCATTACAAAGGAGTGGGTCTCCTGTACTTGTAATGCCCATTCTGTAAGCATGGACTAAAATATTAACCCCTGGGGGGTATACATGAAACTAATGTCTAACTTTTGAACGGTTAGGGTCATCATCATCATAAATATGATGTCAAAAAATTATGGTTTTGTGACATCATGAACCACGGTCACACTGATCATATGATGGTGGCGAATGAGGAGAAGGAGGAGCAGTACAGCAAGTAGCCAAACACATGAAGTGTGTACCGATGTGTGGGTGTGCGGAGGTGCATGGCAATCTACCGGCACAAAATTTTAATTCCGCTATCATTTGGTGGTGGTTTGGTGAAGTCAGGCCCAATGCAACCCTTGTTCATCTTGATCAGAGTCAGGCTGTCAGCATTTTCAATTGACAGGCGGGTGCGTTTATCTGTAATGATTTCACCTGCGGCACTAAAAACACGCTCTGACAAAACGCTAGCGGCAGGCATGCCAGGACTTCCAAGGCGTAGAGAGCCAATTCCTGCCACGTGTCCAGCTTGGATACCCAATAATTATAAGGCACAGAGGAGTCTAGGAGCACTTTAGTACCATCGGCAAGGTACTCCCTCAACATCTTGGCAAACTTTGCAGTCCTTGTGACAATACCCCGCACCTCGGGGCCTGTGGTATGGGACGTGCTGAGAAAAGTGTCCCAGATCTTTGAGAGTGTTCCCCTACCTCTGCTGGATTGGACTTGTGCCTCTCTCGGCCGGACGCCTTGGTTGGCCACTGAATCGTGACCTCTGCCGCTAGCGTTTTCAGAAGGGAATTTCTTGACTAATTACGCAACTATGGCCGTCTGGTACTGCAGCATTTTTGTAGACCTGTCCGCCTCTGGATAAGAGAAATAAAGTTCTCTTTGTAGCGTGGGTCTAAAAGTGTCACCAACCAGTAATGAGTGTCCGCCAAGATCTTGATAATGCGAGGGTCACGAGACAGGCAGCGTAACATAAAGTCAGCCATCTGCGCCAGACTGTTAACAGGCAAGACTTCAGGGTCCTCACCAACAGCATGACTGGCCATGCTGACCTCCTCCTCCTCCTCTCCCCTGTCCTCTGGCCATCCACGCTGAACCGACGGTCTGACGGTTGTGCATGTATTACCGTCAATTCCGCATGAAAGTAGCTCTATTTCTTCATCCTCCTCGTCATAGTCATCCAATGCACTTTGGGATGAGATGAGGCTGGGCTGTGTGTAATCACCCAGTATGGTTTCTTGCTGTAAGTCATCGTGCTCCGCCTGCAATGCATTGTCTTTGATTTTGAGCAGAGAGCGTTTTAGAAGACAGAGAAGTGGGATGGTGACGCTAATGATGGCGTCATCGCCGCTCACCATCTTGGTGGAGTCCTCAAAGTTTTGGAGGACGGTACATATGTTGGATATCCATGTCCACTCCTGAGGTCTTATGTGTGGAGTTTGAACCGTATACCGACGGCCTAGTTGATGCTGGTACTCAACAACTGCCCTCTTTTGCTCACAAATCGTGACCAACATGTGCAGTGTGGAATTGCAACGCGTTCGGGACATCACACACCAGTCTGTGAGCCGGAAGCTACAAACGCCGCTGAAAGCCGGCAAGGCTGGTAGAAGCAGTAGGTGACTTTCTAAAATGGGCACACAGACGGCGTATTTTGACGAGCTGATCAGACAGCTCCAGGTAGGATTATATAACCCGCTGAACCACGAGGTTGAGCACATGGGCCACGCATGGAACATGTGTCAGCTCGCCTCGCCTCAGAGCCGCCACAAGGTTCCGGCCATTGTCACACACGACCATGCCTGGCCGTAGGTTCAGCGGTGTGAGCTGTCCACAACTCTTCAGCGATGTGGGGTTTGTCACCTACGCATGTTCGCTTCAGCACAGCTTGTTGCCGCTTAGCCGAGGCAGTGCTGCAGTGCTTCCAGCTTGGGACTGGTGTGGAGGGTGAAGTGGAGGAAGAGGAGGAGGAGGCTGAAGAGCATGACGTGCCAGAGCTGTACACTGTGGGTGAAAGCCTGACTGAGTTAGGGCCTGAAATCCTTGGTGTCGGAAGGACATGTTCCGTCCAAAGCTCAGACTGGGTCCCGGCTTCCAGAATATTAATCCAGTGTGCCGTCAGTGAGATGTACCGGCCCTGCCCGCAAGCACTTGTCCACGTGTCCGTGGTTTGGACTTTGCCTGAAACTGCGTTGTTAAGGCACGTATGATGTTTTGTGACACGTGTTTATGTAATGCGGGGACGGCGCAGCGGGAAAAATAGTGGCGGCTGGGGACCGATAACGTGGGACAGCCTCCGCCATCAGGTTGCGGAATGCTTCAGTCTCCACCAGCCTAAAAGGCAACATTTCCAGCGCAAGCAGTTGCGAAATGTGTGCATTTAGAAATGTGGCATGTGGGGCGTTGGCAGCATATTTGCGCCTACGTTCCAAAGATTGGTGTATGGAAAACTGAACTCTGCGCTGGGACAAGGACGTGGCTGATGATGGTGCTACTTCTGCTTCTGCAAGTACAGGTGAAGGATAGGAGGCATCTTTGCCTGCAGTATGGACAGGGGATTGTCTTGCACGCACAACAGTGGAAGACACAGCGGTGTCACCCACAGACAATGCTCCTGGACTCTGCTGTACATCCCATTAAGTTGGGTGCTTTGCTGCCATGTGCCTGATCATGCTGGTGGTGTTCAGGCTGCTAGTTTTGCTACCCTGCTGATGCTGGCATGGCAGGTGTGGCAAATGGCCTTTTTCAAATTATCTGCAGACACCTTAAAAAACAGCCAGACTCAGGAAGACCTAACAGTTGTACTGGCAACTTCACTCGTGTTGTTGTTCTGGGGAACGGTTGCCTACCTTCTGCCTGCAGACACCACCCTGCTTCTTCCGGCCTGTTATGATGCTACGCCTAACTCCCCCTGTGCACTTCTCTCCTCGCTCTGCATGTCCTTCTGCCAGGTTGGGTCAGTTATTGGATCATCCACCATGTCGTCTTCTACTTCCGCACCCTGGTCCTCCTCCTGACTTTCTGGCAATTGTGTCTCATCATCGTCCACCTCTTGTTGAGACACGTTCCCACCGTTGCCTTTGTGAGACCGTGGCTGCTCAAATATATGGGCATCGGTACATACGATCTCCTCATGACCCACTTCAACTGGAGCTGGCGAGAGGCCAGAATCTACGATTGGATAAGTGAACAGGTCTTCAGAGTGTCCAAGTGTGGGCTCAGTTATGTCCGGGGCCAGGCACTTGGCATGGTGGGAGGAAGGAGTATCAAGGTGTGGAATGTGCGGTCCAGTCTCACGGCTACTGACACTTGACCGTGTGGAAGACAGGGTATTTGTGGTGGTGCCACACTGACTGGAAGCATTATCCGCTATCCAACTAACAACCTGTTGACACTGGTCTTGGTTTAATAGTGGAGTACTGCTGCGGTCACCTAGAAATTGGGACAGGAAGGTCGAGCGAGATGATGTTGGCGTTTGTGATGGTGCAATTCGAGCTTGCACACGGGCTCGGCCTCTGCCTGCACCACCATCACGTCCAGTTCCTTTTCCCTTGCCACCGGCCTTGCAAATTTTCAATGTTATACTGACTGTATGCAGCTAAATGAAGGCGTCCAAGATTTGGTTTTTAGCACGACACTGAGATTTGCGATTAAGGCCCTGCAGGTGGACTAGTCAGACACAAACGCTGACTACAATAGCGAGTTTTTGGCGTATCCTAATTTACGCTGCAACCTATAGTAGCTGCACTAAGATGCTAAATGAGTGCAGACAAGAGTTGTTTTTTAGCACAACACTGAGATTTGAGATTAAGGCCCTGCAGGTGGACTAGTCAGACACAAACGCTGACTACAATAGCGAGTCTTTTGGCGTATCCTAATTTACGCTGCAACCTACAGTAGCTGCACTAAGATGCTAAATGAGTGCAGACAAGAGTTGGTTTTTAGCACAACACTGAGATTTGAGATTAAGGCCCTACAGGTGGACTAGTCAGACACAAACGCTGACTACAACAGCAAGTTTTTTGGCGTATCCTAATTGACGCTAAAACCTACTCCTGCCTATAGTGAGCTAAATTAATACCTAAAAGCACTGTTTTGCGATGGATGGATGAGATTTGCAGCCTGTACACCAGCCCCAGATATGATGCAGGCTGGTATACTGGCACAACAAAGTTTTTTATATTCCCTGCCTGCCTGTATACAGCTCTATTAGTCCTCTTAGTCCTTAGGACTGTTGTGGTAATTAGACTGGCAGCCCTGCGCGTATGTGGCACCCCATGGGTTAATGTGCCACAATAACACCACATGGGTTCTCTCCCCACAACACACTGACAAACACTAGCACCTCTGGGCCAGGAGGGGGAGCACAACCTGCTTAAATACTCCAGCTCATGAGGAAGTAGCTCAGAACAGCTCAGAAGTGCAGTATGGGACAGTACTGTGAAGAGCACAGTTAGAGCAGAGTTAGCTCAGTGCAGGCCCAGCAAGGGTTGGAGGAACAGGAGAACTACAGACTGAGGAACACGTCTGGGAGCTGGAGTGATACCTTCACTCGCCCCAGAAAAGCGCACAGAACGGACACCGGATCCGGTACTGTGTCTGGCACCCACAGCACAGTGAATCCAGGAACAGTGGGATTTCTAGATGCCCATAGTACCAGTGCAAAGCAACACGGAGAGGTCAGCACATTACAGAGGACTCAAGTTGCCTAGCCAAGTGGTACCAGCAGAACACAGAGAAGGAGTGAGAAGTCCCAGCAGCTCAGCTAGAAGCAGCAGCTCAGGACACACACACACAGCGCAGCACGAGGAAGCTGATGACCCGGACAGGGTGGGAAGAGAGCTTAGCCCCATTACAGACTCCGTGGACTATAATCTGCAACAACATCTGCAGTAAAGCTTTGGAAAACAGCAAAACTGTGAGTCTGTGTACCTTTGCCCTACACCCAGCAGCAGAGAGCTCCCACCTGCAGAGCTACAAGCCTGCCAGCTCTGCACACAGATTAGAAGAAGCTGCAGCATCAGGAGAGAAGGAGAATTGCACCTTTTACTACAAAACGTGAGTGTGTGTTCCTTAACCCGTCTCCACTATTCACCACCATTATAGACTTTATCATCACTGCCCCGGGGAATACAGTTCTACCCACTGGAACTATTCCATCTGCGCTGCCATTACACCATCCCCGGAGGTTCTGCAGCAGCGGTGGCCCCATCACTGGCCGCACATGGTGGGTGGCGTCACGATAGACTATTCTCCCCTGTAAATACACCCTTTTATTTGCCAGGGCCCGAGACACGGTCCGGACCAGGACCACCCGTGACTTCCCCAATAGAAGACGCGGTCCAGTACCAAGTACCCTCGTCCCAGTGGGCTCGACAAACCTGGCGTCACGAACAGGATCTACCGTGCCCGTTAAAACGGGCAGCGTGTGCCGTGATTGATGTGAAAAACGTTTTTGAACTGCGCCATCTGAACTGTATTTTTGAAAATCCGCCATTTTGGAGCACGCGGCGCGCAGGAAAGAAAGGGGGCGGTACCTTGTATTGGCGCGAACCCAGCCTCCTCCCTTGGTGCTGACGACATCCAGTGGGGAAGAAGATCCCTGGTGCACCCCGGAACCTTCCATAGACATCCGGACGGAAACGGAAGACGGAGGGCGAATATTAACTAAGGGGGCCCAAGATGTCGCAGCCCGATGCACAAGGTGGCAACGGAGCAGCCGGTGGAGCTGCAGCTCCGGACCCAGCGATAGTACCCGGCGGTGCAGTGGCGCAAGAAACAGCACCCATCATGCCGTTCCTGATGCCGTATACTCCAGGGGCAATGTGGCTGCCCCAGTACTCCGGTGAGCCTAATACACTAACTGACTTTATGCTAAAGATTAAAGAGTATTATGTGATGTATCCCCTCACTGAAGCCCAGCGTGTAGGAATGATAATGGGACAGTTAACGGGCAATGCACGGCGTGAGGTTGCGTGCTGGCTGGACACAGATAAAGACACTGTAGAATATCTAGTAGCCAGACTGAAAGCAACGTTTGAATCTACTGCTGATACCCGGGCTCAGATGAGGTTCTTTGCATGCCACCAGAAACCAAAACAGAGTGCCAGAGACTTTGCCTTGAACCTGCAGGAAGCACTCAGAGCCCTTAAGCTGGCAGAACCTGCTTTAGCCCCGGGAGCTGATAAAATGCTACTTGACCAATTTATAGAGGGCCTCCACTCCCCTTCCCACCGAGGACAGTTGAGCATGATACTGCTGCAGACCCCTGGCATGACATTTACTGAGCTGAAAGATAGAGCTATTCGCCTGCAGCAGCTGGAAGAGCCACGGGAGCTACCAACTGTCCCGGACACTGCAGCAGCACCTCAGCAGCTGGCAGCGCCAGCGACATCTGCTATGTCAGCAACTGCTGCTGAGACTGGAGAACTAATTTCTAATGCAGCCCTCAACCAAAAGCTAGATGCCCTGACACCGTGATCTCCATGGCCAAGGTCATCAAGGAACTGCGAGAGTCAAAGCCTGCACCCAAGATCGAGTTGGCGACCAGCAGAGAGGATGTCCCGTGGATGAGGCCCAGGAGATACCCAGCAACAAGAGGACGACCCAGCGATCGCTACCAACCGGATGGACAGCCCATTTGCCGCCGTTGCCAGAAACCAGGTCATCTTGCTCGTGAGTGTCCTTTAAACGACGATGCCCTGGGCAGGCGGGCCGCTCCCCAGGAATGAACACTCAAGGCCCCTCAGCCTGGTATGACAAATTCGTGGGAGAAAAGCCGGTGATCCCTATTGTGTTGGATGGCATTCCCTTCAGTGCCTTGCTTGATACCGGGTCCCAGATAACATCAATCCCACATACTCTTTATAAAAGGTACTGGGCTGATTCAGACATTACTAGTGCGCCGGATGACTTTAACTTTGATGTATGGGCTAGTAATGGACAGGTTATACCAAACATCGGGTTTAGAGAGATGAATATTCAGGTTGGGAAGGTAGAATTGCAGAACCAGGGTGTTATAATCATAGATGTTAACCGGCGAGAACGTGAACCCATGATGCTGATAGGAATGAATGTAATTGAGAAATGTTTTTCCGAAGTGTTAAGTGTTTTGCAGCAAATCGCCGAGACTGCCGAAACTGGACAACAGAGGCTTCTGCACAAAGAGATCAAAGCCTTGATGTTGAAACAACAGGTAGAAATCTCCGGAGGTGAGATCGGCAGTGTACGAGTAAGTGATCCAATACCCATTGTAATTCCTCCCAAAACTGAAATGTTGGTCTGGTGTAGAGCCGCAATAGGCATTAAAGGGCAAGACTATCAGGCCCTGGTAGAACCCGTGTACTTAGACAGTAGACCGACCATACTCACTGCTAGAGGAGTAGTTGACGTACACAGGGGAAGAGTGCCATTACGCCTATTAAACTGCGGAGAAGATGAGGTCACATTACCAAAGTATGCTACCATGGCTAAGTTGTACACGGTTGATAACAATAACATCACAGCCGTCGAGCCCTTGAACCCGTCATGTCAGGCGGATGACAATGGCTCAGGAGAGAAGCTGGAGGATTGGTGCCAAAAGCTGCATGTAGGTACCAGTGCTACACCTCCCCGTCACAAGCATGGAGTATACCGGCTAGTGAAGGAATATGAACAGATATTCAGTAAACACCCATTAGACTTTGGGCAGATTAAAGTGGTAGAGCACACTATACCCACAGGTAACCATCAGCCTATAAAAGAGAGGTATAGACCATTACCACCAGCTCACTACCAAACTACCAAAGACATGCTCAGAGAAATGAAATCTGCAGGGGTAATAAGAGATAGTTGTAGCCCCCGGGCAGCACCTCTAGTGTTAGTTAAATAGAAGGACGGGACCATGAGAATGTGCGTAGATTATCGGCAGATTAATCGCATCACACATAAGGATGCATACCCATTACCTAGGATTGAGGAATCATTAGCTGCACTAAAATCTGCTAACTACTTTTCCACCCTTGATCTGACTAGTGGGTACTGGCAGGTTCCTGTGGCCGAGGCTGACAAGTAGAAGACAGCGTTTACTACGCCGATGGGCCTCTGTGAGTTTAATTGTATGCCGTTCGGACTCTGCAACGCACCCGGGACCTTCCAACGCCTGATGGAAAGCTGCCTAGGACACAAGAACTTTGAAACTGTCCTCCTGTACCTAGATGACGTCATAGTCTATTCCAAGACGTATGAGCAACATCTACAAGACCTGGCAGAAATGTTCGAAGCTTTGTCCAAATATGGCATGAAAATCAAGCCATCCAAGTGTCACCTTCTCAAACCAAAGGTACAGTACCTGGGACATGTCGTGAGTTCAGAGGGAGTAGCACCGGATCCTGATAAAGTCACAGTGATAAGGGATTGGCCAAGACCTACGAACGTGAAATAAGTGAGGCAATTCCTGGGCCTGGTAGGCTATTATAGAAGATTTATCAGAGGATTAACAAAGCTCGCAGCTCCCTTGCAAGACAATCTGGTAGGACGATCAAAAAAATCTTCACCCCGTAATTCCATTGTCCAGTGGAGTGAAGAGAGAGAAGATTCCTTCAACAAGCTGAAAAGTGCACTGACAGGAGAAGAGATTCTGGCATACCCTGATTACCATCAACCCTTCATTCTATTCACGGATGCCAGCAACGTGGGACTGGGAGCAGTATTGTCACAGAAGCAAGGAGGCAAAGAGAGTTATTGCCTTTGCAAGTAGGAAGCTCCGGCCTACAGAAAGAAATCCTGAGAACTACAGCTCCTTCAAGTTAGAGCTACTGGCAGTAGTTTGGACTGTGACTGAACGTTTTAAACATTACTTGGCAGGTGCAGAATTCACCATCTTCACGGATAACAACCCGTTGACTCACCTGGATACAGCAAAATTAGGAGCTCTGGAGCAGTGATGGATAGCCCGGCTATCTAATTACAACTTTGTCATCAAATACAGAGCAGGCCGCAAGAACGGGAACGCAGATGCCTTATCACGGATGCCGTACCTGAAAGACGTGGAAGAGGAACCGGAAGAGTTGGAAGAGATTGAACTACCGGCCTTTCATCGTTCAAAGGAAGAAAAGTACCAACCCAGCATCTACCAAAGAGAGCAGAAAATAAATCTTAACCCGTTAAGACACTACGGATGGGTCGAAACCCAAGATAATGATCCAGCTGTGAAGCTAGTGAAAGAACTGCTTACGCAACAACGTGCAAACCCTGATCAGAATGCCCCAGCTGAAGCTATAAAAAAAGGGGGAGACAGAAGCGCACAATAGGGTCTTATCCAATGGTAAAATCGTTTCACAGATATGGATCCACTCACCTGGTTCAGTTGTGTGGAACACAACAACCATAAGCACAAATGGGTAGGATCCGATGAACTGCAGCAATCAGCCGGTCACTAGAATTGCATATATAGAAAGGAGAGAAGTCCGGCTTTCAGGATCGCGCTGTTCCAGTCCAAAGTTCACAAGGAGTTAATCCAAGGACCAAGCAGTGATCATAACTTTCTTTTTATTCTAGAAAACTCTATGCATTTCGTGTACACGCTGTACACTTCCTCAGGAGCAAAGTTACACTGTCATCACATTCCCATTCTCCTTACAGTCATGGCCAAAAGTATTGACACCCCTGCAATTCTGTCAGATAATACTCAGTTTCTTCCTGAAAATGATTGCAACCACAAATTCTTTGGTATTATTATCTTCTTTTAATTTGTCTTCAATGAAAAAACACAAAAGAGAATGAAGCAAAAAGCAAAACATTGATCATTTCACACAAAACTCCAAAAATGGGCCGGACAAAAGTATTGGCACCCTCAGCCTAATATTTGGTTGCACAACCTTTAGCCAAAATAACTGCGATCAACTGCTTCCAGGTTACCATCAATGAGTTTTTTACAATGCTCTGCTGGAATTTTAGACTATTCTTCTTTGGTAAACTGCTCAGGTCCCTGAAATTTGAAGGGTGCCTTCTCCAAACTGCCATTTTTAGATCTCTCCACAGGTGTTCTATGGGATTCAGGTCTGGACTCATTGCTGGCCACCTTAGAAGTCTCCAGTGCTTTCTCTCAAACCATTTTCTAGTGCTTTTTGAAGTGTTTTGGGTCATTGTCCTGCTGGAAGACCCATGACCTCTGAGGGAGACCCAGCTTTCTCACACTGGGCCCTACATTATGCTGCAAAATTTGTTGGTAGTCTTCAGACTTCATAATGCCATGCACACGATCAAGCAGTCCAATGCCAGAGGCAGCAAAGCAACCCCAAAACATCAGGGAACCTCCGCCATGTTTGACTGTAGGGACCGTGTTCTTTTCTTTGAATGCCTCTTTTTTTCTACTGTAAACTCTATGTTGATGCCTTTACCCAAAAAGAGAGAACATTCTTCCAAAACGTTTTAGGCTTTCTCAGGTAAGTTTTGGCAAACTCCAGCCTGGCTTTTTATGTCTCTGGGTAAGAAGTGGGGTCTTCCTGGGTCTCCTACCATACAGTCCCTTTTCAGTCAGACGCCGACGGATAGTACGGGTTGACACTGTTGTACCCTCGGACTGCAGGGCAGCTTGAACTTGTTTGGATGTTAGTCGAGGTTCTTTATCCACCATCCGCACAATCTTGCGTTGAAATCTCTTGTCAATTTTTCTTTTCCGTCCACATCTAAGGAGGTTAGCCACAGTGCCATGGGCTTTAAACTTCTTGATGACACTGCGCACGGTAGACACAGGAACATTCAGGTCTTTGGAGATGGACTTGTAGCCTTGAGATTGCTCACGCTTCCTCACAATTTGGTTTCTCAAGTCCTCAGACAGTTCTTTGGTCTTCTTTCTTTTCTCTATGCTCAATGTGGTACACACAAGGACACAGGACAGGTTGAGTCAACTTTAATCCATGTCAAGTGTGATTTAGTTATTGCCAACACCTGTTAGGTGCCACAGGTAAGTTACAGGTGATGTTAATTACACAAATTAGAGAAGCATCACATGATTTTTCTAAGGGTGCCAATACTTTTGTCCACCCCCTTTTTTATGTTTGGTGTGGAATTATATCCAATTTGGCTTTAGGACAATTCTTTTTGTGTTTTTTTCTTGAAGACAAATTACATGAAGATAATAATACCAAAGAATTTGTGATTGCAATCATTTTCAGGAAGAAACTGAGTATTATCTGACAGAATTGCAGGGGTGTCAAATACTTTTGGCCATGACTGTATATACTAGCTCTCCCCAGGAAGTGAGGTAGATGCTACATCATTGCACATAAAAAATTTCACACACAGCTATCAATATAATATAAAATCACAAAGTTCATATATAAAACACACTCCTATAAAAACTCATACCGTATATACTCGTGTATAAGCCGACCCGTGTATAAGCCGACCCCCTACTTTTGCCCCCAAAACCTGGGAAAACCTATTGACTCGTGTATAAGCCGAGGGTGGACCCCAGCAAAGGTATACAGCCCCCAGCAGTGTGGTATACAGCAGCCCCAGAGGTATATACAGCAGCCCCAGTGGTAGTATACAGCAGCAGCCCCAGTGGTATATACAGCAGCAGCCCCAGTAGTTAGTATACAGCAGCCCCAGAGGTATATACAGCAGACCCAGTGGTAGTATACAGCAGCCCCGAGGTGTATATAGCAGCCCCAGAGGTAGTATACAGCAGCCCCAGTGGTATATACAGCCCCAGTGGTAGTATACAGCAGCCCCAGAGGTATATACAGCCCCAGTGGTAGTATACAGCAGCCCCAGAGGTATATACAGCCGCAGTGGTAGTATACAGCAGCCCCAGAGGTATATACAGCCCCAGTGGTATATACAGCCCCAGTGGTAGTATACAGCAGCCCCAGAGGTATATACAGCCCCAGTGGTAGTATACAGCAGCCCCAGAGGTATATACAGCCCCAGTGGTATATACAGCCCCAGTGGTAGTATACAGCAGCTCCAGAGGTATATACAGCCCCAGTGGTATATACAGCCCCAGTGGTAGTATACAGCAGCCCCAGAGGTATATACAGCCCCAGTGGTAGTATACAGCAGCCCCAGTGGTATATACAGCCCCAGTGGTAGTATACAGCAGCCCAGAGGTATATACAGCCCCAGTGGTATATACAGCCCCAGTGGTAGTATACAGCAGCCCCAGAGGTATATACAGCCCCAGTGGTAGTATACAGCAGCCCCAGAGGTATATACAGCCCCAGTGGTAGTATACAGCAGCCCCAGTGGTATATAGAGCCCCAGTGGTAGTATACAGCAGCCCCAGAGGTATATACAGCCCCAGTGGTATATACAGCCCCAGTGGTAGTATACAGCAGCCCCCAGGGGGTATATAGCAGCACCCAAATGCTTCGCCCCCCTTGTAAGGGCCTTCCCCCGCTGATTATCTTACCATCCCCGTCTTCTGCTCAGCGCCGCTCCTCGGTGCTCCGTTCTCCATGCTCTGTCCTCGCTGCATCCGGGATCCCCGGCCGTCGCGTGATGACGTCATATGCCTGCGACGGCCGGAGATCCCGGATGTAGCAGGACGGGAGCATGAAGAACGGAGCACCGAGGAGCGGCGCTGTGCAGAAGACCGGGATGGTAAGATACGCAGCGGGGGGGGGGGCCCTTACAAGGGGGGAGAGTGCCAGCATTTGGGGGCATATATGCACTGCTTCCCCCTGCCGCTGATTGACAGGGGGAAGCAGTGCATATATAATGAGCGGCCCCGACTACCGTATTGACCCGTGTATAAGCCGAGGGGGAGACTTTTCAGCCCAAATTTTGGGCTGAAAAACTCGGCTTATACACGAGTATATACGGTATATATAAAACTTCACACTAGAAACAATTTAAAACATTATAATTAATTTATGATGGGAGGTGGCTTGGGCATGGAGCTGTGAGCACACATCTCTCCTGAGCTCCAGCGTGCCTGAGGCCTCTGCAGCAATTATATAGCCACCATCAGCTCCACTCACCCACTGATCATGAAGGGCAAGGTCGGGCTCCGCTCCCAGACCCCCAGGGAGCTCACAGCAGGTCCCGCAGGCACAGGAATCACCAGGTACATGTCGATGCCTGGAGAGAAGGCAGTTCCTTCAGCCATGGTGGAGGGGGGAGGTGCCTCCTCCTCCATGCAGCAGCACACACACAGAACTGGGACCTCGAGTGCACAGAGGAATGGGGCCACAGTAGAGAAGGCACAGGAGAGAGGACGAGTGACTGCTGCACCAGGGACTGGCCGCTCACCACAGAAGCTGACAGGAGGAAGCCAGACACAGAGCAAAGGAGAGGTGAGAGCTGTACCCTGTCCCTCCACCCCTGGACAGAGGACATCACAGGCTGAGCTGGCTGAGGAACTGTCTCCCCCTATACTGCACCCTTATCAGGCTCAGGAAACTGCAGTGGGCCCCCCACTACTACCCCCAGGGAGACATGAGAGAGGGGCTCCTTCCAGCTTAGTGCCCCAGGACATTGTGCCCACCATCACTACATCTCATGGCCTCCCCACACAGGCTCCTGTTAGGTCCCTGGGCTCTGATGACTGTATAACTGCCTCTGAGCTGAGAGCGCAGCTGAGTGCCTTCCCTACAAAGGCTGACATGGAGTGCTATATACAGCGTCTGGAGGCAGTGTGCAGGAGTGAAGTGGGGTCCCTTAAGGAAGACGTGTCCCACCTTACCACCACTGTCTCTGCATTAGAAGCTAAAGTGGAGTCGCTTTCCTCACAATTGCAAAGTCAGCAACAACTTCTGGACCTACACTCAGAGACTTTCAATGTGGTTCTAGATATGCTAGAGGACTCTGAGAACAGGAACCGGAGGAATAATATCAGGCTCCGTGGGATCCCTGAGTCCGTAGCCCCACGTGACCTTTCCTCAGCCCTCCATGGCAGTTTCAATTCTCTCCTAGGGAGGTCGCCCACTGAACACATTGAAATTGACAGAGCCCATCGCTCGCTCGGCCCAAAGAACCCTGATACATCTAAGCCGAGGGACGTCATTTGTAGGATTCACTACTTCCAAATTAAGGATGACATCATGCGTAAGGCGAGGGACCACGATGTTATTGACTTTAATGGGTCTGATGTCCTTCTCTTGTCTGACCTCTCACGCTTCACCCTGGCTAAACGGAGGGCTCTGCGCCCCCTCCTGGAGGTGTTGCGGGAAAATGAGATCCCCTACAACTGGGGTTATCCATTTCAATTACAAGTACGCAGTGACAAAGGACTGATAATTTTGAGATCCCCGTCAGATCTCCAGAACTTCACCGCTGAACTGGGCCTACCCATGGTCACATTGGGAGACTGGCCTCGCCTTACTGCGTCTGACCTATGGGGCCCACACCGTACTGGAGGACCCCCGCCGGGTCGCTGAGAAAGAAGAAACGGGGCTCCCGCCGTAGACGTGCCTCCGTTACTCATGCTGATGACACTTGATCACCTAATTCAGACCTTATGATCACTACTGCCCTTTTTCTCTTTTTGCTGTCTTGCCGCCTACATTGCCCTCAATGTTGCCGGGCTCCCACGGGGGGCTTGGTCGTGACTTTGCTTTAGTCTGTTTATTACGGATGGATTAGAGCCGAATGTTTCGTAGTGGTGACATTTCTATTTATGAATGTCCACCTACTTCAATTGACTCCTTATGTACTGTACTCAACTGTTGCACTACCGCATTAATGTGCTAATGTTATTCTATGTTGGCTAACGCCGCTCTTTCTCCTGAAATGTGACTTTTGATGATACCCCTTCTGGGGCTTGTTGTGACTCTGCTGATTTCGACAAATGTACTTGGCCCATGATCCGCTGTTATGTTCGTTAACAATGTTTATGTTACCAGGGTCATGGGCCTATTGGGTAGAGTTGGATTTTTTCTTTTTTGCTGCAGGGGTTCGGCTGGTTGCTCTCTGCTCGATCACCTCCCCACTAGGGTGTGTCTCTGACACTACTTCTCAGAGTTTTCTCTGATATTGTCCTGTACCCTTGAGGCCTAGTGGCTTCCTGGTTTTTCTCTTTCTTTTTGGTCGGAACCCTGTCTTCCGGCTGAACTACTCTCTTTCCTTGGTGCTTTACTTTCTCTGTTTCCATCTCTCCCCACTTCCCACCCCTCCCACTCCTTTCCGACCCGATTGTACCACCCGCAGGCCCGATAGTTCCTATGGCATCCCTACAACTCTGCTCGCTTAATGTCAGGGGTTTTAATGTCCCAGAAAAGCGATCGAAGGTTTTATACGATATGCATAAGAAACGGGTTGACATACTTCTGCTGCAGGAGACACATTTCCGATCAGACAGAATCCCTAAGCTTAACCATAGATACTACACACAGTGGTTCCATGGAAGTAACTCTGACTCCAAGTCTAAAGGAGTCAGCATTGCATTGCACAAGTCTTTACAGGCTCAGGTAGTTGCCTCTAAAGCTGATTCTAATGGTCGATTTGTGTTTTTGAAGCTTAAAATTGCCCATGATTTGTTCACCATAGCTAACATTTATCTTCCCAATCAAGACCAGGTCCGAGCGTGCAGAAAGTACCTACAGGACCTCTCGGCCTTTGCGGAAGGCTATGTGATTATGGGAGGGGACTTCAATATGGTGTTAAACCGCGCTGTGGATTCCTCTTCGGGCAGGTCGGCGGTGTCCCTCTCACAGCTGGAGAGATTACAGCGGGCCCTGACAGACTCAAGGTTGGTAGATGTATGGAGGTTACTACACCCCACTACCCGGGATTATACCTACTTCTCCACAGTTCATAATTCCTATAGTAGATTGGATTATTTTTTGGTCAGCCACGGGCTCCTGTCTCTTGACCCAAAGTCTGACATCGACACGATGTTGTGGTCAGACCATGCCCCAGTTTTGCTCTCCCTTCGGCTGCCGAGCCTTTCTCCGAGAGAATGGACCTGGTCCTTAAACCCTGGTCTCCTTGGAGATCTAACGTGTCAGGCGGCCGTGCGAACAGCAATCTCGGACTTTCTAGATTTTCACAAACATGACCCCACGGCCATCCCATACCAATGGGAGGCTTTGAAAGGAGTTATACGGGGAGTATTCATACAACAGGGGGCCCGGCTGAAGAGAGAGAGGGAGACTAACATTGTGGGTTTGTTGACTCGTATCCAAACTCTGGAGTTGGATCATAAACGGACTAGAGATGCTGGGGTGCTGGCTGATCTCCTCCGGGCACGCTGTGAGTTGAGTGCCTTGTTGGACACGACGTTAGCACGACAGAGGGACCGCTTTCATAAATTTCTGTACAAGTACTCTGATAAACCCGGGAGAGCTCTGGCAAGGTTTTTGCACCCCCGTGCCCCCACCACTTATATCCCTACCATAAGGTCTGCTGCGGGTGAACTGGTCCATTTTCCAGAGGAGATTGTGGACTCATTCAGAACATATTATGACTCTCTCTACAATTTAAGCGGCCCGTTGTCTGATATGTCCCCTTCCGAGTTTCAAGCACGGGTGGAAACTACATCCGGGATACTGAGCTCCCGCCTATGTCGGTGGAGGAGTCTGAGGCCCTGGAGAGTCCCCTCTCGGAACAGGAGGTTTTAGACACAATAAAATCTTTAGCTAATGGTAAAAGCGCCGGTCCTGACGGATTCTCCGCCGCCTTCTATAAGTTATATGCGAATTCCCTGGTCCCCTTCATGACCAAACTGTTTAACTCCATCTCGGCCAGCTGCCCCTTTGCCCCCCAAACGCTGATGGCCACAATCACCGTGATTCCTAAACCGGGAAAAGATCCCCTATTATGTGCAAGCTATAGGCCCATATCCCTCATTAATGTGGATGTGAAGGTGTTCGCGAAAGTGTTAGCTGGTAGAATGAACCCTATTCTCCCTGGGTCCATCCATAGTGATCAGGTGGGCTTTGTGCCACACAGGGAGGCCAAGGATAACACGGTGAAGACATTGCTTCTAACTTCGTACATGCGCACGGGGAAGGTACCAGCATGCTTATTATCTATTGACGCTGAGAAGGCGTTTGATCGCCTAGGCTGGACCTTTCTACGTGCCTCCCTGAAGCAACTGGGAGTGGGACCTACCATGTTAGAGAGGATTTTTGCTCTGTATCATAAGCCTACGGCCCGTCTTAGAGTGAATGGCACCCTTTCCCCGCCCATTGACATAAGAAACGGGACCCGTCAGGGTTGCCCCCTCTCCCCCTTACTTTATATCCTTGCGATGGAGCATCTGGCAGTGGCATTACGGAAGACACCTGATATTGAGCGTCTACGGATTGGCCAACATGAGTTTAAGATATCCCTGTATGCGGATGATTTATTGCTATACATTGCCAACCCGACTGTGGCTTTCCCTGTACTCCTCAGGGAGTTCCGTAGGTTCGGGGAGGTCTCAAATTTTAGAGTCAACTACTCCAAGACGGAGGCGCTCAATATCTCCCTGCCTGATGATCTAGTCTCTCGGCTCCAGGCGTCCTTCTCTTTTAAGTGGCAGACCGATGCCTTAAAATATTTAGGAGTCTTAATACCCGCTGACATTAGCGCAACATATTCTCTGAACTATGTTCCGCTCCTGCAGAAAACTATCTCAGACCTTAAACGGTATAGCAGACCTCAGCTATCTTGGTTCGGTCGGGTGGGAGTGATCAAAATGGATATTTTACCCCGATTCCTCTATCTCTTTCAGACAGCTCCAGTGCAGGTTCCGGATTGCTTTTTCAGGCGCCTGCAATCAGCTATCAATAGCTTTATTTGGGGAACTAGGAAACCACGGACTCGGTTCTCAGTACTAGTGAGACCCAAGACTAAAGGGGGGGTAGGCCTTCCTGATTTTAAACGTTATTATCAGGCAGTCTTGCTCTCTAGGATTGTCGACTGGAGGTTCAGTGATGCTCATAAACAGTGGGTGCTCTTGGAGAAACTTTTATCGCCCTCTTCTTTATACTGGCTGCCTTGGCTGGGGGGGACCGGACGCCCACCTGTGTCGAGTTTTGCTCCACTCACACAGATTGTTTTGAAGTTTTGGGATAGATCCTATGTGAAATTACGCCTGACCTCTCGACTGAGCAGACTGAGTCCCCTTTTTGACAATCCGGCCTTTCCCCCAGCAATGAATAGGTCTACGTATCTGTGTTGGTCACGACTTGATGGGGTGGGACTGGGTCAGGTGAGGGATAAGCTTGTGGGGCTCTCCAGCGTGCGGGGGTTACGGGGCCCTGGTCTTACGACACCGCTGTCCTGGCTAGAGTTTCTGCAATTGCGAAGCTTTCTCTCCAGTGAGCCGATGGGGGCGCTGACGCCATTTGAGTCCCTGATGCTCCCTACGGAGGGTCCCTCTCACTTGGTTTCGGTGCTCTATGGCCTGGTCTTGAATTCACTTCCCCCTACCACACTTGGATTTATGGAGCTTGGGAGAGGGACCTGGGGATCACCTTTTCTGAGGCGGATAGTTTGAAAATCTTTTCTCTTGCACATAAGATGACAATGTCCAGTCAGGCGCAGGAGAGGAATTATAAATTACTGACACGCTGGTACAGGTGTCCCACCCTTCTCCACAGGATTAACCCCGAGATCTCGGACGCCTGCTGGAGATGTGGCTCTGCCACGGGCTCTATGCTTCATATTTGGTGGTCCTGTGGTCCCCTGCAACCCTTCTGGAACTCAGTTTTCGATGCCTTTCATTTGATGACTGGGGTCCGTCATGAACCATCTCCCCAAATGGCCCTACTATCCCTGATACCCAGTTCGATAGTTTCCGTCAAAAAGGGGATTCTGAGATTCTGCCTAATAGCTGCCAGAGCAGTTATTCCCCGTCATTGGAGGTCCACTGAGGTCCCCTCCACGGTGGAATGGATAGCTGAAATGGATAGATTACATCGTCTGGAGTCACTGGTGGCGGGTGATGGTGATGCCGCATATGAACAGGGACGCACCTGGTTCCTCTGGCAGTCCTTCAAGGAGAGCACAGGGTTCCTTACTTGGCTGTGTACATATTCGTAATTGTCAACTCGTGGGCGTTTAAATTGCTGGGTCTCCCTTACTCCCCCCTACCCCTCTCCTTCCTTACTCCCCTTCTCCCCTACCCCTTTTTTCTCTTTTTCTCTTTCTCTCCTCTTTTTTTATTTCCACAATTGCCTTTTCATAGGTTCTATATTCTTTATATAAGGTCCTTGTCCAGAGTGATTCCTAAGATGGGAAACATGTACCCTTTGGGTGCTAGTGTCCTTATTGGACTACTCCTGTGCTGCGCTCTTCGGGAAGTAATGTATCTCTGTATTAAGCCCTGGACATTGTACTGGTTCTTTCTATTGTTTTTACTGTTGAAAATCTCAATAAATATATTTACTGAAAAAAAAAAAAATAATTAATTTATGATTATACTCAAAAAAATTTAAAATTTCTGGACGCAAAAATTTTAAATTTTTTTTGAGTATAATCATAAATTAATCATAATGGTTTTAAATTGTTTCTAGTGTGAAGTTTTATATATATATGTGTTTTTATAGGAGTGTGTTTTATATATGAACTTTGTGATTTTATATTATATTGATAGCTATGTGTGAAATTTTTTATGTGCAATGATGTAGCATCTACCTCACTTCCTGGGGGGAGCTAGTATATAAGGAGAATGGAAATGTGATGACAGTGTAACTTTGCTCCTGAGGAAGTGTACAGCGTGTACACGAAACGCGTAGAGTTTTCTAGAATAAAAAGAAAGTTATGATCACTGCTTGGTCCTTGGATTAACTCCTTGTGAACTTTGGACTGGAACAGCGCGATCCTGAAAGCCAGCTGAAGCTATACAGCTATGAAAGGAAAGAGGCAAGTTGTTTCTGCATCAAGGGAAGCTCTGCAGAACGCATACCAATCAAAACGCATGAAATGGTCTGGCAGATTATCGTGCCCAAGCGAGACACTCAAATGGTCTTAGAAGCGTACCACGACGGCGCAGGTCATGTCGGATGGAAGAAGTTAGAAGCGATCCTGAGAGAGAGATTCTATTGGGTTGGCATGAGAAGGTCAATTGAACGTTGGTGTAGAATATGTGCTGCATGCAACCTCAGAAGGAAGGATCCACAGAAAGCCCCGCTTCAACCAATAGTAACCAAGCAGCCACTCGAGCTAGTCGCATTAGACCACGTCAAGTTGTCACCAAGCCGGTCAGGCTATGTCTATGCCTTAACCACCGTGGCCATTACTCACGCTTCTTAGTGGTGGTACCTGTTAAAGATCTGACAGCGAAGACGGCAGCAAAAGCATTCCAGACGCATTTCTGTAGACCACATGGTTACCCAGAACAAGTCCTTGCAGACCAAGGTCCAGCCTTTGAATCAGAATTATTCAAGGAATTCTGTAATATGTACGGCTGTAAGAAAATCACACAACAACGTACCATCCCCAAACAAATGGTTTATGCGAGAAGATGAATCATATTGTAATTGAACTGTTGAAGACAATACCCGAGTCAGAAAGAAATCAGTGGCCAGATAAATTACCTGATTTGGTAGACTTATACAACCATGTTCCTGTGAGCTCTACAAACTGCACTCCAGCCTACCTTATGCGTGCAAGACCCGGTAAGCTACCAATTGATCTAGAAATGGGAATCGTAAAACCAGATACAGAAGTAGAAGAAACAGATTGGGATACCAAACGTCAGAAACAGTATCAACAAGTGCAAGAGTGTGTAGAAAGAAACTTACAGCAAGCTAGAGCAAGACAAGAGAAAACTTAACAAACATGCTCAAGCAATGCCATTACAAGAAGGTGATCAAGTTCTCAAAAGAAAGAGACGCACTAACAAACTGGATAATCAGTGGGAAAACGTGCCATACACAGTCTTACCATCTCGCCTAGACAATGTAAAAACCTGTTTGATAAGCAAAGATGAAGGAAGAACTTCAGCAGTCGTATCTCGTGATCAACTTAAATTGTGTCCTGAAACACTGAAGACACCTGAAGTAACAGAACCCGTACAGGTCCAACCTATCCAAGAGAAAGAAAAAGAAGAAGTATTCCACACGGTACTAGGAGATTTCCCTAAAACATGGCCAAATTACCATGGAGCAGTTGTCGTACCAATGATTGCATTCCCTTCAATGGTGGAACCAACACCAGAACCTGTGTTACCAGAACCAGTGTTACCAGATCCCGTGTTACCAAAACCCGTGTTACCAGAACCCATGTTACCAGAAGAAGACCCAAGACTTGAAGAACTGGAAGTAGAATCTGAAGAGGAAGAACCAATTCCTGGTCCTAGTGAACTTGCCAGTCCTGCAGTCAGATACCAATCTGCCATAATACCAAGCACCCCAAATAGTCTAATAGTGTGAGTAGACGTGTACCTAAGTCCACCAACATTGCGTAGATCAGAGCGTAGTACCCAAGGTCAGTTACCAGCTAGGTACAAAGATTAAGATGTAATTAAGGCTGCCTTCAGACTTGCAGATGCATCTGCAGTGTTTTGCAGATGCATCTGCAAGCATCTGCATGCAGACCGCGGCCCCTATGTTTATAATGGTGCGCAGGGCAGTCTGCAGATGCTTGCGGACCGCCGTGCGCTCTCATTGCCCGCCATTAGTGATCTGTGCGCACGCGGATGCCTGCGCACAAATCACAAACTCCCGCCCGCACCATGGACGCGACATCTCGCGTCCATGGTGTGGGCGGGAGTGTGTGATTTGTGCGCAGGCATCCGCGTGCGCACAGATCACTAATGGTGGGCAATGAGAGCGCACGGCGGTCCGCAAGCATCTGCAGACCGCCGTGCGCACCATTATAAACATAGGTGCCGCGGTCTGCATGCAGATGCATCTGCAAAACGCTGCAGATGCATCTGCAAGTCTGAAGCCAGCCTTAACTGTGAAATGTAAATATGTTTGTTTGAATGTAAATTGAATTCAGTGAACAAGTGTAGATAGTTATTGCAACGTTAAAAAAGCCCAGTACCTACAGAGACTATCCTGTATGAACTTTGAACTTTTCTTATTTGCTTATGGACCATATATACCACGGACTGGTTGTGGTAAGAACTCGCTTGTGAATATACTTATCAGCCCGGAGGCAATAGACTAAACCCCCGGAAAGACTGCTTTTGGACTTTTTGGACTCTTTTTCACATTTTAGTGATTTTTGTACCTTTCCCTTTTAAGTCTTTGTAAATATAAAATGTGTTAACTGTTGTTTACTTGTTTTTCCACAGACCCGGAGTACTGTATTTAACTAAGGGGGAATGTGGCACCCCATGGGTTAATGTGCCACAATAACACCACATGGGTTCTATCCCCACAACACACTGACAAACACTAGCACCTCTGGGTCAGGAGGGGGAGCACAACCTGCTCTCTTAAATACTCCAGCTCATGAGGAAGTAGCTCAGAACAGCTCAGAAGTGCAGTACGGGACAGTACTTTGAAGAGCACAGTTAGAGCAGAGTTAGGTCAGTGCAGGCCCAGCAAGGGTCGGAGGAACAGGAGAACTACAGACTGAGGAACACGTCTGGGAGCTGGAGTGATACCTTCACTCGCCCCAGAAAAGCGCACGGAACGGACACCGGATCCGGTACTGTGTCTGGCACCCACAGCACAGTGAATCCAGGAACAGTGAGATTTCTAGATGCCCATAGTACCAGTGCAAAGCAACACGGAGAGGTCAGCACAGCAGAGAGGACTCAAGTTGCCTAGCCAAGTGGTACCAGCAGAACACAGAGAAGGAGTGAGAAGTCCCAGCAGCTCAGCTAGAAGCAGCAGCTCAGGACACACACACACAGCGCAGCACGAGGAAGCTGATGACCCGGACAGGGTGGGAAGAGAGCTTAGCCCCATTACAGACTCCGTGGACTATAATCTGCAACAACATCTGCAGTAAAGCTTTGGAAAACAGCAAAACTGTGAGTCTGTGTATTGATTGCAACCTTTGCCCTACACCCAGCAGCAGAGAGCTCCCACCTGCAGAGCTACAAGCCTTCTAGCTCTGCACACAGATTAGAAGAAGCTGCAGCATCAGGAGAGAAGGAGAATTGCACCTTTTACTACAAAACGTGAGTGTGTGTCCCTTAACCCGTCTCCACTATTCACCACCATTAAAGACTTTATCATCACTGCCCCGGGGAATACAGTTCTACCCACTGGAACTATTCCATCTGCGCTGCCATTACACCATCCTCGGAGGTTCTGCAGCAGCGGCGGCCCCATCACTGGCCGCACATGGTGGGTGGCGTCACGACAGACTATTCTCCCCTGTAAATACACCCTTTTATTTGCCAGGGCCCGGGATACGGTCCGGAGCAGGACCACCCGTGACTTCCCCAATAGCAGACGCGGTCCGGTACCGAGTACCCTTTTTCCAGTGGGCTCGACACGTACACTAGCTGAAAGGCCACAAATCTGTCCCTCAATCAGCAGCACCTCTCCCTACACTGACTGTCTATGGAGCAGAGTGAAGAGCACAGCGCGGTCAGGTCTTATAAAGACCTGATGACGCTGTGCAGCCAGCCAATCACTGTAATGCCACAACCAACATGGCTGTGGCATTATAGTGTCTGTCAGCCAATCCCTGTATGCGGGCTGGCTTTGTAAAGAGCGCCAACATGCAGGGAGGTGGACCCCGAGCATAGCAAGAGTATCGTGAGATTACTTGGTACTCGCCGAGTATCCCGAGTGCCGAGATATTCGTGCGAGTACCGAGTAGTGACAAGCATACTCGCTCATCCCTATTTACCATTCACGCTGCTGTAAGTCACCATCCCCAGCAGGAATATGGCAGTCATGTCCCACTGACCACATACCCCGGGTGGCGTCACAACAAATCCCCTGTAAATAACCCCTTCCTGGTCCTGGGCCTGAATCTCCCCCAGCGACCAGCAGCTCCGTCTCCTCTCTCTTCCTTCTCACACCAGACTGAACTGAAACTAACTCCTGGGACTAACTAACTCCTCCCCTCAGGCCTGGGTGTTCTTAAAGGGGAACTGACTTAATGCAGCCAGTAGAGCTCCCCCTTCAGGTCAGGGGTGGAAGGTGGTGTGTGCAGTGCTAACTAAGGTGTAAGTCCTTCCTTGCACCGGTGGATTCTGTGGCAATCCCCCGCAGGGGTGCCACAGGAATAGGGTAGCGCAGTTGTTGTAGTGTGGGACAGTTTGAAGAAGGGACACGCAGACAAATAAGTATTTTTCTGTACCTTTTACTGATGTTCTTGCACGTACACTCTCCGGGTTGAAGGCAACACCTCAGGATTTCCACACCGAGTGGGGTATAGGCCTCCTTGTTCTGTTCCTTGTCCCGAAGCCTGGCTGGCATGAAACCAGACCTGACCTCCTGTTTCTCCACACCTGTGTTGCTGCACTGAGGGCTCTCTTTTGGCTACCGCTATCTCTCCTGCGGTCCCTGGCTCAAATGTGGGTGCTGTGGGTGTCCGGGAAGCTAAGCCTCCGCGGCGTACTGGATTCTCTGTTGGGCTGATCTCCTTCCCTGTTGTAGACTCGGTCTCCAGTGACCGGTGTTCTCCTGCGGTGAGCCGGTATGGCTCCTCTGCCCCTCTCTAGTGTTCCTCGCCTCTGCCTTTGGCCCTCGCTCTCTAGACCCTCACACTGGCTCTGGCAGTACACTGATCTCGGGCCTAGCCTGGCTCCGGTAACCAGTTTTAGCTCACTAGGCACTGAGCTGACTTCACAGTTTATCTAGTGACTGCACACTCTGGCTATCTCCGCCCCCAGCACCTGTATTTATAGGGGATCTGGCTTAACAGCAACCAGTGGAGCTCCCCCTACAGGCCTGGAGTGGAAGATGTTGTGTGTATGTGAGGTACCAGATGTGGAAATCCATTAGTGAACTAGTTGGTTTTCTGTGGATTACCTATCACAGGGCACCACACCATCTGAAACATCGAGGATACTGCAGACCGAGTGACCAACTGCCAAGGTACGAGCTGGGGGAAACCACTCCACTGCCCTGGGGAATGCGCTCCGCCTGCGGAGACCGGGACTATCTCAGCTGCCGGTCCTCGTCCCCAGAGGTTCTGCAGTAGTGGAACTGTTAGAAAAATCATGTGATGCTTCTCTATTTTGTGTAATTAACAGCACCTGTAACTTACCTCTTGCACCTAACAGGTGTTGGCAATAACTAAATCACATTTGTAGCCAGTTGACATGGATTAAAGTTGACTCAACCTCTGTCCTGTGTCCTTGTGTGTACCACATTGAGCATGGAGAAAAGAAAGAAGACCAAAGAACTGTCTGAGGACTTGAGAAACCAAATTGTGAGGAAGCATGAGCAATCTCAAGGCTACACGTCCATCTCCAAAGACATGAATGTTCCTGTGTCTACCGTGCGCAGTGTTATCAAGATGTTTAAAGCCCATTGCACTGTGGCTAACTTCCCTAGATGTGGACGGAAAAGAAAAATTGTCAAGAGATTTCAATGCAAGATTGTGCGGATGGTGGATAAAGAACCTCGACTAACATCCAAACAAGTTCAAGCTGCCCTGCAGTCTGAGGGTACAACAGTGTCAACCCGTACTATCCGTCGGCGTCTGAATGAAAAGGGACTGTATGGTAGGAGACCCAGGAAGACCCCACTTCTTACCCTGAGACATAAAAAAGCCAGGCTGGAGTTTGCCAAAACTTACCTGAGAAAGCCTAAAACGTTTTGGAAGAATGTTCTCTCTTTTTGGGCAAAGGCATCAACATAGAGTTTACAGGAGAAAAAAAGAGGCATTCAAAGAAAAGAACACGGTCCCTACAGTCAAACATGGTGGAGGTTCCCTGATGTTTTGGGGTTGCTTTGCTGCCTCTGGCATTGGACTGCTTGATCGTGTGCATGGCATTATGAAGTCTGAAGACTACCAACAAATTTTGCAGCATAATGTAGAGATGTGTGAGAAAGCTGGGTCTCCCTCAGAGGTCATGGGTCTTCCAGCAGGACAATGACCCAAAACACACTTCAAAAAGCACTAGAAAAAGGTTTTAGAGAAAGCACTGGAGACTTCTAAGGTGGCCAGCAATGAGTCCAGACCTGAATCCCAGAGAACACTTGTGGAGAGATCTAAAAATGGCAGTTTGGAGAAGGCACCCTTCAAATATCAGGGACCTGGAGCAGTTTGCCAAAGAAGATTGGTCTAAAATTCCAGAAGAGCATTGTAAGAAACTCATTGATGGTTACCGGAAGCGGTTGATCGCAGTTATTTTGGCTAAAGGTTGTGCAACCAAGTATTAGGCTGAGGGTGCCAATACTTTTGTCCGGACCATTTTTGGAGTTTTGTGTGAAATGATCAATGTTTTGCTTTTTGCTTCATTCTCTTTTGTGTTTTTTAATTGAAGACAAATTAAAATGAAGATAATAATACCAATGAATTTGTGATTGCAATCATTTTCAGGAAGAAACTCAGTATTATCTGACAGAATTGCAGGGGTGTCAATACTTTTGGCCAACATTGTACACACAATTTCCCTATGGGTGTCTTACCTTCTCTCTACCCCAGGCACTTTCTGTTCCCAACTTAATGTGCATGGGGCTGTGCCCAGTTCCTCCACCCTTCTATAAACTACTATTCACATTTTTATACACAACTCATTATTTACACTTCTTCATTTTTGACACTCTATACTTCACTCTCTGTATCTGAGTGGTGGCTGACCAAGTTACTACGGGTTGATCTGCGTAGTACTGGTGTGTCACTAATGTCTGCTTCTGGTGCTATGTGTGCACTATTCATAAGTCTGTTAGAACCACGTGATTCTGAAATACCGTAGTATTGACATAGTCTTTCTAGCGGATTGGCAGGTTTACCGAATGTAAGAATCTCTGGCTCCAGTACAACAGGCTGTACTTCTGGTACTTGAACGGGTTCTTCCAGTCTTCTTGGTTCTATAGGAATGTGAACTTGTTCTTCAACAGGTTGATAGAAGGAAACTACTGGTACTATGACGGCTCCATTACATTGAGGCCAGTCTTCTGGGAAGTCACCTAGTACGGTGTGGATGAATTTCTCTTTCTTTTCCTCAACTGGTGTTGAATAGTAGTTTACTTCTTCTTGTGGTTTCAGCTGGTCAGGACATCTTTTTAGATGATCTCTAGATACTGTAGATGATTTTCTACCTTCATCTCGACTAATTACACAGGTTTTGGAATTGTCAAAATTTGATGGAATGACTGTTCAGCTTCCCATTGGTCATCTAGTTTATTGGTTATTCTTTTTCTCTTGAGAACTAGTTCACCAGGTATCAAAGGTTCAGCTGTGGCATTCTTGTTAAAGTCATGTTCTTGCTTACTTCTGACTTGTTCTAAGTTCCTTTCCACACATTCCTGAACTTTCTTGTACTGTTGTTGACGGTGATAATCCCAATCTTCTTCTGAAGTATCTTGGTCTGGTTCTACAGTTCCCATCTCCAAGTCAATTGGGAGCTTTCCAGGTCTTGTTCGCATCAAATAGGCTGACGCATAGTTGGTGGAACTTACAGGGATGTGGTTGTATATATCCACTAAGTCAGGTAGTTTTTCTGGCCATTGGTTTCTTTCTTCAAGTGGTAAGGTTTTCAACATATCAATGACAATGTTGTTCATTTTCTCACAAAGACCATTTGTCTGTGGATGATATGGTGTAGTTCTGATTTTCTTGCAACCATACAATCCTAGGAATTCTTGAAATAGTTGTGATTCAAATGCAGACCCTTGATCTGTTAGTACCTAGTCTGGTTACCCATGGGGTCTACAAAAACAATTCTGGAAAGTCTTGGCTGCTACTTCTGCAGTTAAGTCCTTGACTGGTGCTACTACTAAGAATCTAGAGTAGTGGTCAACCATGGTAAGAGCATAGGCATACCCTGTTCTGCTGGGTGGGCCGGTATGGCTCCTCTGCCCCCTCTGTAGTGTTCCTCGCCTCTGCCTTCGGCCTTTGCTCTCAGGTACCCTCACACTGGCTCTGGCGGTGCACTGATCTCTGGCCTGTCACCGCTCTGGTAACCAGTTTTAGCTCACTAGGCACTGAGCTGACTTCACAGTTCTTCTACTGACTGCACACTCTGGCTAACTCCGCCCCCAGCACCTGTATTTATAGGGGATCTGGCTTAACAGCAACCAGTGGAGCTCTCCCTCCAGGCCTGGAGTGGAAGGTGTTGTGTGTATGTGAGGTACCAGATGTGGAAATCCATTAGTGAACTAGTTGGTTCTGTGGATTACCTATCACAGGGCACCACACCATCTGAAACATCAAGGATACTGCAGACCGAGTGACCAACTGCCAAGGTACGAGCTGGGGGAAACCACTCCACTGCCCTGGGGAATGCGCTCCGCCTGCGGAGACCGGGACTATCTCAGCTGCCGGTCCTCGTCCCCAGAGGTTCTGCAGTAGTGGCGGCCACCCTCACGACTATCCCTTATCCCCTCAGACTTTCCCTAACATCACCCCCTTTATTAAATGACACCGCCAGGGTCACGGGACCAGGTCTCGGCCCCCGTCTGTCCCCGTGAACAGAACCGAGAAGTGAAGACGTGAGAACAAGTAACTGCCCGATACCGAGTCATCCCTGGCCCTGGAGTGGGCATGTCACAAATATGGTGAAACTGTCATCTAGGCAGCTGGCAATATCAGAGTCTGCCCAATAGCACTTATAAAGGATATGTCGCACCCGCTAGGTACCGAGGTACTCGGGGCCGTACCATGCTGTCTCTGGGCTTGCCAGAGTTGTGTGGCCCAGCTCCGTGGCCCCAGATGAGGCATTTAAAAAGGGGGGGAAATAAAAGGGGTAGAATTGTGACGCCACCCATGGGTCGCGGTCAATGTGGCCATTGCTGCTGCTACGACCACCATCCCCGGCAGATCCCATGGCAACCGGGATGGTGAGCCCTCCACGGGTAGGGCTGGGTCTCCAGGCAGAGGGAAATGTCCTGCGTGCCCGGGATGCTGCACTTCACTTCACACAGCTTCTCCAACCAGCACGCACAGGCAGCAGGAGTTTGGCTCTGCAGGTGAGCCACTGTATTGATCGTCCCAGTAAAGCACACACGCACAGTTCTTTGAGTTGGTCTGAGATTTTACTTCACCTTGTTAACTCCAACAACACACAGTTCACGGCCACTCACACGCTCAGCTTTTTACACTTTTACGGTGTACCGGGTTCTTTCAGCAGTTACGGGTTCAGGTGTCTACTGCAGCGGGAACAGTTCCTCTGCGTCATTCCCCTCTGTGTACATTTCGGGCCTTTCTAGTCTCTCTCCCTCGCATTCAGGTTTGGTCCGGCCATCACGGGCTCTATGGTGTGTCATTCCCTAGCCAGGTTCTCCAGCGCTAGTACGATGGCTTTGTCCTACTCCGTTTTGGTAGTTAGGTTTTGGGGACTTTGAGTTCCCGCACCCCGCCGGGATGTCTTGTGGTTAGGGGCTTGAAGTGGTCCCACCCACATCTACAGAGCCGACATTCTAGTTCTCTGGCCCAGCCACCAGTGACCCGTGTTAGTTGTGATCACCTGGCTCCCTCAGTCTCTCACCGGTTCCAGCTTGGGTTCCCTTCCGGCCATTAGTGGTGAAGGCTGTCGGTCCCCGTTGTTTTTTCTGTCTAAGTAGTCAGTATTCTGCTGAAGGATGTCTCGGATTGGGGAGGTTTCCCTACTCCTCCAGCCTCCAGGGATTCACTCGATTGTCTCGCCCAACTTAGTTTTCCAGTGTTTTACTACTGTTCCTTCATCCCTTTGCCAGGTTTTGTCTCTCTTCACACCCACTTGTGCTACGCCCGCCACCCTTTGCCTGACATAGAGTAATTTGGCTCAGGGTCAGAGTGTGTATGTGTGGGTGTTGTTTGAATTGACCGTCTTACCTGTCTCACTGCAGTTCACCCTGTGGCCGCCTGGTCACAGGGGCGCCACAGATATAGGGTATCGTTGTCACCTGTGATCCAGTAGAGCGTTCATGGGGATCCCGTTACGCACGACAGGCAGGACTGGCCGTCCTCCCACGTACCTGTTGCGCCTGTGCGGTGGGCTGGGTAGATCTATTCCTGGGGGTTGGCCCTCTTCCCTAGGGAATTCTCATTTAAAGGACAGGATCAGGCTATGTGTCTTGCCTTGTTGGAGCAGCGACAGATGGGTTGTCCTGCAACGTCGTAGTGGTCAATGGGTCATCCTCGGCTGGTGGGGTACCTCCTCTAGCACATCCACAGGACATCATACGGGCTGGAGGCTAGGCTGATTCCTCCTGGCGGTCCAGCTCCATGGATAGCTTTCACGGCTTTGGCCAGGTCACCCATCCCTTGGGTCAGCTGTGGCAACTGGAGGCGCGCGGCCTCAGGAGTGAGGGGCTCTAAAGTCTGCACTGGCCCCCGCTGAGGTCAGGGAAGAGGGCGCCGCCTCCGTATCGTAGGTTAGGGCCAGCCGCTGTGAGGGCGCAGGGCTGCTGACTGTGGTATCTCTCAGCAGTTGGAGGGCCTGGTCTTTAAAGTCAGCTAAGTATATCCCTGGCTGCTGTATGCCCAAGGCCCACAGCAGGACCTTATTGGCTGGGTCCCGCAGGCACTCGATGAATTGGTCGGTCAACAGTTTGCTCTCATTTGGCACACTCTCAGGGTCGGCCTGCTTCATGGCCCTCAGCGCCTCTTGCAAAGTCAAAGCGTAGCTGCGTACACTGTCCTGCACCCCTTACTTACACCCGAAATACGGGACCTTTAGCTCAGTGGCCATCTGGGTCTTGAAGGTCTCTTTTAGTTTAGCAAAAATTTGTTTCACAATCTTTTTGTCAGTGATTGACCAGACCTTCGACACAAACCCAGGCCTCACCGGTCAGCTGTCCCATTAACATAGTCACGCACTGTTCTTCCATCATAGGGTACACTCCGAACACACTTTTCGTCTGCTCGTGGAAGTCACTGAGGGTATCGGGATCCCCTGAGTACTGCAGGAGCTACGTCGCACCCGGGAGGTACTTCAAATATAATAGTTGCACTCGACATAGACTTATTTCTAAATAGAGACAAAATGATAATGAAAAAGTAGAGATACTTAGTATTAGAGAAATGGCCAAATCGATAATTCACCCAGTTGCCACGTTGAGGCGATCTCTATTAACTGGGTCCTAACACTAATGTAACTGCCTGATGTCGTTCTGGGCTTTTCCTTATCTTCTTCCTATGTGCCCCTGAGCTCTCTGATGCGGCTGTGTCTCCTGGTCTTTAGGTGGCCAAGCAACTTGGAATCACCCTCTGGTGTTGGTTGCTGGGCATGAAGTCCCTGGAGACCTTGGACTCCGGTGTCCGTCCTGCGCTTGGTGCGGGGGTGAGCTGGCACTGCTCCACTCCCCACACCTGCTCCTCCACTTCCTCAGACCCTCACCCACGGGTCACTCACACTGGCTAGTCAGTTTCCTCGGACGGCCTGACACAGGTACCGACTGTAGGATGTCTTCTACAGTTGTCCTAGGAACTGAACTGCCTAACCCCGTCCCCAGACCAGAATTTATAGGTGACATGCACTGAACTCAGGTTTTAGAGCTCCCCCTTCTGGCCTGGAGTTGGGAAGGGGTTGTGTGTGTTTGTGTGGGTTCGTGTCTCACCTGAAGTGGATGCTTCCAAGCTATTATTGTGGCAATTGGACCCTGGGGCGCCACAGCCCATGCCCCAGGGGTTTCTCGTTTAAAGTACAAAACCTTGCAATGTGGCCCGCTTCGTTGCAGAGGCGGCAAATGGGTTGTCCTGTAGCATCATAGCAATCACTGACTCGTCCTATGGTTGATGGGTACCTGGCTGGGAGGCGCCGGACTCTTTCGGCTGATGGTGCCGGTGATAGGAGGGCCTTGTCCTCATATGGACCTGCTCCTTCGACGTCTGCCTCTGTCGCTGAACGCCGCCGTGTTTCTCCTTTGGGTGATATTGATCGCAGAGGAGCGGGCCCTGCAGAGGTGTCTGATAGGCGCAGCCTTCGTTCTTCTGTCAGAAGTGGGGTGGTTGGTGCCAGTCGTGCATCACCATCTGGCCTGGTTCTAGGGGCGGTCCTGATGAGATCATCAGGCTGTGAGCTCCGGCCTATGGGAAATAACCGCGCCCTTCAAATACATTGGAGCCTGTCTTGCAGGCCGCCAGATATAGTTTTGGTTCCCCAGTGATAGTGTGTGTTTAGTTTGTCTCTGACCTTTGCCTGGATTTCTGACTCTGCTACATCCTGTCGATTTTGTGCCTTCGCTGCCCTCTCGGTTTTGACTCGGACTCCTGACTATATTTTTCGGGTCCTGATTTTTCCCTTCTTGGCGACCTTCCTGCTCTGCTGCTCATAATAGGCAGCTACCCCCTGGGCTCATCTGTAATTCCAGATCCTTGTATAGGGGTTAACGGTCTCGGGGTTTCTCGGGGTGCTGCCTTACCAGCAGCTCAGCCTCACAGCGGATGGTCATCACACCCGGTCTTTAAATTGCACAAAGTCCAGGTCAGGGTTCTGCAGGGCCAATATACGTAGCTGTGTCCAGTGGGCATGAGACCAGAACCCCTCAATAAACTGCTCAGTCAACAGCTTATTTTCATTTCATGCATTCAAGGTCTACCTGCTTCATGGCTCTCAGCGCCTCTTGGAGATTTAATGCATAATCCCTTATGTTGTCCTGCACCCTTTGTTTGCACCCATAAAACCTCATTTTAATTTCTGCTACAATATGGGTGTCAAAGGCTTCTTTCAGAATTTTCTAGGGACGATGTGTCGTCGGTCCGTGCTGCCACAAATAACTGAATCAAAAGTTCACTCTATACATTTATTTGGATCCATCCAACGCGTTTCGGAGCCTGCTATGCTCCTTCATCAGGAGTGTATAAGGCTTCTTTCAATCTGGCTAAAATTTGTTTAACAGTTGTTTTGTCAGTGTCCAGCCAGGACTTTACCTCCTTTTGGGCTGCACCAGTCAATTGTCCTATTAGTATGGTCACTTTCTGGCTCTCAGTCAGGGAATACCCTTCAAACAAGCTTTTCAGTCTCCCCCTGAAGTCATTCAGGGTGTCCGATTCCCCTGAATACTGCGGTAACCATGTAGCTCCCGGAATATACAGCATTGAGGACGGCATGACTGGCGCTGCTGTAGGTGCCTCTACAGCTGCGGCCAGGGCTTCGGCTTGGGCTGCAGCGGTCTCTGGGGCTGTAGGGGCTCGGTCCAGGACCACCGCTGATTTTTCTCCCTCCAGAGCGGACATCTTTCTTCCCCCTAGTGAACTGCAGCCAGGTTCTCAGTCTCTGTCGACTTAATAGTCTACCGCTCCGAAGATGGGGAGTTGAGCGTACAGGCCAGGAAGGGACTATACTAACTTTTGTTGGCATCACACTTTATAGGGGCAATGGAAGGGGAATCTAGGGCCTTCAGTAGGAGGAAAATTACTTTGTTAAGTCTGAAATGTTGTGAGAGATGTACCTATGTTGTAACCCAGCCAAATATTTTTTTTGGGAGGTTGCCCAATTAGAACTTCTGCTATGGGGCCCCATGATTTCTATGATGCAGGATGCATCTTCCCTCTTCTCCAGGACTGATTGGCCATAACTTACACACCAGATCCAGTGCGCCCCTTGGTACATACAGGCATCCAGCCATGTTTCTCCTGAGCAGCAGTTGGTCGTTGGCGCTCTTCCCCCTTCCTGCTCCCATATCCTTTGCTCAACCCAATAGGAAGCACCCTGTTATTAATTCCAGACAGCTCCATGTGTGGCGCTTGCGATTGGCTAAGCAATTCGGGAGGAAGCGTGGTTTGTTGGAGGACAAACAACATTTTACCAGCTTAGTGCAGTGGCGGCTTGTTGATGTTCAGACTGCAGGCTATTACCTGTGGTGTGTGAATGGTGCTGCATGGTGGACATGTCTGACTAGTCAGTGCCAGGCAGCGGTCCAGAGTTTTGTAGGCGTGTGCCAGAGGTTGGCAATCAGTGCTGCCTCCTGTGCTATAAGGATGCAGGACTGTGTCTGCCTACAGGACCACAGCTCTGCCATTCGTCATAAAGTGTCTGTAGCTTATGCCAAGCCACCATTGCCGTTCATGATCCTTGTTCTGGATTCTTCTGTGTGGTTCTTGTATGTGCATGCGATGGCGCTGACATCTTCATGTGGACATCTTTTTTGTTCTGTTTTTGTAAACTAAAATGTCCACTATTTTACTCATTTTTCCAATTTTTACAGGATAGATATAAATCTGTATGAACAAGATTTATTTTTACCGATTAAAAAAAATTACTAGCGGGGGAGGGGAGCGCCGTTTAGCAGTTTGCCTCAGGTAGCAGAGAGGATAGGTTTACCTCTACCTGCACCCGAATCATGAGCTGAAAGCCCTGATTCTTTGGAGCTGTGTACACTGCAGGTTCCTCTGAAGAGCAGGTTTTGGTCGGTCCTTGCAGCTCTCCTCGGTCGGTACCATAGAGCCTCCTCCCGGCCTCCAGCCTGTGCAGAACGGCGCCTCCGAGTCCTCACACCCGAGGACTCCTCTATGATGAAGGTGAGTTCATTGCTGCCTGTCAGCTTCATATTAGAAATGGCTGTCGGCTCTGAGATTCTCTCGGAGCTCTGTGCTGTGTGGTCGGTTCAGGATCAGGTTTCTCAGTCACACACAGCACAAAGCTCCAAGCACAAGGCCTCCATATCACTGATCCTGTCACTGCTGCACTCATGAATCCAGGCTGGGACTGTCCTCTGACCCCAACCACCAATGTACTGGAGTCTGTGAATTAGAAATACTGCACCTGTAATATACACACAGTACCTGTGTATTATATTATAGAGAGAGACTGCACACAGAGGGGAGGGAGAGACTGCACACAGAGGGGAGAGAGAGACTGCACACAGAGGGGAGAGAGAGACTGCACACAGAGGGGAGAGAGAGACTGCACACAGAGGGGAGAGAGAGACCGCTCACAGAGGGGAGAGAGAGACCGCAGACAGAGGCGAGAGAGAGACCGCACGCAGAGGCGAGAGAAAGACCGCACACAGAGGCGAGAGAGAGACCGATATGAGTCCAATTACTGATAACACCTCTATATACAGTAGATTACACAGGATCCACCATTCACAATAGGTGATATCACAGCTCCCCTCCTCCTGTACAATTACAGATTACACCTCTTTGTACAGTAGATAACACAGGTTCTACCATTCACAATAGGTGATGTCACAGCTCAACTCCTCCTGTACAATGAGTGATAACACCTCTATGTACAGTAGATAACACAGGATCCACCATTCACAGTAGGTGATATCAGTCATTGTACAGGAGGAGGTGAGCTGTGATAACACCTCTATATACAGTAGATAACACAGGATCCACCATTCACAATAGGTGATGTTACAGCTCACCTCCTCCTCCTGTACGATGACAGGTAATATCTCTATATATGAGGGGGAGAGGGTTAGTAATGACAGGTGGGAGGGGATTTAGGTCTTGGAGCTTGGATCCCTGATTTTTTCTGACCCTAGCATAGCAACGCCCTTCCCTGCTCTCCTTGAAGACCATGAATAGATCATGTACAAACATGTACGCTCATGTGTTCTGGGTAAGTAATGGTGAGGGGGCACCATAAGGCAAATTCGCTCAGGGCATCATTCAGCCTAAGGCCGACCTTGTGTGTAGTAACTATTTTTAAATTATGGGCATTTTTCAAGAAACAAACACGCTGTGAAAGTTGCAGAGTGAAAATTGCAAATCTGCCAATGTAGTGCCCTATGCATTCCAGCATTCAATACATTGTACCCAACTCACGCAACTGTAAAATAGGCGGGCTCTCCTCACTACATTAATGTTAATGTGGATGCTATCCACATTGCGGTTTCCATCTAAATAACTGAAACATGATGTGATTCAGATGAAATCCCCAACAGATGCATTCACTAATGAGGCAGGCAGAGATACTCTGGACTCTGTTTGGTCTATGTTTTGAGCTGTTCGGCTTTTCAGAGGTGCACAAACCTCTGGTCAACTGCCCTTTTGTGCACACCTTAAAAGTAACCTAAATAGAGGGACACAGCTGGATCATAGGCCAGACAGCATCCAGAGTGTCTCCATCTGCTTCATTATAGGGAATCTTCTGTTGGGGGGTTATGTTTAAATCTCTGAAAAACATGATTCACACAGAAATCCTGATGTAAGCACTCAGAGTAGAGTGCAAAATAAATGTGAGCCGCTCCTTCCAAAATCTTTAAAAGGCAGAATAACCAATTCAACGACAGGTCAAGAATTGGTTTTATTTCTTTTTTACCCTTCTTTGCGCACTATAAGTGATTAGATTACTTTATTCTTCAGGTCAGTGCAATTACAGCTATACCAATTACCGTATATACTCGTGTATAAGCCGAGTTTTTCAGCCCAAAATTTGGGCTGAAAAGTCCCCCCCTCGGCTTATACACGGGTCATATACGGTGGTGGGGGCTGTGGAGGCTGGAGGAGGTGGGGGGAGGCTGCTGTATGAGCGGCCCCGTCACGTGGGGCCGCTCATTATATATGCACTGCTTCCCCCTGTCAATCAGCGGCAGGGGGAAGCAGTTCATATATGCCCCCCAAAAGCTGGCACTGTCCCCCCTTGTAAGGGCCCCCCCCCGCTGCTTATACATTACCATCCCGGTGTTCTGATCGGCGCCGCTCCTCGGTGCTGCTTCTTCATCCTTCCGTCCTCGCTGGCTGCATCCGGAATCTCCGGCTGTCGCAGCGATATGACGTCATCGCGCGACGGCCGGAGATCCCGGATGCAGCCAGCGAGGACTGGAGGATGAAGAAGCAGCACCGAGGAGCGGCGCCGATCAGAACACCGGGATGGTAATGTATAAGCAGCGGGGGGGGGCCCTTACAAGGGGGGACAGTGCCAGCTTTTGGGGGCTGTTGGTACCCCCAGGGGGCTGCTGGGTACCCCCTGGGGGCTGTTGGTACCCCCAGGGGGCTGTTGGTACCCCCTGGGGGCTGTTGGTACCCCCGGGGGCTGTTGGTACCCCCAGGGGGCTGTTGGGTACCCCCAGGGGGCTGCTGGGTACCCCCTGGGGCTGTTGGTACCCCCAGGGGGCTGTTGGTACCCCCAGGGGGCTGCTGGGTACCCCCTGGGGGCTGCTATATGTACCCCTGGGGGCCTGCTGTATACCACTGGGGCTGCTGTATACTACCACTGGGGCTGCTGGGGCTCCTGTATACTACCACTGGGGCTGCTGGGGCTCCTGTATACTACCACTGGGGCTGCTGGGGAATCTGTATACTACCACTGGGGCTGCTGGGGAATCTGTATACTACCACTGGGGCTGCTGGGGAATCTGTATACTACCACTGGGGCTGCTGGGGAATCTGTATACTACCACTGGGCTGCTGGGGATCTGTATACTACCATTGGGCTGCTGGGAATCTGTATACTACCACTGGGGCTGCTGTATACTACCACTGGGGAGGCCTGTATACCACACTGCTGGGGGCTGTATACCTGTGCTGGGGTCCACCCTCGGCTTATACACGAGTCAATAGGTTTTTCCAGATTTTTGGGGCAAAAGTAGGGGGGTCGGCTTATACACGGGTGGGCTTATACACGAGTATATACGGTATATACTGTATTAGTTTATGTCTGGGCTATTCCAGACGTAGCTATACTAAACTTTTTTTACTTATTTTTGTTTATACATAAATATATGTATTTTTTGTATCATGCTCTTTTCATTTTTTTTTTCTTTATTTTGTGATTTTTTTTTTTTTTACTTATTCACTTGATCTCTCTGGGACTTTACCTTTTATTACTCTGATTGCTGATATAATGCATTGCCATACACCAGCATGGCAATGCATTATACCTGTCAGTGCTGCACTAACAAAAGCCTTTTAGAACATGCTCGCGGCATAATCAAACAGGATTGCCATACCTGGCAGACCCGAAGGTAATCATGACCTCAGATTGCCATTGCAATGATTGGGTCCTCACAATAACATCAGGTCAGATTGGAGATATCGATTGCAGCATTTAGGGGGTTAAACAGTGTTGGGCGGTGCAGGCACCACTCCTGGCGGTAAGAGTCAGGGTCCTGCTGTCATGTAAGCCGAGCTCCTGGAGAGAATCGCATGAGCACAGCCCCTGTGCCCCGGACAACCGCCTGGACAAAGTCATACATCCTAGGACGGGAACCCCTTTCCCAACCAAAAATATGGGTACATCTAAGGTTGCAAAGGGGTTAAAGCAAAATTCTCTTTAAAATTGACAAACAAAAATTCTTTATGAACCCATACTTAGGAAAATTAGGCCATTGTGATGTGAAATAGTTTAGAATAAGGATTAATACAGAATATCTTCCTATTAGCCCAAGGTGAGTATAAGGATATTTTTCACTCTCATATTGTTGGCCAACCTCCAATTCTTTATCTTCCTCCACTTCAGTAATAAAAAAAAAACACTGTTACTTTGTTACTATTTAATTTTTATATATAACTTTTAAAGCCATTTTACAGCATGACAGAATAATTAGAATTTCCGCTTTTCAATGACAGTCATTTGCTCTCAAGCATTAATCATATAGAAGTAAAGACAGATGAAAATATAACCAAGTCCCTGTGCCCACCCTCCTCCCTTCCCCCCTCTGCCATTTAATCTTATGTGTCTACTGGTCTGAGCCATATTGTTGACTAAGGTTCTACGTAGATTACATCTATGTACAGTAAATGAATGTCTATTGTTGTTAGTGTCTCCTGAAGGGTACTAAGGTATTTTGATATCTCTTCTCGGTGTCTCTATGACCTTTCCACCACCCTATCTCATATTTTTAGATTGCCCAATGTTCCTTTCAACACAGTGTTTTAAGGCTGGCTTCACACTTGCAGATGCATCTGCAGCGTTTTGCAGATGCATCTGCAAGTATCAGCATGCAGACCACGGCTGTGGTGTGAATGCTCTCATTGATTCCTATATGTGAGCCGTAAGCAGGCGTATGCCTGCTTACAGATCACACTCTCCCGCCCGCACTATGGACGCGAGATGTTGCGTCCAAGGTGCGGGGCGGGAGTGTGTGATCTGTCAGCAGGCATACGCCTGCTTACGGCTCACATATAGGAATCAATGAGAGCATTCAGACCGCGGTGCGCCCTATTATAAACATAGGGACCGCGGTCTGCATGCTGATACTTGCAGATGCATCTGCAAAACGCTGCAGATGCATCTGCAAGTGTGAAGGCAGCCTAAGTTTGAAGAAAGACTTTAAGTCCATCTAGTTCAACCCATAGCCTAACATGTTGATCCAGAGGAAGGCAAAAAAAACCATGTGGCAACACTAAGCTCCACATTGGGGAAAAAAAATTCCTTCCTGACTCCACATACAGCAATCAAACTAATTCCGTGGATCAACGCCCTATCAAAGAATCTAGTATATATAACCGGTAATAATATATTTTTCAAGAAAGGCATCCAGGCCACGCTTAAATTTTAGTAGTCATTACAACATCATCTGGCAGAGAGTTCCATCGTCACTGCTCACTGCTCTTACAGTAAAGAATCCACATCTGTGATTATGATTAAACTTTCTTTCCTCCAGACATAGGCCTGAGACGGGGACAAGGAGGCATCCTCTAAGAGTAAAAAGATCATTAAAAAGGTCTCTGAACTGTCCTCTCATATATTTATACATTACTAGATGGTGGCCCGATTCTAACGCATCAGGTATTCTAGAATATGTATGTAGTTGACATACTGTGACTGACAGAACTTGTTCAGTCAATGCGAATGAACTACATATATATATACAGTGCCTACAAGTAGTATTCAACCCCCTGCAGATTTAGCTGGTTTGATAAGATGCAAATAAGTTAGAGCCTTCAAACTGCAAACGAGAGTAGGATTTATTAACAGAAGCATAAATCTTACAAACCAAAAAGTTATGTTGCTCAGTTGAATTTTAATACATTTTAAACATAAAAGTGTGGGTCAATTATTATTCAACCCCTAGGTTTAATATCTTGTGGAATAACCCTTGTTTGCAATTACAGCTAATAATCATCTTTTATAAGACCTGATCAGGCCGGTACAGGTCTCTGGAGTTATCTTGGCCCACTCCTCCATGCAGATCTTCTCCAAGTTATCTAGGTTCTTTGGGTGTCTCATGTGGACTTTAATCTTGAGCTCCTTCCACAAGTTTTCAATTGGGTTAAGGTCAGGAGACTGACTAGGCCACTCCATCACCTTGATTTTTTCCCTCTTGAACCAGGCCTTGGTTTTCTTGGCTGTGTGCTTTGGGTCGTTGTCTTGTTGGAAGATGAAATTACGACCCATCTTAAGATCCTTGATGGAGGAGCGGAGGTTCTTGGCCAAAATCTCCAGGTAGGCCGTGCTATCCATCTTCCCATGGATGTGGACCAGATGGCCAGGCCCCTTGGCTGAGAAACAGCCCCACAGCATGATGCTGCCACCACCATGCTTGACTTTAGGGATGGTATTCTTGGGGTTGTATGCAGTGCCATCCAGTCTCCAAACGTCACGTGTGTGGTTGGCACCAAAGATCTCGATCTTGGACTCATCAGACCATAGAACCTTGAACCAGTCTGTCTCAGAGTCCTCCAAGTGATCATGAGCAAACTGTAGACGAGCCTTGACATGACGCGTTGAAAGTAAAGGTACCTTACGGGCTCGTCTGGAACGGACACCATTGCGGTGGAGTACGTTACTTATGGTATTGACTGAAACCAATGTCCCAACTGCCATGAGATCTTCCCGGAGCTCCTTCCTTGTTGTCCTTGGGTTAGCCTTGACTCTTCGGACAAGCCTGGCCTCGGCACGGGAGGAAACTTTCAAAGGCTGTCCAGGCCGTGGAAGGCTAACAGTAGTTCCATAAGCCTTCCACTTCCGGATGATGCTCCCAACAGTGGAGACAGGTAGGCCCAACTCCTTGGAAAGGTTTTTGTACCCCTTGCCAGCCTTGTGACCCTCCACGATCTTGTCTCTGATGGCCTTGGAATGCTCCTTTGTCTTTCCCATGTTGACCATGTATGAGTGCTGTTCACAAGTTTGGGGAGGGTCTTAAATAGTCAGAAAAGGCTGGCAAAAGAGATAATTAATCCACACATGTGAAGCTCATTGTTCTTTGTGCCTGAACTACTTCTTAATACTTTAGGGGAACCAAACAGAATGCTGGTGGTTTGAGGGGTTGAATAATAAATGACACTCTGAATTAACTTTTAACGCTTTAAAAAAAAAAAAAAAAAAAATTTAAAAATCTTTTTGGCTGCAGTGCATTTCCCACTTCCAGGCTGATCTACAGTCCAAATGTCACAATGCCAATTCCGCATGTGTCAACCAGCTAAATCTGCAGGGGGTTGAATACTACTTGTAGGCACTGTAGCAGCGCTATGGTATATGGCAGTACATTACAGTACATGTATAGCAGCACTATAGTATGTGGCGGTACATTATAGTACATGTATAGCAGCGCTATGGTATATGGTGGTACATTACAGCACATGTATAGCAGCACTATGGTATATGACGGTACATTACAGTACATGTAAAGCAGCACTATAGTATATGGCGGTACATTACAGTACATGTATAGCAGCACAATTGTATATGGCGGTACATTATAGTACATGTATAGCAGCGCTATAGTATATGGCGGTACATTACAGCACATTACAGCACTATGGTATATGGCGATACTCTGCTCCCTGCGGCCCCCTCGCTCCTCCACAGTAAAAGTAAAAATAAAAAAATCCTCAGTGAGGATACTCACCTGTCCGCCGGCTAGCTCCACCTCCGTCTTCTAGGTCCTACAGACCTTTAGGACCTGTCGTTGCCTGGGAAACAGATCAGCTGGGGGGGCAGGATGGAGGTGGGGGGGCAGGATGGAGCGAGCGGGGCAGGATGGAGCGAGCGGGGCAGCATGAAGTGAGCAGGGCAGCATGGAGCAAGCGGGGGGCAGGATGGAGACGGGGGGGCAGGATGGAGCGAGCGGGGCAGGATGGAGCGAGCGGGGCAGGATGGAGCGAGCGGGGCAGGATGGAGTGAGCGGGGCAGGATGGATGCGGGGGGCAGAATGGATGTGGGGGGCAGAATGGAGCGAGTGGGGCAGGATGGAGCGAGCAGGGCAGGATGGAGCAGGATGGATGCAGGGGGACAGGATGGAGGCGGGGGGGGGGGCAGGAAGGAGCCGGGGGGGCAGGATGGGAGGCAAGGGGGGCAGGATGGAGGCGGCAGGGCATGGAGCCAGGGGAGCAGGATGGAGGTGGGGGGGCAGGATGGAGCCAGCAGGGCATGGAGCCAGGATGGCAGGATGGAGGCGGAGGGGCAGGATGGAGCCAGCAGGGCATGAAGCCAGGGGGGGCAGAATGGAGTCAGGGGGCCGGATGGTGGTGGGGGGGAGGATGTAGCGATCGGGGCAGGATGCAGGCAGCGAGGCAGGATGGTGGCGAGGGGGGGCAAGATGGCAGGATGGAGGCAGGGGGGCAAGATCTGAGCAAGCGGGGCAGCATGGAGCGAGCGCGGCAGGATGGAGCCGGGGGGGGGCAGGATGGATGCGGGGGGGCAGGATGGAGCCGGGGGGTCAGGATAGAGCCAGGGGGGGGGCAGGATAGAGTCGGGGGAGAGAGGCAGGATGGAGCCAAGGGCAAGGATGGAGCCAGGGGGGCAGGATGGAGCCGGGGGGGGGGGAAGGATGGAGCGGGGGGGAAGGATGGAGCCGGGGGGGGCAGGATGGAGCGGGGGGGGCAGGATGGAGCGGGGGGGGGCAGGATGGAGCCAGGGAAGGATGAGCCAGGGGGCAGGATGGAGCCGGGGGGGGGCAGGATGGAGCGGGGGGGAGAAGGATGGAGCGAGGGGGGCAGGATGGAGCGGGGCGGTGGCAGGAGGATGGAGCGGGGGGGGGGGCAGGATGGAGCGGGGGGGGCAGCATGGAGCCGGGGGGGGAACAGGATGGAAGCCGGAGGGGGGGGCAGAGGAGCGGGGGGAGGATGGAGCCGGGGGGGGCAGGATGGAGCGGGGGGGGGGGGGCAGGATGGAGCGCGGGGGGAAGCAGGATGGAGCCGGGGGGGGCAGGATGGAGCGGGGGGCAGGATGGAGCCGGAGGGCAGGGGGGACAGGATGGAGCCAGGGGGGGGGGCGGTGGGGGGGGGGGGGGGGGGGGGGACAGGATGGAGCGATCGGGGCAGGATGGATCCAGCGGGGCAGGATGGAGCCAGCAGGGCAGGATGGTGGTGAGGGGGAGGGGGCAGGATGGATGCGGGGGGTCAGGATGGAGCGAGCGGGGCAGGATGGAGCTGGGGAGGGGGAGGCAGGATGGAGACGGGGGGAAGGCAAGATGGATGCGGGGGGCAGGATGGATGCAGGGGGGCAGGATGGATGCGGTGGGACAGGATGGATGCGGGGGGGACAGGATGGGGCCAGGGGAGCAGGATGGAGCCGGGGGGGGGCAGGTGGAGCGGGGGGGAGGTGGAGTCAGGATGCATGGATGCGGGGGGGGGGCAGCATGGACCGGGGATGCCAGATGCATGCGGGGGGGCAGGATGGAGGCGGGGGGGGGGGAAGGATGGAGCCAGGGGGGGAAAGGATGGAGCCAGGGGGGGGGGGCAGGATGGAGCCAGGGGAGCAGGATGGAGCCGGGGGGCAGGATGGAGCCGGGGGGCAGGGTGGAGTCAGGGATGCAGGATGGATGCGGGGGGGGGCAGGATGGAGTCGGGGATGCAGGATGCATGCGGGGGCAGGTGGAGCGGGTGGCAGGATGGCGGAGGCAGGATCCCTTGCCCCCCTCTGTTGTGACTGTCTTTTGCAGCGGTCATGTGACAGGGCGGACTGCGTGATGTCACATCAGCCCGCCCTGTCACATGACCGCTGTGTGTACAGAGGACGGGTGAGAACAGCGGGAGGTGAGGGGGGAAGCGAGGGCGGAGGCAAGAGGAGGAGGCGAGGAGAGGCAAGGGGGAGGCGAGGTGTGGGCGGCGGGTACCGGTGCCAGGGGTCGCCGCGACCGTACATGTTACAGCTACTATATAATCGCCTAATTTTGAATGCGCACGGCTTTTTGCATAAGCAGTACTCATTGGTTGCTGCGGCTAGTGGCAGCTAATGAGCGCTGGCGCACGATTTAGGCGTCAGACAGACACAATTAGGAGATTATATAGTAAAAGTAAATTATAAGATCACCCCTAAGCCTTCGTTTTCCCAAAATAATGCCAAGTTTAATAACCTGTCTTGTTTTTAGAAGACTGAGGGGTCTGCAATACCATCGGTCACTCTTCTCTGCACCCGCTCTAGTTCAGCTATATCTTTCTTAGAATACTGTGTGCGTTCTAGTCTCCAGTGTATAAGTGTGGTCGCACTAGTGACTTGTATAGAGGTAAAATTAGGTTCTCCTCATGAGCTATCTATGCCTCTTTTAATGCATCCCATTATTTTATTTGCCTTTGCAGCAGCTGCCTGACACTGGCCACTAAATGTGAGTTTGTCATCTACCATACACCCAGGTCTTTTTCAGTGACAGTTTTGCCCAGTGTTTTACAATTAAGCACATAACTATACCTTTTATTTCCTCTGCCCAAGTGCATGACCTTACATTTATCCCCATTAAAGCTGATTTGCCATTTATCAGCCCAAGCTTCTAGTTTACATAAATCCTCCTGTAATATAAGAGTGTCCTCCTCTGTATTGATTACCCTGCAGAGTTTAATGTCATCTGCAAATATTGAGATTCTACTCTATATTAATGACCTTGTAGGGGGCATAAAGATGTTAAAAAGAAGTGGGCCCAATACTGACCCCTGTGGTACCCCACTGTTAACTGTGACCCATTCTGAGTGCAGGGCTGCCACTAGGAATTTTGAGGCACCTGACTGCCAAAATTTTGGGTCCCCCGAGACTCTGCCCAGTTTCCACCCCTGAGACTCCGCCCAGCCTCCACCCAGGCTCCGCCTCCACCCAAACATACATTGTATATATATATAGTGAAAAATTAGAACAGCACCAAAACTACCTCAATTTATGTGCAAAGCTTTCCCACCCAGCAATCCAGATGGTTCCTTACAATAGAGTGGAAAAAAAGGAAAAAACAGCACAAAAAAAAAAAAATAGAGAAAGTGGACTTTATTGCCCAATGGCATGGCCACGCATTGGGCAATAAAGTCCACTTTTTTCTGTTTTGTGTTCTTTTTCCTTTTTTTTACACACTCTCTCTATTATATTACACACACACACTTGAGACTGCTGTGGGATGAATATACAATAGCTGTATAACCAATAGAGAATGCACAATAGAGATGGCTGCTAGTTGTATACACAATAGAGATGTCTGCGGGCCGTATACTGAGACTGCTGCTGGCTATACACACAATAGAGACTGCTGCTGGCCGTTTATAATAGAGAATACACAATAGAGACATGTTGTGAATTCATTGATGAAGAATTCTGGTTGTGAGCTCCCTCCTGTGGTTGTTGTTGGTGATGCAGCTGGCTGTGTTTTGGAGAGTTCCTCAGCTGATCCTGATGATTGGCAGTCTGCTTAGGATTGGAGCATATAGGTGGTTGGAGCTGATCAATCTCTGCCAGTTGTAATTATTCCTGGAGGTGTCCACATCTCTCCCTGGTTTCTTCCTGCTCTGCTGAATCCTTGCAAGCTAAGTGAATGGGTTTTTGTTCTTTTGTGGCACACATGTTGTGTGCTTGAGGATCTGCTTATTACTTGTCTTGCTCTGAGTTGTGGGTTGATATTTAGTCTGCATATTTGTTTACCTGCTCTCAGTTAGGAAGTTTTCTTCCTAGGTATGAATTGCTATTCACTGTTGTCTGCTGCTTCCAGTTCTGCTGTTTCCATCTTTAGGGGTAGCTAGTTCTCCGTCCGTGTTGAGGTGTCTAGGGCATGGTTAGTTACATCCCACGGCTACTTCTAGTTGCGGTATTTAGTCAGAGACTGTGGTCAGCACAGTTGCCAACTACTTCTGTGAAGTCTGTTTATGTTACTCCTAGGTCATCGGATCATAACAGTACAACTGGCCAAAAAGACAAAAATTAGTTATGTGCATCTCAGAAGAAGGGAAGAGAGGTGTTGAGGCATTTTTTCTGTACTTTTTTTTTTTTTCTTCCCTCTTTCTTTGGATGACTGTGGAGTCTTATGCCAGTATGAGTGTCCAGGAACTATCTTCTCGTTTAGACCAGCTTGCTGCTAGGGTACAGGGAATTTCTGATTACATTGTTCAGACTCCCGTTTTGGAACCGAACATTCCTACTCTGGATTTGTTTTTTGGTGACAGGTCCAAATTTTGAGTTTTAAAAATAATTGTAAATTGTTTTTTGCTCTGAGACCTCGATCCTCTGGTGATTCCGTTCGGCAAGTTAAAATTGTTATCTCCCTGCTGCGTGGTGATCTGCAGGATTGGGCGTTTTCTCTCGATTCTGGGGATCCTGTTTTACTTACTGTGGACTCCTTTTTTCAGGCTTTGGGTTTACTTTATGATGAACCCAACTCTTTGGATCAAGCTGAAAAGACCTTGTTGGCCCTGTCCCAGGGTCAAGAGGTGGCGGAATTGTATGGTCAAATTCAGAAAATGGTCTGTGTTAACTAAATAGAATGACGATGCTTTGGCGGCGCTCTTCAGAAAGGGTCTTTCTGACTCCGTTAAAGATGTTATGGTGGGGTTTCCCACGCCTTCGGGTCTGAAAGATTCTATGTCTCTGGCCATTCAGATTGATCGGCGTCTGCGTGTGCGCAGAACTGTCCGCTCGGCAATGTTGTCCTCTGAGCAGATTCCTGAGCCGATGCAATGTGATAGGATTCTATCTCGAACTGAAAGACAAGGATTTAGACGCCAGAATAGATTGTGTTTTTACTGTGGAGATGCTCTCATGTTATTTCTATCTGTCCCAAGCGGGCACAGAGGATTTCTAGTTAATTTACCATCAGTACTACACAACCTAAGTTTTTGTTATCTGTTTCTTTGATTTGTTCCTTGTCGTCATTTTCTGTGATGGCATTTGTGGATTCAGGTGCCGCCTTAAACTTGATGGATTTTGAGTTTGCCAGGCGTTGTGGCTTCCCTAGGCAGCCATTGCGGGACCCTCTTCCTTTAAGGGGCATCGATGCTACACCTGTGGCTCAAAATAAGCCCCAGTTTTGGACGCAGTTGACAATGCACATGGCACCAGCTCATCAGGAGGATTATCGATTTCTGGTTTTGCATAATCTGCATGATGTGGTTGTGCTGGGTTTTCTGTGGTTGTAGGTCCATAATCCTGTTTTGGATTGGAAGTCTATGTCCGTGACTAGCTGGGGTTGTCAGGGGGTACATGATGTTTATTCCTTTGATGTCTATCTCCTCTTCACCCTTGGAGATTCCGGAGTTTCTGTCTGATTTTCAGGATGGTTTTTTTTTTCCATGTTTTATTTAAATTTTTCAAAAGTAACAAGACATGGTACAAAATATTATCTTTTCATACATGTTACTTATCTCTATTAGCGTCCATGTCATGCTTATGTGGTATTTTATCAAAAGAAACATATTCTAAATCTACAACATGTGGTTTCTCAGTCTTTTGCATAGATATTTTAACGATACAGAATCTATATTGCTTTTTATAGAAATATAGGAGTGTGGAAAACATGAAAATTTGAAAATGTAGAAATATATAGCTGTATAACTCCCACGGCTGCGACCTACGGAGTATTATCCTCTTCTCCAAGGACTCTCTCGTGAATCCTCAGATGGCAGGCAAATGATGAAATAGGTGTGTGTGGGGGGAGGGGGGGGATCAGTGTCGGACATCGCGCCTCCTCATCAACTGTCTTTGTCATCGTTTCCCACCCTTTCCCTCCACGGTTGCCATGTCCTGAGAAAGGTATCGTGGGAATGTGTTTCCCAACTAGAAAGTTCTTCCAGTCTATGCAGTTGTGAAATTTTGTTTAGCCAGTCCTTCACTGTGGGTGCGTGCTGTTGCTTCCATTTCTGAACTATTAGATGTTTTGCAGCTCCCACCATCACTGGCGCTAGCCCATGTTTTTTGGGATTAAAGTTGCCTGATGGGAATGATAGGAGTGCCTCCACTGCAGTCAGGTCAGATTTTATGAGATTCATAGATTGTAGTATTGTATTGATTTCTGTCCAGAATTCTTTCAATTTCTAGCATGTCCAAAATATGTGGGTCAGATTGCCTCTCGATACCCCGCACCTCCAACATTTCGAGGACTCCGTTAACCCCAAGTGATATAGTCTCTCAGGAGTGTAATACCATCTTGAGAAGAGCTTGTAAGACATCTCCTGTAGTAGTACACTTCTGGAGAAGCCATGTGAATTCTGACAGAGTTTTGTTTTATCATCTTGAGATAGCGTGATACCGAGCTCAATCTTCCAAGAGTGTACGGCAAGTGGAAGGGTGATTAATGTGTTATCAAGTAAATTATTATATATCTTGGAGATGAATTTAGGGATTGGTGGTTTCACGTTCACCAGTATCTCCAGCCACTTCCACCTAGTAGGTTCCCTCAGTGGGCTCCTGATCTTTTTCATATACGGTAATGAGCCACATGTAGTTCCTGAAGGAATGTCTGTGTTTTTTTTTAGCTTCTATCGGCCACATATTCCTGCATGGAATGTCTCCTCGTAGTAACCTAGAGATGGTTTTGTTTGGGAGTGTCCTCCATAGGCCATATGGGTTCGAGAATTCAGCGTCTATTAAATATGGTATCATCATTATCGGGATTTTATCTAGGAACCCACCTTCAGGGAAGCACATCGGGATTAGCGTATGTCTTTAGCTGTAAGTATTGGCCAGAATCTCATCCAAACCATCACTGTCCGGTAGGCTGTTTGTCCATAATGGACTATTTATCCTAGGGTGTAAAAGTTGGAGTTCAATGTGTTGTTTGCTTTCTTTACAGGCCAGCTTGGTGAGTTTCAGCCATCTCGCCAAATGTATGGCTCTGTAATAGGAGATGAGATCTGGTAGTCCCAAACCCCCTCTCCTCTTAGGATTTCATTCAAGATTCTCATGCTTCCTAGCTCTTTCGTGTTTCCACACGAATTTTGAAATTATTTTATTTAGAGCACGAAAGAATAGGCTGGGTAGGAAAAATGGGACCATATTCATAACGTAGAAAATTTTGGGAAGGATATATGATTTTATAATATTGGGTCTTCCAAGCCATGAAAGCAGCGGGAGGTCATATGATCTCAGTACATTCTTAATATTACCAATGAGCGGAGTAAAGTTCTGTGCATATAATGATTGGAGGTCATTCGTAATTTGTATGCCTAGATACTTAAGTTTATTTTTGGGCCATTTGAAGCGTGTGGAGTCCCTAAGGTCCCGCACCTCTGTCCTGGAGACCATTATGTTTAGTGCTTCTGTCTTATCTAATTTCAAAATAAATTTAGACAATTCCCCAAAAGTGTCTAGGAGGCCAAGGAGCTCCGGCACCGCCACCGACGGGTTGGATATCATCAGTAACAAATCAAATAAAAAGAAGGGGGGGGAACAAGAGGCGCAATAGTGCCCTATCACTATGGCACTGAATGTAGAGGTGGTGAAAAAAGGATCCACTCACCTGTGGCAGTTGTGACACCAACAACTCGTTTGAAGGCGTACAAATGATTGTATCCAGATGGCTGCTGCTGGGACTTCCACCGTCCACTCAAATGTGGAGACACATCGAATTGCAGGGAAGAAATGGTGTATCACGGTCCGCGCTGCCAAAATCACTCACTCCAAAGAAATGCACATGAAGATGGAACTTCAAAAGGAACTCTTTTATTGCCTCCTACGCGTTTCGGTGCCCTCCGAAAACGCGTAGGAGGCAATAAAAGAGTTCCTTTTGAAGTTCCATCTTCATGTGCATTTTTTTGGAGTGAGTGATTTTGGCAGCGCGGACCGTGATACACCATTTCTTCCCTGCAATTCGATGTGTCTCCACATTTGAGTGGACGGTGGAAGTCTAGCAGCAGCCATCTGGATACAATCATTTGTACGCCTTCAAACCAGTTGTGGGTGTCACAACTGCCACAGGTGAGTGGATCCTTTTTTCACCACCTCTACATTCAGTGCCATACTGATAGGGCACTATTGCGCCTCTTGTTCCCCCCCTTCTTTTTATTTGATACAGTTGCTCATCGTCCCATTGGGAAAGGTGCAGTGTGTACAGGATCTCTGAATCCTTGGGAAAAGAGTGCTGCATAAAACTTTGTGACTATGGACTATTGAGATTTGTCTCCCGGGAGAAGCTGATTCAACAATCTGTAGGTGTTATTACACACAGCACCTGATGAAACTGAGATTAACAACGGCTTGTTTGATGATAATGAAATCAAATTTATGAAAGAACTGCTTCATAATCTGGATGAGGCTTTACAGAGAGAAGTGCAATACGGTATTGATGCTTGGTTTTTAACAATTTATATACAGGAGAACATTTGCCCTAGGGGACTAAGACTTGTTCTGAATTCCCCTTTCCAGATGACAGTGCTTTCACTGAGAACTGGAATTTTGTGTTGCAGAAATGCATGAACACCTTACTCAGCATTTTATGTGATAAAAGATCTAAATTGTCGGATGAAGCTACTAATGAAATTAATGTGATTAGTGAAAGGCTAAACAAATACACTTGTACAGAGTTCAAAAGAATTTATTCCAACATTAGCACCACTTTAATGCGTTTAGAACAAGATACTGTAGCATGTAAAACTAGGAAATTAAACAGAGACAGACAGGACTATACCCAAGACAAAACCATTTTTGAAAATAATGTTAATAGAAGGAACAGAACAACATCCAATAATGGACAAAGAAAGAGGAGTTTCTCTAATAGTTCTAGATATAGACCTGGGAATAAAGAAGACCATGGGAATAACAAAAAAGATCACACAGACAGAAGTAACAACAAGAAAGAAACACACAATGTTGAGAAAGTGCAGAATATAGAGAAAACTATTGAAAAAGAGGAATACAAAAAAAAACCAATAAAGACATCAGCAGTTACTCTGGTAGAAACAATTCATATTGAGACAATGGAGGAAAAGGAAGAGGACCTTGACAGTATATTCAATGATGAATACTTTGATGAAGAAGGTTTCTTGGTCATGAAAGAAACCCCCAAAAATAGAAGGGATATACTTACCGAGGAAATCCCCGAGGAAAGAAGTGGGATGGGGAACAAAAACACGTTCACCACCACAGCACAGATACATAATGACCCAGATGTTAATAAACAAACAAAATCTAAAACCAGTGATGAGGAACATTTGAACAAAATTAAGGAGCTCATTAATAAAATTAATAGAGAAAAACCACTTAGTCCCATTAAACTACACATTAACAATAAAACAATTAGTGAGAAGAATATCCTTGAACCGAATACATCAAGGGAGGCAGAAATCAGCTGTACGCAGGTTGACTTAATAGAAATAGAGAAAGTTATTCCGGCTAAAAGAGTAATCCTTGATAATTCTAAAAACAATAATAATGGAATTGTGCCTTTTTTGGCCGCTGCCAAACCTTTGGCTCAAGATATAACGAAGTTCTTCAGCCCAGCCATGGGCAAAAGAAAAAAAGAGGAAACAGAGGACAGGGAAAGAAAAAAGGTGAAAATAAGTTTCAGAGACTAAAAAATAATAACACTACCATCAACAATGTGATAAACCTTTCTAGCCACATACTCTCTAAAGAGGAAAATAAATTATTGAACAAGGGACTTTTATTTTGTCCAACCAATGAGCCGGATGACTTTGATTTGTACATTGATGTACACCAATTTATTAGAAAACTCACCCTAAAATGACACTTTTTACTCAAACCTGATGAAGAAACATCAGATGTAATTAATCATACACGAAAAAACCCTACACTTAAGGCTAAATCAAACTTTTATCCCTTAGAAAGTAGAGGGCACACTCTGGAGACTTTCCAGGACCTTCTGCTAAAAGACCTGAAAAAAGAAAAATTGATACAGAGGACAAACAAAAACTCCAATAACAATAAAAATAATTTGACTGAAAAAGAGAGAGTGGCCCTGAAGAACTTAAGAGATAATAAACTGATAATTATACGAGCTGCTGATAAAGGTGGGGCAATTGTGATACAAGATAAACAAGATTATGAAAATGAGGCTCTGAGATTATTATCAGATGGGAAATATTACAAAATAGCAGAGAAAGATCCATACCCTGATTTGGTAAAGATCTATAATCATAGCATCACTAAAGCACATCAGGAAGGCACTATATCAACAACCCTAAAGAAATTTCTCATTAAAAAACAATCTCCAACCCCATTCTTCTACCATCTCCCCAAAATCCATAAAAGTCTAATAAATCCCCCTGGTCGCCCTATAATATCAGGAATTGGTTCATTAACCAGCAACATAGCTGAGTGCATCGATAAAAAGCTACATACTTATGTGTCAGACTTGGAGAGTTACATAAAAGACTCCACGGATATGATCATAATCCTAAAAGAAATAAAATGGAAAAAATCATACACACTATTAACCATGGACGTGGCATCGTTATACACCAACATAGAGCATAAATTGGGGTTGCTATGCATTGAATACTTTCTTAAAAATGATCCCCAAATAAGAGAAAACATGATTGATTTTATACTTGGGAATCTGAAATTTATTTTAGAAAACAATTTCTTCACATTCAATGAAGTGTTGTACCACCAGAAATTCGGCACTGCTATGGGCTCGAAAACAGCATGCTCGTACGCTAATTTAGTGATGGGGTTATTTGAGAAAATATACATTAAATAAAATTCACATAACAGTGGCCTCATAGTGTATAAAAGATACATAGATGACCTATTTTTCATATGGGATAGAAAAAAAAGGAGACCTACAGAAATTTATAGGAGAAATTGAAAGAAATGACTGGGGATTTAGTTTTGAATCGACAATAGATGATCAAGACAAACTTTTTGAATCTGAATATTTTCGTGGAGCAAGATACATTATGTACCAAATCATATTTCAAAACTACAGACCGCAATTCCTACATTAACTACAAGAGTGGGCACTACAAAAAATGGCTGAATAACATCCCGGCTAGTCAATTTAGGAGGATTAGAAAGAATTGCTTCTCCAACCAAGACTATAGCTGTCAATCAGAAATATTAGTGAAAAGATTTATGGAGAGAGGTTATCCAAAGAACTTGTACATAAAGCACAAAAATATTATGAGAATACATCGCAAGAAAAATTTCTAATGCCAAAAAGAAAAAAAAGTGAGAATATAGACAAACATAGATGGAATTTTATCATCACATATAATAGATGCCAGAAAAAAAATCAGAAATAGTATTGAAAAGCACTGGCACTTATTAAAAAGCGATCCAATACTAAATAAAGTGATCCCGAATAGACCGGGAATTACATTCAGGAGGGCCCCCAACATAAAAGGCACAATAGCACCAAGTCGGTTTAAAACAGAGTTGGAATACTAATGCTGAAGAAGGGACACATAATGGCTCTACTAACTGTGGGAAGAACAGATGCCTTTGCTGCAGAAATATACGAAAAAGGACACATTTCACATCCTCTGCCAATGGGGAAACCTTCCCGATTAAATACAAAATGGATTGTACTACAAAGTACGTAATATACCTGCTTGAATGCCCATGCCATCTTCAGTATGTTGGGAGGACGATCAGGCCCCTGCATGAAAGGCTCAACAAACACCGATCGAACATAAAAAATGGCTTCAAAGCACATGGTGTGTCCTACCATTGTGATCTCCATCATAACAGAGACCCCACGGTCATCAACATTACCCCCATAGACCACGTACAGTCACACATCCCAAATAGATTCGAGGTATTAAAAAAGAGAGAAAAATTTTGGATGTTCAAACTAGACACACTGAAACCTAGGGGACTGAACCTAATCTCTGAAATAATATAGGAATAATTGGTCAGTTATCACAGCATTCTTGTTTTTTGCCTTTGTATACTTACAGCACAACACTTTCAGTATATTCTGAAAGGCACTTTCACACTAAAAATAAATTCACTATGTTCTTTAGCATTCCTTTACAGTTATAGACAACACAAGAACTTATCTATCAAAATATTTTCGGTCTAAATTCACGTTCCAGCACCCCACACACAGTAATTATTTTCTTTTCTTTATTCTTCACTGAACAGAGATTCAGAGCTAGCACACTTTCTTGTTAATACACAGAGACTTGGATGAAGCGCCCCTACTGGCGGTAATTTAGGCTTGTGAAGACTTGGTACCTGGTTTTGTTTCCTTGACAACAACATCCAGACTACTGCCATCTTGTGGACAAAATAGATTATTACCACATACAATTGTACCTTATAAGACCTACACACAGATTCATGAGTGGGGATTTGCCTAAGTGTACTAAGATCTTGACACACTTGACATGTGACTTAAAGTTTTTTTGATATATATGAATAATTCTAGTCTGTATCCTTTCGGGGGGATAGACCCAGAGAATTTGGATGATAACACATGCACTTATGCTGATACGCCACAGAAGATCATGCAAAAAGAGGGACTACTTGTTTTTAACATTATAATTATTTATTTATTCTTTATTTTATTTTACTATATATAAAAAATATTTTACTGATATTACTTCATAGGGCTTTCATTTATTTAATCTCATCTATTATTCTGATCTTTATTAATATTTTTAATTTTAATGTAAACTAAAGTCTTTTCTTTTAATTGTTCATCACTGATGCTCCACAAATGAGATTGTGAGAAATCGCATGAAATCCGGAGGCTTGTGTCTCGGGTTTCTTCCTTCCACTTGTATTCTTCGTCTGTCTTCTAGAGATAAATAAAGCACAAATTAATTTTAGGAATTTTGAGAGCAAAATCAAGGGATCTACTAATGTGGTTTATTCTACAACAGAGTAAGTGGCGCTTGTCACTGATGATGATTTAAAAAAGTGCAGGAGGAGGTTAGGGCACCAAAGCATACAGCTTCATGGGCGGATAAAGTCTCTGGAGCAATCAGAAGACCACCGGAGGTGCCTGTCTCAAAGGCAAACATGCAGCAAGTCTTTAAATAATGCGAAGACAGCACTCACCAGTGTGTTGTTCGGTTTTAATCAGGGAACTTTAACATTCGGTGCAGGGAGGGAGAAAAGAGGCCGAGATGACGACGGCACCGTTTCGCGCGAATGCGCTTCCACGGGTCACAAGCTAATGGCGGTGTAGCTCACTTCCTATATAGGAGGAGTCTACAACAAACATTGACGTCACCATTCGCAAAATCCAAAAACAATAGAAACTTTAAAATCATGATTCCATTAATCACCAGCTGTAGAAACTAACAGGACTGTTTGAATTTTGTATTTGATTATCTTTCTTAGAAACACACATTTCTTAACAAAACACAGTAGAGGAAGAAAGGAGCTAAGAAATTCGACACAAGGTGATCCTTTAGCACAGAACGGGAAGCAAACAATCTGGAAAAATGGCTCAATCTGCAAGTAAGATAAAAGAACGCAATTTGCACTCAACAGATAGGAGCCAGGGCAAGCGAAATAATATAACGCATATACAGTATATAATTCTAAAAATTAAAGATAGGGGGCATTAATATAGGAATTGATAGTTCCAAGATAGCGGCACAAATTGCCTGGGCTCCAATATCAATTAATAACTATACACTACAATCGTTACAGAATTAATTATACCAATTCTTACCATGATAGAGAAATACTAAATATTTACAGATGTTGCTTCCCTATTCGAATTGCGTACAGCATCACCTTCAACATCACCTATAATAAAACAAATTCTTTAAGTACAGGAATCAGTACAGCAGAAACAATTTGAAAGCTTATTAATGAATAAATAGCAATATATGAGAATATATATGAAAGCACCCTGTGTTGCAGAATCAAGCATCATGTACATGATCAAAGTAATCATGAGGAGGAAAAAACAAACAGTTGAAGAATAAACAGATTGTCACCATGCTGTACATAAAATCTCAGAGCCGGTCACATCAAAATTACCATCAATATCTGCACAATTTTTTCCTCCTATTAAACAGTCACTACACATTAAAGAAACACGGCCATATCAACCGTATCATTTAACCCTGCGGCTCCCATGGCATTTGAATTAAGAATCCAATTGGTCTCTGTCTGTAAGAGTTTTTTATGCAAGTCTCCTCCTTTTAGAGAGGGAAAAATTCTTTCGATACCTGCAAACTTCAGCACCTTCGGGTCACCATCATGGTGTTCCCGAATATGCTGAATAAGTCTAGTGGATTCCTTTCCCGTGAGGACAGAACTAAAATGTTCTCTAACCCTTACACACATTGCCCGAATGGTTTTGCCAATATAGAACCTGCCGCAGGGACACCATAGCACATATACCACCCACTTTGTATTACAATTTATAAAGGCTTTAGTTTTATTGATTAACCCTCCAAAACTCACTGTAGGACCAGATTCTAAAAATTGGCACCAGTTGCAGTGACCACATTTAAAATTTCCTTTTACTGGTTTCATATTTAACCATGTGTTCTTTTGAAGGGTTTTTTTTATTCTTTTTTCTACTAGCCAATCACCGATGTTCTTACTTCTTCTGTAAGTTACTATTAATTGTGGAGGTATTTCTGAGAAAGCTCGATCGTTTTCTACGATGTGCCAATGGCGTTTTAGGGCTGTTCTGATTTTATTGTACATTGGGCCATATTTAAAGTTGAAATGGAATTTCCTTGATGATTTGTCGTGATTCTTCTTATCTATATTAGACTTGACTGTATCTTTTACAGTGATTGAATAGTGATCTACCCTCTCTCTAGCCTTTGTCAACATGGGGAGGGGATAGCCTCTGTGTGTCAGATTTGTAAACTAGTGTTTACGCTTGTGATTTAAAGCCTGTATCGGTGTTAAGGCGGCGGATTCGTAACAATTGACTAAATGGTAATGCTGCCTTAGTATGATCGGGATGCGCACTATTATTAACTACACTTTAACCCATTCACCCGGGAGGTACTTCAAATATAATAGTTGCACTCGACATAGACTTATTTCTAAATAGAGACAAAATGATAATGAAAAAGTAGAGATACTTAGTATTAGAGAAATGGCCAAATCGATAATTCACCCAGTTGCCACGTTGAGGCGATCTCTATTAACTGGGTCCTAACACTAATGTAACTGCCTGATGTCGTTCTGGGCTTTTCCTTATCTTCTTCCTATGTGCCCCTGAGCTCTCTGATGCGGCTGTGTCTCCTGGTCTTTAGGTGGCCAAGCAACTTGGAATCACCCTCTGGTGTTGGTTGCTGGGCATGAAGTCCCTGGAGACCTTGGACTCCGGTGTCCGTCCTGCGCTTGGTGCGGGGGTGAGCTGGCACTGCTCCACTCCCCACACCTGCTCCTCCACTTCCTCAGACCCTCACCCACGGGTCACTCACACTGGCTAGTCAGTTTCCTCGGACGGCCTGACACAGGTACCGACTGTAGGATGTCTTCTACAGTTGTCCTAGGAACTGAACTGCCTAACCCCGTCCCCAGACCAGAATTTATAGGTGACATGCACTGAACTCAGGTTTTAGAGCTCCCCCTTCTGGCCTGGAGTTGGGAAGGGGTTGTGTGTGTTTGTGTGGGTTCGTGTCTCACCTGAAGTGGATGCTTCCAAGCTATTATTGTGGCAATTGGACCCTGGGGCGCCACAGCCCATGCCCCAGGGGTTTCTCGTTTAAAGTACAAAACCTTGCAATGTGGCCCGCTTCGTTGCAGAGGCGGCAAATGGGTTGTCCTGTAGCATCATAGCAATCACTGACTCGTCCTATGGTTGATGGGTACCTGGCTGGGAGGCGCCGGATTCTTTCGGCTGATGGTGCCGGTGATAGGAGGGCCTTGTCCTCATATGGACCTGCTCCTTCGACGTCTGCCTCTGTCGCTGAACGCCGCCGTGTTTCTCCTTTGGGTGATATTGATCGCAGAGGAGCGGGCCCTGCAGAGGTGTCTGATAGGCGCAGCCTTCGTTCTTCTGTCAGAAGTGGGGTGGTTGGTGCCAGTCGTGCATCACCATCTGGCCTGGTTCTAGGGGCGGTCCTGATGAGATCATCAGGCTGTGAGCTCCGGCCTATGGGAAATAACCGCGCCCTTCAAATACATTGGAGCCTGTCTTGCAGGCCGCCAGATATAGTTTTGGTTCCCCAGTGATAGTGTGTGTTTAGTTTGTCTCTGACCTTTGCCTGGATTTCTGACTCTGCTACATCCTGTCGATTTTGTGCCTTCGCTGCCCTCTCGGTTTTGACTCGGACTCCTGACTATATTTTTCGGGTCCTGATTTTTCCCTTCTTGGCGACCTTCCTGCTCTGCTGCTCATAATAGGCAGCTACCCCCTGGGCTCATCTGTAATTCCAGATCCTTGTATAGGGGTTAACGGTCTCGGGGTTTCTCGGGGTGCTGCCTTACCAGCAGCTCAGCCTCACAGCGGATGGTCATCACACCCGGTCTTTAAATTGCACAAAGTCCAGGTCAGGGTTCTGCAGGGCCAATATACGTAGCTGTGTCCAGTGGGCATGAGACCAGAACCCCTCAATAAACTGCTCAGTCAACAGCTTATTTTCATTTCATGCATTCAAGGTCTACCTGCTTCATGGCTCTCAGCGCCTCTTGGAGATTTAATGCATAATCCCTTATGTTGTCCTGCACCCTTTGTTTGCACCCATAAAACCTCATTTTAATTTCTGCTACAATATGGGTGTCAAAGGCTTCTTTCAGAATTTTCTAGGGACGATGTGTCGTCGGTCCGTGCTGCCACAAATAACTGAATCAAAAGTTCACTCTATACATTTATTTGGATCCATCCAACGCGTTTCGGAGCCTGCTATGCTCCTTCATCAGGGAGTGTATAAGGCTTCTTTCAATCTGGCTAAAATTTGTTTAACAGTTGTTTTGTCAGTGTCCAGCCAGGACTTTACCTCCTTTTGGGCTGCACCAGTCAATTGTCCTATTAGTATGGTCACTTTCTGGCTCTCAGTCAGGGAATACCCTTCAAACAAGCTTTTCAGTCTCCCCTGAAGTCATTCAGGGTGTCCGATTCCCCTGAATACTGCGGTAACCATGTAGCTCCCGGAATATACAGCATTGAGGACGGCATGACTGGCGCTGCTGTAGGTGCCTCTACAGCTGCGGCCAGGGCTTCGGCTTGGGCTGCAGCGGTCTCTGGGGCTGTAGGGGCTCGGTCCAGGACCACCGCTGATTTTTCTCCCTCCAGAGCGGACATCTTTCTTCCCCCTAGTGAACTGCAGCCAGGTTCTCAGTCTCTGTCGACTTAATAGTCTACCGCTCCGAAGATGGGGAGTTGAGCGTACAGGCCAGGAAGGGACTATACTAACTTTTGTTGGCATCACACTTTATAGGGGCAATGGAAGGGGAATCTAGGGCCTTCAGTAGGAGGAAAATTACTTTGTTAAGTCTGAAATGTTGTGAGAGATGTACCTATGTTGTAACCCAGCCAAATATTTTTTTTGGGAGGTTGCCCAATTAGAACTTCTGCTATGGGGCCCCATGATTTCTATGATGCAGGATGCATCTTCCCTCTTCTCCAGGACTGATTGGCCATAACTTACACACCAGATCCAGTGCCGCCCCTTGGTACATACAGGCATCCAGCCATGTTTCTCCTGAGCAGCAGTTGGTCGTTGGCGCTCTTCCCCCTTCCTGCTCCCATATCCTTTGCTCAACCCAATAGGAAGCACCCTGTTATTAATTCCAGACAGCTCCATGTGTGGCGCTTGCGATTGGCTAAGCAATTCGGGAGGAAGCGTGGTTTGTTGGAGGACAAACAACATTTTACCAGCTTAGTGCAGTGGCGGCTTGTTGATGTTCAGACTGCAGGCTATTACCTGTGGTGTGTGAATGGTGCTGCATGGTGGACATGTCTGACTAGTCAGTGCCAGGCAGCGGTCCAGAGTTTTGTAGGCGTGTGCCAGAGGTTGGCAATCAGTGCTGCCTCCTGTGCTATAAGGATGCAGGACTGTGTCTGCCTACAGGACCACAGCTCTGCCATTCGTCATAAAGTGTCTGTAGCTTATGCCAAGCCACCATTGCCGTTCATGATCCTTGTTCTGGATTCTTCTGTGTGGTTCTTGTATGTGCATGCGATGGCGCTGACATCTTCATGTGGACATCTTTTTTGTTCTGTTTTTGTAAACTAAAATGTCCACTATTTTACTCATTTTTCCAATTTTTACAGGATAGATATAAATCTGTATGAACAAGATTTATTTTTACCGATTAAAAAAAATTACTAGCGGGGGAGGGGAGCGCCGTTTAGCAGTTTGCCTCAGGTAGCAGAGAGGATAGGTTTACCTCTACCTGCACCCGAATCATGAGCTGAAAGCCCTGATTCTTTGGAGCTGTGTACACTGCAGGTTCCTCTGAAGAGCAGGTTTTGGTCGGTCCTTGCAGCTCTCCTCGGTCGGTACCATAGAGCCTCCTCCCGGCCTCCAGCCTGTGCAGAACGGCGCCTCCGAGTCCTCACACCCGAGGACTCCTCTATGATGAAGGTGAGTTCATTGCTGCCTGTCAGCTTCATATTAGAAATGGCTGTCGGCTCTGAGATTCTCTCGGAGCTCTGTGCTGTGTGGTCGGTTCAGGATCAGGTTTCTCAGTCACACACAGCACAAAGCTCCAAGCACAAGGCCTCCATATCACTGATCCTGTCACTGCTGCACTCATGAATCCAGGCTGGGACTGTCCTCTGACCCCAACCACCAATGTACTGGAGTCTGTGAATTAGAAATACTGCACCTGTAATATACACACAGTACCTGTGTATTATATTATAGAGAGAGACTGCACACAGAGGGGAGGGAGAGACTGCACACAGAGGGGAGAGAGAGACTGCACACAGAGGGGAGAGAGAGACTGCACACAGAGGGGAGAGAGAGACTGCACACAGAGGGGAGAGAGAGACCGCTCACAGAGGGGAGAGAGAGACCGCAGACAGAGGCGAGAGAGAGGACCGCACGCAGAGGCGAGAGAAAGACCGCACACAGAGGCGAGAGAGAGACCGATATGAGTCCAATTACTGATAACACCTCTATATACAGTAGATTACACAGGATCCACCATTCACAATAGGTGATATCACAGCTCCCCTCCTCCTGTACAATTACAGATTACACCTCTTTGTACAGTAGATAACACAGGTTCTACCATTCACAATAGGTGATGTCACAGCTCAACTCCTCCTGTACAATGAGTGATAACACCTCTATGTACAGTAGATAACACAGGATCCACCATTCACAGTAGGTGATATCAGTCATTGTACAGGAGGAGGTGAGCTGTGATAACACCTCTATATACAGTAGATAACACAGGATCCACCATTCACAATAGGTGATGTTACAGCTCACCTCCTCCTCCTGTACGATGACAGGTAATATCTCTATATATGAGGGGGAGAGGGTTAGTAATGACAGGTGGGAGGGGATTTAGGTCTTGGAGCTTGGATCCCTGATTTTTTCTGACCCTAGCATAGCAACGCCCTTCCCTGCTCTCCTTGAAGACCATGAATAGATCATGTACAAACATGTACGCTCATGTGTTCTGGGTAAGTAATGGTGAGGGGGCACCATAAGGCAAATTCGCTCAGGGCATCATTCAGCCTAAGGCCGACCTTGTGTGTAGTAACTATTTTTAAATTATGGGCATTTTTCAAGAAACAAACACGCTGTGAAAGTTGCAGAGTGAAAATTGCAAATCTGCCAATGTAGTGCCCTATGCATTCCAGCATTCAATACATTGTACCCAACTCACGCAACTGTAAAATAGGCGGGCTCTCCTCACTACATTAATGTTAATGTGGATGCTATCCACATTGCGGTTTCCATCTAAATAACTGAAACATGATGTGATTCAGATGAAATCCCCAACAGATGCATTCACTAATGAGGCAGGCAGAGATACTCTGGACTCTGTTTGGTCTATGTTTTGAGCTGTTCGGCTTTTCAGAGGTGCACAAACCTGTGGTCAACTGCCCTTTTGTGCACACCTTAAAAGTAACCTAAATAGAGGGACACAGCTGGATCATAGGCCAGACAGCATCCAGAGTGTCTCCATCTGCTTCATTATAGGGAATCTTCTGTTGGGGGGTTATGTTTAAATCTCTGAAAAACATGATTCACACAGAAATCCTGATGTAAGCACTCAGAGTAGAGTGCAAAATAAATGTGAGCCGCTCCTTCCAAAATCTTTAAAAGGCAGAATAACCAATTCAACGACAGGTCAAGAATTGGTTTTATTTCTTTTTTACCCGTTCTTTGCGCACTATAAGTGATTAGATTACTTTATTCTTCAGGTCAGTGCAATTACAGCTATACCAATTACCGTATATACTCGTGTATAAGCCGAGTTTTTCAGCCCAAAATTTGGGCTGAAAAGTCCCCCCCTCGGCTTATACACGGGTCATATACGGTGGTGGGGGCTGTGGAGGCTGGAGGAGGTGGGGGGAGGCTGCTGTATGAGCGGCCCCGTCACGTGGGGCCGCTCATTATATATGCACTGCTTCCCCCTGTCAATCAGCGGCAGGGGGAAGCAGTTCATATATGCCCCCCAAAAGCTGGCACTGTCCCCCCTTGTAAGGGCCCCCCCCCGCTGCTTATACATTACCATCCCGGTGTTCTGATCGGCGCCGCTCCTCGGTGCTGCTTCTTCATCCTTCCGTCCTCGCTGGCTGCATCCGGAATCTCCGGCTGTCGCAGCGATATGACGTCATCGCGCGACGGCCGGAGATCCCGGATGCAGCCAGCGAGGACTGGAGGATGAAGAAGCAGCACCGAGGAGCGGCGCCGATCAGAACACCGGGATGGTAATGTATAAGCAGCGGGGGGGGGCCCTTACAAGGGGGGACAGTGCCAGCTTTTGGGGGCTGTTGGTACCCCCAGGGGGCTGCTGGGTACCCCCTGGGGGCTGTTGGTACCCCCAGGGGGCTGTTGGTACCCCCTGGGGGCTGTTGGTACCCCCGGGGGCTGTTGGTACCCCCAGGGGGCTGTTGGGTACCCCCAGGGGGCTGCTGGGTACCCCCTGGGGGCTGTTGGTACCCCCAGGGGGCTGTTGGTACCCCCAGGGGGCTGCTGGGTACCCCCTGGGGGCTGCTATATGTACCCCTGGGGGCCTGCTGTATACCACTGGGGCTGCTGTATACTACCACTGGGGCTGCTGGGGCTCCTGTATACTACCACTGGGGCTGCTGGGGCTCCTGTATACTACCACTGGGGCTGCTGGGGAATCTGTATACTACCACTGGGGCTGCTGGGGAATCTGTATACTACCACTGGGGCTGCTGGGGAATCTGTATACTACCACTGGGGCTGCTGGGGAATCTGTATACTACCACTGGGGCTGCTGGGGAATCTGTATACTACCATTGGGGCTGCTGGGGAATCTGTATACTACCACTGGGGCTGCTGTATACTACCACTGGGGAGGCCTGTATACCACACTGCTGGGGGCTGTATACCTGTGCTGGGGTCCACCCTCGGCTTATACACGAGTCAATAGGTTTTTCCAGATTTTTGGGGCAAAAGTAGGGGGGTCGGCTTATACACGGGTGGGCTTATACACGAGTATATACGGTATATACTGTATTAGTTTATGTCTGGGCTATTCCAGACGTAGCTATACTAAACTTTTTTTACTTATTTTTGTTTATACATAAATATATGTATTTTTTGTATCATGCTCTTTTCATTTTTTTTTTCTTTATTTTGTGATTTTTTTTTTTTTTTACTTATTCACTTGATCTCTCTGGGACTTTACCTTTTATTACTCTGATTGCTGATATAATGCATTGCCATACACCAGCATGGCAATGCATTATACCTGTCAGTGCTGCACTAACAAAAGCCTTTTAGAACATGCTCGCGGCATAATCAAACAGGATTGCCATACCTGGCAGACCCGAAGGTAATCATGACCTCAGATTGCCATTGCAATGATTGGGTCCTCACAATAACATCAGGTCAGATTGGAGATATCGATTGCAGCATTTAGGGGGTTAAACAGTGTTGGGCGGTGCAGGCACCACTCCTGGCGGTAAGAGTCAGGGTCCTGCTGTCATGTAAGCCGAGCTCCTGGAGAGAATCGCATGAGCACAGCCCCTGTGCCCCGGACAACCGCCTGGACAAAGTCATACATCCTAGGACGGGAACCCCTTTCCCAACCAAAAATATGGGTACATCTAAGGTTGCAAAGGGGTTAAAGCAAAATTCTCTTTAAAATTGACAAACAAAAATTCTTTATGAACCCATACTTAGGAAAATTAGGCCATTGTGATGTGAAATAGTTTAGAATAAGGATTAATACAGAATATCTTCCTATTAGCCCAAGGTGAGTATAAGGATATTTTTCACTCTCATATTGTTGGCCAACCTCCAATTCTTTATCTTCCTCCACTTCAGTAATAAAAAAAAAACACTGTTACTTTGTTACTAGTTAATTTTTATATATAACTTTTAAAGCCATTTTACAGCATGACAGAATAATTAGAATTTCCGCTTTTCAATGACAGTCATTTGCTCTCAAGCATTAATCATATAGAAGTAAAGACAGATGAAAATATAACCAAGTCCCTGTGCCCACCCTCCTCCCTTCCCCCCTCTGCCATTTAATCTTATGTGTCTACTGGTCTGAGCCATATTGTTGACTAAGGTTCTACGTAGATTACATCTATGTACAGTAAATGAATGTCTATTGTTGTTAGTGTCTCCTGAAGGGTACTAAGGTATTTTGATATCTCTTCTCGGTGTCTCTATGACCTTTCCACCACCCTATCTCATATTTTTAGATTGCCCAATGTTCCTTTCAACACAGTGTTTTAAGGCTGGCTTCACACTTGCAGATGCATCTGCAGCGTTTTGCAGATGCATCTGCAAGTATCAGCATGCAGACCACGGCTGTGGTGTGAATGCTCTCATTGATTCCTATATGTGAGCCGTAAGCAGGCGTATGCCTGCTTACAGATCACACTCTCCCGCCCGCACTATGGACGCGAGATGTTGCGTCCAAGGTGCGGGGCGGGAGTGTGTGATCTGTCAGCAGGCATACGCCTGCTTACGGCTCACATATAGGAATCAATGAGAGCATTCAGACCGCGGTGCGCCCTATTATAAACATAGGGACCGCGGTCTGCATGCTGATACTTGCAGATGCATCTGCAAAACGCTGCAGATGCATCTGCAAGTGTGAAGGCAGCCTAAGTTTGAAGAAAGACTTTAAGTCCATCTAGTTCAACCCATAGCCTAACATGTTGATCCAGAGGAAGGCAAAAAAAACCATGTGGCAACACTAAGCTCCACATTGGGGAAAAAAAATTCCTTCCTGACTCCACATACAGCAATCAAACTAATTCCGTGGATCAACGCCCTATCAAAGAATCTAGTATATATAACCGGTAATAATATATTTTTCAAGAAAGGCATCCAGGCCACGCTTAAATTTTAGTAGTCATTACAACATCATCTGGCAGAGAGTTCCATCGTCACTGCTCACTGCTCTTACAGTAAAGAATCCACATCTGTGATTATGATTAAACTTCTCTTCCTCCAGACATAGGCCTGAGACGGGGACAAGGAGGCATCCTCTAAGAGTAAAAAGATCATTAAAAAGGTCTCTGAACTGTCCTCTCATATATTTATACATTACTAGATGGTGGCCCGATTCTAACGCATCAGGTATTCTAGAATATGTATGTAGTTGACATACTGTGACTGACAGAACTTGTTCAGTCAATGCGAATGAACTACATATATATATACAGTGCCTACAAGTAGTATTCAACCCCCTGCAGATTTAGCTGGTTTGATAAGATGCAAATAAGTTAGAGCCTTCAAACTGCAAACGAGAGTAGGATTTATTAACAGAAGCATAAATCTTACAAACCAAAAAGTTATGTTGCTCAGTTGAATTTTAATACATTTTAAACATAAAAGTGTGGGTCAATTATTATTCAACCCCTAGGTTTAATATCTTGTGGAATAACCCTTGTTTGCAATTACAGCTAATAATCATCTTTTATAAGACCTGATCAGGCCGGTACAGGTCTCTGGAGTTATCTTGGCCCACTCCTCCATGCAGATCTTCTCCAAGTTATCTAGGTTCTTTGGGTGTCTCATGTGGACTTTAATCTTGAGCTCCTTCCACAAGTTTTCAATTGGGTTAAGGTCAGGAGACTGACTAGGCCACTCCATCACCTTGATTTTTTCCCTCTTGAACCAGGCCTTGGTTTTCTTGGCTGTGTGCTTTGGGTCGTTGTCTTGTTGGAAGATGAAATTACGACCCATCTTAAGATCCTTGATGGAGGAGCGGAGGTTCTTGGCCAAAATCTCCAGGTAGGCCGTGCTATCCATCTTCCCATGGATGTGGACCAGATGGCCAGGCCCCTTGGCTGAGAAACAGCCCCACAGCATGATGCTGCCACCACCATGCTTGACTTTAGGGATGGTATTCTTGGGGTTGTATGCAGTGCCATCCAGTCTCCAAACGTCACGTGTGTGGTTGGCACCAAAGATCTCGATCTTGGACTCATCAGACCATAGAACCTTGAACCAGTCTGTCTCAGAGTCCTCCAAGTGATCATGAGCAAACTGTAGACGAGCCTTGACATGACGCGTTGAAAGTAAAGGTACCTTACGGGCTCGTCTGGAACGGACACCATTGCGGTGGAGTACGTTACTTATGGTATTGACTGAAACCAATGTCCCAACTGCCATGAGATCTTCCCGGAGCTCCTTCCTTGTTGTCCTTGGGTTAGCCTTGACTCTTCGGACAAGCCTGGCCTCGGCACGGGAGGAAACTTTCAAAGGCTGTCCAGGCCGTGGAAGGCTAACAGTAGTTCCATAAGCCTTCCACTTCCGGATGATGCTCCCAACAGTGGAGACAGGTAGGCCCAACTCCTTGGAAAGGTTTTTGTACCCCTTGCCAGCCTTGTGACCCTCCACGATCTTGTCTCTGATGGCCTTGGAATGCTCCTTTGTCTTTCCCATGTTGACCATGTATGAGTGCTGTTCACAAGTTTGGGGAGGGTCTTAAATAGTCAGAAAAGGCTGGCAAAAGAGATAATTAATCCACACATGTGAAGCTCATTGTTCTTTGTGCCTGAACTACTTCTTAATACTTTAGGGGAACCAAACAGAATGCTGGTGGTTTGAGGGGTTGAATAATAAATGACACTCTGAATTAACTTTTAACGCTTTAAAAAAAAAAAAAAAAAAATTTAAAAATCTTTTTGGCTGCAGTGCATTTCCCACTTCCAGGCTGATCTACAGTCCAAATGTCACAATGCCAATTCCGCATGTGTCAACCAGCTAAATCTGCAGGGGGTTGAATACTACTTGTAGGCACTGTAGCAGCGCTATGGTATATGGCAGTACATGTATAGCAGCACTATAGTATGTGGCGGTACATTATAGTACATGTATAGCAGCGCTATGGTATATGGTGGTACATTACAGCACATGTATAGCAGCACTATGGTATATGACGGTACATTACAGTACATGTAAAGCAGCACTATAGTATATGGCGGTACATTACAGTACATGTATAGCAGCACAATTGTATATGGCGGTACATTATAGTACATGTATAGCAGCGCTATAGTATATGGCGGTACATTACAGCACATTACAGCACTATGGTATATGGCGATACTCTGCTCCCTGCGGCCCCCTCGCTCCTCCACAGTAAAAGTAAAAATAAAAAAATTCTCAGTGAGGATACTCACCTGTCCGCCGGCTAGCTCCACCTCCGTCTTCTAGGTCCTACAGACCTTTAGGACCTGTCGTTGCCTGGGAAACAGATCAGCTGGGGGGGCAGGATGGAGGTGGGGGGGCAGGATGGAGCGAGCGGGGCAGGATGGAGCGAGCGGGGCAGCATGAAGTGAGCAGGGCAGCATGGAGCAAGCGGGGGGCAGGATGGAGACGGGGGGCAGGATGGAGCGAGCGGGGCAGGATGGAGCGAGCGGGGCAGGATGGAGCGAGCGGGGCAGGATGGAGTGAGCGGGGCAGGATGGATGCGGGGGGCAGAATGGATGTGGGGGGCAGAATGGAGCGAGTGGGGCAGGATGGAGCGAGCAGGGCAGGATGGAGCAGGATGGATGCAGGGGGACAGGATGGAGGCGGGGGGGGGGCAGGAAGGAGCCGGGGGGGCAGGATGGAGGCAAGGGGGGCAGGGATGGAGGGCGGCAGGGCATGGAGCCAGGGGAGCAGGATGGAGGTGGGGGGGCAGGATGGAGCCAGCAGGGCATGGAGCCAGGATGGCAGGATGGAGGCGGAGGGGCAGGATGGAGCCAGCAGGGCATGAAGCCAGGGGGGCAGAATGGAGTCAGGGGGCCGGATGGTGGTGGGGGGGCAGGATGTAGCGATCGGGGCAGGATGCAGGCAGCGAGGCAGGATGGTGGCGAGGGGGGCAAGATGGCAGGATGGAGGCAGGGGGGCAAGACTGAGCAAGCGGGGCAGCATGGAGCGAGCGCGGCAGGATGGAGCCGGGGGGGGGCAGGATGGATGCGGGGGGGCAGGATGGAGCCGGGGGGTCAGGATAGAGCCAGGGGGGGGGCAGGATAGAGTCGGGGGAGAGAGGCAGGATGGAGCCAAGGGCAAGGATGGAGCCAGGGGGGCAGGATGGAGCCGGGGGGGGGGGGGGAAGGATGGAGCCGGGGGGGAAAAGGATGGAGCCGGGGGGGAGCAGGATGGAGGCGGGGGGGCAGGATGGAGGAGGGGGGGCAGGATGGAGCCGGAAGGGCATGAAGCCAGTGGGACAGGATGGAGCCGGGGGGGGGCAGGATGGATGCGGGGGGGAGAAGGATGGAGCGAGTGGGGCAGCATGGAGCGAGCGTGGCAGGATGGAGCCGGGGGGGGGCAGGATGGATGCGGGGGGGGCAGCATGGAGCCGGGGGGGGAACAGGATGAAGCCGGGGGGGGGGCAGGATGGAGCCGGGGGGAGGGATGGAGCCAGGGGGGGGGCAGGATGGAGCCGGGGGGGGGGCAGGATGGAGCGCAGGGGGAGCAGGATGGAGGCGGGGGGGACAGGATGGAGCGATCGGGGCAGGATGGATCCAGCGGGGCAGGATGGAGCCAGCAGGGCAGGATGGTGGTGAGGGGGAGGGGGCAGGATGGATGCGGGGGGTCAGGATGGAGCGAGCGGGGCAGGATGGAGCTGGGGAGGGGGAGGCAGGATGGAGACGGGGGGAAGGCAAGATGGATGCGGGGGGCAGGATGGATGCAGGGGGGCAGGATGGATGCGGTGGGACAGGATGGATGCGGGGGGGACAGGATGGGGCCAGGGGAGCAGGATGGAGCCGGGGGGGCAGGATGGAGCCGGGGGGGGCAGGGTGGAGTCAGGGATGCAGGGTGGATGCGGGGGGGGGGGCAGCATGGACCCGGGGATGCCAGATGCATGCGGGGGGGCAGGATGGAGGCGGGGGGGGGGGAAGGATGGAGCCAGGGGGGGAAAGGATGGAGCCAGGGGGGGGGGGCAGGATGGAGCCAGGGGAGCAGGATGGAGCCGGGGGGCAGGATGGAGCCGGGGGGGCAGGGTGGAGTCAGGGATGCAGGATGGATGCGGGGGGGGGCAGGATGGAGTCGGGGATGCAGGATGCATGCGGGGGGCAGGATGGAGCGGGTGGGCAGGATGGAGGCGGGAGGCAGGATCCCCCTTGCCCCCCTCTGTTGTGACTGTCTTTTGCAGCGGTCATGTGACAGGGCGGACTGCGTGATGTCACATCAGCCCGCCCTGTCACATGACCGCTGTGTGTACAGAGGACGGGTGAGAACAGCGGGAGGTGAGGGGGGAAGCGAGGGCGGAGGCAAGAGGAGGAGGCGAGGAGAGGCAAGGGGGAGGCGAGGTGTGGGCGGCGGGTACCGGTGCCAGGGGTCGCCGCGACCGTACATGTTACAGCTACTATATAATCGCCTAATTTTGAATGCGCACGGCTTTTTGCATAAGCAGTACTCATTGGTTGCTGCGGCTAGTGGCAGCTAATGAGCGCTGGCGCACGATTTAGGCGTCAGACAGACACAATTAGGAGATTATATAGTAAAAGTAAATTATAAGATCACCCCTAAGCCTTCGTTTTCCCAAAATAATGCCAAGTTTAATAACCTGTCTTGTTTTTAGAAGACTGAGGGGTCTGCAATACCATCGGTCACTCTTCTCTGCACCCGCTCTAGTTCAGCTATATCTTTCTTAGAATACTGTGTGCAGTTCTAGTCTCCAGTGTATAAGTGTGGTCGCACTAGTGACTTGTATAGAGGTAAAATTAGGTTCTCCTCATGAGCTATCTATGCCTCTTTTAATGCATCCCATTATTTTATTTGCCTTTGCAGCAGCTGCCTGACACTGGCCACTAAATGTGAGTTTGTCATCTACCATACACCCAGGTCTTTTTCAGTGACAGTTTTGCCCAGTGTTTTACAATTAAGCACATAACTATACCTTTTATTTCCTCTGCCCAAGTGCATGACCTTACATTTATCCCCATTAAAGCTGATTTGCCATTTATCAGCCCAAGCTTCTAGTTTACATAAATCCTCCTGTAATATAAGAGTGTCCTCCTCTGTATTGATTACCCTGCAGAGTTTAATGTCATCTGCAAATATTGAGATTCTACTCTATATTAATGACCTTGTAGGGGGCATAAAGATGTTAAAAAGAAGTGGGCCCAATACTGACCCCTGTGGTACCCCACTGTTAACTGTGACCCATTCTGAGTGCAGGGCTGCCACTAGGAATTTTGAGGCACCTGACTGCCAAAATTTTGGGTCCCCGAGACTCTGCCCAGTTTCCACCCCCTGAGACTCCGCCCAGCCTCCACCCAGGCTCCGCCTCCACCCAAACATACATTGTATATATATATAGTGAAAAATTAGAACAGCACCAAAACTACCTCAATTTATGTGCAAAGCTTTCCCACCCAGCAATCCAGATGGTTCCTTACAATAGAGTGGAAAAAAAGGAAAAACAGCACAAAAAAAAAAAAATAGAGAAAGTGGACTTTATTGCCCAATGGCATGGCCACGCATTGGGCAATAAAGTCCACTTTTTTCTGTTTTGTGTTCTTTTTCCTTTTTTTTTACACACTCTCTCTATTATATTACACACACACACTTGAGACTGCTGTGGGATGAATATACAATAGCTGTATAACCAATAGAGAATGCACAATAGAGATGGCTGCTAGTTGTATACACAATAGAGATGTCTGCGGGCCGTATACTGAGACTGCTGCTGGCTATACACACAATAGAGACTGCTGCTGGCCATTTATAATAGAGAATACACAATAGAGACATGTTGTGAATTCATTGATGAAGAATTCTGGTTGTGAGCTCCCTCCTGTGGTTGTTGTTGGTGATGCAGCTGGCTGTGTTTTGGAGAGTTCCTCAGCTGATCCTGATGATTGGCAGTCTGCTTAGGATTGGAGCATATAGGTGGTTGGAGCTGATCAATCTCTGCCAGTTGTAATTATTCCTGGAGGTGTCCACATCTCTCCCTGGTTTCTTCCTGCTCTGCTGAATCCTTGCAAGCTAAGTGAATGGGTTTTTGTTCTTTTGTGGCACACATGTTGTGTGCTTGAGGATCTGCTTATTACTTGTCTTGCTCTGAGTTGTGGGTTGATATTTAGTCTGCATATTTGTTTACCTGCTCTCAGTTAGGAAGTTTTCTTCCTAGGTATGAATTGCTATTCACTGTTGTCTGCTGCTTCCAGTTCTGCTGTTTCCATCTTTAGGGGTAGCTAGTTCTCCGTCCGTGTTGAGGTGTCTAGGGCATGGTTAGTTACATCCCACGGCTACTTCTAGTTGCGGTATTTAGTCAGAGACTGTGGTCAGCACAGTTGCCAACTACTTCTGTGAAGTCTGTTTATGTTACTCCTAGGTCATCGGATCATAACAGTACAACTGGCCAAAAAGACAAAAATTAGTTATGTGCATCTCAGAAGAAGGGAAGAGAGGTGTTGAGGCATTTTTTCTGTACTTTTTTTTTTTTTCTTCCCTCTTTCTTTGGATGACTGTGGAGTCTTATGCCAGTATGAGTGTCCAGGAACTATCTTCTCGTTTAGACCAGCTTGCTGCTAGGGTACAGGGAATTTCTGATTACATTGTTCAGACTCCCGTTTTGGAACCGAACATTCCTACTCTGGATTTGTTTTTTGGTGACAGGTCCAAATTTTGAGTTTTAAAAATAATTGTAAATTGTTTTTTGCTCTGAGACCTCGATCCTCTGGTGATTCCGTTCGGCAAGTTAAAATTGTTATCTCCCTGCTGCGTGGTGATCTGCAGGATTGGGCGTTTTCTCTCGATTCTGGGGATCCTGTTTTACTTACTGTGGACTCCTTTTTTCAGGCTTTGGGTTTACTTTATGATGAACCCAACTCTTTGGATCAAGCTGAAAAGACCTTGTTGGCCCTGTCCCAGGGTCAAGAGGTGGCGGAATTGTATGGTCAAATTCAGAAAATGGTCTGTGTTAACTAAATAGAATGACGATGCTTTGGCGGCGCTCTTCAGAAAGGGTCTTTCTGACTCCGTTAAAGATGTTATGGTGGGGTTTCCCACGCCTTCGGGTCTGAAAGATTCTATGTCTCTGGCCATTCAGATTGATCGGCGTCTGCGTGTGCGCAGAACTGTCCGCTCGGCAATGTTGTCCTCTGAGCAGATTCCTGAGCCGATGCAATGTGATAGGATTCTATCTCGAACTGAAAGACAAGGATTTAGACGCCAGAATAGATTGTGTTTTTACTGTGGAGATGCTCTCATGTTATTTCTATCTGTCCCAAGCGGGCACAGAGGATTTCTAGTTAATTTACCATCAGTACTACACAACCTAAGTTTTTGTTATCTGTTTCTTTGATTTGTTCCTTGTCGTCATTTTCTGTGATGGCATTTGTGGATTCAGGTGCCGCCTTAAACTTGATGGATTTTGAGTTTGCCAGGCGTTGTGGCTTCCCTAGGCAGCCATTGCGGGACCCTCTTCCTTTAAGGGGCATCGATGCTACACCTGTGGCTCAAAATAAGCCCCAGTTTTGGACGCAGTTGACAATGCACATGGCACCAGCTCATCAGGAGGATTATCGATTTCTGGTTTTGCATAATCTGCATGATGTGGTTGTGCTGGGTTTTCTGTGGTTGTAGGTCCATAATCCTGTTTTGGATTGGAAGTCTATGTCCGTGACTAGCTGGGGTTGTCAGGGGGTACATGATGTTTATTCCTTTGATGTCTATCTCCTCTTCACCCTTGGAGATTCCGGAGTTTCTGTCTGATTTTCAGGATGGTTTTTTTTTTCCATGTTTTATTTAAATTTTTCAAAAGTAACAAGACATGGTACAAAATATTATCTTTTCATACATGTTACTTATCTCTATTAGCGTCCATGTCATGCTTATGTGGTATTTTATCAAAAGAAACATATTCTAAATCTACAACATGTGGTTTCTCAGTCTTTTGCATAGATATTTTAACGATACAGAATCTATATTGCTTTTTATAGAAATATAGGAGTGTGGAAAACATGAAAATTTGAAAATGTAGAAATATATAGCTGTATAACTCCCACGGCTGCGACCTACGGAGTATTATCCTCTTCTCCAAGGACTCTCTCGTGAATCCTCAGATGGCAGGCAAATGATGAAATAGGTGTGTGTGGGGGGGAGGGGGGGGATCAGTGTCGGACATCGCGCCTCCTCATCAACTGTCTTTGTCATCGTTTCCCACCCTTTCCCTCCACGGTTGCCATGTCCTGAGAAAGGTATCGTGGGAATGTGTTTCCCAACTAGAAAGTTCTTCCAGTCTATGCAGTTGTGAAATTTTGTTTAGCCAGTCCTTCACTGTGGGTGCGTGCTGTTGCTTCCATTTCTGAACTATTAAATGTTTTGCAGCTCCCACCATCACTGGCGCTAGCCCATGTTTTTTGGGATTAAAGTTGCCTGATGGGAATGATAGGAGTGCCTCCACTGCAGTCAGGTCAGATTTTATGAGATTCATAGATTGTAGTATTGTATTGATTTCTGTCCAGAATTCTTTCAATTTCTAGCATGTCCAAAATATGTGGGTCAGATTGCCTCTCGATACCCCGCACCTCCAACATTTCGAGGACTCCGTTAACCCCAAGTGATATAGTCTCTCAGGAGTGTAATACCATCTTGAGAAGAGCTTGTAAGACATCTCCTGTAGTAGTACACTTCTGGAGAAGCCATGTGAATTCTGACAGAGTTTTGTTTTATCATCTTGAGATAGCGTGATACCGAGCTCAATCTTCCAAGAGTGTACGGCAAGTGGAAGGGTGATTAATGTGTTATCAAGTAAATTATTATATATCTTGGAGATGAATTTAGGGATTGGTGGTTTCACGTTCACCAGTATCTCCAGCCACTTCCACCTAGTAGGTTCCCTCAGTGGGCTCCTGATCTTTTTCATATACGGTAATGAGCCACATGTAGTTCCTGAAGGAATGTCTGTGTTTTTTTTTAGCTTCTATCGGCCACATATTCCTGCATGGAATGTCTCCTCGTAGTAACCTAGAGATGGTTTTGTTTGGGAGTGTCCTCCATAGGCCATATGGGTTCGAGAATTCAGCGTCTATTAAATATGGTATCATCATTATCGGGATTTTATCTAGGAACCCACCTTCAGGGAAGCACATCGGGATTAGCGTATGTCTTTAGCTGTAAGTATTGGCCAGAATCTCATCCAAACCATCACTGTCCGGTAGGCTGTTTGTCCATAATGGACTATTTATCCTAGGGTGTAAAAGTTGGAGTTCAATGTGTTGTTTGCTTTCTTTACAGGCCAGCTTGGTGAGTTTCAGCCATCTCGCCAAATGTATGGCTCTGTAATAGGAGATGAGATCTGGTAGTCCCAAACCCCCTCTCCTCTTAGGATTTCATTCAAGATTCTCATGCTTCCTAGCTCTTTCGTGTTTCCACACGAATTTTGAAATTATTTTATTTAGAGCACGAAAGAATAGGCTGGGTAGGAAAAATGGGACCATATTCATAACGTAGAAAATTTTGGGAAGGATATATGATTTTATAATATTGGGTCTTCCAAGCCATGAAAGCAGCGGGAGGTCATATGATCTCAGTACATTCTTAATATTACCAATGAGCGGAGTAAAGTTCTGTGCATATAATGATTGGAGGTCATTCGTAATTTGTATGCCTAGATACTTAAGTTTATTTTTGGGCCATTTGAAGCGTGTGGAGTCCCTAAGGTCCCGCACCTCTGTCCTGGAGACCATTATGTTTAGTGCTTCTGTCTTATCTAATTTCAAAATAAATTTAGACAATTCCCCAAAAGTGTCTAGGAGGCCAAGGAGCTCCGGCACCGCCACCGACGGGTTGGATATCATCAGTAACAAATCAAATAAAAAGAAGGGGGGGGAACAAGAGGCGCAATAGTGCCCTATCACTATGGCACTGAATGTAGAGGTGGTGAAAAAAGGATCCACTCACCTGTGGCAGTTGTGACACCAACAACTCGTTTGAAGGCGTACAAATGATTGTATCCAGATGGCTGCTGCTGGGACTTCCACCGTCCACTCAAATGTGGAGACACATCGAATTGCAGGGAAGAAATGGTGTATCACGGTCCGCGCTGCCAAAATCACTCACTCCAAAGAAATGCACATGAAGATGGAACTTCAAAAGGAACTCTTTTATTGCCTCCTACGCGTTTCGGTGCCCTCCGAAAACGCGTAGGAGGCAATAAAAGAGTTCCTTTTGAAGTTCCATCTTCATGTGCATTTTTTTGGAGTGAGTGATTTTGGCAGCGCGGACCGTGATACACCATTTCTTCCCTGCAATTCGATGTGTCTCCACATTTGAGTGGACGGTGGAAGTCTAGCAGCAGCCATCTGGATACAATCATTTGTACGCCTTCAAACCAGTTGTGGGTGTCACAACTGCCACAGGTGAGTGGATCCTTTTTTCACCACCTCTACATTCAGTGCCATACTGATAGGGCACTATTGCGCCTCTTGTTCCCCCCCTTCTTTTTATTTGATACAGTTGCTCATCGTCCCATTGGGAAAGGTGCAGTGTGTACAGGATCTCTGAATCCTTGGGAAAAGAGTGCTGCATAAAACTTTGTGACTATGGACTATTGAGATTTGTCTCCCGGGAGAAGCTGATTCAACAATCTGTAGGTGTTATTACACACAGCACCTGATGAAACTGAGATTAACAACGGCTTGTTTGATGATAATGAAATCAAATTTATGAAAGAACTGCTTCATAATCTGGATGAGGCTTTACAGAGAGAAGTGCAATACGGTATTGATGCTTGGTTTTTAACAATTTATATACAGGAGAACATTTGCCCTAGGGGACTAAGACTTGTTCTGAATTCCCCCTTTCCAGATGACAGTGCTTTCACTGAGAACTGGAATTTTGTGTTGCAGAAATGCATGAACACCTTACTCAGCATTTTATGTGATAAAAGATCTAAATTGTCGGATGAAGCTACTAATGAAATTAATGTGATTAGTGAAAGGCTAAACAAATACACTTGTACAGAGTTCAAAAGAATTTATTCCAACATTAGCACCACTTTAATGCGTTTAGAACAAGATACTGTAGCATGTAAAACTAGGAAATTAAACAGAGACAGACAGGACTATACCCAAGACAAAACCATTTTTGAAAATAATGTTAATAGAAGGAACAGAACAACATCCAATAATGGACAAAGAAAGAGGAGTTTCTCTAATAGTTCTAGATATAGACCTGGGAATAAAGAAGACCATGGGAATAACAAAAAAGATCACACAGACAGAAGTAACAACAAGAAAGAAACACACAATGTTGAGAAAGTGCAGAATATAGAGAAAACTATTGACAAAGAGGAATACAAAAAAAAACCAATAAAGACATCAGCAGTTACTCTGGTAGAAACAATTCATATTGAGACAATGGAGGAAAAGGAAGAGGACCTTGACAGTATATTCAATGATGAATACTTTGATGAAGAAGGTTTCTTGGTCATGAAAGAAACCCCCAAAAATAGAAGGGATATACTTACCGAGGAAATCCCCGAGGAAAGAAGTGGGATGGGGAACAAAAACACGTTCACCACCACAGCACAGATACATAATGACCCAGATGTTAATAAACAAACAAAATCTAAAACCAGTGATGAGGAACATTTGAACAAAATTAAGGAGCTCATTAATAAAATTAATAGAGAAAAACCACTTAGTCCCATTAAACTACACATTAACAATAAAACAATTAGTGAGAAGAATATCCTTGAACCGAATACATCAAGGGAGGCAGAAATCAGCTGTACGCAGGTTGACTTAATAGAAATAGAGAAAGTTATTCCGGCTAAAAGAGTAATCCTTGATAATTCTAAAAACAATAATAATGGAATTGTGCCTTTTTTGGCCGCTGCCAAACCTTTGGCTCAAGATATAACGAAGTTCTTCAGCCCAGCCATGGGCAAAAGAAAAAAAAGAGGAAACAGAGGACAGGGAAAGAAAAAAGGTGAAAATAAGTTTCAGAGACTAAAAAATAATAACACTACCATCAACAATGTGATAAACCTTTCTAGCCACATACTCTCTAAAGAGGAAAATAAATTATTGAACAAGGGACTTTTATTTTGTCCAACCAATGAGCCGGATGACTTTGATTTGTACATTGATGTACACCAATTTATTAGAAAACTCACCCTAAAATGACACTTTTTACTCAAACCTGATGAAGAAACATCAGATGTAATTAATCATACACGAAAAAAACCCTACACTTAAGGCTAAATCAAACTTTTATCCCTTAGAAAGTAGAGGGCACACTCTGGAGACTTTCCAGGACCTTCTGCTAAAAGACCTGAAAAAAGAAAAATTGATACAGAGGACAAACAAAAACTCCAATAACAATAAAAATAATTTGACTGAAAAAGAGAGAGTGGCCCTGAAGAACTTAAGAGATAATAAACTGATAATTATACGAGCTGCTGATAAAGGTGGGGCAATTGTGATACAAGATAAACAAGATTATGAAAATGAGGCTCTGAGATTATTATCAGATGGGAAATATTACAAAATAGCAGAGAAAGATCCATACCCTGATTTGGTAAAGATCTATAATCATAGCATCACTAAAGCACATCAGGAAGGCACTATATCAACAACCCTAAAGAAATTTCTCATTAAAAAACAATCTCCAACCCCATTCTTCTACCATCTCCCCAAAATCCATAAAAGTCTAATAAATCCCCCTGGTCGCCCTATAATATCAGGAATTGGTTCATTAACCAGCAACATAGCTGAGTGCATCGATAAAAAGCTACATACTTATGTGTCAGACTTGGAGAGTTACATAAAAGACTCCACGGATATGATCATAATCCTAAAAGAAATAAAATGGAAAAAATCATACACACTATTAACCATGGACGTGGCATCGTTATACACCAACATAGAGCATAAATTGGGGTTGCTATGCATTGAATACTTTCTTAAAAATGATCCCCAAATAAGAGAAAACATGATTGATTTTATACTTGGGAATCTGAAATTTATTTTAGAAAACAATTTCTTCACATTCAATGAAGTGTTGTACCACCAGAAATTCGGCACTGCTATGGGCTCGAAAACAGCATGCTCGTACGCTAATTTAGTGATGGGGTTATTTGAGAAAATATACATTAAATAAAATTCACATAACAGTGGCCTCATAGTGTATAAAAGATACATAGATGACCTATTTTTCATATGGGATAGAAAAAAAAGGAGACCTACAGAAATTTATAGGAGAAATTGAAAGAAATGACTGGGGATTTAGTTTTGAATCGACAATAGATGATCAAGACAAACTTTTTGAATCTGAATATTTTCGTGGAGCAAGATACATTATGTACCAAATCATATTTCAAAACTACAGACCGCAATTCCTACATTAACTACAAGAGTGGGCACTACAAAAAATGGCTGAATAACATCCCGGCTAGTCAATTTAGGAGGATTAGAAAGAATTGCTTCTCCAACCAAGACTATAGCTGTCAATCAGAAATATTAGTGAAAAGATTTATGGAGAGAGGTTATCCAAAGAACTTGTACATAAAGCACAAAAATATTATGAGAATACATCGCAAGAAAAATTTCTAATGCCAAAAAGAAAAAAAAGTGAGAATATAGACAAACATAGATGGAATTTTATCATCACATATAATAGATGCCAGAAAAAAAATCAGAAATAGTATTGAAAAGCACTGGCACTTATTAAAAAGCGATCCAATACTAAATAAAGTGATCCCGAATAGACCGGGAATTACATTCAGGAGGGCCCCCAACATAAAAGGCACAATAGCACCAAGTCGGTTAAAACAGAGTTGGAATACTAATGCTGAAGAAGGGACACATAATGGCTCTACTAACTGTGGGAAGAACAGATGCCTTTGCTGCAGAAATATACGAAAAAGGACACATTTCACATCCTCTGCCAATGGGGAAACCTTCCCGATTAAATACAAAATGGATTGTACTACAAAGTACGTAATATACCTGCTTGAATGCCCATGCCATCTTCAGTATGTTGGGAGGACGATCAGGCCCCTGCATGAAAGGCTCAACAAACACCGATCGAACATAAAAAATGGCTTCAAAGCACATGGTGTGTCCTACCATTGTGATCTCCATCATAACAGAGACCCCACGGTCATCAACATTACCCCCATAGACCACGTACAGTCACACATCCCAAATAGATTCGAGGTATTAAAAAAGAGAGAAAAATTTTGGATGTTCAAACTAGACACACTGAAACCTAGGGGACTGAACCTAATCTCTGAAATAATATAGGAATAATTGGTCAGTTATCACAGCATTCTTGTTTTTTGCCTTTGTATACTTACAGCACAACACTTTCAGTATATTCTGAAAGGCACTTTCACACTAAAAATAAATTCACTATGTTCTTTAGCATTCCTTTACAGTTATAGACAACACAAGAACTTATCTATCAAAATATTTTCGGTCTAAATTCACGTTCCAGCACCCCACACACAGTAATTATTTTCTTTTCTTTATTCTTCACTGAACAGAGATTCAGAGCTAGCACACTTTCTTGTTAATACACAGAGACTTGGATGAAGCGCCCCTACTGGCGGTAATTTAGGCTTGTGAAGACTTGGTACCTGGTTTTGTTTCCTTGACAACAACATCCAGACTACTGCCATCTTGTGGACAAAATAGATTATTACCACATACAATTGTACCTTATAAGACCTACACACAGATTCATGAGTGGGGATTTGCCTAAGTGTACTAAGATCTTGACACACTTGACATGTGACTTAAAGTTTTTTTGATATATATGAATAATTCTAGTCTGTATCCTTTCGGGGGGATAGACCCAGAGAATTTGGATGATAACACATGCACTTATGCTGATACGCCACAGAAGATCATGCAAAAAGAGGGACTACTTGTTTTTAACATTATAATTATTTATTTATTCTTTATTTTATTTTACTATATATAAAAAATATTTTACTGATATTACTTCATAGGGCTTTCATTTATTTAATCTCATCTATTATTCTGATCTTTATTAATATTTTTAATTTTAATGTAAACTAAAGTCTTTTCTTTTAATTGTTCATCACTGATGCTCCACAAATGAGATTGTGAGAAATCGCATGAAATCCGGAGGCTTGTGTCTCGGGTTTCTTCCTTCCACTTGTATTCTTCGTCTGTCTTCTAGAGATAAATAAAGCACAAATTAATTTTAGGAATTTTGAGAGCAAAATCAAGGGATCTACTAATGTGGTTTATTCTACAACAGAGTAAGTGGCGCTTGTCACTGATGATGATTTAAAAAAGTGCAGGAGGAGGTTAGGGCACCAAAGCATACAGCTTCATGGGCGGATAAAGTCTCTGGAGCAATCAGAAGACCACCGGAGGTGCCTGTCTCAAAGGCAAACATGCAGCAAGTCTTTAAATAAAGCGAAGACAGCACTCACCAGTGTGTTGTTCGGTTTTAATCAGGGAACTTTAACATTCGGTGCAGGGAGGGAGAAAAGAGGCCGAGATGACGACGGCACCGTTTCGCGCGAATGCGCTTCCACGGGTCACAAGCTAATGGCGGTGTAGCTCACTTCCTATATAGGAGGAGTCTACAACAAACATTGACGTCACCATTCGCAAAATCCAAAAACAATAGAAACTTTAAAATCATGATTCCATTAATCACCAGCTGTAGAAACTAACAGGACTGTTTGAATTTTGTATTTGATTATCTTTCTTAGAAACACACATTTCTTAACAAAACACAGTAGAGGAAGAAAGGAGCTAAGAAATTCGACACAAGGTGATCCTTTAGCACAGAACGGGAAGCAAACAATCTGGAAAAATGGCTCAATCTGCAAGTAAGATAAAAGAACGCAATTTGCACTCAACAGATAGGAGCCAGGGCAAGCGAAATAATATAACGCATATACAGTATATAATTCTAAAAATTAAAGATAGGGGGCATTAATATAGGAATTGATAGTTCCAAGATAGCGGCACAAATTGCCTGGGCTCCAATATCAATTAATAACTATACACTACAATCGTTACAGAATTAATTATACCAATTCTTACCATGATAGAGAAATACTAAATATTTACAGATGTTGCTTCCCTATTCGAATTGCGTACAGCATCACCTTCAACATCACCTATAATAAAACAAATTCTTTAAGTACAGGAATCAGTACAGCAGAAACAATTTGAAAGCTTATTAATGAATAAATAGCAATATATGAGAATATATATGAAAGCACCCTGTGTTGCAGAATCAAGCATCATGTACATGATCAAAGTAATCATGAGGAGGAAAAAACAAACAGTTGAAGAATAAACAGATTGTCACCATGCTGTACATAAAATCTCAGAGCCGGTCACATCAAAATTACCATCAATATCTGCACAATTTTTTCCTCCTATTAAACAGTCACTACACATTAAAGAAACACGGCCATATCAACCGTATCATTTAACCCTGCGGCTCCCATGGCATTTGAATTAAGAATCCAATTGGTCTCTGTCTGTAAGAGTTTTTTATGCAAGTCTCCTCCTTTTAGAGAGGGAAAAATTCTTTCGATACCTGCAAACTTCAGCACCTTCGGGTCACCATCATGGTGTTCCCGAATATGCTGAATAAGTCTAGTGGATTCCTTTCCCGTGAGGACAGAACTAAAATGTTCTCTAACCCTTACACACATTGCCCGAATGGTTTTGCCAATATAGAACCTGCCGCAGGGACACCATAGCACATATACCACCCACTTTGTATTACAATTTATAAAGGCTTTAGTTTTATTGATTAACCCTCCAAAACTCACTGTAGGACCAGATTCTAAAAATTGGCACCAGTTGCAGTGACCACATTTAAAATTTCCTTTTACTGGTTTCATATTTAACCATGTGTTCTTTTGAAGGGTTTTTTTTATTCTTTTTTCTACTAGCCAATCACCGATGTTCTTACTTCTTCTGTAAGTTACTATTAATTGTGGAGGTATTTCTGAGAAAGCTCGATCGTTTTCTACGATGTGCCAATGGCGTTTTAGGGCTGTTCTGATTTTATTGTACATTGGGCCATATTTAAAGTTGAAATGGAATTTCCTTGATGATTTGTCGTGATTCTTCTTATCTATATTAGACTTGACTGTATCTTTTACAGTGATTGAATAGTGATCTACCCTCTCTCTAGCCTTTGTCAACATGGGGAGGGGATAGCCTCTGTGTGTCAGATTTGTAACTAGTGTTTACGCTTGTGATTTAAAGCCTGTATCGGTGTTAAGGCGGCGGATTCGTAACAATTGACTAAATGGTAATGCTGCCTTAGTATGATCGGGATGCGCACTATTATTAACTACACTTTAATAGTGCGCATCCCAATCATACTAAGGCAGCATTACCATTTAGTCAATTGTTACGAATCCGCCGCCTTAACACCGATACAGGCTTTAAATCACAAGCGTAAACACTAGTTACAAATCTGACACACAGAGGCTATCCCCTCCCCATGTTGACAAAGGTTAGAGAGAGGGTAGATCACTATTCAATCACTGTAAAAGATACAGTCAAGTCTAATATAGATAAGAAGAATCACGACAAATCATCAAGGAAATTCCATTTCAACTTTAAATATGGCCCAATGTACAATAAAATCAGAACAGCCCTAAAACGCCATTGGCACATCGTAGAAAACGATCGAGCTTTCTCAGAAATACCTCCACAATTAATAGTAACTTACAGAAGAAGTAAGAACATCGGTGATTGGCTAGTAGAAAAAAGAATAAAAAAAACCCTTCAAAAGAACACATGGTTAAATATGAAACCAGTAAAAGGAAATTTTAAATGTGGTCACTGCAACTGGTGCCAATTTTTAGAATCTGGTCCTACAGTGAGTTTTGGAGGGTTAATCAATAAAACTAAAGCCTTTATAAATTGTAATACAAAGTGGGTGGTATATGTGCTATGGTGTCCCTGCGGCAGGTTCTATATTGGCAAAACCATTCGGGCAATGTGTGTAAGGGTTAGAGAACATTTTAGTTCTGTCCTCACGGGAAAGGAATCCACTAGACTTATTCAGCATATTCGGGAACACCATGATGGTGACCCGAAGGTGCTGAAGTTTGCAGGTATCGAAAGAATTTTTCCCTCTCTAAAAGGAGGAGACTTGCATAAAAAACTCTTACAGACAGAGACCAATTGGATTCTTAATTCAAATGCCATGGGAGCCGCAGGGTTAAATGATACGGTTGATATGGCCGTGTTTCTTTAATGTGTAGTGACTGTTTAATAGGAGGAAAAAATTGTGCAGATATTGATGGTAATTTTGATGTGACCGGCTCTGAGATTTTATGTACAGCATGGTGACAATCTGTTTATTCTTCAACTGTTTGTTTTTTCCTCCTCATGATTACTTTGATCATGTATATGATGCTTGATTCTGCAACACAGGGTGCTTTCATATATATTCTCATATATTGCTATTTATTCATTAATAAGCTTTCAAATTGTTTCTGCTGTACTGATTCCTGTACTTAAAGAATTTGTTTTATTATAGGTGATGTTGAAGGTGATGCTGTACGCAATTCGAATAGGGAAGCAACATCTGTAAATATTTAGTATTTCTCTATCATGGTAAGAATTGGTATAATTAATTCTGTAACGATTGTAGTGTATAGTTATTAATTGATATTGGAGCCCAGGCAATTTGTGCCGCTATCTTGGAACTATCAATTCCTATATTAAGGCCCCCTATCTTTAATTTTTAGAATTATATACTGTATATGCGTTATATTATTTCGCTTGCCCTGGCTCCTATCTGTTGAGTGCAAATTGCGTTCTTTTATCTTACTTGCAGATTGAGCCATTTTTCCAGATTGTTTGCTTCCCGTTCTGTGCTAAAGGATCACCTTGTGTCGAATTTCTTAGCTCCTTTCTTCCTCTACTGTGTTTTGTTAAGAAATGTGTGTTTCTAAGAAAGATAATCAAATACAAAATTCAAACAGTCCTGTTAGTTTCTACAGCTGGTGATTAATGGAATCATGATTTTAAAGTTTCTATTGTTTTTGGATTTTGCGAATGGTGACGTCAATCTTTGTTGTAGACTCCTCCTATATAGGAAGTGAGCTACACCGCCATTAGCTTGTGACCCGTGGAAGCGCATTCGCGCGAAACGGTGCCGTCGTCATCTCGGCCTCTTTTCTCCCTCCCTGCACCGAATGTTAAAGTTCCCTGATTAAAACCGAACAACACACTGGTGAGTGCTGTCTTCGCTTTATTTAAAGACTGATGATGATTTACACTTAGCAATCCATCGGGACCTGCCGGTTCTATTCCCCAGAGAGTAGAGTAGGATGCTTTATTTCTGTGAGCAATTTTTTGTCGGGCTTTTTCAGATAGCTTTTACAGGCGTTTCCGCTTGTAATTTCGCTGATTTTTTTGCACATTTCTCTTAATTGGATTTTTTAAAATGTGTGGGTATATGATGTTATTAATTATTTAAAAACCAATATTCAATAAAGTTTTTTGCGCCAAAATCTGTGACCCTTCCCTTTTCGATGACGATTTTGACGTCATTATTGATGTTTACTCCCACTAATCATTATTATGAGATGTGCTATATATATGAGTGGTTTGGTGGGGTGGAGGTATCCCTGAGGAAGGTGCCAGGAGGGCACCGAAACGCGTAGGAGGCAATAAAAGAGTTCCTTTTGAAGTTCCATCTTCATGTGCATTTCTTTGGAGTGAGTGATTTTGGCAGCGCGGACCGTGATACACCATTTCTTCCCTGCAATTCGATCAGTAACAAGTCGTCAGCAAAAGCCGCCGTCTTCACCTGAATGGATCCAATGTTAATTCCTTTTATGTTATCATTTTGACGGATCGCCTGCAATAACATTTCCATAACCACCACAGACAAAGTCGGTGAGAGAGACATCCCTGTCTGGTCCCATTGCTAATTTTAAATTTATTGGATAAAAGGCCATTCACCCTGACGCTTGCCGTGGGGGAAGCATATAAGCCTAAAATCACTTCTATGAAGGGGGGGGGAAAGGCGAATTTGCGCAGCGCGTTATCCATGAATTGCCAACTCACTTGGTCAAAAGCCTTCTCGGCATACGTTGAGAGGACAACCAGAGGCTTCCCCATGCGCCTAGCGTACGAGACCGCTTGTAAAACTTTAGCTGAATTGTCCTTTCCCTCTCGCCCCCTCACAAGTCCGGCCTGGTCAGGGTGAATAAGGTCTCCCAGGACCAAGTTAATTCTGTTAGCTAAACGTTTTGCCCGTAATTTCATATCCGTGTTCAGTAATGAAATTGGTCTGTAATTGCTGCACAAGGTGCAATCTCTCCCCTCCTTTGGTATTACAGTTATATAGGCTTCCAGGGCCTGTGGTGGTGGGATGGAGCCTGATAAGTTATTGAATATTTGTTCTAAGTATGGTATTAGTGTATCTGCAAATTTCTTATAATAGCTTGCAGGGAATCCGTCAGGGCCTGGCGCCTTTCCGTTTGGCGTAGATGCCAGAGTCTCCTCGATCTTCCTTCTCGTTATCTTAGCTTGTAATAATATTTGGCCTTCAGGGGTTATTGCAGGTAGTTTATGTGTATTAATAAAGGTTCGTATTTTGTCGTTAGCAGCCATAGGATCCGACATAAAGTCTGAAGGGTTTAAGTTATATAGGGTATGATAGTAATGTCTAAATGCTTCTGCAATGTCTTCCGATTCTATTAGGTCTCCCCGCCTTTCTTCCGAATTCGCCGAACGTAACAGCTCTCTTTTTGTTTTTTAAGCATTTTCGTGGTTAATTTACTACCTTTATTACCGTGCATGTAGATCTTATGTCTACAGTGAGCAAATATTTTGCCGTGGTGAAGTTCAGCAAATCCTTCAGTTTTTACGGAGTGGCGTCAAATCTGACTGCGTCTCTTTGCTTTGTTTATTCTTATGTAGTCTCTCTATCGTGCTGATCTGATGTAGCGTTGAGGAGAATTCCTTCTCTTTTTGTCTCTTGATGTAAGATCCCAAGGCTATCAACTCTCCCTCAACACCGCCTTATGTGCTTCCCAAACTATTGGAGTGACCGTGTTACTTGATATATTTTCTCTTAAAATATCTTTTCTGGAAAAAATCGATTTGGGCTAGGTGGTCGGGGTTACCTAATATTGTTTCATTCAGTCTCCAGGACAGGATTTTTCTGGGGAGAGTGGAAACCTCAATCTCCATCAACACAGGAGCATGGTCAGAGATCGTAATATTACCTATTGAAGTGCTGCGGACTAATTTAATTGCATTTTCTTGTAGTAGGAAGTAGTCAAGTCTATGATATGTGTTATGTGGGATCGAAAAATATGTATAATCTTTGGTTGTAGGATGTTCTATTCTCCATGGGTCCATCAAATGCAGGTCTCTCAACCTATTGAGGAATCCACCTCTTTACTTCATTAAAACAGATGATTTCCCGTTTGACGCGTCCATCAGTGGGTGTAAGGTCAAGTTGAAATCACCCCCTACTATTAGTATTCCCTCTGCAAATAGACTTAGCGTATCTAAGGTTTCAAGGAGCCAGCTAACTTGTCCCTGATTTGGTGCATATATGTTGGCTAATGCAATTTTCGTATTGGCCAAAACCCCTTTAACAAAAATATATCTGCCCTTTGCGTCAGATAGGCTGGTCTTTCACTTCAAATGGGCAGCCTTTTTTAAAAGCAATGCTGACTCCCTTAGACGCTGTATTGGAGCAGCTATGTATCCAAGTGGGGTAACGAGAATAAGTAGTATTAGGTGTCCTTCCTTTTTTGAAGTGTGTTTCCTGGATAAATAGAATTTGTGCGTTTTATTTTGTTTAATAAGTGTAGGATCTGGCTACGTTTTGTCGGTGTATTCAAACCTTTCACATTGTAGGAAGCCACGATGACCGTCCCTCCTTCAGTCGCAGCCATGGGAGTTGTTGAATGGTATCGTTTGCATCATACATCTGTAAGAGAAAACCGTCAAAATACATACTGAACTATTTACATATAAGTAATTCAAACACATCTTTATATTTCCCAACTTAAAAAGATGAGTATCCTAATAGGACCTCAAGTGGTGGAAGTTTCAATTTCATAAAAGTAACACAGTTAAACCAAAAGGTATTTGGTAAAGAAATTTAACACAATCTGTTAACAACTTTTCACTTATACTTGTAAGACTAATAACTATTTTCTCAGTCATTAAGGGTATACTTAGTGAAAATTAGTGGGTGCAGCCTAGGTCATTCCTGTTTTCAGTATTTCTGCTGATATTCTATGTCTTACTCTACTCCATTGACCCTTAAAATTAATGAGGTACAAAACAAGTAGAATAAGAGTAAAAGTAGAAGGGAAGGAGATATATGTAGGGCTGGGTAGTTGGAAAAGGAGATAAACATTAATTGGGGGTTTGGAGGGGGAAATAAAGGAAGGGGAACCAAGGAAAGTAGAAGGAAGGGCTTCTCATATTATAAAACCATCTAAATCAGCAGACCAGCCCATTAAATGTCTGTATACTTAAAGGGAACCTGACCCCACAAACTGACCCCCCCCCGCATCTTTCTACCTGTCCCTGCAACCCCTCTTATCATTTCTAGCCATCCCTTTTGTAGAAAAAAAAATCGATTTTGTAAAGTAGAGAAAAGTTTTTATTTACCTCGTCCTGTGTGAGTTCTCTGTTTCTGAATTAGTCTCAAAGGCGTGCCTGTCTGCTGCTCCCTTGTAATTATGTACGCCCCTCTCAGCTTGCTAAGAGCCTGGCCGCATCATGAAAGGGGTGGGGCTAAATCGCGTCATGTCGGTAGCCCGCCCCCTTTCATGACGCGGCCAGGCTATTAGCAAGGCTGCAACCTGAGAGGGGCGTGCATAATTACAAGGGAGCAGCAGACTGGCCTGCCTTTGAGACTAATTCAGAAACAGAGAACTCACACAGGACGAGGTGATTATAACCTCTTCTCTACGTTACAAAATCAATTTTTTGTCTGCAAAAGGGATGGCTAGAAATGATAAGAGGGGGTGCAGGGACAGGTCTAAAGATGCGGGGGGGGGGGGGGGGTGTTAATTCTTAAAGGGAACCTGACCCCACAAACTGTCTATGATGGAACATTGAAGCTTCTTAGACGGACGATGATCGTCTCCTCCTTTGTGTCTCCATAGTAAGACCTATAAGAAATAAGATAAACAAGCAGAAAGTTTTTTCTAGACTCCACAACGTTGTTGCTTTCAAGTGACATCTCTTTTATTCGGGTTCTTCTTGGATTTCGGGGAAGATGTTTTCTTCTTGACGGACCACTCTCACGGTCTTGTTAACGTTGGGAAGTCCATGCCCATGTCAACAGGTAGCCAGGATGGAATCTTTATAGGTTCAATTTGAAGAGGTTCCCATGAGTTTGACAAATCTTCTGGAGTTCTTATGGTGATTTGTCGTCCATCTTTAGAGATTTCCAAACCAAACGGAAAAAGCCATCTGAATCTAAGGCCTTTAGCAGACAGAGCATCAGTCAGTGGCTTAAGAATTCTACGTTTTGCCAGCGTAGTTGGGGAAATATCTTGATAAATCTGGATTGTTGCCTCATCATAGCTTATTGGGGATTTTTCACTCGCTCCTTTGAGTATAGCAGCGGTATCCAGATAGTTAAGTAGTCCTCATATCACGTCTCTTGGCGTCTCTCCAGCGACCTGTTTCGGTCTCAATGCTCTATGTACTCGTTCAATAACTACGGCTTTTGCTCTATCAGTGCCCAGAATGTTTGAGAATATTTCCATGGAGACTTTATGAAGAGCTTCTGAGGCGTAGGATTCTGGTATCCCCCCTCAGGTGCACATTTTTGCGTCTGCTCCTGTTTTCCTGGTCTTCTATAGAGAAAAAGATGGTGTTTAAATGCTTCTGGTGGACGAGGACATGGTCTTTTAGCATGTGTGACGCATCTATCATATTTGTTTGGTTATTCTCTAGCGTCTCCACTCTGTGTCCCATGTGTTGTAGGTCTGTACGTAGGGCGTTGATCTCACTTGACAGTTGTTTCGTGTTGTCTGCCAGTAGTTTTATCATAAATGAACGAGTTAGTGGTTCCTCTATTATTACTATTGTGAATTCATTGATGAAGAATTTTGGTTGTGAGCTCCCTCCTGTGGTTGTTGTTGGTGATGCAGCTGGCTGTTTTGGAGAGTTTCCCAGCTGATCCTGATGATTGATCAGATCCAACCACCTATATGCTCCAAATTGAAGCTGATCAATCTCTGCCAGTTATAATTATTCCTGGAGGTGTCTACATCTCTCCCTGGTTTCTTCCTGCTCTGCTGAATCCTTGCAAGCTAAGTGAATGGGTTTTGTTATTTTGTAGCACACATGTTGTGTGCTTGAGGATCTGCTTATTACTTGTCTTGCTCTGAGTTGTGGGTTGATATTTAGTCTGCATATTTGTTTACCTGCTCTCAGTTAGGAAGTTTTCTTCCTAGGTATGAATTGCTATTCACTGTTGTCTGCTGCTTCCAGTTCTGCTGGTGTTAGAACCTATTCTAGTTTGATTCACAGAAGTTCCTGCAGATATAGAGGGCACGAGTCTTAGTACCAAAAAATGACCCTGAGTCTGCTATCTGCTGTTGGAGGTTTTTGATAGTATTTTTAATACTGACCGCAATAGTATTCCATCCTGTCCTTACTATCTAGCTAGTGTGACCTCTTTTGTTATCATCTGCCTGTGTGTTTTTCCTCTCCTGTTTCCCAGTCAATATCCGTGGGGGGCTGGTTATTCTTTTGGGGTTCTGCTGAGGCAAGATAGACTTTCCTGTTGCCATCTTTAGGGCTAGCTAGTTCTTCGGCCGTGTCGAGGTGTCTAGGCATGGTTAGTTACATCCCACGGCTACTTTTAGGTGCGGTATTTAGTCAGAGACTGCTGTCAGTACAGTTGCCAACTACTTCTGTGAAGTCTGTTTCTATTATGATCCGATGACCTAGGACATAAGATAGACAGCTGCAGGCCGTATAGACAATGGAGACAGCTGCTGGCTATACTCACCAGTAGAGAATTCATGATAGAGACTTCTGCTGGCCTTACACCATAGAGAATACACAATAAAGATGGCTGCAGGCCATGTAGACAACATCCCAACAGCTTCCCTCCATTCCGACAGCCTCCCTCCATCCTTCCTCCATCCCAACAGCCTCCCTCCATCCCGACAGCCTCCCTCCATCCTTCCTTCCTCCATCACAACAGCCTCAATCAATTATTCCTGCGGAGCGGGGATGCCGGAGGTAGGTCTCGAAGTGTGAGGGCACATCTGCAGGACTGGAGCTGCGGAGGAGTAGCCGAGGGCCTGCAGCAGCGAGTGGTGTGCGCCGCCATGTTCTTAGTGAATGCAGCCGGCCACAAACTGTGCAGCCAGGTCAGTAAAAGTTGAGACTTCAACAAAATGGCCACGGCCAAATGGAGATCCTCAGCCACTGTGTATAAGTCTCAACCTCTACCGACTGGCTGCACAGTTAATGCATGCAGCCGGCCACAAAAAACATAGCCGCGCCCGTCGCTCGCAGCTACTCCCCTGAAGCTCTGGGGCACGGCAGTGATTGATAGGAGAGGGGGGGCCCAAAGGAGCCTGTTCCCTGCTCCAAATGGCCACGCCCCCTAGAGTCACGGCTGGGCCCCCCTGCCCTTCATACAATAACCATGCCAGTGAGGCCCGGGGTCCCTGACTCTGGTCAGAGCTGTCACACCCTGGTGGCGGCCCTGATATCAGATTGACAGGTTTTCGTTCTATGTACCCTATTCTGTTGCCATGCTCATATTTCAATTTTAAAACAGCAAATTACAAGGGTTAATGAGCTCAAATATCTTTCTGGTGTAGTGTTCAGTAGGTGATATAAGGGCCTACAACAACCACTAGAAGAGCAGCAATGGTCCTTAATATTGCCTTCATATTTTATTTCAGGCATATGAATAACATTTACGTCTTGTATTTATTGTAGAATGTTATATTTCAAAGAGTTTGTCCAGGATGTTTAAAAGGTGGGAATAAATGATAAATGATAAAGACCCTGCTTCCCCGTACACATAACTGCTTCAGCTAATCACTGACCACAATGGTATGTACACTGTACAGCATGTAACTGCTGATGCCAGTGATTGGCTGCATTGGTCACGTAAATGACAAATGAGAGGTCATCACTACAGGAACAACTATAGGGGTTAACTGAAGGAGTAATATTTATTTTAAAGCGTCACACACACCCCTTGGGCCAATTTAGAAAACTCTAGGGAGTTCATTCATGAGTCACATGCAGAATTTTGGGCCCTAAGAGCTGGAATACCCAACTAAATGAAAGATTGTAGGACATTGAAGGCACTAGAATCAGAGGGAAGAAGAGGCGAAGATATTTCATAGATCGCTCTAAGAAGGGAAGATGTAGGTAATACCCCCCCCCCCCCCATCCTCTCCTGCTCTGTACTCCATGGAGTACAGAGCAGGAGAGGATGGGGTAATACTCCATGTAGTACAGTAGCAGGACAGGATGGTGGTAATACTCCATGTAGTACAGAGCAGGAGAGGATGGGGTAATACTCCATGAAGTACAGTGCAGGAGAGGATGGGGGTAATACTCCATGTAGTACAGAGCAGGAGAGGATGGGGTAATACTCCATGTAGTACAGAGCAGGAGAGGATGGAGGGGGGGGGTAATACTCCATGTAGTACAGAGCAGGACAGGATGGTGGGAATACTCCATGTAGTACAGAGCAGGAGAAGATGGGGGTAATATCCATGTAGTACAGTGCAGGAGAGGATGGGGTAATACTCCATGTAGTACAGAGCAGGAGAAGATGGGGGTAATACTCCATGTAGTACAGAGCAGGACAGGATGGGGTAATACTCCATGTAGTACAGTGCAGGAGAGGATGGGGTAATACTCCATGTAGTACAGAGCAGGAGAGGATGGTGGTAATACTCCATGTAGTAAGAGCAAGAGAGGATGGAGGGGGGGGGGGGGATAATACTCATGTAGTACAGAGCAGGACAGGATGGTGGTATACTCCATGTAGTACAGTGCAGGAGAGGATGGGGTAATACTCCATGTAGTACAGAGCAGGAGAGGATGGGGTAATACTCCATGTAGTACAGAGCAGGAGAGATGGGTAATACTCCATGTAGTACAGAGCAGGAGAGGATGGGGTAATACTCCATGTAGTACAGAGCAGGAGAGATGGGGGTAATACTCCATGTAGTACAGTGCAGGAGAGGATGGGGGGTAATACTCCATTAGTACAGAGCAGAGATGGAGGGGGGGGGGGGGTAATACTCCATGTAGTACAGAGCAGGACAGGATGGTGGTAATACTCCATGTAGTACAGAGCAGGTGAGGATGGGGGGTAATACTCCATGTAGTACAGAGCAGGAGAGGATGGGGGGTATACTCCATGTAGTACAGAGCAGGAGAGGATGGGGTAATACTCCATGAAGTACAGTGCAGGAGAGGATGGTGGGTAATAGTCCATGTAGTACAGAGCAGGAGAGGATGGTGGGTAATAGTCCATGTAGTACAGAGCAGGAGAGGATGGGGTAATACACCATGTAGTACAGAGCAGGAGAGGATGGGGGTAATACTCCATGTAGTACAGAGCAGGAGAGGATGGGGGTAATAGTCCATGTAGTACAGAGCAGGAGAGGATGGTGGGTAATACTCCATGTAGTACAGAGCAGGAGAGGATGGTGGGTAATACTCCATGTAGTACAGAGCAGGAGAGGATGGGGGGTAATACACATGTAGTACAGAGCAGAGAGGATGGGGGTAATACACCATGTAGTACAGAGCAGGAGAGGATGGGGGTAATACTCCATGTAGTACAGAGCAGGAGAGGATGGTGGGTAATACTCCATGTAGTACAGAGCAGGAGAGGATGGGGGTAATACTCCATGTAGTACAGAGCAGGACAGGATGGGGTAATACTCCATGTAGTACAGAGCAGGAGAGGATGAGGTAATACTCCATGTAGTACAGAGCAGGAGAGGATGGGGGTAATACTCCATGTAGTACAGAGCAGGAGAGGATGGGGGTAATACTCCATGTAGTACAGAGCAGGAGAGGATGGTGGTAATACTCCATGTAGTACAGAGCAGGAGAGGATGGTGGTAATACTCCATGTAGTACAGAGCAGGAGAGGATGGGGGTAATACTCCATGTAGTACAGACAGGAGAGGATGGTGGGTAATAGTCCATGTAGTACAGAGCAGGAGAGGATGGGGGTAATAGTCCATGTTGTATAGAGCAGGAGAGGATGGGGGTAATACTCCATGTAGTACAGAGCAGGAGAGGATGGGGGTAATACACCATGTAGTACAGAGCAGGAGAGGATGGGGGTAATACACCATGTAGTACAGAGCAGGAGAGGATGGGGGTAATACTCCATGTAGTACAGAGCAGGAGAGGATGGTGGTAATACTCCATGTAGTACAGAGCAGGAGAGGATGGGGGTAATACTCCATGTAGTACAGAGCAGGAGAGGATGGGGGTAATAGTCCATGTAGTACAGAGCAGGAGAGGATGGGGGGTAATAGTCCATGTAGTACAGAGCAGGAGAGGATGGGGGGTAATAGTCCATGTAGTACAGAGCAGGAGAGGATGGGGTAATAGTCATGTAGTACAGAGCAGAGAGGATGGGTAATATCCATGTAGTACAGAGCAGGAGAGGATGGGGTAATACTCCATGTAGTACAGAGCAGGAGAGGATGGGGGTAATACTCCATGTAGTACAGAGCAGGAGAGGATGGGGGTAATACTCCATGTAGTACAGAGCAGGAAGGATGGTGGGTAATACTCATGTAGTACAGAGCAGGAGAGGATGGGGGTAATACTCCATGTAGTACAGAGCAGAGAGGATGGGGGGTAATAGTCCATGTAGTACAGAGCAGGAGAGATGGGGGGGTAATGTCCATGTAGTACAGAGCAGAGAGAGAGGGGGGTAATACTCCATGTAGCACAGAGCAGGAGAGGATGGGATGCGGGGTAATAGTCATGAGCACAGAGCAGGAGAGGATGGGGGTAATACTCCATGTAGTACAGAGCAGGAGAGGATGGGGTAATACTCCATGTAGTACAGAGCAGGAGAGGATGGGGGTAATAGTCCATGTAGTACAGAGCAGGAGAGGCTGGGGGTAATACTCCATGTAGTACAGAGCAGGAGAGGATGGGGGTAATACTCCATGTAGTACAGAGCAGAGAGGATGGGGGTAATACTCCATGTAGTACAGAGAGGAGAGGATGGGGTAAATCCCATGTAGTACAGAGCAGGGAGGCTGGGGGGTAATATCCATGTAGTACAGAGCAGGAGAGGATGGGGGGTAATACTCCATGTAGTACAGAGCAGGGAGGTGGGGTAATAGTCCATTAGTACAGAGAGAGAGGATGGTGGTAATACTCCATGTTGTAACAGAGCAGGAGAGGATGGGGGGTAATACTCCATGTAGTACAGAGCAGGAGAGGATGGGGGTAATACTCCATGTAGTACAGAGCAGGAGAGGATGGGGGTAATACACCATGTAGTACAGAGCAGGAGAGGATGATACGGGTAATAGTCCAGTAGAAGAGGGGAAATCGGGGTAAGATCATGAGTACAGAGCAGGGGGAATGGGTATATCCATGTAGTACAGAGCAGGAAGGATGGGGTAATACTCCATGTAGTACAGAGCAGGAGAGGATGGGGTAATACACCATGTAGTACAGAGCAGGAGAGATGGGGGAATAGCATGGTATACAGAGCAGGAGAGGATGGGGGAAACTGTAGTAGGAGGTAAGAGTATGGGTATACTACATGTAGTACAGAGAGGAAAAGATGAGTACAACAGTAGTAAGAGCGGAAGAGCATGGAGGGGTAAAGCATGTAATACGACAGGAGTGATGGGGGAATACATGGGTAATAGCAGGACAGAGCAGGTAATATCATGGTAGTACACCAGTGAGAGGAGGGGGTAATACACCTGAGTACAGAGCAGGAGAGGATGGGGTAATACTCCATGTTACAGAGCAGGAGAGGAGGGGAATACAGTGTAAGAGCATGGAGAGATGGGGTAAATCCATGTAGTAAGAGAGGAGAGGATGGGGTAATAACTATGTAGTACAGAGCAGGAGAGGATGGGGTAATACTCCATGTAGTACAGAGCAGGAGAGATGGGAATGCATGGTAATAAGCAGGAAGAGATGGGAAAATGGGTAATACCATGTGAAGATGGGGGAATATCCATGTATACAAGAGGACAGGAGGGAGTATGGTAATAACGATGTAGTAATACTAGCAAGAGTGGAGATAATGTAATACAGTAGAAGAGGAGGAGGGTATCGGTAATACCAGAGACAGAGTAGGAGAGGATGGTGGTAATACCCGGAGAAGAGGAGGAGAGATGTGTATACCGTAGTACGAGCAGGAGAGGATGGGGTAATACTCCATGTAGTACAGAGCAGGAGAGGATGGTGGGTAATACTCCATGTAGTACAGAGCAGGAGAGGATGGGGGTAATACTCCATGTAGTACAGAGCAGAGGGAGAGAGGATGGGGGTAATACTCCATGTAGTACAGAGCAGGAGAGGATGGGGGGTAATACTCCATGTAGTACAGAGCAGGAGAGGATGGGGGTAATACTCCATGTAGTACAGAGCAGGAGAGGATGGGGGTAATACTCCATGTAGTACAGAGCAGGAGAGGATGGTGGGTAATACTCCATGTAGTACAGAGCAGGAGAGGATGGTGGTAATACTCCATGTAGTACAGAGCAGGAGAGGATGGGGGTAATACCCATGTAGTACAGAGCAGGAGAGGATGGGGGTAATAACCATGTAGTACAGAGCAGGAGAGGATGGGGGTAATACTCCATGTAGTACAGAGCAGGAGAGGATGGGGGGTAATACACCATGTAGTACAGAGCAGGAGGATGGGGGTAATACCTGTAGTACAGAGCAGAGAGATGGGGGTAATACACCATGTAGTACAGAGCAGGAGAGGATGGGGTAATACCCATGTAGTACAGAGCAGGAGAGGATGGTGGGTAATACTCCATGTAGTACAGAGCAGGAGAGGATGGGGTAATATCCATGTAGTACAGAGCAGGAGAGGATGGGGGTAATACACCATGTAGTACAGAGCAGGAGAGGATGGGGTAATACTCCATGTAGTACAGAGCAGGAGAGGATGGGGGGTAATACCCATGTAGTACAGAGCAGGAGAGGATGGGGGTAATACTCCTGGTAATACTCCATGTAGTACAGAGCAGGAGAGGATGGGGGGTAATACTCCATGTAGTACAGAGCAGGAGAGGATGGGGGTAATACTCCATGTAGTACAGAGCAGGAGAGGATGGGGGTAATACACCATGTAGTACAGAGCAGGAGAGGATGGTGGTAATACTCCATGTAGTACAGAGCAGGAGAGGATGGGGGGTAATACTCCATGTAGTACAGAGCAGGAGAGGATGGGGGTAATACTCCATGTAGTACAGAGCAGGAGAGGATGGGGGTAATACACCATGTAGTACAGAGCAGGAGAGGATGGGGGTAATACACCATGTAGTACAGAGCAGGAGAGGATGGGGGTAATACTCCATGTAGTACAGAGCAGGAGAGGATGGGGGTAATACACCATGTAGTACAGAGCAGGAGAGGATGGGGGTAATACTCCATGTAGTACAGAGCAGGAGAGGATGGGGGTAATACACCATGTAGTACAGAGCAGGAGAGGATGGGGGTAATACTCCATGTAGTACAGAGCAGGAGAGGATGGGGGTAATACACCATGTAGTACAGAGCAGGAGAGGATGGGGGTAATACTCCATGTAGTACAGAGCAGGAGAGGATGGGGGTAATACACCATGTAGTACAGAGCAGGAGAGGATGGGGGTAATACTCCATGTAGTACAGAGCAGGAGAGGATGGGGGTAATACTCCATGTAGTACAGAGCAGGAGAGGATGGTGGTAATACTCCATGTAGTACAGAGCAGGAGAGGATGAGGTAATACTCCATGTAGTACAGAGCAGGAGAGGATGGGGGTAATAGTCCATGTAGTACAGAGCAGGAGAGGATGGTGGTAATACTCCATGTAGTACAGAGCAGGAGAGGATGGGGGTAATACTCCATGTAGTACAGAGCAGGACAGGATGGTGGTAATACTCCATGTAGTACAGAGCAGGAGAGGATGGGGGGTAATACACCATGTAGTACAGAGCAGGAGAGGATGGGGGTAATACACCATGTAGTACAGAGCAGGAGAGGATGGGGGTAATACTCCATGTAGTACAGAGCAGGAGAGGATGGGGGGTAATACACCATGTAGTACAGAGCAGGAGAGGATGGGGGTAATACACCATGTAGTACAGAGCAGGAGAGGATGGGGGTAATACTCCATGTAGTACAGAGCAGGAGAGGATGGTGGTAATACTCCATGTAGTACAGAGCAGGAGAGGATGGGGGGTAATACACCATGTAGTACAGAGCAGGAGAGGATGGGGGTAATACTCCATGTAGTACAGAGCAGGAGAGGATGGGGGTAATAGTCCATGTAGTACAGAGCAGGAGAGGATGGGGGTAATACTCCATGTAGTACAGAGCAGGAGAGGATGGGGTAATACTCCATGTAGTACAGAGCAGGAGAGGATGGTGGGTAATACTCCATGTAGTACAGAGCAGGAGAGGATGGGGGGTAATACTCCATGTAGTACAGAGCAGGACAGGATGGTGGTAATACTCCATGTAGTACAGAGCAGGAGAGGATGGGGGTAATACACCATGTAGTACAGAGCAGGAGAGGATGGGGGTAATACTCCATGTAGTACAGAGCAGGAGAGGATGGGGGGTAATACTCCATGTAGTACAGAGCAGGAGAGGATGGGGTAATACTCCATGTAGTACAGAGCAGGAGAGGATGGGGGGTAATACTCCATGTAGTACAGAGCAGGAGAGGATGGGGGTAATACACCATGTAGTACAGAGCAGGAGAGGATGGGGGTAATACACCATGTAGTACAGAGCAGGAGAGGATGGGGGTAATACACCATGTAGTACAGAGCAGGACAGGATGGTGGTAATACTCCATGTAGTACAGAGCAGGAGAGGATGGGGGTAATACTCCATGTAGTACAGAGCAGGAGAGGATGGGGGTAATACACCATGTAGTACAGAGCAGGAGAGGATGGGGGTAATACACCATGTAGTACAGAGCAGGAGAGGATGGGGGTAATACACCATGTAGTACAGAGCAGGACAGGATGGTGGTAATACTCCATGTAGTACAGAGCAGGAGAGGATGGTGGGTAATACTCCATGTAGTACAGAGCAGGAGAGGATGGGGGTAATACTCCATGTAGTACAGAGCAGGAGAGGATGGGGTAATACTCCATGTAGTACAGAGCAGGAGAGGATGGGGGTAATACTCCATGTAGTACAGAGCAGGAGAGGATGGGGGTAATACTCCATGTAGTATAGAGCAGGAGAGGATGGGGGTAATACTCCATGTAGTACAGAGCAGGAGAGGATGGGGGTAATACTCCATGTGGAGAGACTGGGGGCAGTCGCTCAGCCTCACACAGAGGTGCAGGGGTTGTAATCGCACCAGGGCCCTGAAGCCTATTTTTCCTATAGACAATGACAGATTTGCAATCATTGGGGCCCCTGAGCCTGCAGTTGCGCCCCCTCCTGCTCACAGCTGGTCCCTCAGGTACTCTGCACATCTCCAGTGGGAATCAGTGATGAGAGGGATGGGGAGGAAGCAGGACGTGTCCTCGGGAGCTCCAGCCACACAGCTGCAGACATAGCACTGCACACTCCGATACTTCACTACTAATGGGCTTCCGCTGTCATTAACCTATGGACTACAACTCCCGCCATGCATTGCTCCACAAGGTTCTGCTCCAGAGACGGGGGAAACCGATGCGCCCCCCAGGCCTGCCGGGAAGTGTAGTTCACAGCGCTCTGCACTAAGTGACACGTCCGGACAGTGAGCTGAGGCCTGGCCGAGGGGCTGCGGTGCTCACGGCGATAGTAGGGCATTTCCTCACAGTCTGTGTCAGTCATGGCCGGTGCGGCTATTGTGTTCTAGGTCCATGGATGATGACTGGCCACGCCCCACAGCCGAGGGGCTCCGACTGGTCACGTGGTCGTGACGTCATCCACATCCTTAAGCCATTGCCCAGATTTCCGGGTTGAGTTCCGGGGCTCCGGGTGCAGAGATGAGGACCAGCTCTCGGTATGTGTGGCCGCGGCTCTGCAGAACCTCTTTTTCTGTCATACATTACTTATTCGCTCTCCCCTGCAGTGGATAAGTACGCAGACAGTATTATCCCGCATTGTGCTCAGGTGTCCCTGCAGCCTGCCTTCTCATCACCTGGCCACCTGAGGGGCAGAGCATCAGGGGTGTTCCCTTATCCCCATGATGGCTGAGGGGGTGACACATGCAGGATGGCACAGGGCAATACTGCCATTTCTGGGTTGTTACAGGAAATGTTCACAGCTCAATGATGTGTGGACCCAATGTTAGATCAATACTATGTATGCTCCCACCCAGTGGACTAGTGATGCTGGTTGGTCACATGCCATTATTGTGTCACATGACTGCGGTAGCCAATCAGTGGCTGCTGTAACTTCTCTAATTGGGCTATGTGCCCACAGGATGGTTTATAAGCAGTCCTGAACGCAGCACAACCTGAACTGCCTTCATGGATCCCAGAGTCCTTGGCAGGAGATTTGCTGTGTTCAGGTCCTGCGTTTTTAGGCTACGTACACACTCTGAGTATTTGATGAGTTTTTTACCTCAGGATTTGTAGACAAACCCAGGAATGGAGCAATCAGAGGAAAAGTTTAATAAAGACACCTGCATCACTTCTGTATTTATCATCCACTCCTGGTTTTGGCTACAAATCCTGAGGTAAAAACTCATCAAATACTCAGTGTGTGCACGTGGCCTTATTGCGTTTTTATCACGTGTTTTTATGCTGCGTTTTTTCCATTGACTGCACCAAAAATGCAGGAAAATAGATCATGTCAGTTCTATCCTATCTTCACCAAAACCGCAGGTATTTGACAGTTCTTGACACTTGTAAAACCAATGTGTGGGCACAGTGTATCTATGAAACACATTGGTTCTGCTGGGAATCAAAACCGCAGGAACAAATTAGCATAAATTACCATAAGGGTATGTGCCCACAGGACGTTTTTTGAGCAGTCCTGAACGCAGCAAAACCTGAGGATCCTAGAGTCCTTGACAGGAGAAGTGCTATGATCTTGTCTGCGTTTTTTGTGCGTCTTTACTGTGTTTTTGATGCTGCGTTTTTCCTGCGTTTTTTCCATTGACTGCACCAAAAACGCAGGAAAATAATTAACATGTCAATTCTTTCCCATCCCCACCAAAAACGCAAGTATTTGACAGTTCTTGACACTTGCAAAACCAATGTGTGGGCACAGCTTTTCTGTGAAACACATTGGTTTTGCTGGGAATCAAAACCGCAGGAACAAATTAGCATAAATTGCCATAAAACCAATGGTTTTCTGCATGCAGAAACCGCAGCAAAAACGTCCTGTGGGCACATACCCTTAGGCTGCCTTCACACTGTATGATTTGGGATTCTGATAGACACAGATCAGTTTTGCCCTCCCATATATCTCTATGGGCACAGATTGGTCCTATATGGCCATCCGTGTGTGTCTTTTTTTGTCACATATCTGTTTGTGTCAGTTTTTTTTATGTATCCAGAATCGTAGACTGCTCTGATTTTGGTCTGCTTTGATAAAAGCAAACGCTAAGGACAGACACAGATCTGTAGCTGTCCGCGTCAAATAATATGTGGGTCTATGGAGACTGATCCGTAAAACACATCAGTTTTGCTGTACTGAGCATGCTCAGAAACAAGGTACAGCTCCTCCCACCCCTATCTCTGCTGATGACAGATCAGTTAAAAAAGCAGTCCATGGTCATCAGATGGCACAGATCAGTGCCTGTCTATGTGGTCCTTGAAATGCAAGGTACCACACAGATGTACAAATCACACAGTGTGAAGGCAGCCTTAGTGGACATCTGCTGTGACTGGCAAATTGATGACCTGTGGTTGCTGATTGGCTGCAGCAGTCATGTGACACAATAATGGCATGTGACCCACCACTAGAACGGTGGCTGGTGAGTATATGTTTTTGGCTGTTTAATAAATAGGACCCCAAAGTGATTGATCTGTGGACATCACCTTTAAGAAGAAGCCATTAATGGCTTAAGGATTAATGCATATTGGGTCAGTTTCTTGTATTTTACATCAACTGCTGAGCTTTAGTGGATAAATCCCAGGAGAACAAATCCTAAGGGTACCGTTACACGTCGCAATATCGTTCCAATATCGCATACGATTTCACGGGAGCGCGCACGTTTGTGACACTTGTCCAAGATCGCATAGGAGATGTCACACAGGGAGATATTGGCAGGCAATGCAACTATGATGTTGTACGCAACTTTTGAGCGCTGGATGTAAGCGTCCGAGCATTAACATTATAGTGAATAGGGGAAGTTGCGTTCTACATCGTAGTTGCGCCGTCACACAGCACGATCATGCCAGATCACATATGCAACATTATGCATGCTCTTCAACCGTACAATCTTCTTGCAATATTGTCCCTGCGATATATTGCAGTCACATTGCCCTGTTTCACGACACATGACTTTTTGTTGTAACGTTACCCTAAGGGCATGTTAATACCAATGAGCCTCCCATGGGGTTAGGGCTTTTTTTCCTTTGATTTAATCCATATACGGAACTTTATTTTGTGTAATGTTATTCTAGGTGTGCAGTGTGTAGCGCTTTTTGTTGTGATAATTTTTGCATCTGAAACATTGTTTCCATTGATGGAATGAGATTGATACTTCAGTATGTTCATAGATTTCTCTTATCTAATTCTGATAAATAAGAACATCACAGAAGTATTCATAACCAGTTCCCCAAAGCTAATTTTACGTCTTAAGGCCCTGTCACACATAACGAGATCGCTGTTGCGTCACAGATTTTGTGATGCAACAGCGATCCGGTTAGCGATCTCGTTATGTGTGACACGCACCAATGATCTAGCCCCTGCTGTGAGATCATTGATCATTACACACTGCTCAGGGTCATTTCTACGTCGTTGTGCTCCCGCTGGGAGCGCTACATCGTTGTGTTTGACAGGGACAATGACCAACAATCTCAATGCTATGCTATTGAGTGACAATTACCAACGACCTCGGTATAATTCAGCATCGCTAGTGCGTCATTTTTCACATCGCTGGTGAAGATACCTGTTTGACATCTTACCAGCGATGTGAAAAACGACGCACCAGCGATCTCTGCACATCATTATCGGGATCGCTGGTGCGTCGTTATGTGTGACTGGGCCTTTAGGCTACATTCGCACACAGCGTTTTTGATGCGTTTTTTGAGCATCTGTTTTTGCAGTGGCAGCAAAGTCAATGAGTTGTCAAGATTTGACATTCAGACACAACCTGTTGCAGTGGTGCGTTTTATGGCTCAAAAAATGGATACTCACAAAGAACGAGCGTGTCAATTTGTGTGGTGTTTTTCTGATCCGCTTTTATCATTGAAACTATTATCTATGACTTTACAAATGGATCATCCTTTCTTTGATCCGTTTTTTTTTTTTTTAAAAGCTGATCCAGTTTTGCAGCTGAAAAACAGATTCTCAAAAATGCTGTGTGTGAATGTAGCCTAAGGCTAAGTACCCACACTAGCAGTTTATTTCTGCACCAAAAAATACATCTTTTGGCACACGAAACGCTGCATTTTTAGGTGTGCTTTTCTGTGTTTGTCCCATAAGTTTCTATCATATAGTCTATGAGAAAAACGCAGGGAAAAAAACAGAGTGCCTTCACATTTGCGTTTGGAGCGCAGCGCACTGAATGCAGCCAAACGCTTGCGCACATGCGTTCCTGTGTTTAACATGGGAACGCATGTGCCTGCGTATGGCTGCGTTTGCGTTCGGATGCGCATAATTTGTGCGCCTTCTGACCGCACTCCAAACGCATCATGTTGCATTTTTTGTGCTTTCGCGGGCGCTTGTTTTATCTGCAAGCGCACAAAAAATGAATTGAAGTCAATGGACCCGCAGTGTCCTCCGCATGACAGCGTAGGAGAACGCCGCTGATCTCCCGCCGGTGTCGAGCGGGAGATTTGAAGAAACAGCTGATCTGACAGCCGTTTAAATCTCCAGCGCTGATGTCGGCGCCGGAGATTTGAAGCAACGATCAGCTGTTTCTTATCTCCTGCACCGATATCACCCTATTCGGTGTCGGCACGGGAGATTTAAACAGCTGTCAGATCAGCTGTGTCTTCAAATCTCCCGCTTTGACACCGGCGGGAGATCAGCTGTGGCTGGGAGGAGGAGATCTCTGCCGCTGATCTCCTCCTCAAGGCCGCCTCCGAGACAGCAGACACAAACGCAAGTGTGAAGGCAGCCTTATAAAGGGATCCTGTCACCTCCAAAACGCCTCCTAAGCTATCAAAACATGTCCCTGCAGCATCTCATCACTAATCTCACACTCCTTTTGTCTCCTAAAAGCATCCTGTGAAAGTGCATAAAAACGTTTTAATACTTACTCATTAGTGATTATAATTAGCAGTGTCTATATTCTTTAGTCACTAAGGCGGGCTGTTTTGCAGCTCCAGGATCCACACTGTCGCTGTGTGTTCTGCTGTGATGTGCAGGCATTGCCCTCCCCCTTCTCGATCACTCACAGAATGCAAATCATTAGTCCTGCCTTCAGCTCCACATCAAAGCAGCACATACAGAGAGAGGGCTGGATCATGGAGCTGCAAAACAACACCCCCTGGTGACTAAAGAATATGGCCCCTGCTAATTATAATCACTAATGAGTAAGTATTAAAACGTTTTTATGCACTTTCACAGGATGCTTTTAGGAGACAAAAGGAGTGTGAGATTAGTGATGAGATGCTGCAGGGACATGTTTTGATAGGTTAGGAGGTGTTTTGGAGGTGACAGGATCCCTTTAAAGAGTTAACATGTTGCTTCTTTTTTCTGCACCAAAATCTGCAAGAATACAAACCTGAAGGTGGACACAGCACTTCAGAATTCTCATTAACTTTGCTGGGATGTGTTTCCTCTTGCAAATTTCAGACAAATCTGCAAGGAAAAATGCACAAAAAACACTAGGTGGGCACACAGCCTAATACTTCCCAACTTCCTCTATATCTGGTTTTCCAGTGGTGTATGATAAATGATAATCACAATGACGAGGAGCAGATAGTGAGCAGACATGTGCACTGGTGCTTTTCATAACCCTAAGGTGGCCGTCACACGGTTCAATATCGCTAGCGATATTGTTAGCGATCACGTGCACGCGCGATCGCTAACAATATCGTTCACATCGCTGGTGAGCTGTCACACAGACAGACTCACCAGCGATGTGGACCAGCGAGAACGCTGGTAACTATGGTACACATCGGGTTACTAGGCGCCGCGCGGCGCTTAGTAATACGACGTTTACCATAGATACCATCTCCCAGCATAGGCTCTGCCGCTGGGAGATGGATCATGGGGGTGTCACACACCACGATGATGCAGATTGATCAAGCGTTTATCGCTTGATTTGAGCTTCGGCTCACCAATCTGCGATCTAACGATCAAGCGATTTTTACATTGTAAAATCGCTTGATTGCACGCAGCGATGCACAAACGATATCGCTTAAGCGATCAAAAAGCAAATCGCTTAAGCGATATCGTGCATTAAATTGAATCATGTGACGGCCGCCTAAGTCCGGCTTCACATTTGTGTCCGAGATGCAGCGTCTCTTAACGCAGCCAAACACATGTTCACTGCATTCCTATGTTTAACATGGGAACGCATGGTACTTGTGTTTGACTGCGTTTGTTTGCATTTGGATGCGTTTTTTTTAAGCATCCTCAGAACGCAACATGTTGCATTTTTTTTGTGTGTCTGAATGCGCTCACTTTCTACGCAAGAGTCCTGCAGCACACAGAAAATGAATGGAGGTCAATAGATCCGCAGTGTCATCCACATGACAGCACAGGTGAACGCTGTGGATCACATAGAAAGTAGTGTAAAACGACCCGGCCATATATATATTCTCGTTCCCTCATTCGTTCTCTCTCTCATCCCCGCCGCTGATCGCCGCCCGCCCACCGAGACCACCTGCCGAGACCGCTGATTGGGTGGTCGGGAACATTTGCAGTCACATACTATGTGAACGCATGCGGAAAATCACCACTGCATTAACATCAGTATTTCACGTTTGGCACTGTGTTTGCGTCTGCATATCAGAGGCATGCAGACTAAACGCTAGTGTGAAGCCAGCCTAACTCAGGTCCCCCCCCTTCCCCTGTTTTCTGCTGTTATTATTTTTGCTACTGCCAGACAAAAGGAAAGAGTATTTTGTGATACATATTCATCCTCCTTCACATTCTGTACCAGATCACAGGAAGGGGATGTTGAACTAATAATAAGGTTTATAGGGATCTTGTCACCCCCAAAACACCTCCTAAGCTATTAAAAGCTGTCCCTAGAGCATATTAACACTTTCCCTACACTCCTTTTAGCTCCTAAATGCATATAGTCAAAGTGAATCTAAACGTTATAAAAGTACCTCATTACTGATGATAATGAGTGACTATGGTATTCATAATCACTCAGCCAGAGCTGCCCCTCTTCATCATATCACGCCTATTCAGGCGTGATCTTCATCATAGATTCAAATTGCCGCTTCCCTGCGATCCGCGTCATTTCCGGCGCCGGGTGACGTAGTACAGCCGCGCCGCTCTGTCAGCTTCAAAATGTGCACTGCGCATGCGCACTGCGGGACTTGAAGCTAACAGCGGCGCGGCTGTACTACGTCACCCGGCGCCGGAAATGACGCGGATCGCGTCATACAGCCCCCACACTGAAGCCCGGACGCAATGGGAGAGGGGGAGGCGCGCAGGGAGGCGGCAATTTGAATCTGTGATGAAGATCACGCCTGAATAGGCGTGATATGATGAAGAGGGGCAGCTCTGGCTGAGTGACTATGAATACCATAGTCACTCATTATCATCAGTAATGAGGTACTTTTATAACGTTTAGATTCACTTTGACTATATGCATTTAGGAGCTAAAAGGAGTGTAGGGAAAGTGTTAATATGCTCTAGGGACAGCTTTTAATAGCTTAGGAGGTGTTTTGGGGGTGACAGGATCCCTTTAAGCTAAATACTTCGGAATCACAGTTTATCCAAATTGTCATAAGATTGACCAAACACAAAAAAAGAGATCCAGAATTGCTGATTTTTGACCAATTCAAATGACCATTGCTTTCAAGGCTTATGTGCCCACACAAGTGGACAGTTTGTGGTCCTGAAAATTCTGCATCAAAACCTTATTAGGTTTTTCCCCAAAATAGTTTTTGTTTTTTTAAAGTATTGAGCACCAGAAAAATGGATCACTTAATTGACATGCTAATTCTTTTTGCTGATAGGTTTCTGCACAAAACCACATCAGGAAAAAAAACAGACCTTGGCACAGCATTTCTCAAATGTCATTCACTTTGCTGCATCTCAAAAATTGATCCATTTTTTGCATAAAAACGCAGCACAAAAAAACGAATCAAAAACCCAGTGTGAGAACATAGCCTATGTTACACGGAAAGTTATTTACATTTAATTCTCTTAATTAAATTTTGCACCAAGAAGAAAGGATACAGCTACATATTCTAAGAACAAAAGTTGCTTCAATGCAATCTACAACGTAAACAATACAATATACATACATTAACCTCTAGACGACAGCCGTACGTCTACAGACGTCGGAAAAAAAGGGTACTAAAGCCTAGCCGACGTCTGTAGACGTTGGGCAGGAGAAAGCCCTGTAGCGCCGCCCCTGTAGCTAATATCTCTAGGGTGACAGCGTACCGATTGTAGCTGAGACCCTAGAGATTAGGAATTGGCTAGTTTTTTACTGGCACCTGTAATGTGATGACCGGTAAGCACCGTTTACCGATCATCGCATTACAAAAAGTGAAAGTGCTTGTAAAAAATGCTTTCACTTTGATCCGACATGAAAACGCATGTCAGAGGTTAATGGGTCACTTTGATCCAAGGCCCCCGGTGCCGGAGATCACCCCCACCACACCTCCATTACCCCCTCCCCCCTCAGCGGTCCATGCAAAAATTGGTGCGGTGCGCTGCCTTTGCTGCATCTCCATGCAGCCTGCATGGGAATGTCCTCCCCGGTGCTCCCTAGTCCCCTCCAGGCATCCCCCAGCCTCGGACACCCCCGCCCCCGATTCCCGGTGTCCGGTACCCGGTACCTTTTCCCCAAAGTCCACGTGCCGGCCCCGCCGCCTCTAAACTGTTTTCAGGTTCCCCCGTGCCCCAGTAAATCCCCCCTCACCACTCTTACCTACCAACGATCCTGATTCCCGGTCCCGGGTTCCTGCGGTCCTGGGGGCTTCTCCTGCCGGCTTCTCCTGCTTCTGTCTTCTGCGGCGCGCGCCTCCTTCTCTGTGCGCGCACCGCTGTTAACCCCTTGTGTGCGGCCCAGGGAATGACAGGTCATGAACTCAGTGAGTTCATGACCTATCAGAATCCTCAGGTCACAAGGGGTTAACACTGCTCTTCATGGTGGTCTCCACATCAGATCACCATCAGTGGTGATCCCAGGATCCTGATAGATCACCACTGATGGTGATCTCATGTGGAGACCACCATGAAGAGCACAGTTAACCCCTTGTTAACTGTGCTCTTCATGGTGATCTCCACATCAGATCACCATCAGTGGTGATCCCAGGATCCCTATGGGATCCCAGGATCCTGATAGATCACCACTGATGGTGATCTGATGTGGAGTCCCCATGAAGAGCACAGTTAACCCCTTATTAACTGTGCTCTTCATGGTGGTCTCCACATCAGATTACCATCAGTGGTGATCCCAGGATCCTTATGTGATCCCAGGATCCTGATAGATCACCACTGATGTTGGCCTGATTTGGAGACCGCCATGAAGAGCACAGTTAATCCCTTGTGACCCGAGGATTCTGGTAGGTCATGAACTCACTGAGTTCATGACCTGTCATCCTCCTGGCAATGAACCTGCTTTTATAGCATATATGGGGGATGCCCCATATGCTATAAAACTGAGAATCGTCGCGGGACATCCCACTGGACTACGTCGGACCTTCCCACTGGACTACGTCAGACGTCAAAGAATAATAAAGATGGAGTCCAAGTAGTGTTTGTGTTTTTTTTTTAATAAATAATAAAAATATTTTTCTCTGTCTTGTGTCTTCTTTACAAATTACTAGAGATTCCTAATGGTCCAGTCTAATATTGGCCAGACGTTATGAATCTCGGGCTTAGTGCCAGCTGCCAAAAAGCTGGCATTAACCCCTTATTACCCAGTCTGCCACTGCTACACGGCAGCTGGAAGAGCTGGATACAGCGCCAGAAAATGGCGCTTCTATGATTGCGCCATTTTCTGGGGCGGCTGCGGGCTGCAATTCGCAGCGGGGGGGGGGGCCCAGAAAGCTTGGGCCTCCCTACACTGAGGATTCCAGCCCCCAGCTGCCTAGTTGTACCTGGCTGGCCCAAAAATATGGCGAAGCCCACACCATTTTTTTTTTTTTTTAATTATTTCATGAAATAATTTTTTTTTTTTTTTCAAATTCTTTATTTTGTATTTTACAATCATGAAAGAAAAACATGTGCCCAGTGGCTCGTATCAGAACCAATAATAAAATAATTATAGTCACTGGGATACATCTACAAGTTACAAAGAAATTAGAAGTTAACAGTTTCCCCAAAACTAACCAGGGAATAACAAAAACAGTCAAAACATAACCTTCCCATTATAGAAAGCATCAGGGATGTTAATTACATCTCGAAGAATTAAACAATTTTTTTGCAGGTCACCGATTATAGGTTTGCTAAAGAGCGAACAACCACGCTCAATTTAGACTACATGTCGCTTCGCTGGGCAATATTACCTCTAGACTCCCTTTGAATTTGCAGGGTAAATGGAAAATAAGTGGAAAATAGGCACAGATAACTACTACTCCTGTAACCACGGACCACTTCTCCCATCACCACTTGTTATCTCTAAATCCCCCTGTCTAAGAAGTAATATCGTTTACATATTTTATCCACGGATTCCAGGTCTTCTTAAACTTATCGTGAGTCAGAGAGTCCCAGCTCGTCAGTTCTTCTAGTCTAAACATATCTCTCATTTTACCCTTCCATTCTTCCAACGATGGCGGGTGTTGCTGCTTCCACTTGAGGGCTATCGGTTGTTTTGCCGCTCCCAACATCAGAGGGGCCAACCCATGCTTCTTGGGGTGAAAATTATCTGTAGGAAGGGACAAGAGTACCTTCGCAGCTGACAGATCTGTCTCTATTAAATTAAGTGAGCGCATGACCCCCATAACTCCAGACCAAAAACCACGGATAGCTGAGCAGGACCAGAAGATATGGGATAAAGTGCCTCGCGTTTTTTCGCATCTCCAGCAACGAGGGGAGCCAACAAGTCCCAAGTGAAACAGTTTATCTGGTGTGTAGGACCATCGCGAGAGCAATTTATACGCCATCTCCTGTGATGTCACGCACCGTGAGAAACCATGCGAATTGAGACACACTCTTCGCCTATCTAGAGTAGAAAGAGTGATATTCAACTCGGTCTCCCAAGAGTGTAAAAATAATGGTGTGGTGTTGTCCGTAGTATTCATGAGATTAGAGTAGAGTTTGGATACCAGTCTTGGAATGGGGTGGTAACCTGTCGTTAGAATCTCCAACCATAGCCATCTGGTGTGGGTTGCGGCAATTTAGAGATCAATTTCAGATAATGAGCTACATGAAGGCTTTGTATATGATTAAGGGGCCGTTTCCTCGCCTCCAGCGGCCAGCCGCCAGCACACGGGATTTTCCTTGTAACAAGTGTGATATAGGTTTATGTGGCAGGGAGGACCACAGGTCGTAAGGATCCATGAAATCCGGAGCAAAAAGATAGGGGATTAGTCCTATAGGGATTTTATCTAAAAAAAATTGCATGTCGGAGAGTGGAGTGGGATCAATGTGCGTCTAGTTTGTAAAATGGCGAAGAGAATATCTCCCAATCCTTCTTTGGGGAGGGGACAGTCCGTCCATATGTATTTCGCAGCATTTTTTCCCAAAATTTGCATTTCAATGTGTGAAACACGGTCCCTCTCCAGCCATCTCGTTAATTTCAGCCAGTTTGCCAAAAGGATGGCTTGGTGATAAAGAGATAGGTTAGGCAGGCCTGCGCCTCCCTCGCCTTTAGGGCGCATTAATAGAGTCAAGGGTAATCTGGCCTTTTTGTGTTTCCAAACAAATTTGCTGATTGACTTATTAAGAGAGAGTATAAAGGAGGTTGGAAGCCGGATTGGGATCATGTTAATCACATAAAATATCTTGGGAAAGACATAAGACTTAAACACGTTAACCCTGCCTAGCCATGAAAGGAGCGGGGTATCATATGAACGTAGAAGAGTGTCTATTTGTCCTATTAGTGGGTTGAAATTGTGTTGGAGAAGCGTATTGGGGTCGTCCATTAAATATATCCCAAGATATTTGATCTTATGGGGTTGCCATTTGAAGGGAGCAAGGCTCCTCAAGTTCTGTACGTCCTCTGTGGGTGCGATATATTCAGTGCTTCTGATTTATTCAGGTTAATTTTGAAATTGGAGAGTTCTCCAAATGAGGAGAAGAGCTCCAAGATTTTTGGTATAGCCAATTTTGGATTAGATAGGAGGAGCAAGAGGTCGTCTGCAAATGCAACCATCTTCAACTCCAGACCACCAATCCTCATTCCCTCAACCTCCGGCTGCTGTCTGATTGCTTGAATAAATGTCTCCATCACTAAAACAAATAAAGAAGGGGAGAGAGGGCACCCCTGCCTAGTGCCATTAGAGATATTAAAGTGGGTAGACAGAATCCCGTTCACCCTGACCTTAGCCGTAGGGAAAGAGTATAGTGACATAATTGCGTCTATGAAAGGAGGGGGGAAGGCAAACCTTCGGAGGACACACGCCATGTAGCGCCAGCTTATGCGATCGAACGCCTTTTCGGCATCCGTGGATAGTAAGATAAGCGGTTGACGGTGGTGTCTAGCATAGGAGATTGCCTGTAAGATTTTAGAAGTGTTGTCTCTACCCTCCCTTCCACGGACAAAACCGGCCTGGTCAGGGCGAACTAGATCCGCCAGCACTAGATGTATTCTATTGGCCAGAATCTTGGCCCAAAGTTTGAGGTCCGCGTTAAGCAGGGAGATGGGGCGGTAATTGCCGCATTGGGTGCCGTCTCTCCCCTCCTTAGGAAGCACAACAATATGAGCCTCCAGTGCCTGTGGTGGGGGCAACGAACCTGAGAGAAAAAGGTTAAATAATTCGACCATTTGGGGGAGGAATACCTCTGCAAATTTCTTATAATAAACAATGGGGAAGCCGTCCGGCCCAGGGGTCTTTCCTCCAGGAGTCGAGGCCAATGCTTCCTCGACCTCCCTAGAGGAAATTGGGGCTAACAGAACAGAATGTCCCGAGTCAGATATCTCAGGCAACTTAAGGGAGGAAAGATAGTCTTGTATGCGCTGTAATGCAGTAGGTGGGTCGGACATGGAGTCATGGGGGTTGAGATTGTAGAGAGAGCTTTAGTATGAGCAGAAAGCTTCCGCTATTCCCTCGGATTCTGCGATTACATCCCCCTTCTCCGATCGAATGTGTCTAATAAAGCATTTATCTCTCTGTGCTTTTAACATTCTGGAGGTAAGTTTACTTCCTCTATTGCCGTGGACATAAATTTTTTGCCTACAACGTGTATACATTTTGGCTGACTGGACATTGAGTAGATCTTTTAGCTTTTCTCTCAACTCCACCAACTCTCCCCGCACCTCCTCAGTTTTTTTCTGTCTGTGTAGACGCTCCATGGCACTGATCTGGTGAAGAAGAGAGAAAACCTCTTTGTCCCTTTGTTTTTTAACATGGGAGCCCAGGGCTATCAGCTCCCCACGAAGGACAGCTTTATGGGCTTCCCATATCATAGGAGTGAGTTTCCCGTTTACCTTGTTTTCCCTAAAGAATCTTTGCAAAGAGAAGGCGATCTGTGAAACGTGTTCAGCGTTACTCAATAGAGTTTCATTTAAACGCCATGAGAGTGGGGGTCGTGTGAATGAGGCTATTTTAACCGACAGGAAAATCGGTGCGTGGTCTGATAAAGTTATGGAACCAATTGATGTAGATGTGATCAGGTTGATGGCCGCGGATTGGACTAAGAAATAATCGATTCTGTGATAAGTGTCATGAGGGAGGGAATAAAATGTATAGTCCTTTTCTTTTGGGTTGGCCATTCTCCAGGGGTCTATTAAGTGGAGGGCCTGCAACTTACTGATCAATTTTCTGCGATTTTTTTGGGAAATTGTAGACTTTTTTTAAAATGGGTGTCCTGGAAGAAGATAACCTGGGAGTGGGCTTTATTTAAGAGGGACAGAATCTGGCTACGTTTAGCAGGGCCATTCAGACCCTTGGCGTTTAGGGATGCCACAGTGAGCGAACCTCTTACTGGAACTAGCCATATTCATATGAGTCGTCGGTGATTTCAACCTGCAAGATAGACCTACAATGGGAAAAAAACAATTTCAGTACAAAACTATATACATAAAGGCATACCCCTCTTCCGCAGGGGGTGTAAGAAGGACCCAATTGTTGAAGATGAGATACCGTAACAACCAAGTGGAGTTCAAGGTGAATAAAATATGAGTTCAAATAGTTATTCATATATAATAAAAGGATAACTAGTATACTTTGGGCAAACAAGAATAATCTAAAAGGAGGTGTAGGTGTCAGGCACCGATCTAGACGTCTATGGCCTACAACTGCAATTGGGGGAGGCCACTACCCATCTCGTTCAGGTGATCCATGACACTGAAACTGGACGCCTGTATAAGAGACCAGGTGCCAAAAAAAAACAAAAAAAAACACACACGTTTACCCCAAGGGACGCGTGGGGAGGTGAGGTTCATGAAATAATAAAAAAAAAAAAGAAAAAAAAGGGCTTCCCTATATTTTTGGTTTCCAGCCAGGTAAAACTAGGCAGAAGGGGTTGGTGGCAGCCCGTAGCTGCCTGCTGTACCTGGCTGGACCTAAAATATGGCGAAGCCCCACGTCGTTTTTTTTTTTTTAATTTAATAAAGAAATACTAAAAAAAAAAAAATGCAGGGGAGGAGACGACCAGGACACGGTGTCTCCGTATCTTGTGCGCATGCTCTAAAAGTGAGAAATTGTGTGAAAAAAAGAAAATGTTCAATATGACATTATCAAATTCTGTGAAGTAGCTGTAGGTTCCAAAAAAGTACTGTCTTTTCCACAAAAATTTTCTTTATTCATTTTTACGGATTCATTTGTGAAGCACCTTGGGGTTTAAAGTGCTCACCACCAATCTAGATAAGTTCTAGTTTCCAAAATGGGGTCACTTGTGGGAGAGCTACATTGTTTAGGCACACAGGGGCTCTCCATACACAACATGGTGTCGGCTAACAATTGGAGCCAATTTTCCATTCAAATTGTTAGCGGACACCATGTCGCATATGGAGAGCCCCTGTGTGCTTAAACATTAGAGCTCCCCCACAAGTGACCCCATTTTGGAAACTAGACCCCCCAAGGAACTTATCTAGATGCATAGTGAGCACTTTGAACCCCAGGTGCTTCACAAATTGATCCTTAAAAATGAAAAAGTACTTTTTTTTTTCACAAAAATTTTTTTTGTCCTCAATTTTTTCATTTTCACATGAGCAACAGGATAAACGCATCCTAAAATTTGTTGGCTAATTTCTCCTGAGTACACCGATACCTCATATGTGGTCATAAACACTGTTTGGGCGCACCGCAGGGCTCGAAAGGGAAGGAGCGCCATTTGACTTTTTGAATGGTAAATTAGCTCCAAAAGTCAAATAGCGCTCCTTCCCTTCTGAGCCCTGCCATACGCTCAAACAGTGGTTTATGACCACACATGAGGTATCGGTGTACTCGGGAGAAATTGCCCAACAAATTTTAGGATGCATTCTATCCTGTTGCCCATGTGAAAATGAAAAAATTGAGGCTAAAAGAACATTTTTGTTGGAAAAATTAAAATGGCCATTTTTTGTTTCCACGTTGCTTTAGTTCCTGTGAAGCACCTGAAGGGTTAATAATCTTCTTGAATGTAGTTTTGAGTAGCTTGAGGGGTGCAGTTTTCGGAATGGTGTCACATTTGGGTGTTTTCTGTCATGTACACCTCTCAAATGGACTTCAAACGTGATGTGGTCACTAAAAAAATGGTTTTGTAAATTTTCCACAAAATATAACAATGTATCCATGATTTAACATAGTAACATAGTTTTTAAGGTTGAAGGAAGACTTTAAGTCCATCTAGTTCAACCCATAGCCTAACATGTTGATCCAGAGGAAGGCAAAAAAAAACCCATGTGGCAACACTAAGCTCCACATTGGGGAAAAAATTCCTTCCTGACTCCAGATATGGCAATCAGACTAATTCCCTGGATCAACGCCCTATCAAAGAATCTAGTATATATAACGGTAATGTTATAGTTTTCAAGAAAGGCATCCAGGCCCTTCTTAAATGTTAGTAGTGAGTCACTCATTACAACAGCATGTGGCAGAGAGTTCCATAGTCTCACTGCTCTTACAGTAAAGAATCCGCGTCTGTGATTATGATTAAACCTTCTTTCCTCCAGACGTAGAGGATGCCCCCTTGTCCCAGTCTCAGGCCTAAGAGTAAAGAGATCATTAGAAAGGCCTCTGTACTGCCCCCTCATATATTTATACATTATTATAAGATCACCCCTAAGCCTTCGTTTTTCCAAGCTAAATAACCCCAAGTTTAATAACCTGTCTTGGTATTGCAGACCCCTTAGTCCTCTAATGACTTTTGTCGCTCTTCTCTGGACCCGCTCTAGTTCAGCTATGTCTTTCTTATACACGGAGACCAGAATTGTACACAGTATTCTAAGTGTGGTCGCACTAGTGACTTGTATAAAGGTAAAATTATGTTCTCCTCATGAGCATCTATGCCTCTTTTAATGCATCCCATTATTTTATTTGCCTTTGCAGCAGCTGCCTGACACTGGCCACTAAATGTGAGTTTGTCATCTACCCATACACCCAGGTCTTTTTCAGTGACAGTTTTGCCCAGTGTTTTACAATTAAGCACATAATTATACCTTTTGTTTCCTCTGCCCAAGTGCATGACTTTACATTTATCCCCATTAAAGCGCATTTGCCATTTAGCAGCCCAAGCTTCTAGTTTACATAAATCCTCCTGTAATATAAAATTGTCCTCGTCTGTATTGATTACCCTGCAGAGTTTAGTGTCATCTGCAAATATTGAGATTCTACTCTGTATGTCCCCTACAAGGTCATTAATAAATATATTAAATAGAAGCGGGCCCAACACTGACCCCTGTGGTACCCTACTGTTAACTGTGACCCATTCTGAGTGTGTTCCATTAATAACCACCCTTTGTTTCCTATCACTAAGCCAGTTCTTTACCCACTTACACATATTTTCCCCTATCCCCATTGCCCTCATTTTATGTATCAACCTTTTGTGTGGCACCGTATCAAAAGCTTTTGAAAAGTCCATATACACCACATCCACTGCATTTCCTTGGTCCAGTCCAGAACTTACTTCTTCATAGAAGCTTATCAGATTAGTTTGACAGGAACGTCCCTCGTAAAACCATGTTGATAATGGGTCATGAGGTTATTTTTGTTCACTGCAACCAGAGATCTGTGACCAATATCTGAACAGATATCTGTGTGTGTAATGTGGCCTTCAGACTAGGAAAGATATTTATACGGACCTCTACATCCATCCAATGAATAAAATCCACAGTATATACTTTCCCAGGTTTTTGCCAGAAATATTCTCCAAGCCTGGGATAGAAGGTCTGGTGGTAGCTTTTTTTTTTTTTTTTGTCACATAAGTAAGCCACCACCAGGCTACTAAGGCTGCTTTCACATTGCGATTTTTTTTTTTTCCTGTTTGTGGGAATCTTATTTTATGTAGGACCCCATGGACAGGAAAGGACAGCATCACATGTGGCATCCTGGTGCCATTCTGTGTCCGGGTCCGTGATGTTCACGGACCCCGGCAAAGAAAGGGCACTTTCACTTCTGCAATGTATATACATACATTGCGGAAGTGAAATAAAGTAAAAGAAAGGTTAAAAATGTAAAAAAAATTCATGCTCACCTCTCCGGCATGTCCCGCGATGCCTCCATCTAGCTGCCGACAGCAAAAAAATCGGATATAATTTGGATCCGACACAAATCTGATGCCTTTAAGGGCAAATCCAATGTGATCCGATGACCATAGGGACACATAAGGGCTAAATCGCATCTATGGCTGTCCATTTCACAACGGACAGCCACGGATCCAAGAAAATCGCAATGTGAAAGCACCCTAAATGATGTTTGCGGGCAACAAAGTTCTTCCAGCGACACCCAGTAAGCTTTATCGGTCACACCCCACCATTTCTAACTCGATTTAATCAATGTTGCCTGATAATAAGCAGCTATATTGGGTAAACCTAAACCTCCTCGCTTCCTATGCTTAACAAGTATCCACCTCGCCACCCGTGGTTTGTGTTTTTGCCAGAAATAAGTTACGATTTGGCTTTGTAGCTTTTGTAGCGAATCCTTTTTAAATGACAATGGGACAGACCTAAAAAATATAGAGTAGTTTTGGCAAACATTTTAAAAGCGTTATCTCTACCTAACCATGACATCTCTAATTTTGCAAGATACAATATATTCTTCTGAATAGTATTGTAAATAACATGGAAATTACAATTCATGATCTCAGAAACTATTTTAGGTAATTTAATACCTAAGTAGGATAGACTGTCAGAGGTCTATTCAAAACTGATTTCACTTTTGAAAATCTTCAATAAATCTAATGGAATATTATAATGTAATACCTGCGTTTTGCCCAAATTCATGTTATAGAATGAAACATTAGAGAATGATTATATTACTTTTAATAGAGTCCTAACCGAATTTAGTGGATCAGTGAGCAAGACTAAAATATCGTCCCCAAATAATGACACCTTATACTGTCTATTACTTATGGAGATCCACCTAATAATCCCATCAATTCTTATTCTTTCTGCCAAAGGTTCTATAAGAAACTTATTTACAAGACACTCTCAGTGTTTGTTTGTTTGTTTTTTTCTCAGTATTTGTATGGCCCCCTTCACACTGAGTATTTTTTGGGATCCGTGTCTATCTGTTTTAAAACTGATAGCCACAGATCAGTTTTGGCCTCCCATGTATCCCTATGGGCACGGATTGGTCCTTTTTGTCACGGATCAGTTTGTGTCAGTTTTTTTCATGCACCCAGAATTGGAGACTGTTGCGATTTTGGGCTGCCTTGGAAAAGGCGGACACAAACAGACAGACACGGATCCGTAGCTGTCTGCGTCAAATAACATTGAGATCTATGGAGGATAGATCTTTACGGATCCGTGAAAAAAACGGATCTGTGTTACCTGATCTGTCCTGCTGTACTGAGCATGCTCAGAAGCAAGGTACAGCTCCTCCCACCCCTATCTCTGCTGATGACAGATCAGTGAAAAAAAAACAGACCGTGGACATCTGTTGGCACAGATCCGTGCCTGTTCGTGTGGTCCTTGAAATTCAAGAATCCACACGGTTGTGCAAAAACGCAGTGTGAAGGGGACCTTTACGTCAAAACCAGGAGTGAAACAATCAGGGGAAAAGTATAATAGAAACATGTCACCGCTCCTGGTTTTGGCTACAAATACTGATGTAAAAACTCATCAAATACTCAATGTGTGCACGTGGCTCAAGGTTATGTATGCATTATACGGGTATTATTCAGTCGGATCCCATGAATTTAGGATGTTATGTTTAAAAAAAAAAAAAAATGTAAAAAAATTATTAAAAGCATTTAACTCTTCCTGACGAGTCTCATTTTGCTAAGATTTTTCTTTTTCCTTCTCTTCTAAGGGTGTGTGCACACGATCAGTATATGTAGCATTTTGGATGCAGCGTCTTGCCGCTGTGTCCAAAACGCTGCGTCATACAGTATAAGCATAATGGATGGCATTGTAAGAAATCCCATCTTCACTATGCTTAACCTGCCCACAGCGTGTTTGGAGCTGCTGTGCGGGTTGCCTGAAGTCTGCTTCTCCGCAGCATGTTCATTTCATGCTGCGGATTTGGAAGCGGCTGCCATTAGGTGACTGAAGGGACAAGCCGACCCGCACCCCGCCGCACATAGTGAGTACAGGGCGCCTGCGGTCTCCCTGCGGCCACCCGCGGCTTCACTCAGGTCCGGAGGAGCTGCATCCAACACGCAGCTCCTCCGGATCATGTGCACTAAGGGTGCATACTCATTATCTGTATATGCAGCGTTTTGGATGCAGTGGCAAGAAAAAAAACAAAAACAAAAACAGAAAAGTAATGGTTCTTAGGCCCCTTTCACATCAGCGTTTTTTTTCAAATCGCGGCAGATGCGGTGAAAAAAACGCATCTGCTGCGATTACCGCGTACCGGCTGCACTTGCGGCACTGTTGCAGCACAGTTGCGGCAAGCCCCATACAATGTATAGGCGGGCTTGCGGCAGATGCGGCAAGCCCGCCTATACATTGTATGGGGCTTGCCGCAACCGTGCCACAAGTGCAGCCGGTATGCGGTAATCGCGGCAGATGCGTTTTTTTCACCGCATCTGCCGCGATTTAAAAAAACGCTGATGTGAAAGGGGCCTAAGGCTTCATTCACACATCAGTATTTGTATATCCAGGAGAGTCTCCAAAAAATAGAAGAGGTGTTAGTCTGTCAATGATATTTTCTGTCTGTAAATTTCACTGTTGATTTAGGCTGGTTTCACATTGCGATATTTTCCTGTCTGTGGGGATCCTATTTTTTGCAGTGACCGGTCATGTGACCGATCAGCTGATTGGGTAGCCCCACCCTGCCAGGTCCTTTAACCACTTGGAACTTGATGGCGCGCATCGCGGGACACACGCCGGAAAGGTGAGGATATATATTTTTTATTTTTAACACTTGCTTTAGTTAATTTTACTTCTGCAATGTATGTATATTGTGGGGCAGCGCCGGGATTGCAAGTCAGGCAACACGTGGAGTACGGTAGTAGTTCCAACAGTACCCAGTTTTATTGCAGATACACACACAGCGGTGGCACAGTCTGCCGGAATCCGGGTCGCAGCCGGGTACACAGGACACAGTTCATATAAAGTAACCCGGGTCCTTCAGGCCAAAGGCCTCCGTTATGGGTCACCCCGAGTTCCCCTAGCCCTCCTGGGCTAGGCCGTGTTAGTATAGCACACGGCCCCCTGGAACTCTAGACCTCTCCTGTCTATCTCTGCTGCTGCTGCAGCTAAGGCACAATTCTGTGTACAAGGGACCCCGCCCTGCCTCCTGCTCAGGCTTTTAACTCCGTGTCTCCTTCCGGGACCTTGCAAGACCCGGAGCGGAGGGAGCGGACCGTCCCTTTCTCTCACACCCTACACCGGGCTCAATACGTGACAGTGCGCATTCTGGGGGAGACGTAGCGCCCCTCGCATATAATCCCCCGCACTGTCTCACAATATATATATTGCGAAAGTGAAAGTACCCCACTTGCCTCCTCCCAGCTCTTTCTGTGTCAGGTTCCGTGAAAATCACGGACCCGACACAGAAATGGCATCTGCAAGTGTAGCGGTTATGCGTTAAACGCGGCAGATGCGTTTTTTTCACCGCATCTGCCGCAAATTTCAAAAACCGCTGATGTGAAAGGGCCCTTAGCCAACAGGGAAATTTACAGACAGAAAATATCATTGACAGACTGACGCCTCTTCTATTTTTTGGAGACTCTCCTGGATATACAAATACTGATGTGTAAATGAAGCCTGAGAACCATTACTTTTCTGTTTTTTTTTTGTTTTTTTTTTCCATGAACAAAGCCATTCAAGGACATGTGTATTTTTTGCAAAATTAATTGTAAATTTGAATGAAACTACCAGTATTCATTTTCTCATACAGTGTACTGAAAAATGCCAGGTGAAATAGTTTCACGTCGCAATATCATTCCGATATCGCATACAATTTCACGGGAGCGTGCACGTTTTTGGCACTTGTCCAAGATCGCATAGGAGATGTCAAACAGGGAGATATCGGCAGGCAACACAACTAGGCTGTTGTCCTCAACTGCCAGCATTAACATTGTAATGAATAGGGGAAGTTGCAAACAGGATCGTAGTTGCGCCGTCACACCATGCCACATGCCACCATGATCATGCCACATCGCATATGCAATATTGTATTGTTGAAGGGCTTGCACAATCTTCTTGCAATATCGTACCTGCGATTTATTAGTCGCATTGCCCTGTTACACGACACAACGCACAAATGATTTCAACTGCAACGACCGTACCACGTGACTTTTTGTCGATGTTGGATTGCGATATCACGACGTGTAAAGGTACCCTAAAAGGCACTTGGTCAGTATAACTAATAATGACTGGTGTGTTTTTTTCTTTTAAAAGCACTTAAGAGCGGGTGGGGAACCTTTTTCTGCCGGGGTCTATTTGGAAATTTCTGCCATCATTCGGGGGCCACACAAAATTATCACCTTGAAAATTACCCTACTTTATTTGTTCAAACAATTAACTCACCCCTACTGTGACGGCTGGAGCTGCTTCTCTTTGGTGAAGCTGTCATGTGATGGGATATCAATCTTGTTTATTCTCACAGCTGCTTTTCCAAATGTCTGTCGGCCTGGAGCGCAGTCAACTTTGTGATAATATGTTTTGTAAATCATATACAGCCCATATGGGACGCTGGGACTCTAAATATCAACCATCACATTTAAGGAATAGACAGGTGTGAGCAGATTTTTTTTTTTCATATTTGCAGCATACTGCCTTCTGACGTAGCACTCCGCCCCTAGTCAAAGGTGTTTTAATTGTCCTTATAGCTGGATTTTACCTGCCCTTTAAGTTGAGGGCTCGTAGTAGTGCCAGGTAGTACCATTCAAGGATAAGGTCCCAACAATGTGGTGCACCTTGTCGTGGCTGTTGGGCTAATTGTGTACCAAGTACCTCATTTTTCACCTACACTGTGTGCAGAATTATTAGGCAAGTTGTATTGTAGAGGATTATTTTTATTATTGATCAACAACTATGTTCTCAATCAACCCAAAAGACTCATAAATATCAAAGCTTAATATTTTTAGAAGTTGGAGTGGAGTTTTTTTTAGATTTGGCTATCTTAGGAGGATATCTGTTTGTGCAGCTAACTATTACTGTGCAGAATTATTAGGCAACTTAATAAAACCAAATATATTCCCATCTCACTTGTTTATTTTCATCAGGCACAAAATTTAGAAATAAACATTTCTGACATGCAAAAACAAAACCCAAAAAATTAGTGACCAATATAACCCACCTTTCTTTATGATGACACTCAACAGCCTTCCATCCATAGATTGTCAGTTGCTTGATCTGTGTACGATCAACATTGCGTGCAGCAGGCTATTCCTACCTCTCCCTATCCCTATTTCACTATTCTAATCATAGTTACGAATATCACAGTGTTTACTCTTACCATATATGCTTGTATGTAATAATACCAACAGACTCTTATGGTGCAATTCCTGATCTGTTTTAGCAGTTTTCATTATGGGTCAGTTCGTAATTCTTTTGTTTTGTCTGTTTTGTTTTTCTTGTGGAAATTTCTCTTTCGGCGAGACGATATTACATGGTCGTCCCTGCTGCTTAACACCATGAGAAAGTTTCTTTGCTGTTTGATGATTAACATTTACTTGCTGTGATACAATTGTTTTTCTTTTGTATTGATTAAAAACTTTTATAAACATTACTTTCTGAAAAAAAAAAAAAAAACATTGCATGCAGCAGCCACCACAGCCTCCCAGACACTGTTCCGAGAGGTGTACTGTTTTCCCTCCCTGTAGATCTCACAGGTTCCCTATGGGGTTCAGATCAGGTGAACAAAGGGTGCCATGTCATTATTTTTTCTTCTTTTAGACCTTTACTGGCCAGCCATGCTGTGGAGTAGTTGGATGCATGTGATGGAGCATTGTCCTGCATAAAAATCATGTTTTTCTTGAATGATACCAACTTCTTCCTGTACCAGTAGGTCTGGGGGGTTGATCTTCACTACATCCTCTACCCGAAAAGGTCCCACAAGTTAATCTTTGATACCAGCCCATACCAGTACCCCACCTCCACCTTGCTGGCATCTGAGTTGGAGTGGAGCTCTCTGCCCTTTACTGATCCAGCCTCTGGCCCATCAAGAGTCACTCTCATTTCATCAGTCCATAAAATCTTTGAAAAAATCAGTGTTAAGACATTTCTTGGCCCAGTCTTGACGTTTTATCTTATGTTTCTTGTTCAAAGGTGGTCGTTTTTCAGCCTTCCTTACCTTGGCCATGTCCCTGAGTATAATATAGCACACCTTATGCTTTTTGATACTCCAGCTCTGAAATATGGCAAAACTGGTGGCAAATGGCATCTTGGCAGCTTCACGCTTGATTTTCCTCAATTCATGGGCAGTTATTTTGCGCCTTTTTTACCCAACACGCTTCTTGCGACCCTGTTGGCCATTTGCCATGAAACGCTTGATTGTTCGGTGATCACGCTTCAAAGGTTTGGCAATTTCAAGACTGCTGCATCCCTCTGCAAGACATCTCATAATTTTGGACTTTTCAGAGCCCGTCAAATCTCTCTTCTGACCCATTTTGCCTAAGGAAAGGCATTTGCCTAATAATTAATCACACCTTTATATAGGGTGTTTGTCATTACACCACACCCCTCCTCATTACAGAGATGCACATCAACTGATTTACTTAATTGGTAGTTGGCTCTCAAGCCTATACAGCTTGGAGTAGGACAACATGTATAAAAAGTATTGTGATCAAAATACTCATTTGCCTAATAATTCTGCACACAGTGTAGTTTCTATGGCAGTAGTGCAGTTCCAAATTTTTTATATTCAGTTTCTTATATTAATTTTACTTTGCATTTCAGTTTGCAGCTGTTTATACATCACATAGGAGACACTGGGACTGCTGCATATACACTGGTGATCAAAGTTAAAGAACACCACACAATTTCCTTAATGTTAAGGTCATTGTGTTGTTCTATGTGAAAATATCTAAAAGCAGTAATTTAAGCTCATTTCATAAATTGAATATATTCTAAAGCACAGAATAAAAATGTGATTCAGATAAATGAAAAAGATTGATCAAAATTAGAGAACACTTTCAAATACCTGCAAATTATTGGTGTTCATCTGGCACCTGGTGCTAATTTCCTTAATTATCTGACAGACCCCATTTAACTGGCAGCCTAACTTTCCAGTTTGCACTCACTTTGCAAAAATGGTGTGACGTTCCAAAGTGACTGGATCCCTCCGGCAGCTGGTTATCCAGATGAAGGCCAAAGTAGTCACCCTGTGAGCTGTAGTAACAGAAGTTAGTCGTTCCGAGTCTGATTTTTTTAAATTTTTTTTTTTTTTTTTATAATATTGCATCTTTACAACATCATAAACGCTTTCAAGTCCCCCAAGAAGGCTGGTCGCCATTAGATGACAAATGCAAGAGAGGACAGGATAATGCGGAAAATCTCCATGGGTAATTGTTTCAACACTGCAGCTGGAATAGCTCACCAGTTCAGCACTGAACAGGGTAAGGATCTGTCTCGTTATATAGTGTCATGACTATCACAGGGTGGTAAAACAGATAGGGACTCAGGAGGCAAGATGGTAAGGGGACAAGGGCATTCAGGGGAGCAAGTCTTGCCATGGACTTGGGGTCCCTGACTAGCCCTGTTCCCGAAGATACCTCTGAAGGTGAGGTGGTACGAGGTACCACCCTAGCCCTTCACTCCTGATCAGCTCCTAGGTTAAGAGCCCCCTACCTCCACCAATGGACTTGGAAAACCCAGCAGCTTCAATGGAAGACAAAGGCAGCAAAAACACAGCTCAGCACAGCATGGGGTCTGAGTAGAAATGAGCTCTATCTGCAACACCTAATGGAGGGAAGTGGAGGGATTTCAAGGCTGGGGGAGTGGGGATCTGAATACTGGGACACACACCTTCACCTGCAGAGCTGCAAACAGCAGATATTGGAAAAAAACTCAGTTTAATCACAGCAGCAGCACCACTCATTAACTGCCAAATGGTAAACACTTGATAGTACCCCCTTTTATGAAAGGCCTCTGGATTCTACATCGGACACTTCCAGTAAAAGTCCCTTTCCTGATAGATGACCTGTTGATATCCTAAACAGACCAATAACTCCAGCAGTAGGAGTTCCAGCCGCACACTTCCACCTTCCATTTTTTGACAAAACCCACACATAATCATCCACTCTCAGGTCTGGACCTGGACGTTTATTACCATTCACACGTTCACAAACAGATGGTCCATTTACAGGGGAGGGCAAATAGTAGAGACGTTCCCTTGTCCTATCTTAGGAAACTTCCTCAGAAAAGGCTTAGTGGGAGTCACCACCCTCCCACTAACAGTCTTCTCAGGAAGGAAACCACCTTACCCCAGCATCAATCTGAGGTGTAGGCTGGGCTTCACCCTCATCCTCCGGTAGGTGTTTAACCACCTTCGCTGAAGACATAGGAGAAGGCCTGACCAACACGGCAGACACAGTAGTATTCAGGCACTTGTCCTCAATGGACGTCAGCGGCTGACAAACGGGTTTAGCGTGGTATGGATAGACCTTAATAAAGTGATCAGCTTGACCATAAAAGAAGCAAGACCTCCCAACTTAATGAGCTGCAGATGGGCCAGTATATGAGATCATATTCCCCAACTGGTTAGGTATATCAATACCCACATGTGTAACCTCCATAGCAGGGATGGCTATCAGGGGCAGGGTTGGTTCAGGTATCTCTCTCGGGTGTTTGTCCAAGCTAATAGCAAGTACCATAGCTGCCACCAGTGACTTTGGAGCAGCGTACTGAGTCATGGAGTCCTCAAGCCTATCGGACAACCCCAGACAGAACTGACTCCTCAGAGCAGGGTCATTCCACTGAGTGTCTGGCCCATCTCTTGAACTCAGAGCAATACTTCTCGGCCAGTCGCATTGCCTGCCTAAGCTTACATAGTTTTGACTTTGCTATGGAGGCGCCATCAGGGTCACTATTCACCAGAGTGCAAAAAACTCATCCACCGACTGCATAGATGGAAAATCGGTTAGCAGAGAGAAGGCCCAGGCCTGGGGATTCCCCTTAAGAAGGCAGAGTAAAAGGCTCATGCGCTGTTCCTCGCTCCCCGAAGAACGAAGGCGGAGTCTGAAGTATAACTTAAAGGCCTCCTTGAAAACAAACTTTTCTTTCTCCTGAAAACTGGTCAGGGAGAGATATGTTGGATTCTGCTACAGCCAGGGCGAGAGCCGCGGCCAGATACCCAAAAACTGCTTGTATCTGCTGCACCACCTGGTTACGCAGGATAGCAACCTCACCAGAAAAGTCCTGCACCAGGTGTGCCAAAGCTCATGTTGAAGCCATAATGGATTCAGACGAAATCATGGGTCACAGATAATGTCACGGAGTGGTAAAACGGATAGGGATTCAGTAGGCAAGATGCTAACGTGGGCAACGGCATTTAGGGGAGCTAGTCTTGTCCTGAACTTGGGGTCCCCGACTGGGCCTGTTCCCGAAGGTACCTCTGAAGGTGAGGAGGTTTGGGCCACCACTCTAACCCTTCGCTCTTGATCAGGCCTAGGCTAAGAGCCCCTACCTCCACCCACGGACTGGGAAAACCCAGCGGCTTCAATGGAAGTCAACAGCAGAAAAAACACAGCTCAGCACAGCATAGGGTCCAAATAGAAATGAGCTCGATCTGCGACATCTAGTGGAGGGAAGTGGAGGTATTTCAAGCTGGGGGAGTGGAGATCTGAATACTGGGGGACACACCTTCATCTTCACATCTGCAAACAGCAGACTTAGGAAAAATAAACTTGGTTTAATAGCAGCAGCAAAAGTATCACTCATGGACTGCCAAGCAGTAAACACGTGACAACGATATTTAAGAGCATTTGGACTGAAAGTCCACTCTGCAGTGACCAAACCTCTCGGTAGCAGAGAGAATCAAAAGACTACATGTGGTGTTCGCTTCGGCAGAACATATACTAAAATTGGAACGATACAGAGAAGATTAGCATGGCCCCTGCGCAAGGATGACACGCAAATTCGTGAAGCGTTCCATATTTTAAAAAAAAAAAAAGACTACATGAGTGGACAGAGGAGTCGTCCACAGTTCATTTATGATAAAAGCAAGTTTAATTTATTTGGGTCTGATGGGAAACATTATGTTCGTCATCAAACTGGGGAAAGACTGAAGATAGTGTTTAAAGAAGTCAGTGAAAGGGGGTGGAGGAAGTATCATGATTTGGGAAATGTTTTCTACTGTAGGAGTTGGACCTCTCGTACAGATACAAATGCAGAGTGAATGAGAGTGTGTATCAGAACCTTCAACATTACGTGGTTCGTTAAGGTACCGTTACACGGTACCATATCGTGAATGATATCGCTGAAACGTCACAGTTTTGGAGGCATTGAAACAACTTGGTTAGGATGTCGTTTCGTGTAACAGCGAGATACGAGTACGGCGGCCGTCACACGCTACAATATCGAGAGCGATATTGTAAGCGATCACGTGCACGCGCGATCGCTAACAATATCGCTCACATCACTGGTGAGATGTCACTCAGGCAGACTCACCAGCGATGTGGAGCAGCGAGATCGCTGGTAACTATGGTACGCATCGGGTTACTAGGCGCTTAGTAACCCGACGTTTACCATAGATACCATCTCCCAGCATAGGCTCTGCCGCTGGGAGATCGTTCATCGTGGTGTCACACATTACGATGAAGCAGATTGAACAAGCGATGATCGCTTGATATGAGCTCCGGCTCCCATATCTGCGATGTAACGATCAAGCGATTTTACATTGTAAAATCGCTTGATCGCACGCAGCGTTGCACAAACGATATCGCTTAAACGGTATTGTTCGCAATATTGAACCGTGTGACGGCCGCCTACGATAAATCTTTGGATCCTTTGATCGCATATTTGAGAACATGTTCTCAAATCAAACGATCCACGATCAGCCAAACTGCAGCTTCGTTCTGTGTGACACCGCGATAACTATGTCGTTCACGACGTCGCCGAATGACATCAGTGAACAAGTATTGTTCGCAGGGTTGTGCGAACTATAGCTGTTCACTACATCGTTGGTGCGTCGTCCACGATATCTACACGTGTGACAGCTCCCCAACGATGTTAAAACGATATCCTAACGACTGCGCGCCCCCGAGATCGTTAGTGAGCTCGTTACAACATTGTAGCATGTAACGGTACCTTTATTTGCATTCAAAACTCAATCAGCCAGCAATTTGATGCAGGATAATGCTCCTGTCATACAGCAGTTAAGCTGTTCCTTGCAATAGAAAACATTAAAACAATGAAATGGCCAGGTCCTGGTCTAAACCCAATAGGGAATCTCTGGAAAATCCTAGGTGACAGAGTTATGGCATAGAAACCCACAACAGTCACAGAACTGTGGAAGAGACTGAAAGAAGAGCGGACCAAAATCACACCAAAGCAGTGTGAGAGACTAGTGAAGTCCTGTGGACGCAAATGTGCTGAAGTCATTCAAAGCAAAGGGCTGTGCACTTCCTACTGATTGGTGACTGTTGTAACCTTCACAAAATTTAGTTTTAATCGTTCTCTTTGTTACAGTCATCACTGTTCTCCAATTCTGATCATCATGTTTTGTGTAAAATAAAGGTGTTAAGTTGATAAACTTTAGTTATTTAGGAAAACACTTCCGGTGGCATTGTGTATTCCTTACACAAACACCTTCAGATGTTGATGAATGCAGGTTACATTCCGTCTAAAAAAAAATCAAGTGATCATACCGTCTTTCCCCGAATGTAAGACGTACCAGGGGGTGTTTGGGGGATGCCTAATGTAAGACATCCCCCGTTTATAAGACGTAGTGAAACTCCGGGCAAAGAATGTAAGACGTAGTGCGGGATACCGGTAATGCATTACCGGGTAGGTTTTACATACCGGTGCCTGTGTCCCCCTGTGTCACTGCGGCCTCTGTCATTGGCTGATCGGCCCCTGTGTGCCCACCCGCCGGTCACTGCCCTGACGTCCCTGCTCATTGGCCAGTGTCCCCCTGTGTCCCCCCGCCCGGCCAGAAGTCAGGGCCTCTGTGATTGGCCCAGTGTCCCCCCTTCTCCTGCACGAGGAAGAAGAAGCCTGCCCTGCCCTGTCCAGCACCGCAGAGGAATCGCAATCCGCCATTACCGGTAAGCAATGGCTGTGGGATACTGTAATGACAGGCTGTGGGATGCTGTAATTGCAGGCTGTGGGATGCTGTAATTGCAGGCTGTGGGATGCTGTAATTGCAGGCTGTGGAATGCTGTAATTGCAGGCTGTGGGATGCTGTAATTGCAGGCTGTGGGATGCTGTAATTGCAGGCTGTGGGATGCTGTAATTGCAGGCTGTGGAATGCTGTAATTGCAGGCTGTGGAATGCTGTAATTGCAGGCTGTGGGATGCTGTAATTGCAGGCTGTGGAATGCTGTAATTGCAGGCTGTGGGATGCTGTAATTGCAGGCTGTGGGATGCTGTAATTGCAGGCTGTGGGATGCTGTAATTGCAGGCTGTGGAATGCTGTAATTGCAGGCTGTGGGATGCTGTAATGACAGCCTGTGGGATGCTGTAATGACAGGCTGTGGGATGCTGTACAATAATGGCAGCAAGCTGTGGGATACCGTACTGTAATGGCAACCCTTCTGTATGGCAGGCTGTGGGATACTGTATGGGACTGTATGGGTGACTGTGATACGGAACCATAAGCAATGCTTATACCGTACGCTATATTTCTGCCCCAGACATGAGTGGTTCCGGCCCGAGTAAAAGGAAGAGCTACTCTGTGGAGTATAAAAAAGCCATGGTCGAAGAATCTTGGGGCAAAAATGTAGTGGAGTTCTGCAAGGAGAAAATGTTATTTTTTGGTTAAAACAAAAATCGTCTTTTTTTTTTTTCTAATATAAGACATACCCCGAAAGTAAGACATAGTGGGACTTTTGGGGGTCAAAAGAATGTAAGACAGTGTCTTATATTCGGGGAAACACGGTACATTGTTCTCTAATTTTGATCACCAGTGTACATCACAGGAGAACGCTGGGACTGCTAGCCATACATCACTGGAGACATGGAAGCTCCAGTATATGCATCACAGGAGATGCTGGTGCATGTACACCACTGATGAGTCTGGGAGGTATAACCATCACTGGAGGGCACAGACATCTCGGGAGGGGGGGGGGGGGGAGGACATTCAGCACTAGAGGAAGGTACATACAGCACTGGGGACTAGAGACTTCATTGTGCGACACATAGAGCACTGGGGGTTGTATACATTGCTGGGAGGTATATAAAGCAGCAGGGGGATATATAGCAGAGGAGGCATATATAGAGGGAGGTATACCTCACTTGGAGGGGATCTAAATCACTGGGGGGGATAGACAGCATTAGGGGATATATACAGCACAGGGGGGTGCATAGTACTGGGAGGCACAGAGATCAGTGGGTCTGGGTGACCCACAATACTGTTGACCACAAAGTTGGGGAGGAGGGGACACAGAGATTACCATGGGACACAAAGCACAGTGGTGTCCACATGCAGGGTGATGAGAGTGAAGGTGTCTGGCCATTTCACTTCTTCGCAAGTGGTTGGTCACCTGCAAGTGAGAATGACGCCCCTTCTCTACAGTCTGGCCACCAACTGTGATGGAAAACCTACTCTTTTTTTTTATCTGACTGTCCCACAGGTCCCTGTATTTGCAGCTAGGAGGGGTTCGTATACTTGCATAATTGCCCTGTTGTGTCTGTCACTTTCGGCATCCTGTTGTTGTTCTATCACGCAACCTCAGTAAGTGCGCATGCATATACCCTGTGCACACATGCGCACTTAGGTGACTGCCATCTTTGGACTCTTGGGTGTACAAAGATGACGATGGCATGACCAGGCGCGCTCATGTGCACTTACGTGGCTGCCATTTTGGACACCAGGACTCAAAGTACAGAGCACTCGAGGGGAGAAGACTACATAAGGGGGAGAGCGCACAATTAGGCAAACAGTTCAAACGAGAGAGCACAGAGGGGAGAAGACAGCGCAGGGGAGAGAGCATGCACAGAGGGGCAGAGACAGCATACAGAAGACAGCTCAAAGCAAAGAGGGGAGAAGACAGCACACGGGGAAAAGGCTCGAGGGGGGAGACAGGTGAATGGAGAGAGCACAGTGGGAAGACGGCTCAAAGGAGAGAGCACATGAGGGGAGAAGACAGCATGAGGGTAGAGAGATGGCACACAGTGAGGAGAGCAGGCGAGGAAGCAGCTGCCGCCCCCAGCAACACAGAGCCCGGCCATCGTGATCTCAGTGCACCTATCTAGTAAAAATTATCTGTGTACACGTGGTTTCTTTGATAAAGAAATGGTGTCATTACCTCCCAGACTGTTTTAACAGGGATGTAATTTGTCTTGTCCACATCGCGCAGTCCTCCTTAGTGGTGCAACATATTTTCTACTGTCAATATATTGACTATTTAATTTTTTTATGAAGATGTACAAAGGATGAGGCTCTTGAGTTCTTAAATGGACTAAACATGAATTCCTGGGGGCTGGCCTTCACCTCCTCAATTTCTGACCGTGCCCTCCAGTATCTTGACCTGATGGTACAACTGGATGTTCCTGGGAGGGTGTTTGTCAACTCATTTCAAACCCATTGATATAAAGAGCCACCTGTGTTTTGACAGTGTACACCTTCCCAGCCGGATTATTAACATCCCCTACAGACAATACTGGAGGGTACGAAAAAACTGCACTAGGGACTGATTTTCTTAGACTGCCTTCACATAGGCATTTTTGAAAAAATGCGGCAGATCCGGCAGATTTACCGGATTTGCCGCCTAACGGCTGCACTTGCTGCTAGCCCCATGCATTGTCTATGGGGCTTGTGACCGGCGCTGCAAGTGTGGTTGCGGCAGTTGTGGCTGTGAAAAAAAACACTGCTGACCACGTTTTTTTTTTTTTTCGCAGCCGCATCTGCTGCACAGGCAAAATCGCACTTGCCGCACCTGATCGCAAGCACATGGGGCACACCACATGTGCGGCCGTTAGGCTACAGATGCAGTAAATCTGCCGCATTTTTTCAAAAACGCCTATGTGAAAGGGGCCTTAGCGAGTCAAAAATTTTGAAGATACGTTTTAGGAAAATAAGTTATCCCAAAAAAGTATTGTCCGATGCATTTAATAAGACCAGAACATTATCTCAAGACTCTTGTATTCATAAGATTGAGTCTTCACCTGATAACTAGAGAAGAGCGATTTTCGATTCAAAATGTTTGCCAATCTCATTCGAGCTGTTTTGAGCGGTGTTCGAGTTATTCGATGAATGCGAAAAATTAGCTTCAAATTTGGCAGTTCGAGGTTGTGTTCGATAACAGTTCGTTCACCAAAAGGACCCTATAAAGTGGTCTGGGGTCAGAGGAAAAGGCTGAAATAGAGCATGATTGTTTAAAAGCCAGCAGTAAAAATCCACCGGCTTTTAAACAATCATTCAGCCCGATCCACTGCCCCCAGCAGCCTCCCATCCCGATCCTCCGCTCCCCTCGCCGCCTCCCATCCCGATCCTAAGTTAGGACCGTTCGGGGAGCGAAGGACCAAGGCGGGGAAGCCGGCGGTGAGAAGAGGCCCCTCCCCGCTCCTTGGATCTGCTCCCCCCGCCTGGTCCTAACTTAGGATCTGGCGGGGAGGCGGCGGGGGCAGCGATGAGGGTGTATCAGGGAGCAGGGAGCGCAGAACAGAGCAGGAAAACTGGCGGTGAAGTCTCACCGCTGACTTTCCCGCTGGTTATTTCAAATGATCAGCTGATGCAGATCAGCTGTTCATTTGACGTAGCTGCGGTGATGCTAGGGAAAGGTTCATGTGAGTTCATGCAGCATGAACTTTCCTACGCTCGGTTGCTGCACAGCTCAGCTACATCTGTGGTAGAGGTTCTCTACTAGAAATGTAGCAGAGCTAAAGAAGAAGACTCCACTGGACTATGTCGGACAGAAGAGGAATTTTTTAATAAAGATGGAGTCTCTAAGTGTATTTTTTTTGATTCATTTCTAATAAAATATTTTTTTCTCTGTGTTTTTTTTAAATTCACTAGAAATTCATAGCAGTCATGTCTAATATTGGCGTGACCCCATGAATTTCGGGCTTAGGGCCAGCTGACAATACAAAGCTGGCCCTAACCCCTTTATTACCCACTGAGCACCAGGGCCCTGGATGAGCTGGGTTCAGCGCCAGAAGATGGGGTGGCTGCGGGCTGCAATTCGCAGCGGCGGGTGTCCAGAAAGCTTGGGCCTCCCTGCACTGCTTATTCCAGCCCCCAGCTGCCTAGTTGTACCTGGCTGGACATTGAAATAGCGCCGAGCCCCACATTTTTTTTTTTTTTTTTTCATGAAATTCATGAGCTTAAAAAAAAAAAAAAGGTCTTTCTTCTATTTCTGTTACCAGGCAGGTACAAATGGGCACTTGGAGGTTGGAGGCAGCCCGTTCCTGCCTGCTGTACCTGGCTGGACAAAAAAATAAGGCAGAGCCTGCAGCAAATTTTTTTGGGAAAAATTAATTAAAAAATACATTCAGGGACTGCATCTTTATTAACCCCTCGAGGCCGGAGCGCTGCGGCATTGTAAGGAGGGTTAACTCAGGTCACCCGAGGATAGCTCAGGTCATGCCATCTGAGCTGTCCTCGGATGACCTGAGTTAAACCCTCTTACAATGCCGCTGCGCTCTGGCCTCGAGAGGTTAATAAAGATGACGTCCCTAAATGTATTTTACTTTTTTATGAATTTTTCCCAAAAAATTTGATGTGGGCTTCGCCATTTTTTTGTGTCCAGCCAGGTACAGCAGGCAGGAACTGGATGCCTCCAACCCCAAGTGCCTATTTGTACCTGCTGGAAACAGAAATAGAAGGAAGCCCTTTTTTTTATTATTATTTCATGAAATAATAAAAAAATTAAAACGTGGGGCTCCGCGCTATTTCCATGTCCAGCCAGGTACAACTAGGCAACTGGGGGCTGGAATCCGCAGTGCAAGGAGGCCCAAGCTTTCTGGGCACCCCCTGCTGCGAATTGAAGCCCGCAGCCAGCACAGAAAATGGCACGTTAAGAGAAGCGCCATCTTCTGACGCTGAACTCAGCTCATCCAGGGCCCTGGTGCCATGGCTCACTGGGTAATAAGGGGGTTAGGGCTAGCTTTGTGTTATCAGCTGGCCCTAAGCCCGAAATTCATGACATGACCGCCATGAATTTCTAGTGAATTTAAAAAATAAAAAAAACACAACACAGAGAAAAAAATATTTATTGCAAATAAAATAAAAAATACACTTAGAGACTCCATCTTTATTCAAAAGTTCCTCTTCTGTCCGACGTAGTCAAGTGGAGTCTTCTTCTTTAGCTCAGCTACATCTCTGTGCAGCCGTGGGAAAGTTCATGTGAGTTCATGCTGCATAAGCTCACATGAACCTTTCCCTGACATCACCGGCGGCTACTTCAAATGAACAGCTGATCTGCATCAGCTGATCATTTGAAATAACCGGCGGGAAAGCCAGCGGTGAGACTTCACTGTCGGCTTTCCTGCTCTGTTCTGCTCTCCCTGATGCCCCCTCATCGCTTCCCCCGCCGCCTCCCCGCCTGATCCTAAGTTAGGACCAGGTGGAAGGAGCAGATCCAAGGAGCGGGGAGGGGGCATCAGGGAGTGCAGAACAGAGCAGGAAAGCCGGAGGTGAAGTCCTCTTCTCACTGCCGGCTTCCCCGCCTGTGTCTTTCGCTCCCTGCTTCGGTGCTGCGCTCCCTCCTACCTATAGTTACTCACTTCCGCCCGGTGCTAACATTATAACACATTTTACATTGATTTTCAGTGGTGTTCGATGAACATTCGACGAACCCACAGCAAATTCGACGAATCAAATCTAATTCAACCACCAGGGTGTGGCTCATCTCTACTGATAACAAGAACAATACCAGTGAATTGACCAACTGTAGTTTAATAACTATTTTAATCAGTCCCGTCATGCTATACATAGATTGATGAATAAGTGCTGGTTCATCTTAAAAAAAGATTTGGTACTTTGCTGACCACTTGCCCAGTAGGTCCAATATTATCTACAGAAGAAACCCGGAACTTGCGGAATCTGATAAGCAGAGCTGTTACTTCTAGAAGGGATGCTACAAGTGCAATACCTCTAAGTGCCCTTGCAGTTCCATTGTGAATGGGGCAAACATGTTTTATTCACAAACCATGGGGGAAACGGTCCTCATTAAATGCCATGTAGATTGCCAGTCGTCCTATGTTGTCTGGCTGCTGCAGTGCATGTGCTGCCTACAGTATGTGGATCTCAAGATACAGACCATGCAGACCAGGCTAAACAAGCACTGACAGAACATCCGGACTGGTTTTCAATTACACAGTGTTTCCAAACACTATCACCAAGCACCAGAAGGATCCCAAATTTTTGAGGCGAATTGTTATTGATCAGGTGGCTGATACAGTACCAGGCGGATACAATAGTGTCCTCAATAGGGAGAGTTTCTGGATATTTAAATTGGGTACCTTGGCCCCTGAGGGGTTACATGTAACATTTGAGAACGTGGTGGGTTAATAATCCCTCAGGGTCTTTTTTATGAGATTATCGTCCATATAAATTGGCCCCTGAGTGATTAAATCTAATGCTTGAGAACGTAGTGAAATAATTAATCTCCCAGGATCTTCTACCTTTGTTCTATTGTCATCCATGGAAAATTGTTCTTTAGCTTTTATGATTTTTATTAACAATATATTCATATACCTTATTTTAATTTGTTTTTAGTAGTACCGCAATTGTACTGATTTTATGGTGTTGCTTTATATAATTATTATTGTGTGTATGTATACATTTCCCTTTATATTTTTCCATATGTTCTGCACTCTTATAGGTATCAAGGCTAATAGCCAATACACCAAGGGTGTAAAGATGTCGTTCCTGAAAGAATCACCCATTGGTCCACTGCTGTTATAAAAAAGCTGTATCCTTTTATTGCCCCTTATTACCTGATGAAGGTAGCAAGCCACTACCGAAATGCGTTGTGGATACAATTAAATAAAGGTTTGTAATATCTAAAATCCTTCAGCCTTTCTTCATTGCCTTAGTGCTCTCAGACCGCCTTTCTATCTCTTTAATTTGTCTACACTGTGTTCCAAATTATTATGCAAATGTTCTTTTTTTCTGATTTTCCTAAATGGTCGGTGCAAATGACGATCAGTGTAATAAAAGTCACCACCCGTTAGAGTATACATCAAATTTTATTGAAGAAACCTCCCAATGATAGCAGTATAATCTTCAAAATTTAAAAAAAACCTCTAAATGCACTTTTCCAAATTATTACGCACAGTAGAGTTTCTAAACATTTGATATGTTTGAAAGAACTGAAAATGCTCATTTGTTGAATTTACAGCATTAACGGGTCACATTCACTAAATAAAAAAGCTATTTAACTCCAAAACATCCTAACAGGCCAAGTTACATGTTAACATAGGAACCCTACTTTTATATCACCTTCACAATTCTAGCATCCATTGATATTGTGAGTTTCTGGAGAGTTTCTGCTTGTATTTCTTTGCATGATGTCAGAATAGCCTCCCAGAGCTGCTGTTTTGATGTGAACTGCCTCCCACCCTCATAGATATTTTGCTTGATTATACTCCTAAGGTTCTCTATAGGGTTGAGGTCAGAGGAAGATGGTGGCCACAACATAAGTTTATTTCCTTTTATGCCCATAGCAGCCAATGGCACAGAGGTATGCTTTGTAGCATGAGATGGTGCATTATCATGCTTGAAGATGATTTTGCTCCTGAAGGCATGTTTTTGCTTTTTGTACCATGGAAGAAAGTTCTCAGTTGGAAACTCTATATACGTTGCAGACGTCATTTTCACACCTTCAGGAACCTTAACCCCTTAGCGACATAGGACGTTGTGCAACGTCCTGTGTTTCTGCCCGTTCCCGACACAGTACGTTGCACAACGTCCTGGCAGATTTGAGCTGCTGCAGCTCCTGTGAGTGGGATCGCTCAGGTGTCACAGATGCTGCTGCTCTGTGACAACCTGCAGATGACCCCACAGGGGGTGGATTAACCCCCCCCCCGTGCCCAGGACCCCTCCGATCGGCAGTTTAAAAGTGAAACTGCCGATCGGAGGGAATCATAGGGATTCACCCCTCCAGATCTGATTGAAGCTCTCCAATCAGATCTGGAGGGGCGGATCGGCAAGTGCCCACCCCTCCACAGCCCCCTCCAGCACCAGGACCTACAGGGGCCCCCCAGAACCGCCCGCCCCCCCTCTATTGTTATGTATAGGCCGGCGGGCTGCAGCCGCGGCTGCGCCCGCCGACCACAGTGCCTGGTCCCCTCTTACGGCTTCCCCTAGGCAGCCCCCCCCTAGGCAGCCCCCCTCCAGGCAGCCCCCACCCCTCACCTCCTGCGGTGGGCTGCACACATCGGTGCACCCGCCGCTGCGTCCGGCTGTGCAGCTCCTCTGCCGGCCGGTCGGTGGCCCCGCCTCCTCTCCCCGCCTCCTCCTGCTGATCGGTCTATCGAGAGGGAGGTAAGTATGTATGTATGTATGTATGCATGTATGTATGAATGAATTGATGGATGGATGATGGATGGATGGATGGATGGGTGAATGGATAGATGGATGGGGGGTGCACGCGTGTGCGTGGACGTGAGCGTACATGAGCGTGCGTGGACGTGTGCATAGATGGATGTGTGCGTGGATGTGCGTGCGTGGATGTCAGCATGCGTGAATGTCAGCATGCGTGCGTGGATGTGTGCTTGCGTGGATGTGCGTGCGTGGATGTGTGTGTGGATGCTCGTGGATGTGGATGTGCGTGCGTGGATGTGCATGCATGGATGTGCGTGCGTGGATGTGTGTGTGGATGTGCGTGGATGTGGATGTGCGTGCGTGCGTGGATGTCCGCGTGCATGCGTGGATGTGGATGTGCGTGCGTGGATGTGGATGTGCGTGCGTGGTTGTGTGCGTGCGTGGATGATGGGTGCATAGGTGGATGGATGGGTGCAACAAGGGATCAAGTGTCCTCTTGTTGTAGTCTCTGGGATCATAGTCATGGTGCACTGTATGACAGATCATTGTCATACAGTGCACCATAACTCTGACTCCAGAGGCTGTAGGAAGAGGACACTTGATCCCTTGCTGCAGTCTGTGGATTGAGCACAGGCGATCGAGCGTCGTGGGACCTTCGTTGTGGACTACGTCGGATCTTTATAATAAAGATGGAGTCCGAATTTTGTTTGTGTTTTTTTTTCAAATAAAAAGATTTTTCTCTGTGTGTATTTTCTGACTATTTACCAGAGATTCCTAATGGCGGGTCTAACATTGGCCCTATATTATGAATCTCGGGCTTAGTGCCAGCTGCCAATAAAAAGCTGGCATTAACCCCTTTATTACCCAGTTTGCCACCGGCACCAGGGCAACTGGAAGAGTCTGGGTACAGCGCCAGAAAATGGCGCTTCAATGAATGCGCCATTTTCTGGAGCGGCTGCGGGCTGCAATTCGCAGCCTGGGGGGCCCAGAACGCTTGGGCCTCTCCATGCTGCGGATTCCAGCCCCCAGCTGCCTAGTTGTACCTGGCTGGACCAAAAATGTGGTGGAGCCCCACGCCATTTTTTTTCTAGAATTTAGTCCTAGAAAAAAAATAAAAATGGGCTTCGCTGTATTTTTGGTTGCCAGCCAGGTACAATGAGGCAGCTGGGGGTTGCTGGCAGTCCGTAGCTGCCAAGTTGTACCTGGCTGGACCAAAAATATGGCGGAGCCTCACGCCATTTTTTTTCTAGAATTAGTCCTAGAAAAAAAATAAAAATGGGCTTCGCTATATTTAGATGCATAGTGAACACTTTGAACCCCCAGGTGCTTCACAAATTGATCCGAAAAAAGAAAATTTGTGTGAAAAAAAGTACTTTTTCCTTATTACGGATCAATTTGTGAAGCACGTGGGGGTTGAAAGTGCTCACTATGCATCTAGATGCATTCCTTGGGGGGTCTAGTTTCCAAAATGGGGTCACTTGTGGGGGAGCTCCAATGTTTAGGCACACATTGGCTCTCCATATGCGACATGGTGTCTGCTAATAATTCCAATTGTTAGCGGACACCATGTCGCGTATGGAGAGCCCCTGTGTGACTAAACATTGGAGCTCCCCCACAAGTGACCCCATTTTGGAAACTAAACCCCCCAAGGAACATATCTAGATGCATAGTGAGCACTTTCAACCCTCAGGTGCTTCACAAATTGATCCGTAAAAATTAAAAAAGAAAATTTGTGTGAAAAGAAAAGTACTTTTTCCTTCTTACGGATCAATTTGTGAAGCCCATGGGGGTTCAAAGTGCTCACTATGCATCTAGATGCATTCCTTGGGGGTCTAGTTTCCAAAATGAGGTCAATTGTGGGGTAGCTCCAATGTTTAGGCACACATGGGCTCTCCATATGCGACATGGTGTCAGCTAATAATTCCAATTGTTAGCGGACACCATGTTGGGTATGGAGAGCCCCTGTGTGCCTAAACATTGGAGCTCCCCCACAAGTGACCCCATTTTGGAAACTAGAGCCCCCAGGGAACATATCTAGAGGGGTTGTGAACATTTTGAACCCCCAGGTGCTTCACAAATTCATCTGTAAAATTGAATAAGTACTTTTTTTTCCACAAAAAATTTCTATTTTCATTTCTACAGATTATGTTGTGAAGCACCGGGGTGTTCAAAATGCTCACCACCCATCTAGATAAGTTCCCTGGGGGTCTAGTTTCCAAAATGGGGTCATTTGTGGGGGAGCTCCAATGTTTAGGCACACAGGGGCTCTCCAAACGCAACATGGTGTCCGCTAACAATTTGACTGAAAAATCAGCTCAAATTTTTAGCGACACCATGTTGCATTTGGAGAGCCCCTGTGTGCCTACACATTGGAGCTCCCCCACAAGTGACCCCATTTTAGAAACTAGTCCCCCCAGGGAACATATCTAGATGGGTGATGAGCTTTTTGAACCCCCACGTGCTTCACAAATTCATCCGTAAAAATGAAAAAGTACTTTTTTTCCACACAAATTTTCTTTTAGCCTAAATTTTTTCATTTTCACATGGGGAACAGGATAAAATGGATCCTAAAATTTGTTGGGCAATTTCTCCTGAGTACAGCGATACCTCATATGTGGTCATAAACCACTGTTTGGGCGCACGGCAGGGCTCAGAAGGGAAGGAGCGCCATTTGACTTTTTGAATGGAAAATTAGCTCCAAAAGTCAAATGGCGCTCCTTCCCTTCTGAGCCCTGCCGTGCGCCCAAACAGTGGTTTATGACCACATATGAGGTATCGCTGTACTCAGGAGAAATTGTCCAACAATTTTTAGGATCCATTTTATCCTGTTGCCCATGTGAAAATGAAAGAATTGAGGCTAAAACAACATTTTTATTAGAAAAATTAAAATGACCATTTTTTCCTTCCACTTTGCTTTAGTTCCCGTGAAGCACCTGAAGGGTTAATAATCTTCTTGAATGTAGTTTTGAGTAGCTTGAGGGGTGCAGTTTTTGGAATGGTGTCACTTTTGGGTGTTTTCTGTCATGTACACCCCTCAAAGGGACTTCAAATGTGATGTGGTGACAAAAAAAATGGTTTTGTAAATTTTGCTGGAAAAATGAAAAATTGCTTATGAACTTTGAACCCTTATAACGTCCGAACAAAAAAATTTTTTTTTCCAAAATTGTGCTGATGTAAAGTAGACATGTGGGAAATTGTATTTATTAACTATATTGTGTCACATACCTCTCTGGTTTAGCAGAATAAAAATTCATAATTTGAAAATTGCAAAATTTTCAAAATTTTTGCCATATTTTTGATTTTTTCACAAATAATCGCAAAAATTATCGACCTAAATTTAATACTAACATGAAGCCCAATATGTCACGAAAAAACAATCTCAGAATCGCTAGGATCCGTTGAAGCGTTCCAGAGATATAACCTCATTAAGGGACACTGGTCAGAATTGACAAAAATGTCCTGGTCATTAAGGTCAAAATAGGCCCGGGGGTGAAGGGGTTAAAGGGGCCTACCAGCTGTTTCCCAATGATTCCAGCCCAAAACATGACTCCTCCACCTCCTTGCTGACGTCGCAGCCTTGTTGGGACATGGAAGCATCCACCAACCATCCACTACTCTATTCATCTGGACCATCCAGAGTTGCTCGGCACTCATCAGTAAACAAGATGGTTTGAAAATTAGTCTTCATGTATGTCTGGGCCCACTGCAACTGTTTCTGCTTGTTAGCACTGTTTAGGGGTGGCCGAATAGTAGGTTTATGCACCACAGCAAGCCTTTGAAGGATCCTACACCTTGAGGTTTGAGGGACTCCAGAGGCACCAGCAGCTTCAAATATCTGTTTGCTGGTTTGTAAGGCCTTTTTAGCAGCTGCTCTCTTAATCTGATGAACTTGCCTGGCAGAAACCTTCCTCATTCTGCCTTTATCTACACGAACACATCTGTGCTCAGAATCCGCCACAAATCTCTTCACAATACGATGATCACGCTTACGTTTTCGTGCAATATCAAATGTTTTCATCCATTGTCCAAGGCAGTGCACTATTTGTTGCTTTTCGGCAGCAGAGACATCCTTTTTCTTTCCCATGTTACTTGAAAACTGTGGCCTGTGTAATATTGTGGAGCACCCAGTTTTCCTTTATTGGGCTCATCTGCCAAACTAATTATCACAGATATCTGAGATTGATTTCAATGATCCAAAGAACCCTGAGACACCATACCATCAATGGGTTTCATTGAAAAAAAAATAAAATAAAACCCTATGACACTTAAAACCAATTTGCATAATAATTTGGAACACTGTGTAGTTTGGTGGGTGTATTTGGTGGTCCCCACCCTCATAAATGAGAAAGGTGCACGTATACTCTGTTGTGCTCTCACATTTTGTATAATTTGACACCATATTTGGCGCACTTGAAGGAGGTATATTGTCAGAATTAAAGGACGGTCCTTGAAAGACATAAGGGACATGTGAACAGCTACATTTTGCTCAGTTGTATAAGAATGTAGGACTCAATGTTTTAGGAGAGCAATTAGAAGGGCTTCACAACATGGGACTTGGGACATGGCAGCTGCAAGTACAGGGACAGATTTTGTTTCTAGGACCCGTCTGGTGATCCATGAATGGGAATAAAAGGATGTGGGATTTTGGAAAATGTATTTTTGACATATAAATTTGTCTGGTGGGCAATTAATTGTAGGACTTTTGGCTTAAGGGGTCAAAATTGGTGACATCTACAATTATTTTTTTTTTCTCCCCCGCAAAGAATGAAAAAAAAAGAATTTGATTAGGGAAATGATCAGGGGAATGATGAGGAAATTGGGGAAGGGTTTATTCAAATTTATATGGAGAATTGTTTTGTTTCTTGACAGAACAGCACTTGCATTTGTGTCTCTTCTCTCCCAGAGCAACCACAAGGGGAAAAGAGAGAGGCATGACCCAAGTGCTGCCATATTTTGGAAACATTTGGAGTTTGACCGCTGTGGTAGACCATATCACAGTGATCAGACATGAGGAAAAAAATGAATTTACGGTTATTCTTGAGGTTGCCATGTCCTGGTCGGCATATCCTTTTTTTCAACTATAAAAAGGGGCTGGGGGATGATGACAAGGTAATGTGGGATACCTGGGGTAACAATTTCTCTTTGCTCTGACATATTGGATCAATTTTCCTTAAATAACGCCAATTGCGTGTTCAAAAGCTGTAAAATTCTGTTCGGATCGTGATCTCCAGGGTCCCTGCTACCTGGCAGCTGAAACCCCAGGGATTTTCCCACTCTGGGCCATGTGCTATAGCTCTGTCCTCGCCTCCATTTTAAAATGGCAGTGAGGAATAAGGGTCCGTTCACATGATGCATATTTTGCCGTACATTTTGTGCGTATAAGCAGCAGATCTGCACTAAATATGCAGCAGCGTGTTTTGTAAGCAAAGTCTATGGATTTGAGAAGTCCAGTCCGCATGGTGCATTGTTTTTCTGCTGCAGATACGCTGGTTTTTTTTAGTGAAGACAAATCTGCAGCATGTCAATTCTTCATGCAGATACGCTGCAGATTTGCCCACAAAAATGCTGAGTCTTAGAAAAGTCAATGGCAAAAAGCACTATATCCACAGCAGATAAAAACGCACCATGTGGACAGCCATGTGAGGTGCGGATTTGTCTGCAGGTGCAGATTTCACACAGCAGAAAATATGCACCACTTTTCTCCCATGCAAACGGGTCCAAAGACTCCTTAACGGCGGCTGTTATGAGTATTGACAGACGTTAAGGCGTTAAAAAGTATATTCTCCCACTTATTTGATACATTTGGTCTGAGCTTTCATTTTTGCTCATTTCAACATATGTTGGAAAACCTCCTGATATACACACTAACCATTTTACATAGTGTTAGGCAGGTGAAGGTAAAAAAGGGTTAAACATTGGTCTCTGTCTGGACACTAGAAGGTTCTCAAGTTGAATGCATATGTTTGAAGGAAGCTTTTAGCCTATGGGGTCTATTGTCGACTATTTGGCAACCAGCAAACATATCATTGGGAAACTTCTTTGATGGCGATGCAGTCCCCTGATAGACAGCCATTTTGCTCGTTAATATGCAAGCCCCAGGCCCAGTTAGGAGTCCTGACCAAGTTCCTTAGGAGCTAATTTCTGATAAGTAGTCTCCTCCAGGTCCTGTTTGTGGAGCTCTGTGTGATCCATCAAGCAGAAGTAGAGATGCTCTGGAGTCTAAATCCAGTTGTAAGAATGGATCTCGTTATCATAAAATCCCTTCACTTATGCCATTATGATGACCACCCTGGTAACCTGCTGATCTACCTGCTACCATTCTGCTGGGCTTGTGGCTTAGTATAGCATTGCATCTTACTAAATAAGCAGTTTTTATTTAATCCCTGAAATAGCACATTTCTGTAATTTGCTGGTTCTGTCCATAATACTGTATCTTTTCCAGTTTTAAATTGATCAATTTCCATTCATGTTCCTCCAGTATAGCTTGTATGGTGAAGATAGTCTTTTTTTTTTTTTTTTTTCCTAGCTAGGGATGGGCAAGATCAGCACCAAAATTACTATTTGTACCACCTAACCCTAGAGATTACTTGCTGCTTGGAGAGGTGAGGAGTCCTGGGAATTCTCACTTCAGCACTCCATAATAGTAGCATGACTGCAGAGATTCTGGAAAGTTATATTTATTATGGTTTCTCTTTAGTCATAGTTACACAATAGTGTAGAAGACCTCTGGAGAGTGTGTGACTTCCCCACACCACTACCACCAACAGCCATAATTGGGAACTAGAGAGCAGGATCCAGAGCATCCACCTCACCGATACCGGACAAATAAAATGATCAAAAGATCCTGAACCTCACTAACAGGTTCATTGAGCTGCTGACTGGAGAGGTGAGCGCTGCTGGGAATACTGGGACATTATACAGTAACACAAGGGATGATGTGTCTGGATGATGACTGTATCATTGTGTGTCAGGATGTCACTGTCCATTTCTCCACGGATGAGTAGGAGTGTATAGAGGGACACAAGGACCTGTACAAGGACGCTACTATGGAGGATAGCCAGTCTGCCTTACTACCTGAAGACTTGAATGGTAAAAAAGTATTTTGAGGATCACCTAAATTATGTTACCCCTATTGGTTGATCACATGTAAACTATGTATTCAGTCACAGTGTGTGTGTGTTTCCTACAGATGGATCCAGTGGTGAAAATACACCAAAGAGATGTCTCAGTCCTATGGATTCCCAGTACTGTGGCAAAGAGGATCCAACGGTCACAGAGGACAAACAGGTATATAAACTTAAAAACTCTACTAAAATAAATGCCAATTTACAGATAAAGCCTTCTAAAAGACCATTAATTAAAAAGACCCCACTTATCTGACCAGATTTTCTGTCCTATTGTTTTTTTCTGTGATTTTCTATGAGATGACCAACTTCCCAAATGACTATTTTTCACTGCTATTTAGATTGCTCTTCTATTTAACTGCACATTGTTAATTTAAAAAAAGTGTAGTTGGGTTGTATCTAATCTTCCAATTAAATATTGTTCTGATCCTTTTTAAAACATTTTCCTGTTTTCTCTCAATATCCTCTTAATTCATCCACAGAATAATCAGGGAGAAGGCTTGCCTGCTAACAAGTGTGATACTATAGTGGGAAAAGATGAGACCTTTCTTACAGCTGATCCCTGTTGTAAGGAAGAGAAGACTCCTGAAGATATAAGTCCAGGTGAATAGTAACCGCTGTACCTACTATACTATTATAATTCCTATAAATCACTTATTCACCAACTGCTCCTTACCCTCCACCCCTCCCGTATGGGACTATACGTCACACCTGATGGAGCAGCTCTCCCCCCTTCCTCGGCAGTAAGCTTCAGCACGTCTGGTAACAGACACTTCCTCATTCAATCATGTGGACGTGATGTCATAAAAGGTTCTAGACTATATGGTATCTGGATAACTGTTTCTGTACAGAGGGCAGGATGGGAGACCAGTGTGTCCATAGGACCTTATGTGATATCACACCCATGTGAATGAGGCTGGCTTCACATTTGCGTATGGGAAGGCAGCGTATTGCTGCGTTCCCATACGCAGTCAAACGCATGCGCACTGCGTTCCTATGTTTAACATAGGAACGCATGGTGCCTGCGTTTGCTGCGTTCGGGTGCGGATGCGGACGATATCTGCTGCTTCCGGTGTCCAGCATCCGCACCCGGGACGCAGCCAGTTGGGTTTTTTTGTGCGTTTGGGGACCTTGGACAATCAGCAAGCGTCCCCAAGCGTACAAAAAATGCATTGTCTTCAATGGGTCCGCAGTGTCCTCTGCATGACACCGCAGGAGAACGCTGCGGACCCATTGAAAAATCTCCCGGTGGCCGCCGGTGATGTCACAGGAGCTCACCGACGGCCACCGGGAGATCAGCTGAGGCTCTGCTGTCCTCCTTCTCCCCGCCGCCTGTAATCTCCTAGCGATGTCGGCGGGGAGAACAGCTGATCTGAGAGCTGTTTGAATCTTCCCGCGCCGACATCTCCTCTCAGTGTCGGCGCGGGAAGATTCAAACAGCTCTCACATCAGCTGTTCTCCCCGCCGACATGTCCCGGAGCTTACCGGCGGCCGGGGGGGGCGGAGATCTCCGGCGCTGATCTCCGCCCCCGGCCCGCCCCCGGACAGCGCCGATTGGCTGCCGGGCTCCCTAGTGATGTGTCCGCAGGCGGACATTATCCGCTGCGGACACATCAAAGTGTCCCTGCTTTTGACAGCGTTTGTGTCTGCATGCCATCAGCATGCAGACACAAACGCTAATGTGAAGCCAGCCTGAATGAGGAAGAGTCCGTTATCGGACGCACAGATGCTCACTGCAGAAGGAGGGGAGAGAGCTGCTTAATCAGGAGTGACGTATTTCCCCATATAGGAGGATTGACAGCTAAGGAGCAGCTAGTAAATAAAGTGTTTTTTTATGAATTCTAAACATTTTATGCAAGTTTAGTAGGCATTTCAACATTATAGTCTAGGAGTGCAGGGACCATAACGTTTTTTTTTTGTATTTCCCCAGTTCTCCCTTTTAAGTTCTGTGTTTATCCATCCGCTTTTCCTTTTTTCTTTTTTTAACTGAATATTTATAAAAACAGAAAATATATTTTAGAAAAACATATTCCACATATAGTGAAATCACATATAAAGAAAACCACATATTCGTGCACAGTTCTGTAAGTCTGCAATGGAATACAGCAACTATTTAAGTGCTGTAGTAATTACATAGAAACAGGTCTACAACCCACATCATGGGGTTGTCTATCGGTCCATTACCATGGAAAATACATTTTATAATATAGCAAATTGGCAAACAAGTAACAAACAAACAAAAAAAAAGGTAATAGAAACACAAAGAAAAACTGTAAACATCCAATAAAGAAGAAAGGGTGAGAGGAAGAGGGGAGGAGGGAGGTAGGGGAAGGTGAGACATGGAAATACACATTAGTAATTTGTTCCAACCTGCTCACTCAGGTCTCCTTCAAGAGGGCCAGAAAGTTATCTGACATCCTGAATTCCAGCCAGTAGAACCAGGTTTTCAAAAAGCTGTAGTGGGAATTGTTTATTACTGACATGAGACCTTCCAACATCACATCATTGACTTTGGCAAACCAGGGAGTAGTTGTTGGTGTTGTGTTTTTCTTCCACAAAAGAGGGGAATGCATGCCCTTTGCAGTCGCAATTAGATGTCAAAGTGAGAACGACTGTTTTTAGTGGGATGTCGCAGTGATAGAGGAGGATGAGAGCCGGGTCCAAGTCTGCAGTAAAGCTTGTGATTTTCCTGATCACATGTTGTACCTTTCACCAGAATGCGTAGAGACGTTTGCAAGACTAGAAAGTGTGTAATAAGTCACCCCTCCTCCACCCTAGACCTCCAGCACAAGGGACTTGCCTCCGGTAATATAAGAGTGTATCTCAATGAATCAGATTATCATATCATATAGAGTCATTACAAACAGAGTGATCTGTTTCAAGTGTTTATTTCTGTAAATGTTGATGATTATGGCTTACAGCCAATTAAATCCCAAAGGTCACTATTTCAGAAAATTAAAGTAGGGAGGATGAAGGGTTAAAAACCATGCTGTCATATTCCACAATACATTAAAGGTAAATATAATATTGATTTATTAGTCAATGTAACATAGTTTTTAAGGTTGAAGGAAGACTTTAAGTCCATCTAGTTCAACCCATAGCCTAACATGTTGATCCAGAGGAAGGCAAAAAAAACCCATGTGGCAACACTAAGCCCCACATTGGGGAAAAAAATTCCTTCCTGACTCCAGATACGGCAATCAGACTAATTCCCTGGATCAACGCCCTATCAAAGAATCTAGTATGTATAACTGATAATATTATAGTTTTCAAGAAAGGCATCCAGGCCCTTCTTAAATGTTAATTTAAACAAGAGGACCATAGTTGATTTAGCAAAATAGGGATTCCATTTATTAAGAACAATCCACATAGTTAGAAAAGGTTATAATGAGTAATGTTTCAAGGTAAAATTAAAGTGCACAGTGATGAGACAAACGAACATGCAAAGAGTTGCCTCCTCAGCAGTATAGGACTCAGCTGACAATTTAGTTATGTGGGTCTTACAGAGATATATATATATATACAGACAGTTTACAGGGGTTTTACAGTTCAGTATCATACATAATGACATACATCAATGTATACATAGTGCTTAGATACCAGGGTCATACCAGGTCAAACTGATGTGCAAACAAATCTCAGGTTGGCAAAAAGAGAATTATTGTGTATGGTAGTACTATCCTACACCCTAGGATAGAGCACACCCTTGCCTGCAAGCACCAGTCTCTACATGTCACCATGCTTCATGTTGCCAAGTTAGTCACTGCTCCCCCTTTCCGTACTGTTCTAAGTATCGCCAGTCTCTGATCTACTGCCTAGAGCCACAAGCTTTGTGTCAAGATCTGCAGTCATACCATCTGCTGTTGGAGGGTCCCTCCATGCAAGTGCCGGCCCCTACGCCGTTTCGCTGGTAAGCTTTGTCAGGGGGCGTCTTGTGGCTCTAGGCAGTAGATCAGAGACTGGCGATACTTAGAACAGTACGGAAAGGGGAGCAGTGACTAACTTGGCAACATGAAGCATGGTGACATGTAGAGACTGGTGCTTGCAGGCAAGGGTGTGCTCTATCCTAGGGTGTAGGATAGTACTACCATACACAATAATTCTCTTTTTGCCAACCTGAGATTGTTTGCACATCAGTTTGACCTGGTATGACCCTGGTATCTAAGCACTATGTATACATTGATGTATGTCATTATGTATGATACTGAACTGTAAAACCCCTGTAAACTGTCTGTGTATATATATATCTCTGTAAGACCCACATAACTAAATTGTCAGCTGAGTCCTATACTGCTGAGGAGGCAACTCTTTGCATGTTCGTTTGTCTCGTCACTGTGCACTTTAATTTTACCTTGAAACATTACTCATTATAACCTTTTCTAACTATGTGGATTGTTCTTAATAAATGGAATCCCTATTTTGCTAAATCAACTATGGTCCTCTTGTTTAAATTGATATTAGCAGTTGTAGCAATTGATTAAAAACCCAGACTCGAAGTACTGTTTTTTTTCCTTCTTAAATGTTAGTAGTGACTCACTCATTACAACATCATGGGGCAGAGAGTTCCATAGTCTCACTGCTCTTACAGTAAAGAATCCACGTCTGTGATTATGATTAAACCTTTTTTCCTCCAGACGTAGAGGATGCCCCCTTGTCCCAGTCTCAGGCCTAAGAGTAAAGAGATCATTAGAAAGGTCTCTGTACTGTCCCCTCATATATTTATACATTATTATAAGATCACCCCTAAGCCTTCGTTTTTCCAAGCTAAATAACCCCAAGTTTAATAACCTGTCTTGGTATTGCAGACCCCTTAGTCCTCTAATGACTTTTGTCGCTCTTCTCTGGACCCGCTCTAGTTCAGCTATGTCTTTCTTATACACCGGAGATCAGAATTGTACACAGTATTCTAAGTGTGGTCGCACTAGTGACTTGTATAGAGGTAAAATTATGTTCTCCTCATGAGCATCTATGCCTCTTTTAATGCATCCCATTATTTTATTTGCCTTTGCAGCAGCTGCCTGACACTGGCCACTAAATGTGAGTTTGTCATCTACCCATACACCCAGGTCTTTTTCACTGACAGTTTTGCCCAGTGTTTTACAATTAAGCACATAATTATACCTTTTGTTTCCTCTGCCCAAGTGCATGACTTTACATTTATCCACATTAAAGCGCATTTGCCATTTAGCAGCCCAAGCTTCTAGTTTACATAAATCCTCCTGTAATATAAAATTGTCCTCCTCTGTATTGATTACCCTGCAGAGTTTAGTGTCATCTGCAAATATTGAGATTCTACTCCGTATGCCCCCTACAAGGTCATTAATAAATATATTAAATAGAAGTGGGCCCAACACTGACCCCTGTGGTACCCCACTGTTAACTGTGACCCATTCTGAGTGTGTTCTATTAATAACCACCCTTTGTTTCCTATCACTAAGCCAGTTCTTAACCCACTTTCACATATTTTCACTTATCCCCATTGCCCTCATTTTATGTATCAACCTTTTGTGTGGCACCGTATCAAAAGCTTTTGAAAAGTCCATATACACCACATCCACTGCATTTCCTTGGTCCAGTCCAGCACTTCTTCATAGAAACTTATCAGATTAGTTTGACAGGAACGGTCCCTCGTAAAACCATGTTGATAATGGGTCATGAGGTTATTTTTCTTCAGATACTCCAGTATAGCATCTCTTAGAAAACCCTCTAGGATTTTACCCACAGTAGAGGTTAAGCTTACTGGCTTATAATTTCCAAGTTCAGTTTTTGTCCCCTTTTTGAATATTGGCACCACATTTGCTATACGCCAGTCCTGTGGTACAGACCCTGTTATTATGGAATCTTTAAATATTAAAAATAATGGTCTATCTATGACAGTACTTAATTCCTGCAGCACTCTGGGGTGTATCCCATCCGGGCCCGGGGATTTGTCAATTTTAGTGATTTTTAGACGATGCCGTACTTCCTCTTGGGTTAAGCAGGTGACATTTAATTGAGACTTTTTGTTATCACTGATCATATTGTCTGTCATGGGATTTTCTTGTGTAAATACTGTTGAAAAAAAGTCATTTAGCATATTGGCTTTTTCCTCATCCTCATCCACCATTTCACCCAGACTATTTTTAAAGGGGCCAGCACCATCATTTTTTAGTTTCTTACTATTTATGTAGTTAAAAAATATTTTGGGATTCTTTTTACTTTCTCTGGCAATGAGTCTCTCTGTCTCAATCTTTGCTGCCTTGATTTGCTTTTTACAAATGTTATTTAATTTTCTGTATTTATTTAATAATGCTTCATCACTACCTACTTGCTTTAATTCCCTAAATGCTTTCTTTTTGTCACATATTGCACTTCTTACCGCTTTATTTAGCCATAGTGGTTTCCTCCTATTTCTAGCATGCTTATTCCCATAGGGTATATATTGCGCACAGGTCCTATTCAGAATGCTAATAAACATCTCCCATTTGTGTTGTGTACTTTTATGTCTCAGGACATCGTCCCAATTTATTGCACTAAGATCATCTCTCAACCGTTGGAAATTTGCCTTCCTGAAGTTTAGTGTCCTTGTAGCCCCTCTACTACACGTCTTAGTAAAGGATACTTGAAAGCTTATTATGATCACTATTACCCAAGTGACCTCCAACCCGTATATTTGTGTTGGAGCTTCCAGAAACTCTTTGAAACATGGCAATATTACATTGATTTTTGATAATATACTAAGTCATTGAGATGCACTAGTAACATGTAGTTTCATTGGCACTCTATAACACCTAGAGAGAAGCTTGTATCTGGCTTCTTGCACTTGAGAGCAGGTGAAAGACTTGTGTGTTAACATAAATATATGTTTCCACTGGTGCCTTGTTATTGAGAGTCCCAAATTCCTCTCCTATTGAGTTTGGAAGCTAGTTTTAACACTATCTGAGATCTCATTTAATGAGTCTTAATGGCTCCGTACCTACACATGTGGCCTCGAAAGATGTCTTAATGCAGCCGTAGAAGGGTCTAGAAGGCAGGGAATTGAAAAAGTGTGTAAGCTGGTTGATTCTCTATTCATCCAAGGGGCAGGGGGAAAAGATGCCAGACAGGATGCCAGACAGGAGCTCTTTTTGAAGGTCAATTATGTCCATCCCCAAAATGACCTGGAAACAGAGGGGATACAAAGGCGCAATAGAGTTTTATCCTTTTTTAGAACAAAAATAATGAGTGCATTAACTGCTCACCTCATTCGGTTGTGAGACCCACAATCAGTATATTAGCCTCTTGCAGCCGCTGCTGGATTCCCCATTCCTTGTGGAAGGCAAGAGAATGCTCCTATATGGGACCAAGAGATGATAGACAGTCCGTGCTGCTGCACTTAAAAGATGAATCCTACAAGGTCTTCAGGGTAAAGGTGTTTATTGCTTCAACCCGTTTCGAGACCTTCCTGGTCTCTTCATCAGGAATACGCCAATCAAATTTTTGAGACCAGGAAGGTCTCGAAACGCGTTGAAGCAATAAACACCTTTAATCCGAAGACCTTGTAGGATTCATCTTTTAAGTGCAGCAGCGCGGATCGTCTATCATCGCTTGGTCCCATATAGGAGCATCCCCAAAATGAGACACTCCTGAAGAAAACCCCATTAAAAGAGGTGCAGAACACCAAAACCAAAAATTAAGGGGGGCAATGGGTAACCTTGACGCATGACATTGGAAATAGAAAAACCCAAGGACAGATCCCAATTCACCTTTATTCTAGCTGTTGGTCTGTTGTAAAGGGCAGATATCCACCTAAGCGGACTTCAGGTCTATGCTACAGTGTCTCATTCATGAATGTTCAATTCACCCTATTGAAGGCCTTTAATTCATCAGTTGAGAGAAGCATAAGGGACTGTGACTTAATTTTATGTCTACGTTAAGGAGCAAAATGGGACTAAAGCTAGTACGTTGTTTTGGATCTTTCCCCTCTTTGTGTATGACCAAAATGTGAGTGCTTAAGGCATCCCCAGGGAAGAGGTAACCCCTAGATATTCCATTAAAGCTTGAGATAACATGGGAAGATATTCCAGGAACTGTCTATAGTACAGCAGTGAGAACTCAACTGGTCCAGGGGCCTTTCCCGATTTGGATTCTTTAATGGCTGTTTTGAGTTGCTCTTCAGTAAAGGGGCGTTCAAGAAATCTGTCTCCACATCCGATATGGATGGCATGTCTGACTCCTTTATTTAAATTTGGATTCTGGATTTAAAATCTGTATTTTGTGTGTAGGGTTCTCATAGTTTATTGAATATAAGGATCAATAGAAGTTTCTAAAAGAGTCTGCTCTATCGGGGAGAGTTAGTGTTTTTGCTGGCCAGACTTATCCATTATTGCAGGGACATATGTCTTAGCTCTCGGAGTCCTCAAAGATCTAGTCAGTGAATTACTGCTTTTATTCCTGTGCCTGTAATAAAGATGCTGGCCTTCAGATAGGATAGCTTGTTCCTTATGTCATCCTGGCTTTCTTGAATGGTTCCTATTCTTCCCTCTTTTAGGGATTAATGATTGTTCTTTGAGAATCTTCTTTGAAATTTCCCATCCTTCCTTATCATTTCTGTCTCTAAGGACATCCAGTCATTGGATCCTTCCTAACCTCTCTCTGAGTCCCTTTAAAATCTGCCTTTTGGAAATCCAACCTTGAAGTCTGGGGGAAAAAAAAAGTAAGTCTTCACAGGTTTTCTTCCTGTAATTATCCAAAATTCTGTGATGGCATGATCGCTGCCTTCTTGGATCCCAGTCAGCCTTACCTCCTCAACCATTTCGTCCCTGTTTACAGGATTAGATCAGCAACAAATAAGCCCTCACACAGCCCTAGATCCCGAAAAATTAAGAAAACTACAGGTCTCGGAAAATAGCAACAAATGCACAATTCTTTTTTTTTTACAAGCTTGTACTAACAAGGGGGGAATTGCACTGACAGATTATTTTTTACCATATAGTGAACATGATGAAGAAAAAAAAAACAATTGTGAAATTGCTTTTTTTTTGCAATTTTACTGCACTTGAATTTTTTCCCATTCTCCAGTACGCTGTATGGTAAAATGAATGATGTAATTCTGAAGTATAACGCGTGCCGCAAAAAAACAAGTCCTCCTATGGCTATATTGACTAATTAAAAAGTTATGGCTTCTGGAAGTTGGAGAGAAAAGTACAAAAACAGAAAATAGCCTTAGTGGTGAAGTTGATAAATCCGGCTGGATCCGGTGAACCTGAACATCATCTGCGGGTTCGGCCATCTCTAGTGCTATATTTAGGAAGCTTGAATGTCCTTTTGAGCTGGATTTCCTTAATCTATTTTCAAAATAATGCCTAAAAATTTGTAAATATTTTGGTTTTCTTCTGTATATACGCCCCCCTGACTTCTGCGCCCTAGGCAATGTCCTAAGTGGCCTTATGGGAAATCCGACCCTGGGAACAAAAAATGTCAGCATGTGCTCTGGACTAATATGTGAAATATTTTTATGTAACAGAAGGCAGTTTGTCTGTGAATGGCTTGAGAGAAGTACATGGAGGAGAGTCCTTGAAAGTTTAGGGCTCTATTACAGAAAGCTGGTAGTTTGGTCATAATCAATGGAGCCCTCAATGCTGAGAAATAGATAATTATTCATTATGCAATACAGTAAGGACAAGCAGCCTTCTGGGGCCCCGCCTTACAGTCAGGACAATCAGAGAATTTACCGAGGATAAGGAAATGAACATGGGTGCACTGATTTTATGCGGAATACTGAAGCGCTTGCCATAACAGAATGTATACATATCACCAGTTCCAGCTAGGAATATATGTGTGTGTAATAAAGATATATTATGTATCTCTGGATCCCGTCACTACCAAGCCCACAATAACACATAAATGTCCAGTAGGTACCGAACGTATTCAGACCCCTTTCAATTTTTCACTCTTTGTTTCATTGCAGCCCTTTGGTAAATTTAAAAAAGTTATTTTTTTTCTCATTAATGTACACTCTGCACCCCATCGTGACTGAAAAAAACCTCCAGAAATGTAGAAAGTTTTGCAAATTTATTTAAAAAAGAAAAACTGAAATGTAACATGGTCATAAGTATTCAGAACCTTTGCTCAGACACTCATATTTAAGTCACATGCTGTCCATCTCCTTATGATCCTCCTTGAGCTGGTTCTATTCTTTCATTGGAGTCCAGCTGTGTTTAAATAAACTGATAAGACTTGATTTGGAAAGGCACACACTGTCTAAGGCACTGTCAAAGGCACTGTCTATATAATACCTCACAGCTCACAGTGCATGTTAGACCAAATGAGAATCATGAGGTCAAAGGATCTGCCCAAGGATCTGAGAGACAGAATTATGGCAAAGCACAAATCTGGCCAAGATTAAAAAGAATTTCTGCTGTACTCATAGTTCCTAAAAGCACAGTGGCCTCCATAGTCATTAAGTGGCAGTAGATTGGGAGCACCAGACGTCTTTCTAGACTTGGTCGTCTGGCCAAACTGAGCAATCATGGGAGAAGAGTCTTGGTGAGAGAAGTAAAGAAAAACCCCAAGATCACTGTGACTGAGCTCCAGAGATGCAGCAGGGAGATGGGAGAAACGTTCCACAAAGTCAACTATCACTGCAGCCCTCCACCAGTTGGGCCTTTATGTCAGAGTTGCCTGACGGAAGCCTCTCCTCAGTGCAAGACATATGAAAGCACGCATAGAGTTTGCTAAAAAAAAAACATATGAAGGACTCCCAGACTATGAGAAATAGAGAAAAAGTCAATTTTATAAAAATGTTAAAATAATTAAAATGGTCAATAAATGATGTAAACAAAAGAAAAAATCAAGATTGACAAAATGAAGGGTTTTTTTTATGTCTGCTGTGATGCCACAAAAAATGTAAAAAGTGACAAACATTCTACATATCCCAAAATGGTATCAAATGTAGTCTCATCATGCAAAAGCCATTACACCACAGCTCCATCGCATGTAAAATGTATACGTTATGGGTTCAGGAAAATAGTAACACAACCCCCCTCCCCAATTATTTCCTTTTTTCTTTTTAATCATTAAACAAATAAAAAAAAAGGGACATGTTTGGTATCGCCGTTAGTAATTAGGAGAATCAATGCAAGGTCATTTCTACCACAAAATAAAAACAATTTACAGAACAATGCATCAGAATTGGGGGTGGGGTGGGCGGGGAGTTTCCTTCATCTTACAATTTCTCCCGATTTGGAATTTTTCCTGTTTTCCAGTACACTGTGGTAAAGCGATCGGTGTCATCCAATAGTTCATCTCGTCATGAGAAAACAAGTCCTCATATATCTGTGAGCAGAAAAATAAAAAAATATGACTCTGGGAGTAAAAAAAGAAGGCTGGTTTCACATTGCGTTTTAGTTAAATCCGATGCTGTCCGATGAAAATCGGACAGCATTGGATCCAAACTGATCCCTGTAATTGGATGCCAAATAGGCATCCGATTCCGACATTTTGCAGGATCATTTTGGTCTGTCACCTCGCTCCCCCCTCCTCTCTGCCTCCTGTCATCTCGCTGTCCCCCTATTTTGCCCTGCTGTCCCCCTGTTTTGCCCTGGTGTCCCCTGCTGTCCCCCTGTTCTCTCCTCTCCTCTTCTCCCCGCTCCTCCTGTCATTCTAACATAAAAAAATCTTTATTCTCACCTGCCAGCGCTCCCCCGGTGTGTCCATAGAGCTCCCGATCGATTTTACAGGTCCTGCGATGATGTCACAACCCGTTCAGCTTGTGATCAGGTTGTGACGCCAGGGGAGCGCTGGCAGGTGAGAATAAAGATTTTTTTTATTTTAAACACTTGATTTTAGTTATATTTCACTTCCGCAATGTATGTATATACATTGTGGAAGTGAAATTAGGCGGCACACAATAGTTTTAGTGTACTGAGCATGTACTGGGCATGCTCCGTACACTAATATCGGGTCCAAGGAGACATCAGATGTTTCCTCGGACTCTGCTCCATAGGGCCCCATGGTAAACGTATCGGATCGGATCAGATTTGGCATAATTGCCATCCGAATTGCCTCCGATCCGGTTCTCTCCGATTTTTTTCAGGAGCCAAAATCGCAGCAGTGTAAGATTTTTGCTCCTGCAAAAAATCGGACAGAATCGGATCGGAGGCAAATCGGATGGCAATTATGCCAAATCCGATCCAATCCCCATTGGATAACATGGGGGCTGATTCGGATCCGACGCTGTCCGATTTTCATTGGACATCATCGGATGTAACTAAAACGCAATGTGAAACCAGCCTTAGCTAGACCAGCACTATACATATATCACACACGCTCGCTATTTTCAAAAGTCTGTGCCAGAACATTTTTTTTTTTTTTTTTTTATAATTCTTTATTTCTTCATTTATGTGCTTTAACAACAAATGTTAACAAAGGCTTGAACCAATATATCAATCTAATATACACATCGATACCCAGTATCCTCTAAAGAAAAGACAAGTCAAGCATAGGACACGACGAGTAACATCGTTATAGTATTCCGTTTCATACGTATACCACATCATATATACATCACTAGTCCACTCAAATTACAGATTTTCCCAAATCTTTCTCGGATGGAAGTACAAAATTTTCTCTCGATTTGTTTGTAACTTTGATTTAAAATAGACTTCATAAGTATAACTTTAATAGTGAGCAGATAAGGTTCACTTAACCTAAAGACAAAACAAACAGGTTCAGAAAGAAAAAGAAGAGAAAAGACAAGAAAGAAAGAAAGAAAGAAAGAAAGAAAGAAAGAAAAGATAGGAATGGAGGGGGGGGGGGAAACAAAACAGGAGTTAATCACATTCCCAATCTAATAAAGCCTCATTGAAAGAAAAAACTCAATAAGTTTCTCAGATAAGGTGAATCGTCTAGTGATCTCTGTAGGACTTATACATATCAGACTGTTGAAACGTCATCCAGCTAAACCAAGTATTTCTGAATTGCACATATGTATCATGGATTGAGGAGGTCAAGTCCTCCAGGTGCATGAGGTTATTCACCCTCTCCAACCATAGAGCAACAAAAGGGCAAGTCTCTCTCTTCCAAAGAATTGGGATGCAAGATCTCGCCGCCATCACCAGGAATCTCAATAGGGACCGTTTATATTTACGTATAGGAATCCCACAATGATGTAGCATGAAGAGACTCGGACCAAGCTCACCGGGATAGTCCGTAACCATTCCAATGATCTTCACCACCTCAGACCAGAACGGCCGAAGTCTTGCGCACTCCCAGAATATATGGAGCAATGTGCCCTCCGCCTCGCCACACCTCCAGCAGTTTGCATCAATGGAGGGGAAAATTTTGTGCAACCGTGGGGGGACTCTGTACCATCTAGTTAACAACTTATAGTTAGCTTCCTGTAATCGTGAGCATATTGAGGTAAATGTTCGATCTCTGATCTAGTGACCATTCCAGCCCCAGGTCAGCCTCCGAATTCAGCATAAACTGTGGGGTCGACAGGTCTGGAGGGGAGATCAAGAAAGCATATGACCTCGATAGGGCATGTCTACAGTCACCCTCGTTCTGACATAGGTGTTCGAATAGCGTCTTGGACCTGTGGTAGGTCGATTTAGGGGGGGAGTGTCCTTAAATGATGTGTACGTTGTAGGCATCTCCAGAATCCTAAAGCTATCGGGCGTGTGATCGCGTTAAGCTGCTCAAGAGAAGGCTATATGTCCCCGTTGCCCCAGCTCCCCACTCTGTCCACCCCATCTGAAATCCATCTTTGGAATATAGGGTCACCTATGCTAGGTTTAAAATTAGGATGACTCAAAATCAGGAACATGGTCGAGGCATGTGGTATTATGGAAGACCTAACTAATTTATGGTTACAGATCTTAAGAGTAAGTCCGATCGTTGGGTGCCCAGTGATAGTGTCATCATTCCGCAATATTACCCACGGCAATGTTTGAAGTCTAAGAGGGGTGAAGTCCTGTTCTATCTGAACCCACAATTTGTTCTCGCTGTGTCTGCACCAGTCTATTACGCGTGTGAAGTGGCTGGCAATGTGGTATAATTTAATGTCTGGAAGGTTTACTCCACCGTCTTCCCTATGCCTGTGCAGGATGGATTTTGCCAGTCTTGGTTTCATTTTGTTCCAAATAAATCTCGTCTGGATTTGTGAGACCGTTTTAAAAAATGACGCCGGGATATTGATGGGAAGCGTCTGCAGGTAATATAAGATCCTTGGAAGAATAGTCATTTTAAAAAGTTGACATCTACCCATCCATGTAAAGGCAGACGACAGCCATCTCTCGCAATCCGTTCTAATTGTAGTTAACAGGGCGGGAAAATTTGCTCCGTATATATTACAGACATCCGGAGTAACCTGCAATCCCAGGTAACAAAGGGCTTTGGGTGACCAATGAAAAGCAAAGGCTCCTTTCAGATCAGCAGCCAGTTCAGCAGGGAGCGAAACATTTAGGGCCTCTGACTTGGATCTGTTAATTTTGAAGTTCGAGAGAGCATGGTATTTCTCCAGCTCTTTCAGGAGATTTGGGATGGAGATTCTGGGGTTCACTACAAAAAACAAGAGGTCGTCCGCATAAGCAGCAATTTTTGTGCGTATGCGATTTCAATCTTAAACCAGAGATGTCACCATTCCCCCTAATATGACGTAGCAATGGCTCTAACGTCAGGATAAAAATCAGCGGGGATAGTGGGCATCCCTGACGTGTACCATTAGCAATATCAAAAGATTCAGATAAAATACCATTCACCCGAACCCTCGCCGACGGGACAGAGTAAATGGACAACACCCAACCAAGCATATTTGCTCCCAGACTGATGTGCATTAACGTCTCCTCTATGAGGGACCAATGAACGCGATCGAACGCTTTCTCGGCGTCCGTGGATAGTAGCATCAGAGGGGCATTAGAAACCTTTGCATGGTGTATTAAGTTAATGGCCTTGGTAATGTTGTCCCTGGCCTCCCGCCCAGCAACAAATCCCACTTGATCCGGGTGTACTATATCAGGAATGAACGGTGAGTCTGGCCGCCAGGATCTTAGCAAACAATTTGACGTCCACATTGAGTAAGGATATCGGGCGGTAACTAGAGCAGACCAAGGGGTCCTTTCCCGGTTTCTGAATTACCGCTATGGTGGCGCGTAACGCATCTTTAGGAGGTGGAGTTTTCTCTGACATAGCGTTAAAGCAAGCTGTTAAGTGTGGAAGTAAGGACGTCTTAAGTTTCTTGTAATAGCCCACCGTGAAACCATCAGGGCCTGGGGCCTTGCCAGATTTGGCTGATGTAATAGCATCCTCCACCTCTAACTCTGAGTTGGAGCCTCCAGGGATGAGATAATTGATTCCGAAATTTTTGGTAAACCCGAGGTTTTAATATAGTCTCGTATACGGCCTTGAGGGTAGAGGTCGCTGATATTGACTTTGCGTCCAGAACATTTTTTAAAGTAAATCTACAATTCTAGCGATCTATCTACCCTCAGGTGTTTCAGAGGAATGAAGTGGAATTAAAAAATTAATAAAATTACATTTTATCTTGGCCTCATGCTGTTCACTTTTACAAGGGATAGCATGACAAATTGACTCATATTTGAAAAAAATTACATCGGGTCTTCCCTATTTGGAAAACTAGCCAAGGTAAAGCAGACAGCTGGGTCTGGTATTTTCTGGGTGAGAAGGGCAATAGTTATTGGCCCTACCCAGCCTAAAAATAGCAGGCCACAACTGCCCCAAAACTGGTGCCTCCATACAAATGCACCAATCCTGGCGCTTCGCTCTGGCTTTTCCCACTGCCCTGGTGCAGGAGACTGAGTGTAATGACCTCTGAGGCATTACAGTCAGATCTGGGTACACGGGTTAACTGTGATCTCATGATGATCTCCAGAGCAGGCACTGGAGATCACCATGGGATTTCAATTGATCTCTGTGTGACCTGAGGATCGTGACCTGTAATTACCTAACTGAGGTCTTGACACGTCAGTTTCCTCACAGTGTAGAGCAGTCTCTGCTATGCCAGGCCCCTATGCCATGCCAAGGGACTGATCAATGAGCTACAGGGAAATCGGGTAAGGAGGGTAAACCAGAAGGTGGAGGGGCAGGAAAAGACACTGGAGTTTTTTTTTTTTTTTTTTACCTTTTTTTTGGTGCGTGCCGTGGTTGGTGTCATTTTGGAATCTGGGGGTGAGGGGGGACTTTGGTGGTAGCGGAGGTCCTAGGGGTATTCATTTCTGTCTCTGACGTGTGATCACACCAGATGACGGAAAAATAATTTTTACCGGCGATGTCCTTTTTTTTTCGTGACTGCCTGTAAATGGTGTATTCCGGCGATCACGTGACTGGGATCGAAAAAAACCCGACCTGATTCATAATCTCCAGCTCAGCTACACCTGTTAGCTGAAACCCTGGAGATTTTCTGACACTTGGGGTTGCTACAGGGCTTTTTCCTTTCTGATGACTCTGAACGTCGGAAAGGAAGAAATACCCTCAGATGCCGACGTCTAGAGTCAGTCGCCGTCGATATGGGGTTAAGTGCATAATGTGGAATATCTCCTGAAAAAAATGAACCAAGTGAAATAGTTTTTTTGTATAGAGCACTCGTGTTAAATAGCAAAAAGAGCAAATGATAAACAGCAATTTAAAACAAAAAACAATGGTAGGGAAAAATGGAAAAACCTAAAGCTTGCTGTGACACCTTTACATTTTATTATGGAAACACATTTTGACTCGCCTGTGGTAAATCAAAAATGAGAATCACCTGTGATAAATTGTCTGTGCCTGTGTGAATGAATTAGTCAATGAATGATGACTTCAGTATTTTAAAAAGCCACATGTTGGACTTGTTCCTTTGTCACAATGGTGAAGACGAAGGAACTGTCTTAGAACATCAGAACTACTATTGGCAAACACAAGACTCCCAAGGAGTATAAGGCCATCTTCAAAGACTTTGGCATCCAGTTTTCAATAGTGTGCAGTGTTAAGAATTTTGCCAGGCATGGAGCAGTTAAGAACATTCCTGGATGGGGGTTGATAGAAGAAAATTGACAAGAGATGTACTTTAAAGTTGGTTTCAGTGGTGGAAAAAACGCCACGTCAAACATTCTAAGACCTGAAAATCAACCTAGAACAGTTTGGGGTCATGGTTTCAACAAATAACATACGCCGCACACTAAACCAAGCAGAGCCTTATGTGCGAAGGTCAAGGAAGAAACCATCGCTGAATAAAAGACATAAAACAAATGATCTTTGCCAAAAAGTACACTGACAAGGCACAATCCTTCTGGGCAAATGTTCTGTGGAGACATGAAACAAAAATAGACGTTTTTGGCAATGCAAAGCAACAGTTCACAGACAATGCAATAAAGCTTCTAAGGAAAAGAACACCCTACCATCAGTTAAAGGGATCCTGTCACCCCGAAATCACCTCTAAACCTATTAAAACCTGTCCCTAGAGCATATTAACACTGTCCCTACACTCCTTTTAGCTCCTAAATGGCATTAGTCAAAGTGAATATAAACGTTTTATAAGTACCTGATTAGTCATGATAATGAGTGACTATGCTATTCATAGTCACTCATCAAGGCAGCCCCTCTTCTTCATATCACGCCTATTCAGGCGTGCTCGTCAGTCTATGTTCAAATTCGCGCCTCCCTGCGCGCCTCCCCTCTCTCTCATAGCGTCCGGGCTTCACTGTAAGCTGTATGACGCGATTCGCGTCATTCCCGGCGCCGGATGACGTATTTGCAGCCGCGCCGCGCTGTCAGCTTCAAGTCCCGTACTGCGCATGCGCATGGGCATGCGCAGTGCGTATTTTGAAGCTGACAGCGCGGCGCGGCTGCAAATACGTCATCCGGCGCCGGGAATGACGCGAATCGCGTCATACAGCTTACAGTGAAGCCCGGACGCTATGAGAGAGAGGGGAGGCGCGCAGGGAGGCGCGAATTTGAACATAGACTGACGAGCACGCCTGAATAGGCGTGATATGAAGAAGAGGGGCTGCCTTGATGAGTGACTATGAATAGCATAGTCACTCATTATCATGACTAATCAGGTACTTATAAAACGTTTATATTCACTTTGACTAATGCCATTTAGGAGCTAAAAGGAGTGTAGGGACAGTGTTAATATGCTCTAGGGACAGGTTTTAATAGGTTTAGAGGTGATTTCGGGGTGACAGGATCCCTTTAAAGGGATCCTGTCACCCCCAAAACACCTGCTAACCTATTAAAACCTGTCCCTAGAGCATATTAACACTTTCCCTACACTATTTCTACCTCCTAAATGCAGTAAATGACATTGACTAAAAACGTTTTATAAGTACCTGATTAGTGATGATAATGAGTGACTATGCTATTCATAGTCACTCATCAAGACTGCCCCTCTGCTTCATAGCACGCCTCCATAGGCGTGATCGTCCTCCTAGATTAAAATTGCAGCCTCCCCGCTGTGCCCTGTGTCGTAGGAGGCTGCTGTGTGGCTTGTGACGCGATCCGCGTCATTCCCGGCGCCCTGTGACGTATTTACAGCGGCGCCGCGCTGTTAGCTTCAAAATGCGCACTGCGCATGCCCAATGCGCATGCGCAGTGCACATTTTGAAGCTAACAGCGCGGCGCCGCTGTAAATACGTCACAGGGCGCCGGGAATGACGCGGATCGCGTCACAAGCCACACTGCAGCCTCCTACGACACAGGGCACAGCGGGGAGGCTGCAATTTTAATCTAGGAGGACGATCACGCCTATGGAGGCGTGCTATGAAGCAGAGGGGCAGTCTTGATGAGTGACTATGAATAGCATAGTCACTCATTATCATCACTAATCAGGTACTTATAAAACGTTTTTAGTCAATGTCATTTACTGCATTTAGGAGGTAGAAATAGTGTAGGGAAAGTGTTAATATGCTCTAGGGACAGGTTTTAATAGGTTTACAAGTGTTTTGGGGGTGACAGGATCCCTTTAAGCATGGTGGAAGATCCATAATGCTGTGGGGTTGCTTTGCTGTGTCTGCTACTGGTGGCCTTGACCATATCACAGGAATAATAAAATCAGAGAATTATCAAGAGATTTTAGAGCAAAATGTCCTACCCAGTATAAGAAAACTTGGTCCAGCAAGACAATGACCCAAAGCACACATCCAAAAGTATACAGAAATGTTTGAAAAAGAAAAAATGGACTGTTTTAAAATGTGTCCTGACCTTAATCCCATTGAGAATCTTTGGGGTGAGCTGAAATCTGCCTTTGGGAAAAAGAACCCTGCAAACATTCAAGAACTTGAACAAACCGCAAAGAAAGAGTAGAAGAAAATACCAGCTGAGAAGTGCAAGAAGCTTATAGAAGGCTACAATAAATATTTAAAGGCTGTCATCAATACTAAAGGGTGTGCAAACAAGTATTAGTTACAGGCCTTTATTGCTGCACATGCTGATTATTCTGTTTCTACTTTGTCAATTTGCATATTGCAGTTTCAATGTTGTATTGTTGTATTACTTTAGATCACTAATTAAAAAATCCTGAGACTTTAACTTTGGTACATTTCCATTTTCTGAAGATATTGTATAGTCTATGACAAAAAGGAAGGGGTGTCAATAATGGATAACAGCACTGTATCTAGATATCTCAATAGCTGTAATGAGTGACAATTTGTCTTTGATATCATTTTCTCATGTTCTTGGTTTATATTTCATAACAATGTATTACTTTATAGTCCTAAATTAGTATGATCTTACTAATTGTATTGTTCCTCACTGTGTGTTTTATCCATTTCATTATTTAGGCACTCCTAGTACAGAAACTTTTCATCTGACATCTCCTCTTCTTAACAAGACAATAGACCATTTTCTCACAGACCCCCTGAGGATGGACAAGCAGAACGTTCTTTCTGTCAGTATATTAAACCTCACATTGGATATCCTCTACCTCCTTACTGGAGAGGTGAGAATTTTTGGAATCATATGTCTGATGACTTCACTCTTGTGAATAAAATAAAGACTTGACTGGGGTGGTAATGTTAGTCTGGAAATGTGTATGATGAGATTTACCAATGCTTTCTCCATAAACAGCATTACACTGTAGTGAAGAAAACATTAGGCGAGTGTGTGATTCCCAGTAGTGAGACCCAAGCATCAGGAGGCTGTAGCAGAATCCAGAGGACCATCATGGAGCCGTTACCTCGTTCCCAGATAAATGATCAGAAGATCCTAGACCTCATCAACAAGATCATTGAGCTGCTGACTGGAGAGGTGAGCGCTGCTGGGAATGCTGGGATATTATACAGTGTGAAACCACACTCGGGGTTCGCCTTTGCCAGGGTCAAAGGGCACGTATGTGTCGTGTGTCACTCAGACCAAGAGCAGAGATTTAGATGCCACTGGCCTTGGCCAGAGTTTATTGTGGTGAAAGCAAACAAAGAGAACAAAACAGCAAACAAAAATCCTTGCCTGTCCGGCACTAACTAAACAGAATGCAGCCTCACTATAGACTGAAGGGCTTCTCCCTTCAGCCAAACCATAGAACCAAAGAGCACTGCTTTCACTCACATGCGTCTCCATACACAGACAGGCCTTCTGTGTTCCCAGGCTGAGAGAGAGCCCCGCCCGACCTCCCAGACTCCTTTTACCTACCCCAACCGCCTCCCACTAATTCATTAGCAGCCAGGTGATACTGACGAGGCTAGGTTGCATATGACAGATACCTGGGAGAGATATATCTGCCCTCATCCACTAATCCCACATGACTCTCACAACAGTAACACAAGGGATGATGTGTCTGGATAATGACTGTATGATTGTGTGTCAGGTTCCTCTAAGGTGTCAGGATGTCACTTTCCATTTCTCCATGGAGGAGTGGGAGTATATAGACGAACACAAGGATCTGTACAAGAATATTCTGATGGAGGACCATGAGCCACTTGCATCCCCAGGTAAGAGGAAATCTCATGTATTGTAAATGTAAGAGGACATCTGAGGGACACCTAGATTTTGCTCCAACCCAGTCCTACCCCACCACCATCACAAATTTACACTGTGTATGTGTTCTTCAGATGGATCCATTAAGGAAATTGCACAAGAAGTGTGTCCCAGTCCTCTGTATTCCCAGGATAGTCCAGAGCAAGATCACAGTGTCCCCCCGGAACAAGAGGAAGATGAAACTGAGGTCTCACCAAATATTATAATATCAAATGTATGGTTATTAGATGACGCTTTTTTGTTTGTTTGTTTTTTTACCTTTTTACGACTTTTAATGTACATTTACATCAAAAGTCGTGTCCTTTTTGATGTTGGCTTGCAGACCGAGCCAGCATCTTTCCCAGCACGACAGTTCATTTAATCAGCAGTCAAGTGCCTTAAAGGGGTATTCCTATCTCCAAGAACCTATCCCATTATGTAGTAAGTGTAATAATAATATTATCATACCTCCAAATAGAAATGTAGATTTTTCCTCTCGTGCAGAACATTGCAGGACCTTAGGTATTCGTGGTTACGGCCACGCATATAGGGAAAGTCAGTAAGGCTACTTTCACATCAGTGATTTGTAGGCAGTTTGCCTGATCTGCTGGCAGCTGGAACACCTGCGGCAGGATCACGGCAAGACTGCGTTCAGCCTAATGCATTTCCTATGGGACTTGCGGACATCTGCGGCACTTGCGGTTTTGCAGCAATCCGGCCAATACGGCACTTGCAAGACCGGACAAAAAGTGTTGCACATGTCCACAAGTTGCTGCAAGTGCAACAAACCGCTGATGTGAAGTAGCCTTAGTTAGTTACTCATGGTCATAACCATGGCTACCTAAGGTCCTGCAATGCCCTCCACATGAGGAAAAGACATTGCTTATCAGGAAAACCATACTACATTTCTAAATGGAGGTATTTGCTAATATTTATTATTATTATTATTATTATTATTATTATTATTATTATTATTACACTTCATGATGGCTCATGATCTTGGAAATGGGAGTAACCCTTAACAGTCACCGGTGGTATGGCTATGGAGATTTCTAACAGCAGCAATTAATATACGCCATTTCTCCTGCACATCGGCACACCTATTATGTGATTGTGAAGCGTTGATGGGTTGTCATGTCATACTGCTGTATATAGCACAAGCGATCAGACGATCACAGCTTCTAGTCCCCTAAAGGGACTATTAACCCCTTTATGACCTTGCCTTTTCCCTCTTTTGCATTTTCAGTTTTTCCTTCCCTTCTTCTAAGAGCCATAACTTATTTTTCCATCAATATAGCCACGAGGGCTTGTTTTTTGCTGGATGAGTTGTACTTTTGATTGACATGATTTGTTTTACCATATAGTGTACTGGAAAACGAAAAGGGGTATAATTGTGGTGAAATTGCAAAAAAAAAAAAAAAAGTGTAAATCCACAACGGTCTTTTTCTTATTAACCATGTTCAATATATTGTAAAACTGACCTGGCAGTATGATGCCCCAGGTCAGTACAAGTTTGAATATACCGAACATTTTTATTATAATTATTATTATTATTTATTTTTATTTTTCGCTCCATTGGGAGACCCAGACAATTGGTGTATAGCTTCCGCCTCCTGAGGACACACAAAGTACTACACTTAAAACAAAAGTGTAGCCCCTCCCATACTGCCTATACACCCCCTTCAGGGGAAATCCCATTAGTTCTTAGCTTTGTGTTGAAGGAGGAACACACTGCACTCATCCACTCTCATTTTAGTCAGACACACTCTCCTAGGAGAGTGTCGGATGGAAGAAAAGTGGGTTCTTTTGGACCCCCGGTGTGTCTCCTTCCCCACCCTCGCAGTTGAGGTACCCATTGTTGGTACAACGGGCTGGAGCCCTCATGCCGTTCTCCTTCCCCATCCCTTAGGGGCTCTGGGGAAGTGGGAGTCATCATAGGTTTCCGCCTAGGGATCCCTAACTCCATCCACAGCCTTTGGAACCTGTTGGCCGGAGTTGCATCACCCCAGGGACCGGGCCCTGCACCTGACAAGGTACTTTTATATCTGTGCACGGCTGCAGCCCGAACTCCGGACCCTCCTAATCATTGTGAGGTACCTGGTGGTGTTTACCCTGGGGGGACCGGCGCACTGTTTACAGCCAGTCCGGACCCTTACGGACCGCGGGCGTCCGCGCGCCGGCTCTCCGCAGCCTGCCACATCGGCGCACCGGGTGGCCGCAAAAATTTAGCCCCCGGCTTCACCGCTGCCTACTAGCTCCATTGCGACTGCGCAGTGAGACGGACGGGATCGCCCTCCATTACAGGCACTTGAGGCATGGGGCACTCCCATCTCTATAGTGGGCCCGCCCCCTGCCTGTGTAATGGGTCCTCCAGTTTTCCGCGTTTGCATGGCCACGCCCCTTATTACTGCTCCAGCGGCCATTTTACATCTTCTGCTGGTGTATGGCTTGAAGCAGCAGTTCTTTAGCTCTGCTGATTCAGGGGGAGAGCGTGATTTCTGGAGAACACACAAACCGCTCATAGAGGCCGGTAAGCCACACCGGTACTCCCGGTTGTGGACCCCCTTTTTTGCCTATTTCCCTCTGTGAGATTCCTTTTGGAGGTTCCACACAGAACAGACATGTCTTCCACCAGGAGCAAGGGCCCCTAAGGTGCAGACATTCTATTCCTCTTGCACTGCATGCAAGATTATGCTGTCTGCTGGATCTGTTTTCCCTCACTGCTCTGCCTGCTCTACACGAGGCTCTAGCTGAGGCAGATCCCAGGGCATCCCCCAGCTCTGCTGCTATGGAGCCCTCCACCGTCCCAGAGGACTCTGCTATGCCACCCCCCTGGACAGCGGCTTTTGCTAAGTCCTTCTCGGACTCATTCGCCCAGTCTATGACAACCCTGACCAGGGTATTGCAGGAGACCTTGCAGGCCAGTCCGAGGGGAGGTGCCCTCAGGTCCTCTGGTTCACGCCGCAGGCGTTACAGCGAGTCATCCCCTTCCAGGGGCATAGACTCCGGTGATAATACTGAAGTATCTAACCCAGCTCCCTCTCCTCGACCTCCCAAACGACCACGCAGAGATCTCTCTCCTGCCTCCTCTCATCACACTGAGTCTCATGTTGAGGGATCTCAGCTTGATGGGGATGAGGAACTGCAGATTTCTGTCATGCCTCCAGACGAGGCTTCTGAGGAGGACTTTCTAATGGATGATTTGGTGTCCTCCATTAATACCGTGCTCGACCTGTCTGCGCCTCCTCCACCCATGGAGACATCCCTCTCGGAGGAGCTGTATCAGTTTCTCCCGCCATCCAGGTCACACAGTTTGTTTTTTGATCACTCTAACTTCAGATCAACTGTGCAGACGCCCAGAGCTTGTCCTGACAAGCGCTTCACTAGGAAACGGAAGGATTCTCGTTATCCTTTCCCCCCGGACGTGGTAAAGGGTTGGTCGGTCTCACCTCGGGTGGACCCTCCTGTTTCTAGACTATCGGCCAATACGGTCATGTCGGTTGCAGACGGCTCGTCTCTAAAGGACTCCACCGACCGCCAAATTGAACTTCTGCAGAAGTCAATTTACGAAGCTACAGGAGCCTCGTTTGCTCCTGCCTTCGCGGCCGTGTGGGCCATGCAGGCAGTCTCTACCTGCTTGGCCGAGATCAACGTGGTGGCACAAGACATTCCTGAGGTAGCCACCTTGACGTCTCAGGCCACCGCATTCACGAACTATGCCAGGACGGCCATCATGGAGTCTGCCAGCCGTACCGCTGTGGCGTCGGCTAACTCTCTCGCAGCCCGCAGAATGTTGTGGCTGCGGGATTGGAAGGCTGACGCCACTTCCAAAAGGTTCCTACAGGGACTCCCGTTCGCGGGAAACAGGCTTTTTGGGGAGCAATTGGACGACCTTATAAAGGAATCTACAGGTGGAAAAACCACCTCCTTGCCTCAGTCTAAGGTCCAGAAGTCTGGCCAACGTCCAATGCATGCCAAATTTCGGGCCTTTCGTCCCTCCTCAAAGCCCTCTTCAGCCTCGTCCTCCCGTTCAGACAAGGATCAGAAGTCAAATCGTACATGGCGCACTAAGTCACAACAGAAGAAGCCTGCGGGAACGCCTGCCTCCAAGGCAGCCTCCGCATGACTCGCCGCCTCCCCCTGCAGCATCTTCGGTCGGTGGCAGGCTCTCCCGCTTTGGAGACACCTGGCACAGCAACATCCAAGACCGATGGGTGAAGGACGTAATTTCCCACGGCTACAGAATAGAGCTGACATCTCGTCCTCCAACTCGCTTCTGACTCTCCTCGCCCCGCCGGCAAAGGCTTCTGCCTTTTTTCAGGCGCTGGCCGCCCTGAGACGGGATGGAGTCGTGGTGCCCGTTCCCTCCGAGGAACGCTTCCAAGGGTTCTATTCGAATCTCTTCACGGTCCCCAAGAAGGACGGTTGGGTAAGGCCAGTTTTGGATCTCAAGCTGCTCAACCGGCATGTGAGAGTCAGAACCTTCAGGATGGAATCACTGCGGTCTGTGATTGCCTCACTATCACAGGGAGACTTCCTAGCTTCGGTGGACGTCAAGGATGCCTACCTACACGTCCCCATTGCTCCTGCGCATCAGCGTTGGTTGAGATTCGCGGTGGGGGAGGAGCACTTCTGGGGCCTAGCCTCAGCCCCCAGAGTCTTCACCAAGGTAATGGCGGCGATGGTGGCCGTCCTGCATTCCCAGGGCGACACTGTCATACCATACTTGGACGACCTTCTGGTCAGAGCCCCATCTCGGGAACGGTGTCAACAAAGTCTCTCGATCACTCTCGACACTCTTCAGAGATTCGGTTGGCTGATCAATGTGCCGAAGTCCTCCCTCCTGCCTGCGCAAACACTAATGTATCTGGGCATGGAGTTTCACACCGCTCCGGCTCTAGTCATTCTCCCTTCGAGCAAGCCGGTGTCGATTCAAGAGGAAGTTCAGTCCCTTCTTCGGTCAGACCTGATTTCTATCAGACGTCTGATGCACACTCTGGGAAAGATGGTGGCTGCCATAGAAGCGGTGCCTTTTGCGCAATTTCACCTGCGTCCTCTTCAATTGCAGATACTTCGCCGTTGGGACAAGACTCCCTCATCTCTCGACAGGCAGATCTCTCTGGCACCGTCAACAAAGGACTCGCTCCAATGGTGGCTGCTCCCCATGTCCCTGTCTCAAGAGAGATCTTTTCTGCCCCTCTCGTGGTTGGTAGTGACCACGGACACCAGTCTCCTGGGATGGGGCGCCGTGTTTCTCCACCACAGAGCTCAGGGCACTTGGACGGAACAGGAATCCAATCTGCAGATCAATGTCCTGGAAATACGGGCTATTTACTTGGCATTGCTGGCCTTTCAGAATATCCTGATGGGGAAACATATTCGGATTCAGTCCGACAACGCGACCGCGGTCGCTTATATCAACCATCAGGGAGGCACTCGAAGCTCTCAGGCATTGTCGGAGGTCCAACGAATCCTTTAGTGGATAGAGGACAACGACTCGTCCATCTTGGCGGTCCACATCCCTGGGGTGGACAATTGGGAGGCAGACTACCTGAGTCGACAAGGTATGGATGCGGGCGAATGGGGCCTTCACTCAGATGTCTTTCAGGACATTTGCGACCGATGGGGCACACCGGACGTGGATTTGATGGCCTCTCGATTGAACCACAAGGTTCCCGTCTTCATGGCTCGCTCCCGGGATCGCCAGGCTCTGGCAGCAAACGCTCTGGTCCAAGACTGGTCCCAGTTTCGCCTCCCCTACGTGTTTCCTCCCTTGGCGCTGTTACCCAGGGTCCTACAGAAACCCAGGGCGGAATGTCGACAAGCCCTGCTCATCGCTCCAGACTGGCCCAGGCGGGCCTGGTATCCGGACCTGTTACAGCTCACGGCAGGGGATCCGTGGAAGCTTCCGGACCGTCCAGACCTCTTGTCTCAAGGTCCGTTCTTCCACCACAATTCTGCGGCCCTCAGCTTGACTTTGTGGCCCTTGAAGACTGGTTGCTGACATCCTTCGGGTTTTCACCTGAAGTTGCCGCCACCATGAGACAAGCCAGAAAACCTTGGTCGGCAAAAATATACCGCAGGGTTTGGAAGATCTTCTTTTCCTGTGCCGTCTCAAGTTTTTCTCCTTGGCCTTTTTCCCTCCTTGCCTTCCTGCAATCAGGGTTGGATAAGGGTTTGGCACTCAGCTCCCTTAAGGGGCAGATTTCCGCACTCTCCGTGCTGTTCAATAAGCACCTGGCCAACCTTCCTCAGGTGAGGACGTTTGTACAAGGAGCAAGCCACATCGTCCCTAACTACAGACGTCCTCTGGACCCCTGGGACCTTAACCTAGTCCTCGCAGCGTTACAAAAGCCGCCCTTCGAACCATTAAGGGAGGTGCCTCTTTCTCGCCTTTCCCAGAAGGTTGCCTTTCTGGTAGCGATTACCTCTCTTCGAAGGGTTTCAGAGCTAGCAGCCCTGTCGTGCAAGTCCCCGTTCCTGGTGATCCACACGGACAAGGTGGTGCTCCGACCTGTGGCTGAGCTCCTTCCTAAGGTGGTTTCTCCATTCCACCTTAATCAAGACATTGTCCTGCCGTCTTTTTGCCCTAACCCTGTTCACCAGTAGGAGAAGGCTCTGCATACTTTGGACCTGGTCAGGGCTGTCAGGATTTATATTTCCCGCACGGCTTCCTTCCGTCGCACGGATTCCCTGTTCGTTCTCGCAACAGGCCAGAAAAAAGGATCACCGACTTCCAAGTCTTCTCTGGCTCGGTGGATCAAGGCTCCTATCCAGGAGGCCTATTTTTCCTCTGGAACACCTCTCCCGTCAGGTCTTAAGGCGCATTCGACAAGATCTGTGGGTGCCTCGTGGGCCTTACGTCACCAGGCTACAGCGCAACATGTGTGTCTGGCGGCAATTTGGTCCACCTACACACCTTCACGAAACATTATCAAGTTCATGCGTACACTTCAGTAGACGCGAGTGTGGGCAGACTGATCCTTCAGGCGGCGGTCGCTCACCTGTGATAGGAGCTGCCACGTTTTGGGTCTTTTCCCACCCAGGGATCGCTTTTGGACATCCCAATTGTCTGGGTCTCCCAATGGAGAGAAAAAGAAAGAGAATTTTGTTTACTTGCCGTAAATTCTTTTTCTTCTAGCTCCTAATTGGGAGACCCAGCACCCACCCTGTTACCTTTTTGGGCTTTGTTTACTGTTCAGTGGCTGGTGTTAGACATGTCACTTCTGTTAATCGGTTTGCCGATATGTTCTGGCCGGACTTTCCGGCTTTGGTGTGGGTCTTTTCCTCCTTCCTGCTTGTGCACCGAACTGATGGGATTTCTCCTGAAGGGGGTGTATAGGCAGTATGGGAGGGGCTACACTTCTTGTTTTAAGTGTAGTACTTTGTGTGTCCTCCGGAGGCGGAAGCTATACACCAATTGTCTGGGTCTGAGCTAGAAGAAAAAGAATTTACGGTAAGTAAACAAAATTCTCTTTTTTTTAAATGTGCAATGCCCCAATTTTCTTTGAATTGTAACGCTCTCTTTTTTGCAATTAGTGCTATGTGAGGGCTTATTTTTTTGCAAACTGATGTGACATTTTTAGACGTAATTTTGGGTAGATGTTATGTTTTGATCTGTTATTGTATTTTATTGCAGTGTTGCACGACCAACAAAACGTATCTCTGGTGTTTTTTAGTTAAATCTCTTTTTTATTAAAGTGAAATACAAACAATTAAAACTTTCTGCCCAGATGGACAGCCAACATGAAAATAGCACGTCACAATTTTTACATTTTTCAATCACTTAGTAACCAGTCGCGATAAAATATGTTATATAATCTCCTGCGTCTCGCAAGAGAGGCTATGTGCATATTAATTTGCAAAATGTACAATCATTTAAAGGTCTCAAATTTCAAATCTCAACTCAGTCAACACTTGTAAGTCTGTCATAACCATAATAATCTATAATGAATCTATATCAGCACCTAGATGCAGTAAAGGAAGAAGAAAAAACGTGAGAGAAGGTAGAACATATGTTTAACCCCTTCACCCCCCGGCCTATTTTGTCAATTCTGACCAGTGTCCCTTTATGAGGTAATATCTCTGGAACACTTCAACGGATCCTAGTGATTCTAAGATTGTTTTTTCGTGACATATTGGGCTTCATGTTAGTATTAAATTTAGGTTGATAATTTTTGCGATTATTTGTGAAAAAATTAAAAATTTGGCAAAATTTTTGAAAATTTAGCAATTTTCAAATTATGAATTTTTATTCTGCTAAACCAGAGAGGTATGTGACACAAAATTGTTAATAAATAACATTTCCCACATGTCTACTTTACATCAGCACAATTTTGGAAAAAAAAAAAATTTTTGTTCGGACGTTATAAGGGTTCAAAGTTCATCAGCAATTTTTCATTTTTCCAGCAAAATTTACAAAGCCATTTTTTTTAGTGACCCCATCACATTTGAAGTCCCTTTGAGGGGTGTACATGACGGAAAACACCCAAAAGTGACACCATTCCAAAAACTGCACCCCTCAAGCTACTCAAAACTACATTCAAGAAGATTATTAACCCTTCAGGTGCTTCACGGGAACTAAAGCAAAGTGGAAGGAAAAAATGGTCATTTTAATTTTTCCAACAAAAATGTTCTTTTAGCCTCAATTCTTTCATTTTCACATGGGCAACAGGATAAAATGGATCCTAAAAATTGTTGGGCAATTTCTCCTGAGTACATCGATATCTCATATGTGGTCATAAACCACTCTTTGGGCGCACGGCAGGGCTCAGAAGGGAAGGAGCGCAATTTGACTTTTGGAGCTAATTTTCCATTCAAAAAGTGAAATGGCGCCCTTCCCTTCTGAGCCCTGCCGTGCGCCCAAAGAGTGGTTTATGACCACATATGAGATATCGATGTACTCAGGAGAAATTGCCCAACAATTTTTAGGATTCATTTTATCCTGTTCCCCATGTGAAAATGAAAAAATTTAGGCTAAAAGAAAATTTTTGTAGAAAAAAAAGTACTTTTTCATTTTTACGGATGAATTTGTGAAGCACCTGGGGGTTCAAAATGCTCACCACCCATCTAGATAAATTCCCTGGGGGGTCTAGATTCCAAAATGGGGTCACTTATGGGGAGCTCCAATGTGTAGGCACACAGGGGCTCTCCAAACGCGACATGGTGTCTGCTAACAATTTGAGCTGATTTTTCAGTCAAATTGTTTGCGGACACCATGTTGCATTTGGAGAGCCCCTGTGTGCCTAAACATTGGAGCTCCCCCACAAGTGACCCCATTTTGGACACTAGACCCCCCCAGGGAACTTATCTGATGGGTGGTGAGCATTTTGAACACCCCAGTGCTTCACAAATTAATCTGTAAAAATGAAAAAAGAAAATTTTTATGGAAACAAAAGTACTTTTTCATTTTTACGGATGAATTTTTGAAGCACCTGGGGTTCAAAATGCTCACCAGCCATCTAGATAAATTCCCTGGGGGGTCTAGTTTCCAAAATGGGGTCACTTATGGGGGAGCTCCAATGTGTAGGCACACAGGGGCTCTCCATACGCGACATGGTGTCCGCTAACTATTGGAATCGTTAGCAGACACCATGTCGTGTATGGAGAGCCCCTGTGTGCCTAAACATTGGAGCTCCCGCACAAGTGGCCCCATTTTGGAAACTAGACCCCCCCCAAGGAATGCATCTAGATGCATAGTGAGAACTTTGAACCCCAAGGTGCTTCACAAATTGATTCGTAATAAGAAAAAAGTACATTTGTTTTCACACAAATTTTCTTTTTTCATTTTTACGGATCAATTTGTGAAGCACCTGGGGGTTCAAAGTGTTCACTATGCATCTAAATACAGCAAAGCCCATTTTTATTTTTTTTCTAGGACTAATTCTAGAGAAAAAATGGCGTGGGGCTCCGCCATATTTTTGGTCCAGCCAGGTACAACTTGGCAGCTACAGACTGCCACCAACCCCCAGCTGCCTCGTTGTACCTGGCTAGCCACCAAAAATACAGCAAAGCCCTTTTTTTTTTCTTCTAGAACTAATTCTAGAAAAAAAAAATGACATGGGGCTCCGCCATATTTTTGGTCCAGCCAGGTACAACTAGGCAGCTGGGGGCTGGAATCCGCAGCATGGAGAGGCCCAAGCGTTCTGGGCCCCCCATGCTGCGAATTGCAGCCCGCAGCCGCCCCAGAAAATGGCGCATTCATTGAAGCGCCATTTTCTGGCGCTGTACCCATGCTCTTCCAGTTGCCCTGGTGCCGGTGGCAAACTGGGTAATAAAGGGGTTAATGCCAGCTTTTTATTGGCAGCTGGCACTAAGCCCGAGATTCATAATATAGGGCCAATGTTAGACCCGCCATTAGGAATCTCTGGTAAATAGTCAGAAAATACACACATAGAAAAATCTTTTTATTTGAAAAAAATAACACAAACAAAATTCGGACTCCATCTTTATTATAAAGATCCGACGTAGTCCCAACGAAGGTCCCACGACGCTCGATCGCCTCCGACGTAGTCCACAACGAAGGTCCCACGGCGCTCGATCGCCTCTGGTTAATCCAGAGACTGCAGCAAGGCATGAAGTGTCCTCTTCCTACAGTCTCTGGGGTCAGAGTTATGGTGCACTGTATGACAATGACCTGTCATACAGTGCACCATGACTATGATCCCAGAGACTACAACAAGAGGACACTTGATCCCTTGTTGCACCCATCCATCCACCTATGCACTCCATCATCCACGCACGCACACAACCACGCACCCACATCCACATCCACGCACCACATCCACGCACGCTGACATCCACGCATGCATGCTGACATCCACGCACGCACATCCACGCACGCACATCCACATCCACGCACGCACATCCACACACCCGCACATCCACCACGCACATCCACGCACATCCACGCACATCCCATCGCACGCACACATCCACGCACGCACATCTCACGCACGCTGACATTCACGTGTGCTGGCATCCACGCACGCACACATTCAAGCACGCTGACATTCACGCACACTGACATCCGCGCACGCACACATCCACGCACGCTGACATCCACGCACGCACGCTGACATCCACGCATGCACACACCACGCACATCCACGTACACATCCATCTATGCACACATCCACGCACGCACACGTCTATGCACACACACATCTATGCACGCACACGTCCACACACATGTACGCAAACGTCTACGCACGCACACTCACGTCCACGCACGTCATGTACGCTCACGTCCACGCACGCACAGTCCACGCATGCACCCCCTATCCATTCACCCATCCATCAATTCATTCATTCATACATACATACATAGATACATACACATACATAGATACATACAATCAACATACTAATACATAGATACATAATACATACTTACAATTCCCTCATATTCCCCCTGTCCAGATGAGAGAAGGAGGCCGGGAGAGGAGGCAGGGAGAGGAGGCGGGGTCACAGACCGGCGGGCCGGGCAGAGGAGGCGCAGCAGCGGCGGCGGCACGCGGGTGCACCGAGGTGCAGCCCGCCGCAGGAGGTGAGGGAGGGGGGGGCCAGGCACAGGGCCCGCATGTGGGGGCAGCCTGGGGGGGAGCACCAGAGCAGGGGAGCAGGCAGTGTTGCCGCGGGCGCACGCGGGTGCAGCCCGCCGGCAGATACATTGTAATAGAGGGGGGCGGCGGTTGGGGGGGACGGCGGGGGGGCCCTGGATAGTCCTGGAGCTGGAGGGGGGTGAGGAGGGGTGGGCACTTGCCGATCCGCCCCTCCAGATCTGATTGGAGAGCTCCAATCAGATCTGGAGGGGTGAATCCCTATGATTCCCTCCGATCGGCAGTTTCACTTTTAAACTGCCAATCGGAGGGGTCCTGGGCATGGGGGGGTTAAACCACCCCCTGTGGGGTCATCTACAGGTTGTCACAGAGCAGCAGCATCTGTGACACCTGAGTGACCTCGGCTCACAGGGGGTGCAGGAGCTCCAATCTGCCAGGACGTTGTGCAACGTCCTGGGTCGTTAACAGGCAGAAACACAGGACGTTGCACAACGTCCTAGGTCGTGAAGGGGTTAAAGGTAGGAAAAGAAGAAATCTAGAGGGGACCCAAGACAGTAGATGGGGAGTGCGAGGAGTCATCGGATTCCTTGACCACAGACCGTTGCGATTTTGCAGACTTTCTCAGTACACCCATCTAGTGAGTAACTTATGTTACGCGAATAATTCCTGGAAGTTGGGAGTGTCCCTGAACAGGATCCATTCAATCCAGGTTGTACTGAATGTATCCTGGGTTCCAGAAAGTTCGGCTGACAGTTCTTCCATACAGAAGCCGTTCTCCATTTCAACAAACCATTCCGTTATGGGAGGTTGTTCTGGAACCTTCCAGTAATGAGGAACCACTGTCCTAGCCGCCGAAAGGCAAAAACGTAAGAGGTCTCTCTTTTGAGCTCTGATCGAGCTCAATAAGATGGATAATAAGGTAATCTGCGGACTGCCGATCAGGGCCTTCCCCGTGACTATACTGTAATTTTAAAATACCTTGTCCCAGAATCTCCTGACCAAGGGGCAGTCCCACCAGACGTGAAGAAGCGTACCGTCCCCGGACCCACATCTTCAGCAAGACCCCGAAACAAAGGGGAACATCCTATGAAGCCTCAACGGATCACAATACCATCTAGTCACGAGCTTGTAGCACTTTTCCTGAGCTGCACTTGAGCTATTCAGTTTATACGAATATAGAAAACATCACTCCCAGTCTTCGCTGGAAATCTCTACACCCAATTCCCGCTCCCAGGAAGTCTGAAAGTTAAATTTAACGGTTGTGTCCCTCAGATTTTGTGCCTGGTACAACTCAGATACTCCATGTACAGTTGGAGTGTCAAGCGTAAATAGAGTCTCCAAGGGAGAGAGTTGAGTTCGAAACTCTACAGACGAGGTCGCAGATTTAATATAAAATTGGAGTTGTAGGTATTCCCACCATCTTAGTCTTGTCTGTGGGACCTGTTTCTGTATTTCTCCAAAAGTGGGGAGCTTTCCATCATGTAACAGCTGTCGAAGTTGGACATCCTCGGTATTGGTCCAAATCAATATGGACCTACCCTCTTCGCCCGGGGGAAAAGCGGGGTTTGCAAAAAGGGGTCTCAGTTCTGACCGAGCCGATGTTCTGCCTAAGTGGGTGTGCCATTGTGGCGTTTTTTAACATTTTTTTTTCTTCACTGCACAGTTTACCGATCTGATTAATTTGTTATCTTTTGATAGGTCAGACATTTCTTAACATGGCGATGCTAAATGTGTATTTTTTTCTTAAGTATTCTTTTATGATCAATGGGGGGTGATTTTAATTTTTTTTTCCTTTCATGTTTAAAAAAAAAAAAAAAAAATTCCACATTGCTTTAATTGGTTCCCTTAGGGCACTTAAATTTGCCACTGTCTGCTTGCTTGTGCTGTACAGAGCCGTGCATCAGCAACATTCTGTACAGCACAAATAGTCACTCGTGCACGGTGGCACTCATAGGAAGTTCATCACAGACACAGAAATTCTCAGTTCACCCCTGGCCCAACAATCACGTCACGGGGTCGCTGATGGGAACGGGAAATGATTGACCTCTGGATCTCCGACCTGCGCGCTGCTATTAAAGATCACATCAGCAGACATGTTCAGGGAAAGATGCAGGCTGAGTGTGAGCCCGCCTCAAAGGCAGGAAGGCAACCTTGGATTACCAGTACATCCCAAGGTCGTAAAGGGGTTGCACATAGTAAAAAGTTAAAAAAAAAGTTCAAATTCATCCTTTCCTTTTTGCCCCATTAAAAGAACCAAACACACAAAACATATGTTACAAATTAAAAGACGCCCCGGATTATAAAGATAATCCCAAATTTAGAGGAAGAAAAATAATTAATATTAAAAAGGGGGTCAGTCCTTAAAATCTGAGTCTGTTTTATAATCTGAATAGTTTACCAGGGGGAGGCAGGATCACAAGAGGTATTGTCGCGGGTGATGCGGTGGGTGGTGTGAGGCAGGAGCCATCCTAGTGGTTGTGTTAAAGTACGGCAAATGTCAGCAGTGTGGGCTTTAAGGAAATAGTACCCAGAGGTGGCACATCCGCTAATTGAGATCTCTGTTAGTTAGAGTCAACATGTCAATCTGCATATTTTACACTTCTGATGCCATTTCCTTGAAGCCCACACTGCCGACATTTACTGTACTTTAATAAAAGAAAAAGAGGGGAGGGGGACAAGAGGCGCAATAGTGCCCTTATCACTTAGACACTAACTTTCAGCGGTGAAAAGGAAAAATCCACTCACCTATTCCAGTTGTGTGGCCCACAACTGGCTTAAGAGCATGTAGGATAATATCCTGATGGCTGCTGCTGGACCTCCACCGTTTCCACGAACACGTGGTTAAAGCAGAAAATTCAGGGAAGAAGGTGTACTCCGGTCCGCGCTGCCCGACTTATCAAAGGAGGTACATAGACGATTTCTGTCGCACTTGCTCTGTCCACACAAAGCTCGCCTTTGTGTGACAGAGCAAGTGCGACAGAAATCGTCTATGTACCTCCTTTGATAAGTCGGGCAGCGCGGACCGGAGTACACCTTCTTCCCTGAATTTTCTGATTTACTGTACTTTAACACAGCCGCTCGGATGGCTCCTGCCTCACATCGCCCACAGCATTGCAGGGACACTCGTCTCATCAGCGCCTGTGACACCGCGGGGCAGCCCACTGCATCGATCTGACACCCGCCACTGCACCACCTGTGACCGTGCATCCTGTTGGCCCCCCTCCATTACATACCCCTTCCTTCCCAGTAAACTACAACCGGACTATAAAACACACTCCCCATTTTGCTCCCACATTTTGGGGAGCAAAAGTGCGTCTTATAATGAGAAAACTATGGTACACACAATCTGTATCACTGTGTTAAAAATGTCTGATCTATCAAAATATAAAATAAATTCCCCTGACTAGTAAACTGTGTGCCAAGAAGAGGAATCAAAACGCCACAATGATTGTCACCTTAATGTTTCAATAACAGGCATAAAAACATCACCTTAGAGCACAAAAAGAGAGGCCATTACACCAATTTAGATCTTGAGAAATGAAAATGTTCTGTGTCTTGGAAACATTTTTTATTTATAAATTTCTAAATTTTTTTTATTTTATTTTCCACCGCTCAATTAATTAGAAAAAGAACTCTACTTTTAGTATCTGTATACTTTTGCTGACATGGAGAATCATACTGCCAGATCAGTTTGACTATGTAATGAACATGGTAATAAAAAAAAATAAGTAATAATAATCAGCAATTGTAGTATTGCGCTTTTTTTCTCTTTCAACTTCAAGGCACCAGGAAATTTTTTTTTTTTACATTTCCCAATTCACTATATGGTAAAATGGATTGTCTTTCAAAATTACAACTACTTGTTGGCAAAAAATCAAACCATCATACTATTATGTTGATGAAAAGTTATGGCTTGGATGAACAGTAGAGAAAATGAAGGGGAAAAAAAATCACACTGGGGTGAAGGAGTTGTAATACATTTTTATTTTGTCTGTCTAGAGTGATGATCTTCTTGATATCAAAGTGGAAGTTATAGATGAAGAAGATGATGATATGCATATGATGACTGACCAGCAACAATGTAGGTGGAGGGTATTTTTATTGAAAGTAAAACAGATATCTGCTTTGGGTCTTAAGATATGCACACCATCAGGTGTACATATATATTAATGAGAAAAACAGAGTACTCACGCTTTAAATTCTATGGTTTTGTGTATTCGGACATAAAAGTAGTAAAAACATCTGTCCCTGACATTTTAAGATTAGGGAGATACAACCTAAGGCAGCCGTCACACGCTGAGATATCTCTAGCGATATTGTAAGCGATCACGTGCACGCGCGATCGCTTACAATATCGCTCACATTGCTGGTGAGCTGTCACACAGACAGACTCACCAGCGATGTGGGATCCGCGATCTCGCTGGTAACTATGGTACACATCGGGTAACTAGGCGCCGCACGTCGCTTAGTTACCCGACGTGTACCATAGTTACCATCTCCCAGCATAGGCTGTGCGCTGGGAGATCGTTCATCGTGGTGTTATACACCACGATGAAGCAGATCGTGATATCGTTCATCGCAAGATGTGAGCTCCGGAGCTCAGATCAGCGATGTCACGATCAAGCGATTTCACATCGTAAATCGCTTGATTACATGCAACGATTTCTTGCCCGATCTCGCTTAAGCGATCAAAAAGGAGATCGCTTAAACGATATCTGGCAAGAAATCGTTGCGTGTGACGGCCACCTTAGATTAATTACAACACATGACAAACTACACAGTGTCCTAATTTATTTAACAAAAACTAAGACAAAATGCCAACACAAGATGTGAAAAATTAAGTACACCCCATGAAACAATAAGGCTTGTTTCACACTAGCGTTTGGTACGGATACGGACGACAACAGATGCATGTCAAAGCTGTTCCGCAGCTGGAGAGAGAGTATGAGAGAATGAGAGAGAGATTTTCCAATGGTGGTGCATCTGTATACGGCAGCATGCATCTGGAGATGGATGCACCACCATTGGCATCTATGTGTCATTTTCACGCAGTACAGCCATCAGGATGCATGAGGAGTTTTCATGCATCCTGATGCTCGCCAAAAACACAACATGATGCGTTCGGTGGGGACATGAAAACGATGTGTGGAGCCCACTGGGACGGGATACTCAGTACCAGACCGGGGTACTGCTGGGGAATGTCACAGCAGTCCTGGTCCGGACCGTGTCCCGGGTTCACACAAGTAAATGGGGTGTATTTACAGGGGATACGGTTTGTCGTGACGCCACCCACGGGTTGTGGTCAGGGTGACCACCGCTGCTGCAGAACCTCCGGGGGATGATGTTTTAGCAGCTTAGATGGAATGGCTCTCCGCAGGTAGGGCCTGGTTCCCCGGGGCAGTGATAGTAAAAGTCAGTGATGGTTGTTATAGCTGTTGCAGGGAAAGGGGATGATGAGGAGATGGCTCCTGTCAGGGTCAAATGGAGGACTCACAGTTCTTCATACCTGAAATCAGACACAGACACCATAGCAGGGTTCACCCGGGTTTACTGTTCTTATTCTTCTGTCAAACAGAGCACGGTACAATACAGATCTTTACAGTTTCACTCAGTTGACTCCGGTACACTTGAACCCACTGCAGCCAGGTTATCTCTCCTAGACTCCTCAGTCCTTCTATGTGTCCTTTCAGGCTTATTCTCCACTTTCCCGTTTTAGGTGAATTGCGGAGCGGCAGCTCGGTCCCTAATAGTAGCTTCCCCCTAAATCTCTGTTCGGTAACCCGGGTCCTCTCTTTTGATGCTGTGCCCCCAATCTTCTGGTGGGAATACAAATCTGGAGTCTGTGTCCCCCGTCAGTTTGTCTGGAGCGCTGGGTATATCTTCAGCCCCCCTCAGAGCTGACACACTGGTTTCAGCCTAACCTCAGGTATCCCTGTATCTGGAGGGCTGGTGGCAGGGCGCTCCTGCCACCAGCCCTCCAGCATGACTGCATGATGCACAAAACTTCAACACAAGGACAGGAGCCATAAAACTGCCTTTCTGCTAACCATGTGATGGACCTTGATGTATGGACCCCCATACGCTCAGCCAGACCACGTCTGTGTATCCACTAATTTGGATCTCGGACTGCATTCCCTATCAAACAGAGGCCTCCAAGGGCAGCATACACCTATCTAACTGAGCTAAAAAGTGGAGTAACACTCCCACTACTGCATACAAGAATCACTTGATGAAGGCTCTTGCATGAGCCGAAACGTTTGATGATTGATGAACTTTCACAAACTCCACAAATAAAAAACACCAAAAGGATCAACCCTCTCTTGCTTTTTTAAGTAGAGTGCCAGGTTAAGCTTTATATATGACACATATAAGACGAACAGGGGAAAAGGCTAACATTCATTCAGGAATGGGATGGGACCAACAAGGATCACGTCACATTCACACTTACTGTCCTTGATTGTAGCAATCCGGGTCTTCTTCTGTTTCTTCCAGGGCAGAACTTGTGGAGCTCTCTTTGGGAACAGTTCCAATTCTTGTAGGGATTGCTCCAATAAATAACTGGTCGAGGTTTGGGTGATCGCATCTTTAGTGGCTTCCACTACAACTGTCTCTGCAGGGATTGACGAATCCAGGTTGGTATCTGGATCTGGATAAACAACTGGATCCTCCAATTCTGGCATTTCTATAGGATCCGGGTAAATAGCTGGATCCTCTAATTCTGGCATTTCTATAGGATCCGGTAAACAGCTGGATCCTCTAATTCTGGTGGTTCACTGTCTTCTTGCGCCTCTAATGATAGCCTTTTTACGTTTATACCATATGGGCCTCTTTCTCCTTCCACTACAATATAGGAAACCCATTCTCCAACCTGTACTTCCCTGTCCGGGTGTTTCTCTGGAAGGTGTGATTCCACATCCCTTCTGTTAATAAAAACGTCTCTGCTCACTCCTGGTTCTCGTGCAAAGGCATATCCAACTTTAGGTTTGACTTTTACAATCTCGCCTTCATGTCTCTGGGATTTGACAAGACTGGCATTTCGGCGAGCTACTGTTTTGGAATACTTAGTACGTTCAATCATTTCTTGTCTCTTCACTTGTCTCTCTATCTCCTCCTTCTCCCACTTGCGAATACAGCGTTGCAAGTATTCCTCCCTAGTAAGAAGTTCTGCAGGCCCTGCCGGGCTGTCAGTGTCTTCCGGGAAACCCATAAGGTCATCGTTGGCCTCACTCCTCTCCCACCAACAACGGAGCTGTTCTCCTCTCACCTCTGTAGATGCAGGCACGTGGATCAGAGGCTCCGGCAGCTGCAAATCGCTCTCCATCAAAGCTCCTAGGGGGTCGGCCACTCTGGTGGTTCTCCGGGAACTGTTGTTAAATGTGCTAACCCAGCGGGTTGCACAGACAGGGACTGCTGGTTCTGGTAAAAGTCAATATCAATTTGTATCCGGGTTCTTTGCTCTATTTGGGCCCGGGTTATCTGCAGGGGCAGCAGCCGCATTACACCCCTCCGGGTGTCTCGGACTTGTGGATATTCCTTTCCGCCAAACCACTAGAATCGCTCAATATCTCTCCCTGGCCGGGTTCCTCCACACTCACGTTCAGTGGGCCCTCCAGGGTCAATTGAGGTCTTTCTTCCGCAGCACTCTCCTCAGTGTCTTTTCCTTCCGTCCGGGTATACTGTAATGGCGGCTGTTTCATATCCCGTCTCTTGTTCCGCCTTTCTGAGGTGACGACTTCCTCTCTCGCCATATTCTTACTGGCTATTTCAACTTGAGACGGAAGTTCCTCCCCAAGATTGATGGCTGGCTCCCCCCGGAGTTAAAGGGAGCCAGGGTGGACCCTTCCTTTCCTTTGGACCGGATCCATCTTGGATTCTGCAGCGCGACAGGGACTCTCCCTTTCCAGCCGATGACGTCAGAGCGGTGAGCGTTTTTTCTTCCCGCGCGTCGCGCGCTCTGTAATGGCGGATTTTGAAATTTACAGTCTCTGTGACGTAGTTAAAATTCAGCTTGCCGCGCGCCCAGCAATGGCTGCAGATTCAAATACGGTCACTAATCACAGCACACAATGCCCGATACCGGGCACGGTAGATCCTGTTCGTGACGCCAGGTTGTGGAGCCCACTGGGACGGGGTACTTGGTACCGGACCGGGGTACTGCTGGGGAATGTCACGGCGGTCCTGGTCCGGACCGTGTCCCGGGTTCACACAAGTAAATGGGGTGTATTTACAGGGGACAAGGTTTGTCATGACGCCACCCATGGGTTGTGGTCAGGGTGACCACCGCTGCTGCAGAACCTCCAGGGATGATGTTTTAGCAGCTTAGATGGAATGGCTCTCTGCAGGTAGGGCCTGGTTCCCCGGGGCAGTGATAGTAAAAGTCAGTGATGGTTGTTATAGCTGTTGCAGGGAAAGGGGATTATGAGGAGATGGCTCCTGTCAGGGTCAAATGGAGGACTCGCAGTTCTTCATACCTGAAATGAGACACAGACACCGTAGCAGGGTTCACCCGGGTTTACTGTTCTTATTCTTCTGTCAAACAGGGCATGGTACAATACAGATCTTTACAGTTTCACTCAGTTGACTCCTGTACACTTGAACCCACTGCAGCCAGATTATCTCTCCTAGACTCCTCAGTCCTTCTGTGTGTCCTTTCAGGCTTATTCTCCACTTTCCCATTTTAGGTGAATTGCAGAGCGGCAGCTCGGTCCCTAATAGTAGCTTCCCCCTAAATCTCTGGGCAGTAAGCCGGGTCCTCTCTGTTGCTGCTGTGCCCCCAATCCTCTGGTGGGAATACAGATCTGGAGTCTGTGTCCCCCGTCAGTTTGTCTGGAGCGCTGGGTATATCTTCAGCCCCCCTCAGAGCTGACACTCTGGTTTCAGCCTAACCTCAGGTATCCCTGTATCTCAAGGGATCACCGGGTCCTTTCCTTCCCGTGTAACTTCCCAATATATTCAAGGAGACTCCTCTGACAGTTAACTGCTGGCCCTCACATCTTCCCTGGACCTGATGGTACCGGTCCGTTGTTCTGCTCTGCACCCACTGGCCTACTGGCTAACCGCTTCCTGTTTCCCCCTTATATACTCATCCGTTACCATGACTACGCTCATCCACTCATATCTAGCCCTACTACCCCTTGCCTGCCTAGAGTCCCAGGTTCCGGGTTAGGTCCCTATGTCAGTGGATATATATATTGAGGTGTTTGTTAAACAAACTGTCTACCCTCCTGCTTGGCTGCAGTCTCTCCCTGTGGCTACCCTGGACGCAGGGGCGCCACACTTGCATAGGGATGGATGCGCATGCTAACATACCTATGCATGTCCTTGCGTTCACAATGTTAAATGTGAGTTGCGTGGTGGATCCGTATGCCTGCACAATTAGGACGGATGCCAACACAACGCACAAAAACGCTAGTGTGAAACCATCCTAACTGGTGCAAATACGTCCATCAGTAATAACCTTTAATTACCCAAGTTATGTATGGCTTTCAGTCTCGCATAGTTCTGGAAGGATTTTGGTTCCTTATTCTTTCCAATGTTGCATAAAGCGTTAGACATTTACATTTTTCCTTCATAAATCAATAGACGTGAAAATAAGAAAGTTTGTAATCTATTTTATCAGACAAATGTGCTCCTTTCTCTGCCAGAATGGATCCGTCATTATCAAAATTCTCAATTCTGAGGTAAAATCTGTATTCACTGAAGACTTTTCCATTACTGAGATGTTGCTTGACCCAGTTTCTGGCCAAACTACCACAAGGTTCCCATGTCCTGGTGCTGCATAATAATAAGCCAAAATCACAACTTCCACCACTGTGCTTGACAGTTGGTATGAGGTGTTGGGGCTTGTATATGCTGTGTCTGATTTTTACTAAATGTGGTGCAGAAAATTCTTGCCAAAGTTCTCCACTTTGTGTGTCCACAGGACATTGTTACAGGAGTCTTGCATTTGTTCAGCTGCAGCTTTTGTATTTCCATTTTAGTAAGGCCTTCAGGCCTCCATGTGGCATGTACATGTTGTATATGCTTTTTTTTCACGGCTACAATACATACTGTGAGGCAGCGACTTGCATTAACTAAAAAGGGAGGCAGTGACCCAGGAGATAAAGTTCAAACCACACATTTGGTTATGAAATCACAGTGTTGACAGACTTGGCAAATCCGGAACGCAGCCGGTATACTTCAATAACTCCATGTTACAGTCCATACATTATCTCTGCACTGCTGTACGTTCCTTGAGTGCAGGATCTGCTTATAGTGTCCAGGTCCACAGTACTTACCTGTGTTAGGCTGCTTCCACACTGCAGTTTTTTCACTGATCAGTGTCCATCAGATTTGTGTGCCAAAACCAGGAGTGTCTCCAAAACTCAGAACAGGTGTCAATCTTTCAATTATAGTTTTTCTCTGCAAGTTCCTCTCCTGGTTTCTCTCCGGGTTTTGGCACACAAATCTGATGGACACTGATCAGTGAAAAAACTGCAGTGTGGAAGCAGCCTTATGGTGGGTTTACACGCCGCGATATCGGCGTCCAACTCCGACCCAACTCCGACAAAAAGTCACGTGGGTTGCGAGTTGGACCCATATCGGGTGCGCGTTGTACAGTTTTAGCATACAACGCGATGCTGGAACGATGCCAAAACAATATCGGAGTTGAATAGCAGAGCTATTCAACTTCCCGATATCGCAAGGCCGTTGTACCAGCATCGCAGCGTGTGACAGCCCAAACTCCGATGCGTACTCGCACCTCACCCATTAACTCCCATGTTAAATGGTCGTTACTGGGTTGGTGGGCCGACACATCGGAGGGACATTGTTTCCCGATATCGCAGCGTGTAAACCGGCGATGCGATATCGGGAAAAGTGCTCCCAAAATGCGCGCTCCCGCGGCGTTGTATGCGATATCGGGACGATATCGCTACGTGTAACCCCACCATTAGCCTCACACAGCCAGCTTACACAGCACCTGCTGCTCAAACAGCCAGGATTCCACTGAGACACACCCTTTGCTGCAGTATAAAATAGGATATGTGGACATGGACCAGTTGCAAAACCCGGACTGGAGGAAAAAAATCCATCCCGCTACCCATCCTACAGAGCTCTTCAAAAATAAAAGCCCCAAATAGGTTTACTAAAACAATTGGTCATTTAGCTTCACCAAGTTCACACTCCTTTATTTTGTGTTGCGCATTCAGCAGTAGCTGCTCATACAACACACTCCAGTGGGTCTCAGTAAGTTTCCAAGCACATTCTGGGAATGCATCTCAACCTTCAAATATGACCCCTGCCACTGCCTCACAATACCTAATATAATCTTTGGTGCTATTCACATATCATTGATTTGTTCACAGACCGTACGTCTGTGCCTAACTCAACAAAATATGTCCGTTTTTATTCTGGTGTTATGGATGAAAAGAGGTAATACAAGGCTATGGGTCCGTGAAAAACACAAGCTATTGCATCGGTGGCAACATGATGGGGGCGGGCTTTGTGGCGCTAGGGGCGTCAGCCGTCTGTAACTCCCCTCACCCTATTTTTTTTTTAAACTTGTATAAATAAATAAGTAAAAAAAAAAAAAATTGGAATGGGCTTTGCTGTATTTTTGTTTGCTAGCCAAGGTAACCCAGGCAGCTGGGGGCTGTAATTCTCAGCATGGTAAGGCACAAGCATTCTTGGCCCCCCATGCTGAAAATTTAAGCCAGCAGCCGCCCCAGAGTTGGCACCTTCATGAGAGACTTGGGTTACCCCGCTCCTTCAACTGCGGCGTTAGACTGGGCAATAAAGGGGTTGATGGCAGCTTTTTTTTGGCAGCTGACATCAAGCCCTATTGCTAATGTGAACCATTATCAACATTTTCAGTAAGGAGAAAAAAAAAAAAACACAACACCGAGATAAATAATTTATTGCATACAAAATAGACAAACACCTTATTTATCCACTTTATTAGCTCCCACCAGGTTCCCCTCTGACGTAATTCTGTAATTATTATAATCTTGCAGTGGGGCGGTGTGATGCGTCATGCCGCCGCCATCTTTGTATATCCAAGTATCTAAAGATGGCAGCCCCGTGAGTAAGGTCGCATGTGCTCTCTAGGGTTGAGTGGTCTGTGCTGGGGTGAGCGGGAAGCATGCTGTAGGGGTGAGTGGGGAGCGTGCTGCAGGGGTGAGTAGGCTGTGCGTTGGTGAGTGGGGAGTGTGCTGCTGCGGTGCGCGAGCTGTGTGGAGGTGAGCAGAGATAATACTGCAAGGATGCACATGCTGTGTGGGGGTGAGTGGGGAGCGTGCTGCAGGGGTGAGTGGGCGGTGTGGGGGTGAGCGGGGAACATGTGGGCTGTGCGGGGGTGAGCGAGGGCTGTGTGGAGAGAGCAGGGGGGCTTTGCAGGCTGGGCGCGGGGCTTTGCAGGGAGAGTGGAGGCTGTGAGGGAAAACTTTTGCAGGTTTAGCAGGGGCTTTGCAGGCTGAGCAGCGGGGTGAGTGGGGGCTGTGCAGGGTGAGTGTGGGGTGAACGGGGCTGTGTGGGGTGAGTAGGGAGTGAAGGGGGGCTGTACGGGATGAGGTAGGGGGCTGTGTGGGGTGAGCGGGGGTTGAGCAGCGGGCAGACAGGCTGACAAGAAGGAGCGTGGAACGGCAGGGGTTGGTGAGCAGCTGGTGGGAGGGAGAGAGCCGGTGAGCAGCAGGCATTGGGCTGGCGGGAGGGACAAAGCGTGGACTGGTGGGAGTTGGTGAGCAGGGGGGCGGGCGGGTGCTGGTGAGCATGTGGTGGGAGGGAGATGGTGTGGACTGGCAGGTGGGAGAAGGTGAGCAGCTGGCGGGAGGGAGAGAGCATGGATGGCAGGTTTTTGGTTGGCAGGTGCCATATCGCGACACCTATCACTTGGCTGTCGTAGTATGTCTTCTGGCGTGCTTCCAGTGGTGTGGGGAATGGGATACTGCCTCATCCCGATGGAAGTTGGAGACAGATGCCACAAGACAATTACGTAAATAGATAAAAAAAAAAACACTCATGGTAAAAAAAGACACACGGGACCATACACTGATTTTAAACACTGATGACACCAGTACCATTTTTTTCACGTACACGTTTAAACATGAATGAGGGCTAACACATGCCTGAATGCTCCAGACTGGCAAACTACCCAAACTTATGCTTTTTTAGAAATGGTCATTCTTGCTGATGATTAATTAATCAAGAGCAGTTCTTCAGTAGCACCTGGCTGCTACATGCCCTCCTTAAGTACACCCTTACTGCTTCTATAGAGAATAATTTTTCATATACGGCATCTGCATTTTGGCTTAATTTTTGTTACATAGCTAAATAATGACACTGTGTAATTTATTTGTTATTGTTAAGCTGAGGATATATTTATTTCATTTTTAAGGAAATGCTCTCACTGCGCCCCCCCCTCCTCACAATCTGATTGTGTGTGTGTGTGTATGTTCTAGCTACACAAATTAATGTATGCTTATTAAACATAAGTGCTGCTGTTTTGCAGAGAAATCCAATTTACAATTGATAAGCAAATGTGTTTGCAAATGCTTTGGGTGGGACAAAGCACATAAGCTGTCTTGTTTTTCAGCTCTATTCTCAACCTAAGGGCTCTGCACATGGATCGGAATGTAAAGACTGACCACAGATCTCCTGACCTGAACTCAAAAGCCTCATAAGCATATGAGACTGCTGGGTTTGTGCAGAGCCCTACATCTGGCTGGTGCATTGCAGTCCTTGCAAAGAATGATTTTCATGCACATCTGATAGTCCTTAGTCACCTAAGAGTGGACAGATTGTTAATTAGCAGTGCTGCATTTTGTTAATCACGAAGATGGGTTGAGTTAGGGCTCAAACACATGGATGTTGAAATCAGACAAGTGCAATGCTAGAAAATCTCACCTTGCACTTTGACCAATGTTAACAAATGAGTGAGAGCAGATGAACATTTATGTTCAACTTTTTTCTCATCCAGATTCTGACTGAGAAAAAGGTAGAAACATGCTTCGAGTAAATGCCAGTCTCCTGCGAGAACCGTCAATGCAAGTCAACGGGTGCGAAAAAAATCGCACAGCACACTGATAGCAGAGGGACAGCATTTTTAGCATGGTCTTTCCCATTGTGGAAAAAGTTAGAATGGAATAGACAGATAGGATAGATATATGGTAGAATGGCTAGATCAGGTTTACCAGTCTCCCACTGCTTCTTCCAGGGCCGCCCATTAAGCTTCTTGCATTTTCACTGCACTGTCAGGCAAACAGCCAATTACAGATGCTCACATTCTGTGAGAGCCTCTCTGATTGACTGTTGCAGTCAGACTGCATTTCCTCAGTCTGGATGGCGATTGTGCTTGGTTGCCATACACTTTAGTGTATGGCAACTAACCTGCCATCATAGGGTGTTAAATTAATAATTAAAAAAAAAACGTGGGGCTTCGCAGTATTCTTAAATCTAGCCCGATAAAAGCAGACAGCTGTGAGCTGCCACCCTCAGCTGCATAATTTTATCTGGCTGGAAAAAAAATTTGTGGGCTCCACCCTATTTTTTTTTTTTTTGAATCAAATATATTTTTATTGACAAAGAATCCAACATGTTATTACACAGTATTTTCATTAACATTTATCTCAGTAATTTTCCCCTTTTTTCTTCATAAACAGTACCAACCCATGAACTCCCTCTCCCTCCCCCCCAATATCTCCCACCCCTCCCTCTTCGAGCCAAGCGGTGATTCCGTGTTACACATATATTTAAAGCAATTACAGACTTCAATTCACTTCCCTCTATCCCATTATATAGAAGACTCTGCCCCTCAGGTAGAAACTCTATCCCCTCCCGTAGGTGAGCCACGGTGACCAAATTCTCTCATAGCAATCTAATTTACCCCTTTTTCGGTATACCCCTCTTTCCATAAGAGAAACATATTTTGCTCGTTACATAAATTCCTGTCTCGATGGTGGTTCTGCATCTATCCAGTGCCGAGCAACTAACTTTCGTGCTATATAGAGTAGCCTGGCTATGGCTATCTTTGAAAATTCCTCTGTCTGGATTTCATCCACATAGCCTAATATGCATACTTTCGGGTCTCTAGGCACTACACAACTATACGCACCCTCCACTCTGTTTAACACCCTCATCCAATAACCACTCAGTTTTGGGCAATACCACAACATATGTAGTAGGTCCGCCGGTTCCCTTCGACACCTAGGACACTCAGCATTAGCTTTTAAATGTATCTTATGTAAGAATTCTGGGGTACGGTACACTCTGTATAAAACATAAAGTTGAGATAACCTGCCTGGTTCACATATTGATTGTTTTGGTACCCACTCTAAAATAGAGTCCCATTGCTCATCTTCTATTGTCCCAACTTCCTGTTCCCATCTCAGCTTAGCATTAGACGGATGTTGTAACAAGAAGGTGTGCATAATGTCCCGATATGTGGTTGCAATTACTCCTTTCGTGGGACCACCTTCACACACATAGTCCAGTACAAGGTCCGTCTGGATCGTCATTACCCTCTGTTTTGTTTGAGCTCTTACAGCGTGTTTCATTTGCAAGTATTGAAATATCCCTGTCTCTCTCAGCCCAAATTCTTCCCGTAGTTTCGAGAATGGTCTAAGCGTCTGTCCGTCCAGGACTTGTTTTGCCAAAACTATGCCCCGGTCTCTCCACTCCCCCAGACATCCCAGCTTTTCTATTTCCGGAAGGTTGGAGTTGTGCCACAGCGGGGAATAGACCGTCAATCCCACCACCCCTCGGAGCCTCTTCAATTTATCCCAGATATCATGTATTAGCCGAATAGTCGGACATTGTTTCCCCAGTGTTTGAAATGTCCCATCTTCCACCCCACATATTAACGGGCATCTATTAGTCACCCCCTCCATAACTTTTTGAATAGAAGGCTGAGCCGCTTTTTGTGTCCACCCTATTTTTAATAGTTAGAAAAGGTAAGACTCGGCAGCTGAGGGCTGGAGAGATTTTCCGGCTGCAGTAATACAGCTGGCCAGACAAGAGGCTTTTTTTATTTTCAGGCCATAGTGGTAAGTTTAGGAATATTATCTCCGGAGTCAGAGAGGCGTGTTTTTTTAAGACTGAAAAGATCGTCTCTTCCAATTTTTTCCAGTAGGGTTGAATGGCTGAACGGATCCACCAAAGATTAAGGTAGCTACCCATGTCTGTGGTGCATCTCCAGCATTTATCAGATGTGGGAGTATGCCATCTATGTACTGCTCTTCCTACTATTTCTTTCTTAATGTTAAATTTACTTTTTGATCTATACAAGGCAAAACATACTCCTGAAACCTATCACACATTTACAGGCTACAATGACCTTTGTCTCAATTCTTTAAGTGATGGAGATTAGTGTCACCCCTCAGGTCTATAAAAGCTGGCTATAGGCCTAATCAACTCTGAATTGGGGGCCTGTGTACAGCATTATCTACTGTGTGTAAACGCAGCTTGTGACGTCCTTATTATACTTCCAAGGACTTCCCTACCCCCCTTCTGTCATTACTTGCCTTGCCTGTAATTAATATGAATATCCGAAAACAATTACATGTTTATTATTCTGGAATGAATGGTGTTCTATAAAAAAAATAATAATAATAAAATACTGTACATTTCTATTCTTTGACTAAAAAAAAACGTTGAAATGAATAGCATTCATAAGAAGCGCCTTTTCTAGGCGCTTCACCAGGCTCTTTCAGCGGCCCTGGTGGTGGGTGACACGCTGGGCAATAAGGGGTTAATAGCAGCTTTGTTTTCACAGCTGGTATTAAGCCCTGAGATTCTTAATGTAAGGCCACGTTAGACCAGGCCATTAAGTATCTCAAATAAAGGGTTAAAAAAACTGAGAAAAATTAATTTATTAGAAATAAAAACACAGACACTCTTAATAACACCATCTTTATTACTCCCTACGCACCCTCATACCATCCACAATCCTCTTTTTCTCTGTCTTTTCTCTTCTTCAAAAGATGCAGCTCTGCTATATCAGAGAGCACAGGGAGGAAGAACCCTTTTGCTTAGGGATGGGCGAATCTACTCGCTAGGACTTGTTACTCTGCGAGTAATAGTGGAATCGCAGGACTCGGTACTCTGCGAGTTTCCAAGCTATTACTCGCACAGTAACGAGTCCATCATCCCTCCACTTCCCCCGCAGCCTCCCCACCCGATCCTAAGTTAGGACCGAGCGGGGGGGAGCAGGAGCAGGGCTTCAGGACTCAGGCGGGGAAGCCGGCGGTGAAATTTTCTCACTACCGCTTCCTTCTCTGAGCCCTGACCAAAAAGAGGTTTGGGGGGGGGGGTGTGTGAGTGCACTGGACCAGCCGGCTACTTATCGCTGCCTCCGCCGCCGCAGACTCGCTCCCCGAGTCTCTCTGCTTCTGTTTCCGGAGATTCCCGAGCGGTGACAGAGCAGTGAATAAATTAACTTCCGTCACCGCTCGGGAATCTCCGGCAGCAGAGGGAGTCGGGCTGACAGCAGGGTTCAGCTCAGGTCATAATGACCTGAGCTGAACCCTGACTGTTTAGTCAGTTCTCAGCTTTGCTACGTCCCTGTGAAATTGCGCGCCACACAGAGGCCCAGACTATGCAAATAGGTGCGAGAATTCAAAGTTCGTGCCTATTTGCAGCCCGACGAGAGCTTCCGCAGGTATACACAGTCCGGCAGACGGTGGACGCAGCGCGCGCAAGCCACACTAGCCGAGGCTGAGCTCCGGTCAGCGGCGAGCCAGCCGGGATCAGGATAGCGGCGTGTGCCATATTTCAAATACACTATACTCATGGAGGAGCGGCATTCAACCCGCGCGCCACTCCACTGATTGGCCGCCGCATTCAGCGCCGACCAATCAGAATAGCGCCGCGCGCCATATTTCAAATACACTGTACTCAGTGTATTTTAAATATGGCATCGTGTCGAGCGCCGCTATCCTGATTGGTCGCCGCGTTCAGCGCCGACCAATCAGGATAGTGGCGCTTGACATGACACCATATTTAAAATCTGAAGTCTTCGGTGGATTTTTACACATGGCACCGTGGCGCGCACCGCTATGCTGATTGGCCGCCCGCGTTCAGCGCCGTCCAATCAGAATAGCGGCGCGTGAAATATTTCAAATACATGGAGTACAGTGTGTTTGAAATATGGCGCCGTGGCGCGCGCCGCTATCCTGATTGGTCGCCGCGTTCAGCGCCGACCAATAAGAGAAGCGGCATTCAAACCGCGCGCCAAGCCGCAGTACTCTTCTGATTGGTCGCCTTAGCGACCAATCAGAGAAGTAGCGCAGGTTGGCTCGCAGTTTGAATTCCGCTCCTCTGATTGGTCGCCGCGTTCGACCAATCAGAGGAGCGGAATTCAAACTGCGAGCCAACCTGCGCTACTTCTCTGGTCGCCACGGTGACCAATCAGAAGAGTACTGCGGCTTGGCGCGTGGTTTGAATGCAAACCCCATCCTCACAGCCCCCTCCATCCCCTCGGCCTCCTCCATCCTTACAGCCTCCTCCATCCTCACAGCCTCCTCCATTCCCTCAGCCTCCTCCATCCTCACAGCCTCCTCCATCCTCACAGCCTCCTCCATCCTCACAGCCTCCTCCATCCTCACAGCCTCCTCCATCCTCACAGCCTCCTCCATCCTCACAGCCTCCTCCATCCTCACTGCCTCCTCGATCCCCTCAGCCTCCCCATTCTCACAACCTCCCCATTCTCACAACCTCCCCATTCTCACAGCCTCCCCATTCTCACAGCCTCCCCATTCTCACAGCCTCCCCATTCTCACAGCCTCCTCCATTCTCACAGCCTCCCCATCCTTTCAGCCTCCTCCATCCCCTCAGCCTCCTCCATCCTCACAGTCTCCTCCAACGCCACAGCCACCCCATCCTCACAGCCTCCTCCATCCTCACAGCCTCCCCATTCTCACAGCCTCCTCATTCTCCCTCCTTACTCCTGTCTATTAGGTCTGTCATTCAGTGTGACACAGTTTACTCCTGTCTACAAGGTCTGTCAGTCAGTGTGATGCACTTCACTCCTGTCTATAACGCTGTCAGTCAGTGTCACTAACTTCACTCCTGTATACAAGGCCGTCAGTCAGTGTGACGCATTTCACAACCTTCTCTGTATTTACTCAAGGTATTCTAGAATACCCGATGCGTTAGAATCAGGCCACCATCTAGTTTATTTATATTTAATATTTTAAGTTCATTTTTTGTTTGAAAATCACATTACTTTCTGTGGGCGACAAAACATTTGTCTTGCCAAAATCTGACTATTCTGTGTTCATTAAATGATCAATATTTCAGCATTGATGCCAATTTATTTTCTTACCCTAAACCAAATTTGAGAGAGTTTCAGCTTTCAAAAGAGTAATTTATACAACCAATGCATGAATTTAACGTCAGGTTATAAGCTTTTATTTACATAACATGGATAAGCGACATAACTTCTGTCAGGGAGTGTAGTCTTACAATGTTAATCTCCAACTGACTGAACAGTGATTTTATGGAAACTACACTGAGCAGCTCAGTTAGAGAAACATCACTGGAATCGGGGTCTCTCTCTTTACATTATGCTGCTGTCAGATAAGATGGCAAAAACCTGGTGACAGTGTCCCTTTAAACTGAATTTTTCAAAAACTGAACTTCTCGTGTTTCCTCCATCTACTAATTTTCCGAAACCTAATATTGCCATATCTGTATGTGGTTCTACCATTACTCCTCAGCAGCACGCCCGCTGTCTTGGGGTTAAATTTGACCCAGATCTCTCCTTCACTCCTCACAACCGGTCACTCGCTCCTTCATGTCACCTAGACCTCAAAAATATCTTTAGAATTCGACTTTTTCTTATTGTTGACTCTGCAAAAACTCTAATTGTCGCCCTCATTCATTCTTGTCTGGATTACTGCAATTTTCTACTAATTGGTCTCACCCTTATTAAACTCACTCCTATCTAATCCATCCTGAATGCAGCAGCCAGGATTATATTCCTCTCCAAGCGCTTCACTGATGCCTCTATCCTGTGCCAGTCACTGCACTGGCTACTCATCCGCTACAGAATACAATATAAAATTATCACTCTGACCCACAAAGCCCTTCACAGTTATGCACCACCCTACATCTCCTTCCTCATCTCTGTCTATCGCACTAGACGTGCCCTCCGTTCCGCAAGTGACCTAAGACTAACAATCAGTTACAATCTGAACCTCCCACTCCCGTCTCCATGAGCTCTCACGAGCTGCACCAATTATCTGGAACGTATTACCAAGAACAATTCAATTAATTCCAAATCCAAATAGCTTTAAGCGAGCGTTAAAAACACATCTCTTTACACTAGCCTACCACCTCACATCATCTATTTAACTATTCCCCATTCTGTCCTTCTCCAAATCTGGCCTCTTGTATCATCTTTCTACACCCCCATGCATTTAATAGCACTTTATCTGTACTGTACAGATCCTTCCTGGTGAACTGTTCATGCAGCATTATGTGAATCCCATATTTATTATATTGATAGCTGGACCATATATGACAGCATTTGTTACTATTACAGTTGTGGTCAAAAGTATTGACACCCCCTGCAATTCTGTCAGATAATACTCAGTTTCTTCCTGAAAATGATTGCAATCACAAATTCTTTGGTTTTATTATCTTCATTTAATTTGTCTTCAATGAAAAAACACAAAAGAGAATTGTCCTAAAGCCAATTGGATATAATTCCACAACATAAAAAAGGGGTGGACAAAAGTATTGGCACAGTTAGAAAAATCATGTGATGCTTCTCTAATTTGTGTAATTAACAGCACCTGTAATTTACCTGTGGCACCTAACAGGTGTTGGCAATAACTAAATCACACTTGCAGCCAGTTGACATGGATTAAAGTTGACTCAACCTCTGTCCTGTGTCCTTGTGTGTCTGAGGACTTGAGAAACCAAATTGTGAGGAAGCATGAGCAATCTCAAGGCTACAAGTCCATCTCCAAAGACCTGAATGTTCCTGTGTCTACCGTGCGCAGTGTCATCAAGAAGTTTAAAGCCCATGGCACTGTGGCTAGCCTCCTTAGATGTGGATGAAAAAGAAAAATTGACGAGAGATTTCAACGCAAGATTCTGCGGTTGGTGGATAAAGAACCTAACTAACATCCAAACAAGTTCAAGGTGCCCTGCAGTCACGAGGGTACAACAGTGTCAACCCGTACTAGCTGTCGGCGTCTGAATGAAAAGTATGGTAGGATACCCAGGAAGACCCCACTTCTTACCCCGAGACATAAAAAAAGCCAGGCTGGAGTTTGCCAAAACGTACCTGAGAAAGCCTAAATGTTTTGGAAGAATGTTCTCTGTTCAGATGAGACAAAAGTAGAGCTTTTTGGGCAAAGGCATCAACATAGAGTTTCCAGGAGAAAAAAAGAGGCATTCAAAGAAAAACACGGTCCCTACAGTCAAACATGGCAGAGGTTCCCTGATGTTTTGGGGTTGCTTTGCTGCCTCTGGCACTGGACTGCTTAACCATGTGCATGGCATTATGAAGTATGGAGACTACCAACAAATTTTGCAGCATAATGTAGGGCCCAGTGTGAGAAAGCTGTGTCTCCCTCAGAGGTCATGGGTCTTCCAGCAGGACAATGACCCAAAACACACTTCAAAAAGCACTAGAAAATGGTTTGAGAGAAAGCACTGGAGACTTCTATGGGATCGGTCTGGACTCATTGCTGCCACCTTAGAACACCTGTGGAGAGATCTAAAAATGGCAGTTTGGAGAAGGCACCCTTCAAATATCAGGGACCTGGAGCAGTTTGCCAAAGAAGAATGGTCTAAAATTCCAGCAGAGCATTGTAAGAAACTCATTGATGGTTACCGGAAGCGGTTGATCGCAGTTATTTTAGCTAAAGGTTGTGCAACCAAGTATTAGGCTGAGGGTACCAATACTTTTGTCTGGCCCATTTTTGGAGTTTTGTGTGAAATGATCAATGTTTTGCTTTTTGCTTCATTCTCTTTTGTTTTTTTTCATTGAAGACAAATTAAATGAAGATAATAATACCAAAGAATTTGTGATTGCAATCATTTTCAGGAAGAAACTGAGTATTATCTGACAGAATTGCAGGGGTGTCAATACTTTTGGCCACAACTGTACCTTTTGTGTCTCCCCTATTTCCTCATAGATTGTAAGCTTGCGAGCAGGGACCTCACTCCTAATGGGCTCAGTGATTTATTTATTTATTTATTTTTTGTCTCATATGGTCTGTATTGTATTTGTATTTTCTCATATTGTACTGTAGTTTATCTTTTTATTGTATTTTATCATTATTGTATTGTATTTTATTACATGGTATTGTATTGCATCGTATACCTTCTGAATTGTAAAGTGCTGCGGAATATGTTGGCGCTATGTAACAAAAAAAATTATCATTATTACTTCTAAAGTAGATTCATTCTCAATACAGCAGCGCTTAAGGAATGAATTCACTTGTGTTTCACAAAAAAATTTAAAAAAAATGAAAGAGTAAAAGTGAATCCATGCTTTTAGTAAATGAAAGCAGTATTGTACAGCTGAGGAATCTACTTTATAAGTGATGGTGTAAATTGTTCTGTCCCGGAGCACTGTCCATGTCTCCGCTCCGAACGTCTTTCTCAGCCTAACTCCACTCTCCTAAGTGATTGGGTTAGTTCACAATTGTGCAACTTGTTGTCATCTAGGTGGAGTTATGCTGAGAGTGAGCTGGGTGCCAAGGCGCTCGAAGTGATCTGTCTTGCCCAGAGCACTTGCAAACCAATTATAATATCACCTCTACAGTGAATTCCTCAGCAATACAAGCACACTTTTGTTTAATAAAGGCATGGATTCACATATGTTTTTTTTTTTAAACTTAATATATTGTTTTAATGTCCTTAGATATAAAACCATAAAACTCGGAGGATGTTCCCAGTTTTTCTCATTACTGTACACTATATACCCACACACAGTATATGTATTTTCTACAGATGAATCCAGTAAGAGAAATCCGAAAGAGAAATGTCAAAGTCCTTCTTATTCCCAGGATGATTCAGATGAAAATAACCTTGTCTCACAAGACCATCAGGTATTTAGGACAAAGAAAAAAAAAAAACAGATAATCTGTGTATTCTATAGATGACTTATGTGGGCCTATTGTCTTATTCTCGGTTGATTTTAAATTTTCTTTAATAGTGGAATCTGTTAGTAATTTAGTTTACCTTCTTTCCCTTTCCTGAAAGGTTCTCCTTAATATCTCTTGCCTGTTGAATTGGACATTATTTGTGCTAAATGTTGATTTAGGGTGAAGATTTGATTGATATTAAAGTTGAAGTTCTGGATGAAGATGGAATGTATGTGATGGATACTCCTGAGTGTAAAGAGGAGGAAATTCCTTTAGATCTCAGTCAAGGTGAGTTAAGAATGAAAACAAAAAACAGCTTTGAAAAGTTGTCCTTATGTAATGAGTTAATCAGTGTATAGGTTTGTGGTGGACGACCCAGATTGGGTCCTTTTTACTCCATTTAATGGCCACACTTTACATATATTAACTTCATTGACCTAGGCTGCCTTCACATCACGATTTGTGGCCATCTGTGGGGATCCTTGTTTTTGCAGGATCCCCCGGATAGCCTCGGATCCTAACGGTTGCCTGCAGTCGGATGGCAAATAGCCATCTGTATCTGTGTCTATGCCGGATCCATGTGGATCCTGTGGTCCCTGTCTGTCCCTGCATCTTCCCTGTCTGTCCCTGTTCTCCCTGTCTCTCCATCTCCTCTCCCCCCCTGTCCTCTAACCTGTCCCCCCTCTCCTCTATCCTTATTACCCTGTCTTCTCCCCTCCGTTATGTAAAAAATAATAAAACTCCTCCTGGAGGATACTTCACCTGTCCGGAGGCTCCGGGGATGCGACAGTCTCCATCTGGGTACAGGACCTCTCCTGATGTAACAGAGCCGTCAGCTGATACGTTAGCTGATCGGCTCTGTGACATCACGAGAGGTCCTTCAACCAGATGGAGACTGCCGCATCACTCGAGCCGCCGGAAAGGGGAAGTATCCTCCGGGAGGAGATTTTTATTTTTTTTTTTAACATACCGGAGGAAAGAGGAGGGTACAGGATAGGGGACAGGATAGACAGGGAACATGCAGGGAGAGAGGGTTATGCACTGAGCACTGCTTCTGGGCATGCTCGGTACATAACCATGGAGCCGACATCGGATCCGATGTAGACACGGATCCGATGTCCATAGGCTCCCATTATATTTCCCTACGGAACATCACGGATCCGTGGTGTCCGATTTTAGTTATGGACACCAAAATTGCAGCAGGCTGCGATTTTGGCTCCATGACCTAAATCGGAAAGCTACGGATTGTGCTTAAATCTGATGGCAATAGAGACACATCCGAGCCCCATAGGGATACATGGGCGGGAAAATCGCATTCCAAGTGTATCCGATTTGACACGTATACACTCGGATGCTCCAAATTCGTGATGTGAAGGCAGCCTTACCCACGTTATTCAGCAGCTTCATAGCCTCCTGTCCCTTAGGAAACGTTCATGTTCCTTGATCTAAGTGTAATAGGTGATAAACAGCTCACTGTGGATCCCCACTTGCCACTAATCACCTCATGTTTTCTGAATATTTCTGTCATTGAATGTGATAGGTAAAACTTCTTTGCTTTAACCTCTTCACCACCTGGGAATTTTTCGTTTTTCATTTTCGTTTTTTGCTCCCCTGCTTCCAAGAGCCTTAACTTTTTCATTTTTCTGTCAGTATAGACATATGATGGCTTGTTTTTTGCGGGACGATTTGTAATTTCAGATGCAATCATTTATTTTACTATATAGTGTACAGGGAAATTGCAAAAAAAGTGCTATTACACGTTTGTTTCTTGGGTTTTTTAGTCGCCATGTTCAATATATGGTAAAACTGACGTAACGTGATTCCTCAGGTCAGTACGAGTTCGTAAATGCCAAACATGTATACCTTTACTGGTATCTAAGTGGTGAAAAAAAAATTCAGAAATTAAAAAATATAAAAAAAAAATTGCACTCTTTGCTTCGCATCATTGGTGGACACAGGACCGTGGGTGTATGCTTTCCTGCCACTAGGAGGTGACACTAAGTAGAAATAAAGCTTAAGGCCTCTTCCCTGCAGTATACACCCATCGGTGGGAGTAGATGAAGTTTTAGCTTAGTGTCGCAAGGAAACACATGTGATCTGTATCTCAGACCACATTTACCATTTTTATTTTTAATTTCTTACATTTACCTTTTATATTTTCACTTTTTTAACCAGGCGACGGCTCCCCTGAGGGCGCCGCTCTCCTCTTAACATGGGGATCGTGCTAAGCATGCACCCCTTTTGGGGTGACTGATCCCTCAAGAGCTCCGCTCACCCCACTTGACCACAGGTCCAGCCCTATAGTCGACGGCTCCCATGCTGGACGGCAGTCTTGCATATCCCCGGGCTCAACCCCAGGGGATCCACAGACATATAGCCGCCAGCCGCACACATCCCACTGCATCTTCCTGCATAACAGAGAGGATGCAAGGAGTGCACCCTGATTCTCTCACCTCCCCCACTCAAGGGGAAGATGATTGAGAACCCTATGGATACCGGCAGCAGGAGCCCTCCAGCCAGAGCCTGCAACTAGGCACCCGGATCCCACAACGGTGCTCAAAGAAGAGCCCCTGCTACTCACAGGCACCATATCCGGTGCCCATGTAAGCACAGCCTTAGCCCACCTGGACCGCGGTGGCTCCATGCCGGGACGCGCACCACCGTAAGTTCGGGATGCGCGTCCGCTGCTTGGGGTTTGAAGATGCACAGCTGTGGTGCAGCCCGCATGTATCGCGGGTTCTCCGCCACTCCGGGGTGCCCACTACTCCAGACCCTGGTCTGGGCCTTAGCAGTGGTCCTGTCCACCCCGTGAGTGGCAGCCTTGGCCTCCAAACATTCCGGGCCTTAGCGGCTGTGTCACCGCGCCCGCCCACTAGGGTGCACGCCCACTAGGGTGCACGCCCCCTGAATGACGCACGGCCAATCACAGCTGTGTCACTGGCCGCACACTCCGCCCACTGCCTACGATAGGCAGCAAGATGCGAATTATGGCACGCCCCCTTGATGACGCATGCGCTGGCCAATCAACACACGGCAGAAAGATAGCTGAGCCCCCCTCACAGCGGCATGAAATCCAAAAAAGATAAAGGATTTACATGGGGCTCAGCGGCATCCCGATCTATAACAACCAAGTCACCAGCTATTACCGGTCTTCCCCCCTCCTTCCCCCACAGTAAGGGGGCCGCACAGAGCACACAACCATAAGCCACGGGATAGCAATAACAAAGCCCTTTGCTACTGCGCTTTTAAAGCGAAATCTCCTCCAGTGACAGTTTCTGGGGTCAAACCAGGACCCCAGGCTGTCACGTGAGCATCGGGAGATCCTGCGATCTTATCCCACACCGGAGTTCACATCAAATCCCCGTAACCGGCCCATGACGTCCTCCTACGTCATGGGTCGTGAAGGGGATAAGGAGAATTTTGTTTACGTACCGTAAATTCTTTTTTCTTGAATCATCAATGGGAGACCCAGACAATGGGGTTTAGGGCGCTGCCCTCCGGAGGTCACACTAGGTACTACAAGTTTGTAGCACCGCCTCCTCCGCTTATAAACCCCCACCGTAGGAGACATCCTCAGTTTAGTCCATAAGCTGCGAGGAGAAATAAACCACACCCGAAACATCGGGAAGAATGCCGTGCACAGACGGTGTAACAACCCGGAAAGACTGTCTCAACAGAGAACAGATCAAATGCAAACATGCAACAGAACAACTGGGTGGGTGCTGGGTCTCCCATTGATGATTCAAGAAAAAAGAATTTACGGTACGTAAACAAAATTCTCTTTTTTCTGATCATCATAATGGGAGACCCAGACAATGGGGATGTCCTAAAGCAATACCCCAGGGCGGGAAGAGTTCCTCAACAAGACGGATAACACATGGTTCCCTTTTTAAAGGTGGGCAACCGCCGCCTGGAGAACCCGCCTGCCCAAACTCGCATCCGCAGAGGCATGGGCATGCACCATATAGTGCTTAGAGAAAGTGTGCAGGCTGGACCAAGTGGCCGCTTGACACACCTGTAGAGCAGAAGCTCGATGTCGCAAGGCCCAAGAGGCACCTACAGCTCTAGTAGAGTGTGCCTTCAACCCCACCGGGAGAGGCAAACCAGAAGACCGGTAAGCCTCCTGAATGGGAGCCTTGATCCATCTGGCCAAGGTCGACTTTGAAGCCGCGGACCCCTTACAGCGACCCATCGTGAGGACAAATAAGGAATCCGAACTCCTAAAGGAGGCGGTCCTGGACACATAAATGCGTACAGCTCTCACGAGATCCAGAGTATGGAGGTCGCGCTCAACCTGATGAACGGGAGCGGGGCAAAATGATGGGAGAACAATCTCCTGGTTCAAGTGGAATGTTGAAACCACCTTCGGCAAAAATTCAGGCCGTGGGCGCAACACCACCTTGTCCTGGTGAACCACCAGAAAGGGTGACTTGCACGAAAGTGCAGCCAATTCTGAGACCCTTCTCAGAGACGTAATCGCCACCAGAAAGACCACCTTCTGGGACAGACGAGAGAGAGAGATGTCTCTCAGTGGCTCGAACGGCGGTTTCTGCAATGCCGCTAGGACCATGTTGAGGTCCCAAGGGTCCAGGGGCCGCCTGTAGGGCGGAACCACCCGAGACACCCCCTGCAGAAATTGGCGGACCTTCGGGAGGAGCGCCAAGCGCCTGTCAAATAGCACGGAAAGTGCTGATACTTGACCTTTCAGAGAGCCAAGGGATAATCCCAACTCCAAACCCGACTGTAGGAAGGCCAACAATGTCGGAATAGACAACGGCCACGGTGAGCGACCACCAGATGCACACCAGGTAAAAAAGATTTTCCACGTTCTGTGGTATATCTTCCTGGAAACAGGTTTCCTTGCCCGATTCATAGTGGCAACCACTGTAGGAGAGAAACCTCTGGATGTCAGCAGCCAGGCCTCAAGAGCCATGCAGTCAATCTGAGGGCCCTGGAATTGAGGTGGAAGAATGGGCCTTGCGCGAGAAGATCTGCGCGCTCTGGAAGAGCCCACCGGTGTCCGCCTGACAGTTGCCACAGGTCCGGGTACCAGGACCTCCTGGGCCAATCTGGAGCCACTAGAATGGCTACTCTGCATTCCGTCCTGATCTTCCACAGGACCCTGGGAATCAGAGCTAGAGGCGGGAACACATATGGCAGCTGGAAGCTGGACCAACTCAGGATCAGGGCATCCGCCCCCAGAGACTGAGGATCCCATGATCTCGCCACGTATTGGGGCACCTGATGATTCAGCCGTGAGGCCATCAGATCCACGTCCGGAGTGCCCCATCTGCCGCAGATGTCCCGGAAGACGTCTGGATGAAGGGACCACTCTCCGGCGTCCATCCCCTGTCGGCTCAGATAGTCGGCCTCCCAGTTCTCGACCCCTGGGATGTGAACTGCGGAGATCAGGCAGCCGTTTTCCTCCACCCAAGCTAGAATGCGGTGGACTTCGGTGAGGGCCTGAGCACTTCTGGTCCCTCCCTGATGATTTATGTAGGCGACGGCCGTCGCATTGTCGGACTGTACCCGAATGGGTTGTCCTGACAGGAATTTCTGAAACGCCAGGAGCGCCAGATAGACCGCCTTGATCTCCAGCACGTTGATCTGCAACGCCGACTCCGACTGAGTCCAGAGGCCTTGAGCCCTGTGGTGCAAGAACACCGCACCCCAGCCCTTCAGACTGGCGTCGGTGGTCACCACTAACCATGACGGTTTTAGGAAGGACCGTCCCCGTGACAGATGATGTGGCTGTAGCCACCACTGTAGGGAATCCCTGGTTGGTTGTGACAGCGTCACCAGCCGATTCAAAGAAATCGTCCTCTTGTCCCATCTGCGAAGAATCTCCAGCTGGAGAGGACGGAGGCGAAACTGTGCGAACGGCACCGCCTCTATCGCCGCTACCATGCGACCCACCAGTCTCATCAATACCCGTAGGGATGACTGTGGAGACAGGAGGACATTCTGCACTCCTGATTGGATCGCAAGCTGCTTGGCTTGAGGTAGGGACACCAGGGCCGAGTCCGTGTGGAAGTCCATGCCCAGATATGTCAATGACTGGGTCGGAACCAGGGTCGACTTTTGAATGTTGATAAGCCACCCGAACCGTTCCAGGGACTTCATGGTCACCTCCAGGCTCACCCGACAAAGGTCTTCCGATGGCGCCCTGACCAACAGGTCGTCCAAATAGGGTATGACGGCGTGTCCCTGCGCATGCAGGAGAGCCATCATGGAGGCCATCACCTTTGTGAACACCCGTGGTGCTGAGGCTAGCCCGAATGGCAGTGCCACAAATTGGAAGTGCTCTTCCCCCACTGCGAATCTCAACCAGCGCTGATGAGCTGGTGCAATGGGGACGTGAAGGTAAGCATCCCTGATATCGATGGACGCTAGGAAGTCTCCCTGTGACACAGCCGCGATCACTGAGCGCAGGGATTCCATGCGGAACTTCCGAACCAACACGTGACGGTTGAACAACTTGAGGTCCAACACCGGGCGAAAAGAGCCGTCCTTCTTTGGGACAATAAAGAGGTTGGAGTAAAAACCCCTGAACCTCTCTTCCGCGGGCACAGGGACCACCACTCCGTCTCTGCGGAGTCCCTCCAACACCAGGTGAAAAGCCTGAGCCTTTTCTGGGGATGGAACCGACCGATGGAATCGGTGTATTGGTCGTGACGTCAGCTCTATCCTGTAACCTCTTGAGACTACGTCTCGAACCCACTGATCGTGAATGTGAAGAAGCCACTTGTCCTGAAAGCGGGACAGGCGGCCCCCCACCTGTGGGGAGGCAGGATGAGAGAGCGAGTCATGTCGAGGCGGGCTTGGGGGTGGCAGCCGCTGCCCCCGCCGGCTTTTTCTGACGACTCTTGGAACGCCACTGAGTAGCAGGCTTGCCCCCTCGGTCAGAGCGAGTGGACGCCGTTGATGACTGTGAACCGGAGCGAAAGGACCACTGCTTAGGGTTCCTTTTCACGGTGTACCGTGGCTTAGGCTTGTTCTGCGGTATCTTAGACTCAGCAGAATCCTTTATCAATTTGTCCAGTTCGGTGCCAAAAAGCCTGTCACCAGCGAACGGAAGATTTTGTAAAATCTTCTTAGATGTGGCATCTGAGTCCCAAAGACGCAGCCACAACAGCCTGCGGATCGCAATTGCATTGGCCGAGGCCACAGCAGAGCGAGTGGCAGTTTCCAAAGATGCCGTCCTGGCATAGTCCGCATAGGCCCTTGCTCTCTCAGTGAGAGCCAGGACCTCTGGACTGGACCTAGCTAGATCAGTGATACCATCCAAACAGATAGTAATCGCTTGTAGGGTCCAGACCGCGGCAAAATTAGGGGCAAATGAAGACCCCACAGCCTCATAGGAAGACTTGGCGAGTTGCTCGACCTGTCTATCAGTAGCATCCTTCAACGAGGAGCTATCAGAGGCAGAAAACAAGGAGCGCGCAGCAATCCTAGTCATGGAAGCATCCACCTTGGGGGACTGCGACCATTCCTGGAGCGCCTCCTGGGGAAAGGGAAAGCGATTGTCCTTAGTTTTACGGACATAACGCCGCCCAGGATGCAACCTGGGAGCTTTAATCACCCTTCCGAAATTAGTGTGGTCCATGAAGGAGCCACTTGGTCTAGCCTCTGGCCGCAGCCATTGGTATATCTCCTTGGGGTGTACAGTCACCTCCTCAGGAGGAGTGACAAGACGCAATGTCTCATTGATGGAGGACACCAGATCCTCCACCCCATCTGGAGGTTCAGACATAGACCCAAGAGTAGAACCCCCATCATCTTCCTCACCATCAGAGGAACGCTCCTCCTCAGAGAGAGTCTGGAGCTCAGGAGAAGCCTCACGGGCTCGCTTAGGGGGTCTTACAACAGAAGTAAGAGACACCCGGGGGTAACTAAGAGGAGTAGCTGGGTTCTCCAGTCTCCTATGCAGTGCCTCCAGGGTTTGCGACATGGAGGACATCTGGGACAGCAGAGATTCATTAATCTTATTCTGCGTTTCCCATGGCCCTGGGATCACCTGAACCTCAGGGTATAATCCCGGATTTGCAGACTCAGTAGTAGCAGACCGGGCCTCTGGGCGTCCGCAGTTATTGCAGGACCCCTCCACCAGTGTCCCGTTGCATGTAGCGCAGGTAACGGTGACCACTGCCGCCTTAGCAGCATGCTTCCCAACTGAGGACATCACCACAGTGAGGGGAATATAAGCCAAAGTTTAAAACTGAGGATGTCTCCTACGGTGGGGGTTTATAAGCGGAGGAGGCGGTGCTACAAACTTGTAGTACCTAGTGTGACCTCCGGAGGGCAGCGCCCTAAACCCCATTGTCTGGGTCTCCCATTATGATGATCAGAAAAAAGGTTTCACTTTTTATTTTGTAAAATGACCCAAAAAACTGCATTAGAGTTGATGTTTTCAAGTATTATGGGTACTCTGTAAGAGACTTTGAATTATGATGAAAATATTTCTTCCTATAATCATTTTGGAGCATATTTTTCTTAGGTATTGTTGTGTCTGTATTATTTTCACTGGACATGCATGATTACATTGACAACTGGTTGCCATTTTATAAATGTAAAGAGGGTTTTTTTTTTTCTTCTCTCTTGTCAATGGGCTTTGTTCTTAGCGCTGACTGTGTCAGGCTTTGTGATTAATGGGGAAAAAATGTTTACTTGCCTTCTCTCTTTTTGAGATCTGTCATTTGAATTATGTCCTATTAATTCCTTGTGGCTTAAGGAAACTTGTCTCTAAAAAATGTAGTTAGAAAACTCCATAAAAATCTGCCCACCACTATGGTCTTTGCCTTGGTATATAATATATAAAGTACAGTAAGAAACCTTAAATTGCATATTTTACAAAGCCTGTTTACTTTGTTTTGAAAATAATAGATAATATCCTTTTTAATTTTCAATAGGTTGCCATAGCTCGGATGGTCATCATCTTTTATCTCCAGATTGTGAAATAGAAGATAATATGCCACAAAATTTTCCTTATGAAGACCCACTAATGTTGAACATGCGTTATAGTTCAGATCTGTTCTCTGATTCTTTGTATCCTAAAGAACCTTCTGAGAAATCACATAATTTCACACAAAATACAGATCACAGGATGTTCAAAATCTTTCCATGTTCAGAATGTGGGAGACGTTTTGCAAAGAAAGCCAGTCTCTTCAGGCACAGGAGAAGTCACACTAGGCCTTTTTTCTGCACTGATTGTGGTAAATCTTTTACATTCAAATTCCGACTTATAGAGCATCAGAGATTCCATACAGGGGAGAAACCCTTTGCTTGTTCAGAATGTGGAAAACGTTTTATGCATAGAGAGAATCTTTTTAAGCACCAGAAAATTCACAATGGAGAGAGACCATTTTCGTGCGCAGAGTGCAGCAAATCCTTCTCTCAGAAATCCTATCTGATTGAACATCTGAAATTTCACATGGGGGAGAAGCCGTACTCTTGTTCAGAATGTGGAAAACCCTTTAGTAAGAAATCTGTTTTGGTAAAACATTTGAGAATTCATGCAGAGCAGAAGCCATTACTGTGTTTAGAATGTGGGAAATGTTTTACAAAGAAGTCAATGTTGGTCAAACATCAAAGAATTCACTCAGGACGTAATCCGTATATATGTTCAGAATGTGGCAAGTGTTTTAAGAAGAAGTCTGTTCTTGTTGACCATCAGAGAACCCACACTGGGGAGAGACCATTTCCTTGTTTAGAATGTGGGAAAAATTTTACTAAGAAATCGGTTCTTGTTGCCCATCAGAGAATCCACACAGGGGAGAAACCTTATTCATGCTTAGAATGTGAAAAATGTTTTACCCAGAAATCGGGCCTTATTGCACATCAGAAAGTTCATGAAGGGAAGAGAAAAAGATTTTCTTGTCTGGAATGTGGGGAATGTAAATGCATTTGTTCAGAATATGTTGACACTCAACAGGATCCTGAAAAGGAGGAAAAACCATTTTTATGTCTACATTGTGGCAAATGCTTTACCCAGAAAGCAGGTCTTGTAAAGCATCAGAGAATTCACACAGATGACAGGCCATTTTCCTGTTCTGACTGTGGGAAATGCTTCACCCTTAAGGATAGACTTGAGAGACATCAGAGAAGTCACTCAGGGGAGAAACCATTTTCTTGCTCAATGTGTGGAAAATGCTTTACTCATAAATCCAGTCTTGCCGACCATCAAAGAACTCACACAGGGGAGAGGCCTTTTCCATGTTTGGAATGTGGGAAATGTTTTATCCAGAAATCAGATCTTGTAAGACATCAGAGAATTCATTCTGGGGAGAAACCATATGCATGTCCTGAATGTGGAAAGTGTTTTATCCATAGATCAGATCTTGTTGTACATCAAAGGATTCATACAGGTGAGAAGTTGTATTCTTGTGCAGAATGTGGGAGAGGTTTTACAAGAAAAAGTCAGTATGAAATTCATCAGAGGAGTCACACAGGAGAGCGTCCGTTTACTTGTCCAGAGTGCGGAAAATGTTTTAACCAGAAATCAAATCTTGTTAGACATCAAGGTACTCACTACATTTCCAAAGACACCCAACTGTCACTTATGGATGGAATTACCCTTGATGTCCCACACTCTCAAATTATTGTTACCTGAAGTCCATAGAGGCCCAGATCCATGCGTGAAGAGGAAGTTCAAGATCAGACCTCATGGCACTGTTAAAGACATTCTATTTGTTTTGAAGAGAATGATTGAAATTGCTTCCTTCCTTGCCTCCATTAAGGATGCTGTGAAAATAAAATGTATTAATATTGCATCTCACAATTTTTTTCAACCTCTTAGGGTGCTTTCACATCTGAGTTTTTCGTAATTCGCGGCAGATGCGGTGAAAAAACCGCATCTGCCGCGTTTACCGCATAACCGTTCCACTTGCGGCGCGGTTGCGTTTTTTTCTATGCAAAGTATAGGCATACTTGCGGCAGGTGCGGCAAGTGCGGTTTTGCACTTGCGGCAGGTGCGGCCGCGAAAAAAACCGCGGCTTACTGCGGTTTTTTTTCGCGGCCGCACCTGCGGCAAGTGCAAAACCGCACTTTCCGCACCTGCCGCAAGTATGCCTATACTTTGCATAGAAAAAACCGCAACCGCGCCGCAAGTGGAACGGTTATGCGGTAAACGCGGCAGATGCGTTTTTTTCACCGCATCTGCCGCGAATTACGAAAAACGCAGATGTGAAAGCACCCTTAGCTACACTACAGATGCTTTTAAAGTATAATTTTAAACACTAAGTGAGTATGCAGAAAATGTAAATTAACTGTAAGTGGGTGGAAACTAAGTATAACTGCACCAATAAATGTTAAAGTTAACTGGAGTTTGTCTGTGTTGTAAATAAATGGAATGTTTTCCTCATTGCTGATTCTTTTCACTCAATATTACATTATTTCAGCTTTCTTATTATTTTCCTGATGTCTTAAAATGATTATGATATTTGCTTAGTTGGTGACATTTATTTTTTGCTTCTTTATTTAGTACATAATATGTACCTGCAATTTTAAGTAAATAGTCTACTAGCTTTCAACACAGGTGACTACATAGACTTCACAAATTTGACTGAAATAGATTGTGGGCACCATGTCACTTTTCCAGGGCCCATACAGGTGCCTAAACAGTGGGAACCACCCACAAATGACCCCATTTAGAAAGTACACCCCTTTAAGAATTTTATTCAGGAGTATAGGAGCATTTTGAATACACAAGTACTAAACAGAATGTTTTAACATTAAAGTGCAACCACCGTTTAAATTTTTATCTGATAATAATTATGTAGCTCAAGCTATTTTAATAAACTTTCAAATATACTTTAGAAATGAAATCTGGAAGAAAAACCTAGATGTCACTACCCCTCCCCCATCCCCACCCCCAGGCTGTAAACTGGACATATGCTCGTTTTCAGGGAAAACCGTTTTCAGCTTCACACACAGTGAAAACAGCCTTATAAGGGTGGGGGCGGAGCCTACACAATGTGCCTGGCTGCAGCTGATCAGTGTATCTACAGTTTACCTCAGGCTAAGGGACAGTGCTGAGCTTGGTCTGGTTGTCCGTGCACACAGCTCCTCTGATCTTACCTGACTCCTCTGCAGTCACATCGGCTCTGCTCCATGCTATCAGCTTATAGCCCCCTCACATCTTCTGAGAGAAGATGGATCAGAGATCAGAAGCTGTGTGAGGGCCATCAGCCCCATGGCAAAAAGAGGAGCAGATATGCCTGCAGAGGAGTCAGATAAGATTAAAGGTGCTTGCACTGACAACCTGACTGAGCTCAGCACTCTCCTTTAGATTGAGGCAGACTGCAGATACACTGATCAGCTGTAGCCAGGCACGCTGTGTAAGCTCTGCCCCTAAGCTGCTTATTTGTGACGACCATCCGCTGTGAGGCCGAGCTGCTGGTAGGCAGCACCCTGAGAAACCCCGAGACCCTTAACCCCTATACAGGGATCTGGAATTACAGCGAAGCCCAGGGGGTAGCTGCCTATAGCAACAGAGCAGGGAAGGTCGGCAGGGAAAAAATCAAGACCCGAAAAACAAAGTCAGAAGTCCGAGTCAAAACCGAGAGGGCAGCGAAGGTACAAAATCATCAGGCAGTAGCAGAGTCAAAAATCCAGGCAAGGGTCAAGGGCAAAAACCAAGAGGGCAGCTGAGGTACAAAATCGATAGGCAGAGTCAGAATCCAGGCAAGGGTCAAACACACAACTACACACACTATGTCACTGGGGAACCAAAACTATATCTGGCGGCCTGCAAGACATTCTCCAATGTATTTGAAGGGCGCGGTTACCTCCCATAGGCTGGAGCTCACAGCTTGATGACCTCATCCGGACCGCCCCTAGAACCAGGCCAGATGGAGATGCATGACTGGCTCCACCCACCCCACCTCTGACAGAAGAACGCAGGCTGCGCCTAACGGACACCTCTGCAGGGCCCGCTCCTCTGCGACCAACACCACCCAGAGGGGAAACAGCGGCGCTCAGCCACAGAGGCAGACGTCGTGGAAGCAGTTCCATATGAGGACAAGGCCCTCCTATCACCAGCGCCACCAGCCGAAGGAATCCGGCTCCTCCCAGCGGCCAAGGCAGGAACACCAGCCACCGAGTCCAATGGCGATGTGACATTATTATTATTTATTTATATAGGGCCATTGGTTCCATGGCGCTTTACATTAGAAGTGGGGGTAACAAGGACAAATACAATACATATGAATGATCAAGGCTTGCTGATCCATGATAGGAGAGGACCCTGTCCACAAGGGCTCACAGTCTGCAGGGGTTGGGAGGGGACACGATAGGAGGGGAAGCGCCAAGCGTATGGTGGAGCGGCGCTGGAACTCATCATAGGTTGTAGGCTTGTTGGAATAGATGAGTTTTCAGGTTCTTTTTGAAACTCCAAAAGGAAGGTCAGTGTATGATGTGCTGGAGGAGAGAGTTCCAGAGTATGGCGGAGGCGCGGGAGAAGTCTTGTATGCGGTTGTGGGAGGATAAGATAAGGGGGGAGGAGAGGAGTAGTTCTTGTGAGGAGCGCAGGTTGCGTGTGGGTAGGTATCGGGAGACCATGTCGGAGATGTAAGGGGGGGACAGGTTGTGGATGGCTTTGTATGTCAGGGATAGGACTTTAAATCGAGATCTCTGGGGGGTGGGGAGCCAGTGGAGGCTTGGCGGAGGAGGGAGACAGGGGAATAGTGAGGAGGTGGATTAGGCAGGCAGCGGAGTTTAGGATAGAGCGGAGGTGTGCAAGGGAGGAAGCAGGGAGACCAGTGAGTAGTAGGTTGCAGTAGTCAAGGCAGGAGATGATGAGGGCGTGAACAAGAGTTTTGGCAATGTCATGATTGAGGAAGGAACGGATCCGGTAGATGTTCCTGAGTTGGAGTCGGCAGGAGGTGGCGAGGGCTTGGATTTGGGGCTTGAAGGAGAGGGAGGAGTCGAGGGTAACCCCAAGGCACTTGGCGTGGGGGACTGGTGAGAGGGAGCAGTCGTTGACTAGGATGGACAGGTCTGGTAGAGGGGGAGATTGGCTGGGGGGGAAGACGATGAACTCTGTTTTGTCCATGTTCAGCTTGAGGAAGAGAGCAGAGAAGAAAGATGAGATGGCGGACAGGCATTGGGGGATTTTAGACAGAAGGGAGGTGATGTCAGGGCCGGAGAGGTAGATCTGGGTGTCGTTGGCGTAGAAATGGTACTGGAGGCCATGGGACTCAATGAGTTGCCCTAGGCCGAGAGGGTAGATGGAGAAGAGTAATGGCCCCAGAACCGATCCCTGGGGGACGACGACAGTAAGGGGGTAGGACGAGGAAGAGGTGTGGGAGTGGGTAACGCTGAAAGTGCGGTCTGTAAGGTATGAGGAGATCCAAGACACGGCGAGGTCAGTGATACCAAGGGATTCTAGGATTTGAAGTAGAGAGAGAGTGGTCGACCGTGTCAAAGGCGGCAGAAAGGTCAAGGAGGAGGAGGAAGGAGTAGTGTTGTTTACTCTTTGCGGTCAGTAGGTCACTGGTGACTGGTTAGGGCAGTTGAGTGATGAGGTCGGAAACCGGATTGTAGGTGGTCGAAGAGGGAGCAGGAGGGTAGGTGGGAGGACAGTTCAGAATAGACATGTAGTTCAAGTAGTTTGGATGCGAAAATGAGGAGAGATATGGGGTGGTAGTTAGCGACAGATGATGGGTCGAGGGAGGGTTTTTTGAGGATGAGTGAGATCAGGGCATGTTTGAAGGCTGAGGGAAAGATGCCAGTAGTGAGTGATAGGTTGAAGAGGTGGGTTAGGGCAGGGATGAGGACTGTGGTGAGGTTTGGGATGAGGTGAGAGGGGAGTGGGTCAAGGGCTCAGGTGGTGAGGTGAGATCGTGATAGGAGGGAGGAGAGCTGATCTTCAGTCACGTTGGAGAAGCTTCCTTTGGTCAAAGAGAGTTGGGTGGTGATCGGGGTGGGTCGGGGGGACGTTCGGCGGAGATGAGGGGAAGGAGGAGGTGCCGGGGGACGGAGTGGAGAGTTGAAGGTTTTGAATAGTTGCTTGGGGTTTCGGGACAGTGTGTTGATTAAGGAAGAAAATAGGTTTGCTTAGCTGTGGTGAGTGCGTCCTTGAAGTTGGAGAAGTTTGTTTGTACACGGTGAGGTGGGCTGCAGAGTGGGATTTCTTCCATCTCCGATTGGCTACCCTGGACACTCGACGTAGTTCTTTTGTGAGAGAGGTAAGCCAGGGTTGCCTGTGTGTGCAGGTTTTGGTGTGTGCAAGGGGGGCGGCATGATCGAGAGCCACAGTTAGTGTGGAGTTATAGAGGGTGGTAGCAGCGTTGACGTCAGGTGAGGAGGCGAGGTTGGTGAGAGGGAGGAGGGAGTGAGAGAGTGAGTTGAAGTCGATGAGTTTAAGGCTTCTGCGTGGGTGACTGAGTTTCCAGAGGGGTGAGGTAGGGGGAGAGAGCGCAGAGAAAGTAATCAGATTGTGGTCAGATTGGAAGAGGGGCGAGTTTGAGAGGTCGGTGAGGGAACAGAGGTGGGTGACGATAAGGTCAAGCGTATGGCCGTCTTTGAGTGGCTGAGGAGGACCATTGGGAGAGGCCGAAGGAGGTGGTCAGTGATAGGAGGCAGCCGTGTTGGGGGTGTTGATGGGGAAATTTCTTTTTTCCTCAGAAGATATGGCCGAGCTCATTAGTGCCGTACATAGCATTATGTAAAACATGAGGTACAGGAGTGTGATGTGTGAAAGCTGGTGGTCTCAGTGGGTTAACAGATTGCACACCAATTGCCAACTCGCCTGGGGGGAGTTGTGCAGTCATGCACAACACCGGTAGATGCCTGGAAGCAGAGGAGCCCCCTCTAGGAAACTGCACAATAAGCTGGCCTGTAGTTTTGCCTCAGCCACTGTGAATCCAGGAGGTCACGTGATCCAGGCTGGATGTGACATCACCACAGGGCCTACCGCTGTCATTGTAGTTAAGATGCTTCCCAGTTCCTCAAAGAGGATTTAGAAAACACCCTGGCCCAGAGCAGCTCCACCAGTGATCCCAAAATGGGATTATAACCTAAAACAAAGGGAAAATGGATACTGGAGTTTATAAGCGCTAAGGCACAAAGCAAAGGGATTGTGTTAAGATTCTCAAACCATTTATTACTAGCTCCTTGTATGGGCCACAATGCGTTTCAATAGCATGCAGGCTATCTTCATCATCAGGACCCGACCGCTCACATCAGATGCTAGGCCACGCCCCCTGGTTCAAACTCTTGAATGGGCTGATTATAGGGTTCTTGATTTTCCGGAACTTGAAGACACTTTTTAAGGTAATCTCTGGATACAGTCTGTCTGATTCTTCCTCCATCTTTACTGATGATGCAGACTTTATCAATGTCATCTCCAGAGTCTAGTAGGACTTAGGCGGCCGTCACACGCTGAGATATCGCTAAAGATATCGTAGACGATGTTAAATTTGCATATCGTCCGAACGACGCGCAAAATCGCTCATCACGACGCTACACCCACAGACATCGCTCAGACGATTCCCCGATCCACCCATCCAGCGATCGTCTGAGAGATGCAGTTATCAGCAGTGGACATCGTTCAGCTAAAGTCACACAGAAATCTAAACGATGTGGGAGCAAATGTGGGCGTTATTGGAGCCCATAGGCGTGGTACATGGGCTCCAAGCTGCGCCCCTCACTACACCATTGGTGCTCAGTACTGCGTCCTCATTGGGTCAGATGTCCTTTGAAACATGGCGGCCTCATCCCCACAATGTCCTGTGATATTGATCGTAATGTATATGTGTGCTGTAGCACATAACTAAATTGCAATGGGCAAAACGTACAGCCGCGTTATGTGTGCCGCGCCCGCCAACATTGTGTGGGTATATGACAAGGTGGACACTATATAGCAGGGTCGGGGACCACGCAGAATCGATTATCAAGTTGACGCAATTGGGTGCACAGTTCGGAGATATTGTGCAGCCGACGCCTATGTGTGGTGCTGAAGACAGAGCTTTCAAAATGGCGCCCTGTGAGGGCAGCCAATGGCAACGCATCATCTTCCACCAATGCGAGCTAGTGGTGAAGCAGCCAATCCGAAACCATTTCGTTGCACGAATCACCACTGAGGAGGTCAGGCAATAGGAAACTCCTGACACGCCTACGTGATGGATTTTGCCATCGCTGAAATCACACGTTTCGTGTGATGTCGGGAATTTACACGTGTCGATTGTGCGTATTTAATTGGCCGATATCGTCAGATCTGAGAACCGAACCTCAGATCACGATTTAGAGATTTGATCAGATATCGCTCGTCGTATCTGGCCGTCACACGCACAGACATCGCTTACGCGATGTTTAATCTGCCGCTTTCAAGCGATATCTTGCACGATATCTCAGCGTGTGACGGCCGCCTTAGGGTTCACTTTCCCACCGATCATCCAGTTTATGATGAGTTCTTTTCCTTTTCAGGACCATACTTCCAGGTGGTATTGGTTCTGCTGGAGCATGCTTCTTATAATCCCTTTCTTGCTTTGCATGGGACTTCTCCAGGCTGTTTTCGACACTTTGTTGAACCTTTTTGTACTGTTCTTGTCGATGGATTTTCCAGTTTGAAATGGCATGATCTGCTTCAGGATCTACTACACCGAGTTCTAAATATATGGGTAATTTTCCTGCACGAGCTCTCATCAGGTATGCTGGTGTACAGTTGGTAGAACTGACTGGGATGTGATTATACATGTCGATTAAATCAGGCAGTTTTTCTGGCCATTGATTCCTTTCTTCCAACGGGAGAATTTTCAGCATGTCGATAACAATGTTGTTCATTTTTTCACAGAGTCCATTAGTTTGGGGATGATACGGAGTTGTCCTGATCTTTTTGCACCCATAATCTGGCAAAACTCTTGAAAGATCTCTGCTTCGAATGCTGGTCCTTGATCTGTTAGGATACGTTCTGGATATCCCAATGGTCTGCAGAAGTTTTTTTTTGGAAGGTTCTGGCAGCAGTTGCAGCTGTCAAGTCTTTTACAGGGGCAACAATCAAAAATCTTGAATAATGGTCTACCATGGTCAATGCGTAGGTATAGCCGGATCTACTTGGAGTCAGTTTTACATGGTCCAAGGCGACTAGTTCTAAAGGCTGTTTGGTTACAATGGGGTGAAGTGGAGCCTTCTGGCTCTGTACATCTCTCTTTTTCAGATTACAGGCTTGACAATCCTTGCACCATTTTTCTATAGATGACCGCGTACCGAGCCAAAAGAATCTATCCTTCAGTAACACTTCGAGTTTCTTCCATTCGAAATGATCTGTTGTGGTAGGCAGTTAAGACTACGGGGACCTCTGATCTTGGCACGATGATCTGCCACGCCATCTCATGGGTTCTTGGATTTATATACCGCCGGCACAATTTATCTTGATATTGGAACAATTTACGTTGCTCATTCTACAGATGTTTGGCATCAGACAGGGAGTTTACAGGCAGCTTCGCTGACTCTTGGGCTATCAGTTGCTTTATTAGACCGACAGCCGGGTCTTGGTCCTGCGCCCTTTTCCAGTCGAAGTGGGATAACGGGTTCACTGCTCCTGTAGAGAGGTTTTGACGGGTGTGCTGGCATTGGGTTACTCTTACATAATGGAAGGCAGGTAACTCCACTTTTTCCAGCTCATCGTCATCTACACCCTCTTCTGATAAGTGATGCATCCTGGATAGAGTATCCACGTTTCCGTTCTGGTGCCCAGCCCAGTACTTGATGGTGAATTGGTAGTTGGAGAGTCTGGTCATCCATCTCTGCTCCATGGCTCCCAACTTTGCAGTTTCCAGGTGGGTGTGCGGATTGTTATCCGTGTAGACAGGTGAATTTACTAGAGGCTAGATAGTCTCTGATGGCCCAGACCAAGGCCAGAAATTCCAGATTGAAGGAACTGTAGTTCTCTGTGTTCCTCTCTGTCGGGCGCAGCTTCCGGTTGGCGTAGGCGATTACCCTCTTTTTGCCATCTTGCTTTTGTGGAAGGACAGCTCCGAGTCCCACATTGCTGGCATCTGTATACAACAAGAATGGCTGGTTGTAGTCCAGGTAAGCTAGGATTTCTTCTCTTGTCAGGGCTTCTTTCATCATCTGGAACGCTTCTTCTTGTTCATTGCCCCATCTCCACGGAGAATCCTTCGACTTGCCCTTCATGGGTTGGCCTACTGGGAGGTCTTGTAGGGGAGCAGCCTTCTTGGTGCACTCCCTGATGAACCTTCGGTAGTAGCCCACCACACCCAGGAATTAACGTACCTCCTTGATGGTTTTGGGTTCTGGCCATTCTCTGATTGCTGTCACTTTGTCTAGATCAGGGGCCACGCCTTCGGCACTGACTGTGTCCCAGGTACTGCACTCTTGGCTTTAACAGGTGGCATTTTGATGGTTCTAGCTTCATCCCGTATTTGGCCAGAGGTTCAAACAATTCTACCGTGTTTCCCCAAAAATAGGGCACCCCCGGATAGTAAGGCATGCTTTTGGGGGTGCCCTACTTCCTAATATAAGACATCCCCCCCGATTATAAGGCGTACCTGCGGTGTATGCCTCCGATCACAAGACCGGGGCATGCATCTGTGTCCCCGCTTCCCGCTGTCCGGGCCCCCCACACTGTAGCTCTCACAGCCCTGGAGCACTGTGGCGCTCTGTGCTGGTCTCCGCCCATGAGCCCTGCGCCAATCACAGCGCAGGAATCATGGGCCGGCTGACGTCAGTCCTGGGCTGTGATTGGCCCAGGGCTCCTGGGCTGTGATTGGCCCAGGGCTCCTGGGCTGTGATTGGCCCAGGGCTCCTGGGCTGTGATTGGCCCTGGGCTCCTGCGCTGTGATTGGCCCAGGGCTCCTGCACTGTGCACCACCAAAGCAGCACCGCAGAGGAAAGAAATTGCAAAGAAAGAAGTACGGTAAGAAAGTGAAAGTGTGTATGTGTGTGTGTGGTGTGTGTGTGTGTACACACATGGCAGGCTGCAGTGGGATACGGTACCATAATGGGATGGGAGGCTCCTGCAGTGGGATACGGTACCGTACTGGGATGGGAGGCTGCTGCAGTGGGATACGGTACCGTACTGGGATGGGAGGCTGCTGCAGTGAGATACGGTACCGTACTGGGATGGGAGGCTGCTGCAGTGAGATACGGTACCGTACTGGGATGGGAGGCTGCTGCAGTGAGATACGGTACCGTACTGGGATGGGAGGCTGCTGCAGTGGGATACGGTACCGTACTGGGATGGGAGGCTGCTGCAGTAGGATACGGTACCCCACTTTTTTTTGGCTAATATAAGAACACCCCCCGAAAATAAGACATGGCGGACTTTGCTGTATATTCATTTTTGCTTCAAAGTGTCTTATTTTCTGGAAAACACGGTAGATGTGCGACATGTTCCTCGTAGGTCTTGGAGAACACGATCACATCATCCAGGTAGAGCAGTAACGTCTCAAAGTTCTTATGCCCCAGGCAACTTTCCATTAACCGCTGGAAGGTTCCAGGTGCATTACATAGTCCGAAGGGCATGCTGTTGAATTCACATAGGCCCATTGTTGCAAATGCCATCTTCTCTCGGTCTTCTTCGGCTACAGACACCTGCCAATACCCACTAGTGAGATCTAAGGTGGAGAAGTAATTGGCAGACTTCAACGCAGCTAGAGACTCCTCTATACGTGGTAACAGGTAAGCATATTTGTGTGTTATACGGTTTATTTGCCTATAGTCTACACACATCCTAATACTGCCATCTTTTTTCCTGACTAGGACTAATGGAGCTGCCCAGGGACTACAGCTATCTCGTATAAGCCCTGCGTCTTTCATGTCCTGTAACATCTCCTTGGCTTTTTGATAATGTGCAGGTGGAATAGGCCTGTACTGCTCCTTGATTGGTGGATTTGTACCTGTGGGGATGTGATGTTGTACCCCTTTATCCTACCAAAATCAAGTGGATGCTTACTAAAGACTTGTTCAAATTCTTGAACTACCTGGTACACACCTTGCTTCTCATACACAGGAGTGGTGTCAGTTCCGACATGGAGCTGCTGGCACCAGTCCTCCAGTGGCCCAATTGTTTGATCAGGTTTTGCCCCTTTTTCACGGCGTTCAGGTTGCACTTTTTGGATCTTGTTGTTGCTGACTGTGTATGATTAAGCAACGGTGGTATACCTAGGTAATTTAACCTCTTCACTGCCACAATTTAAGATGCGAACAGGTACTCTCCCATTGTGTACATCGACCACCCCCCTGGCTGTCAACAGTGTAGGTCTGTGCTCTGTGCTGACGGGCTGCACTAATGCTTGATAGTCCTTCCCTCTCAGACCTATAGCTGCTCGACACCAAATCATCATTTCACTCATTGGGGGTATCACAATAGACAACGGGTCTGTCACCTGTGCTGTACCAACTTCACCACCTGCAATTGTTACCACTTGTTGGTGCAGGATGGCTCTCATCTCACGTTGAATAACCTTCCCTGCTTCAACAGATTGCAGACACTGCTAGACCTGGTCAAAGACAAAACTTCCTCCATGCAATTGCTAACAACACTTGTACCCAGTATGACAAGGATCATTTGCATTACTGGCTTCTGCTACTACAAGGACCCCTTGGTTCTGTAATTCCTTCCTCCCCACCTTGATGGGCACTTCTCTAACCCCCATCACAGTAATTGGTTCACCATTAGCTACATGAAGGAAAAGGTCTATTTCAGGCTGTTTCAGTTCTGCATCAGCCCAATACTTTTTATAAAGATTAAGGGGATGGTGGTCACCTGTGACCCGGTGTCCAGTAGAGCAGGTGTCGAGATGCCATCCAGTACAATGGACAGAAACAGCCTCTGTCCGATTAAGGTCTTGTACCAGGTGGCTGGGCCCTGTTGATCTAGTCCTATGGTTTGGCCCCGGCCCCCAGGGACTGCCCGTTTAAAGGACAGCGCCTGGCGAGGTGACTGATGTGGTTACAGCGGCGGCAGATGGGCTCTCCAGTGGAGCTGTAGTGGTTGGTAGGTCCTCCTCTGTAGGCTGCAGCTTGTTTCCCTTGCATCCAGGGGACGTCTTCCGGGCTGTCGGCAAGTAGAATCAGCGGCTGAGGCTTGGCTTGGGGTCTTGGCATTGGCTGTTGGCTCTGCTGTAACTGCATAGCGTCCATCAGTTTGGAGATGTTTTTGTTTATGGTCCTTATCTCAGCACGCATCTCAGCTCTCAGGGCATCACATTTGTCAGGCTGAGCAGATTGTACATTGTGCGTGGCTGCAGTCACGGATAATGATTTTGGAGTAGCCTCACCGTTGCACCACCGTTTAATTGCAGCTTCATGGGTCTCTACCGGCTTTAGCCCTTTGATGGGTGTTAAAGTCAGCATCTGGGTTGCACAATGACCACCAGCGTATATTTTTACTATCCTCAGGGGATAGCAGGCCCGTGTGAACTGTTCAATGAGGAGCTTGTCCCCATCCTGTGCACTGGCAGGGCTGACATGTACAAGGGCACGCAGTGTTTCTTCCAAGGCCAGGCATAAGCTCTGATGTCATCTCCCGGCCTCTGGTAGCAGTGATGGAAGCGCATGCGTATATGAGCCTCATTGCACTCCTCAAAGGTAGCTCTCAGTTTATTGAATATAGCAAGGGCTGATCTGCCTTCAGCAGCAGACCAAGAAGCACTTTCTTTCTCTGCTGCACCAGTTAACTGTCCGAGTACCACAGCAGCACATTGTTGGCGGTCATAGCATACATATCTAGGACGCCATTGATCTTCTGCTTGAACTCATCCAGCGTATCAGAGCGGCCGTCATACTGGGGCAACCACTTGGCCCCGGGGATGTATGGGAATGACATGGGAATTATTGGGACGACGGCGCCTGGAGTACCGGAGGTGCTGGCAGTGCTACCGGAGGCAGCCATTGATTGTCCGGTGTAATTCTGGGGATCAGCTTACGCAGCGTCGTCGTCGCTGGAGGAGGCCAACATGTTGGAGGCCCCCCCCTAGTGTATTACAGCCAGCCGTTGAAGGGTTAAACAGCTCGGGGGTTTCCGGACCACAGCGCTCGGGAATGCTCGGCTGAGCGAGGGGCGGGTTTCAGTTTTGCACTCTGCGACTGGCACGCTCTTTGGCACAGTAATGGCGGCGGAGTTTAAACAGTCACTCAATACAGTCAATTAAACGGCACACAGTACCCGGTAATACCGGGCACGGGATCCTGTTCAGGGACGCCAGAAAGAGGACTGTTGCGCGCCAGGGTGTGGGGTACTCGGGTATTAGGCGGCAAAAGGGTTAATCGTGTTAAGGGAAATGGCGCCCGCACCTGATCCCGTATCCTGGGGGCTTTGCTCTTGAAAAGGGAATTATTTACAAGGATGATGTACAAGTTGTTTGTTGTGACGCCACCTGCAGTACTTGGTGATGTTCACCAGCGCCGCCACAGCCCTCCGGTGGTCGATAGTATTGTGGCAATGATGGTGTAGTCCTCCGCAGGCAGGACTGGGACCACCGGGGCAGCATAGAGAGGGTGAGCAGGGTCTAGTGGAGCTGAGTTTGTTAGAGGGAGAGTGAGAACAGTCTATAGAGTGGCACGGTGAGTGAAGAAGAAGGATGCACACAGAAGAAGTCTCTTTACTTTTTTACTGGTGTTAGGCAGGTAAACGCTCCAGGGCACTGGCAGGTTACCGGGCTGCACAGTGGGTTCCCACAGCAAGTGGGTATAAGGCCTCCTCTGATTGTGAAGTTGCTGAAGCACAGTCTGCTGTAGCCCGACTTGCCTCCACTCTTCCTTTGCCTATCTTTCTCCTCCTGTGCGGTCTCCGGGATGACCCTCTCTGGACACTGCAGCGACCTGCTGTTCCTGGCTCCCTCTCTTGACCCTCCTGGGAGACCGAGTAGCTGGAGCTTCCACGGTGCAACAGGGTTTTCTGTGGGCCTATAGTTCCCCCACAGGTGCGGATCCCCAATATCTGGCTTCCTCCTGGAACAACTCTCGCCCAAGCTACTTGTTCCTTGCCTCTATTCTTGCTCTGAGCTCCCTGCCTTCAGTCCCACTTAGGCTGTGGGAGGCTGAAGGGCCACTTTGGGTCATTGGCTCGGGCCTGTACGCAGCACCAAACACCAGGACTTCCTTGCAGCTCTTCTAGCGTCTGCACACACTCTGACTAGCTCCTCCTCAGCAGCAGTATATATAGGGGATGTTGCCTAAGGGCAGCAAGTTGGGCTCCCCTACTGTGCCGGGTGGAAGGTGTTGTTTGTAGTAGGTACCTGCTGTTTAAACCCAGCTGTGCATTAGAGAGATCTGTGGTTACCTGTGTGAGCAGGGCGCCACATTAGGACCCGTTGAGATGGAAACATCTTGGCGTCGGTCACTGGGCACTCCGCAGTGGCCACTGCTGAAGCTAAGTCTTCCTCTTTGCATTATATCCTAGGGCAGTGATTGCTATAATACATTTTATCACTATACTTGTATTAGCTGTGCAGCTCGGTCGCTCATTGCACTCATAAAATGTGCATATTTAGCGTCAATGTTGCAGCGGATATTTCCTTTTTCTCATTAGTATGTTTTTTTCTGCTTGCACCTGCACTCTGAGGTTAGATGCCAGTCATTCATGCTATTAATGCTATTGTCTACAAATAAGAAGAAAAGAAGCGCACATAGAGTAATACCTTCGGGTTTGATGGTCACACGGACTCCCACAATACAGACTCACCTGGTCTGCTTGTGAATGGTCACAACTCCCTTGGACAAGCACGTATGGTCGCAGCAGGCTCCTGGCAAAAAGTAAGGATCCACTTGGAGAAAATAGAACCGGATGGATAGAAGCCGCGCTGACCACAATACAGTATGTTACTCTGTTACTCTTATTGTGGTCAGCGCGGCTTCTATCCATCCGGTTCTATTTTCTCCAAGTGGATCATTAATGCTATTGTGGCAACCAGACTCTGGGTGCCACAAATGGGGCTTTCCGCATCGGTGCTGCAAGTTGGCTGTTACGCGGCAGATTCGGTAAATGCGGCGACACTGCCGGATCTGCCGCAAATTACATCTAAACGCAGATGAGAAAGCAACCTTAACTGGACATTCACAGAGAGAACTCTGGCTCATATAGATTTGGGGAGAGGATGCTGCGGTGGATGTTGTCCTTGTATTCGGTACCATAGGCTAGGGTGTGGGTGAATAGCAGTGACGTAACTACCGAGGTCGCAGAGGCTGCAAATGCGATGGGGCCTGGCAGTGGGAGGGGCCTGGGCCGCCCTGCAGATAAGCAGAAGCTCCTGTCAGTACTGAGCCGCGCTGTTTCTGACTTCCTGTACTTTGAAATACTAGAAGCTGGGAAGCGCTTGACTCCGCCACCTCCAGTCTCTGTGAAGCTGCTGTGCCGTTCTCTTATTTCTGACTCTCCTAATACAGTGTGATGTGATCCCGCCAAGCAGAGTGACTGCACAGTGTCACAGAAAGTATGAGGCAGAAGACCTTAGTCTGCCTGCTCCTCCTAGCAACTCAGGCTATGGTACAGCCAGGGGCGTAACAATCGCGGTTGCAGGAGTCGCCCGGGGATGCAGGGGCCTGCCAACCTCAGCGACTGGAGCTGCTCGGGCCGCGGGGGGTGCGTACTGTGCATTTGAATATAACTAATCTCCCGCCTGGCCACTCGGCAGATCACATCACCAGTTACAGACACACCCACTGCACGCTGTGTGGACGATGTCTGCAGAGGAACCTCACACTGTGCACCTGCTGCTTCAGCCTCCCAAAGAGCAGGTTGTGGGAGGATTGGAGACCTTAGAACAGTGATGGCGAACCTTTCTGAGGCCGAGTGCCCAAACCGCAACCCAAAACGAAATTATTTATGGCGAAGTGCCAATACGATAATATAACCTAAATTACAGCAGTAGTAATCATAAGCGCTGCACAGGGGGGAGAGCCAGCAGATGCTAACTCTCTTCCCTGTACAGGGCTTGTAGTCCTGAAACATTGATGATCAATTCAATTATTTTAACAATTAATTGATTTTAAACTTACCTTTGCAGTCTTCTCTTCTCTTCGGCAGTGGTCATCCAGCTCATGTGTACTGCACATTGAAGCTGAGCCGCTCCCACTGCCCTTTCTAGAAACAGCAGGTGGATTGATCTGTATGGAAAAAATGCAGAATATTAGACAGATAGGAGATAGATTTATCATGGAATGCAAGCAGTTCATGCTGAAATCTGGTCCCTTTCCTGCAGTAATGTCTCCATCCTGACCCTCTCCTTGTAGCTATGTGCTCCATCTGACCCTCTCATTGTAGCTATGTGCTCCATCCTGACCCTCTCCTTGTAGCTATGTGCTCCATCATGACCCTCTCCTTGTAGCTATGTGCTCCATCCTGACCCTCTCCTTGCAGTAATGTGCTCCATCCTGACCCTCTCCTTGCAGTAATGTGCTCCATCCTGACCCTCTCCTTGCAGTAATGTCTCCATCCTGACCCTCTCCTTGCAGTAAGGTGCTCCATCCTGACCCTCTCCTTGCAGTAAGGTGCTCCATCCCGACCCTCTCTTGCATTTAAGTGCTCCATCCTGACCCTCCTTGCAGCTAATGTGCTCCATCCGATCCCTCATCCATTTGACAGTTCATGATTATGCCCATCCTGATCCTTCTCCTTGTAGCAATGTGCTCCATCCTGACCTTCTCCTGCAGTATATGTTCCATCCTGACCACTCTCCATTGTATATGGTCCCTTATCCTTTTGACCCTCCTCCTTCAGTTGTCCCATCCTGGACCCCATCCTGCCCTATATGTAAAATTGACCCCATCTTGTGTAATGCCTCTATCCTATTCCCCTTCGATATGCCCCATCCTGCAGTAATATCCACATTCTTGTCTCCTTGCAGTATATGCCCCATCCTGCAGTAATGCCCTATCCTTCTCCCCTTGCAGTAATATGCCCCATCCTGTCCCCTTGATAGTAATATGCCCCATCCTGCAGTAATGTCCCATCCTTGTCCCCTTCCCATAATATGCCCCATCCTTGTTCCTTTGCAGTAATATGCCCCATCCTTATTCCTTTGCAGTAATATGCCCCATCCATGCAGTAATTGCCCCATCCTTTCCCTTCACTATAATATGCCCCATCCTGCCCCATCACAGTATTGCCACATCCTGCCCCATACATATAATATGCCCCATCCATAATATATGCCCCATCTGCCCCCATCACATATAATATGCCCCATCACATAATAATATGCCCCATCAGCCCCCATCACATAATAATATGCCCCATCAGCCCCATCACATAAAAAATATGCCCCATCAGCCCCATCACATAATAATATGCCCCATCAGCCCCATCACATAATAATATGCCCCATCACATACTATGCCAAATCCTGACCCCTGTTACTATTGCCCCATCCTGCCCCAGCACAGAGTAATATGCCCCATCCTGCCCCCCTTAGTAATGCCCCATCCTGCCCCCAGCAGAGTAATATGCCCCATCCTGCCCCCTTAGTAATGCCCCATCCTGCCCCCTTAGTAATGCCCCATCCTGCCCCCTTAGTAATGCCCCATCCTGCCCCCTTAGTAATGCTCCATCCTGCTGTAAATAGAAAGAAAAAAAAAAGTCATACTCACCTTCAGGGCCGGACTGGGACCAAAAAGCAGCCCTGAAAAACAAGCTCCACCAGCCCACACACTATATCACCCATCAGCCTATAACAGTGAAATTTGCTTTTACGTTGTCATGCCCTCATCACTTTCGCAGGCTGCTTTCAGATCAGGGGTAAACTGATGTTTGCGGCCAATCCATCAGGTGGCACCGCATCTGCCAGATCAGCCTACTTGCAGCCCAGATGCGGCAAGCCCCATGCATTGTGTATGGAGCTTGCAGTCTGGTGCGGCAGATCCAGCCCTTGCGACGGCGGAAAAAAACCCCACCACTTACAGCATTGTTTTTCATCGGCCGCAAGTACCGGATCTGCCGCACCTGGCAGAACACCACTTGCCGCACCAGACTGCAAGCTCCATACACAATGTATGGGGCTTGCCGCATCTGGGCTGCAAGTCGGCTGACCTGGCAGATGCGGTGCCACCTGATGGATTGGCCGCAGACATCAGTTTACCGCTGATGTGAAAGGAGCCTTAAGGTACTGTCACACACAGAGATATCTCTGGAGACATTGCTTGCAACTCACTGGTTGCAATGAAATCATGGACACATTGTTCCATTTTTTGGCATGTACAAATAGAACAGGACAGGAGAAATGGTACTGTGCAGTGTACATATATACAGAATAATACAGATACTGAGGATTACACCCAGTATACAGGACAGGAGAAGTGGTACTGTGCAGTGTATATATACAGAATAATACAGATACTGAGGATTACACCCAGTATACAGGACAGGAGAAGTGGTACTGTGCAGTGTATATATACAGAATAATACAGATACTGAGGATTACACCCAGTATACAGGACAGAAGTGGTACTATGCAGTGTATATATACAGAATACTACAGATACTGAGGCTTACACCAGTAAACAGGAGAATTATACCAGCATACCAGGGGCTGTGCTTATAGATAGATGCTGTGGTATATAGATACCCAAGACTCAGCCTGACCCTAAAGATGGGGAAGATGAAAGGTGGCGCAGAAAGTCAGTGCTGGGTAGAGAGGAACAGGATCCATGGAGACACCGTGAAGAACACAGAGAGAACTATCAGGAAAATTTTGTGATCTGCAACACTACAGACTGCGGGCCCGTATACACATTAGAGACTGCAGACTGTAAACACATCAGAAACTGCTGCTGTATACACGTGACACACTGCGGACCCTGGCAACCTTACACGCTGCGACCTGGCACCTTAAACGCTGCGGACCCAGGGCACCTTACACGCTGCGGACCCTGGGCACCTTCACGCTGCGGACCAGGGCACCTACACGCAGCGGACCCTGGGCACCTACACGCTGCGGACCCAGGGCACCTTACACTGCTGCGGACCCTGGGCACCTACACGCTGCGGACCTAGGCACCTTACACGCAGCGGACCCTGGGCACCTTAACGCTGCGGACCCTGGGCACCTTACACGCTGCGGACCCTGGGCACCTTACACGCTGCGGACCCTGGGCACCTTACCGCTGCGGACCCTGGGCACCTTACACGCTGCGGACCCTGGGCACCTTTACGCTGCGGACCCTGGGCACCTTACACGCTGCGGACCCTGGGCACCTTACACGCTGCGGACCCTGGGCACCTTGACGCTGCGGACCCTGGGCACCTACGCGCTGCGGACCCTGGGCACGTACGCGCTGCGGACCCTGGGCACGTTACGCGCTGCGGACCCTGGGCACGTTCACGCGCTGCGGACCCTGGGCACCTTACACGCTGCGGACCCTGGGCACTTACACGCTGCGGACCCTGGGCACCTTACACGCTGCGGACCCTGGGCACATCTGAGACTGTTGGTTATATCTTGTATACACAGCACTATACTGTATATACAGGTCCACACTATATATATATATACAGTATATAGGCACACTAGTACAGCATGTAGTGTGGACCTGTATATACTGTATAGTGTTGTGTAGAGACAGAGAGACACACAGACACTGTCAAACACACAGATAGAGACACTCAGACAGACAGAACGACACTCAGAAAGACACACACAGACATGATACTCACATATAGTCATTACCAGTAGGACCTGTGATGATGTCACATCAGGGGAGGCATCAGGGGTCACATGATCATCTCAGAGAGATCAGAATGAGATGAAGATGGTGAGAGGGCCTTAGAACTTCCCTTGTTGTCCTGATTGCTTGAGAAGGGCACTGCTTTGGGAAACGGTCCGCCCCCTTCACGACCGTGGCCCCGCCCCTTCACGGCCGTGGCCCCGCCCCCTTCACGACTGTGGCCGCTCGGTGACAGATTTAAAGCAGTACTGAGGCTGGAGGAGAGGGCGGCCCCCGCACCCTACAGGTGGGCGGCCCATAGGGAAAAGTCCCGCCCACCATCTAGGAAGAGTGTCGGAGAGAGGAGAAATGTCTCCTCTGCTCCACACAGCTTTGATCTGCCGGCGCCGAGCGCCGGCAGATCAAAGCGGCAGTGTAGTGGCCATAGGTTCGCCATCACTGCCTTAGAAGATGCCGGTAAGCATGAGGACATGCATTAATCATAAGGTGGGGCAGAAGGTCTGCAGGACACTGCTCAGTCCGGCCAGGGGCCGCTCTGCTGGGGATCAGAGTGAGTGATTGCAGGAGTCTGTGGAGATCAAGTCAGGCTGTCAGTGCTGGGTTATCGGCTCCAGCATCACCCGACCTACAGGAAAGAGCAGACTCCTGCAATAAATCACTCTGAACCCAGCAGATACCACAGACCTTAGTGTACAAAGTCCTGCCACTGATTGATCACATCTAAACCTACAGGACATCACATATTATTTTATATGACTCAAATATATGTGATGTCCTGTAGGCAGTATCAGGTGTGATCAATACAGTGCATTATACATACACTGGTATAATGCACATTATATATATATATATACACCGGTATATATCCAGTGTACAGATGGGGACATATATAACAGGTTGGAGTACATATATACCAGACTGGGGGATATATATACCAGAATGGGGGACCTATACACCAGGATAGGGGACCCAGGGGCGTAACTACTGAGGTTGTGACTGCGACGGGGCCTGCAGTACTTGGGGCCCCCGCTGGGCAAAGAAGCAGCCGGCCACTCCTGAGTGTCAGTGAGGCAGGAGCTCTGGATGCACATTCTCGTCACTGACCAGAAGACCGCATGGCCACTATGGGCCCATGTGTCAGGGAGGACTGGTGTCAGCTCCAGCATCAGCCCCCAACCCACCCACACAGACCAATGAAGAAAGAGGGAGATGTTTGTTCTTCATTCTCACTCTTTGCGTGCGCTCTGACATCTCCACGCAGCGGAACATGGTGACGTCACAGCAGTGGCGCACCCAGAAATTTCCCAAGGTAGGGGTCCAAGAAACACACCGGCCCTGAAAGGGGGGTGTCACCCCCCAGCGGGGTTCCGAGGGGCACAGCCCCGGTGGGGGGTTTTGGGGGAGCGAAGCCCCCCTAAAAGCCAAGCGATTTTTGTAAATTTGAATACCTAATTAATACTTAATACTGCACGAAAACGGTCTTATTTGTAATGACGCTGCGCAGTCGGTCTCGGTTGCTCAGCAGTTCCGCTTTTTTATTTTCGTTATGGCATACAGTAAATATCTCCCCCATCCTGGCCCCTTGCCAAACAGTAACACTGACATTGGGGTAAAGGACAATGACACTGGGGGCACAGGATAATGACACTGGGGTACAGGATAATGACACGGGGTACAGGATATGACACTGGGGGTACAGGATAATGACATTGGGGGTACAGGATAATGACACTGGTACAGGATAATGACACTGGGGGTACAGGATAATGACACTGACACTGGGGTACAGGATAATGACACTGGGGGTACAGGATAATGACACTGGGGGCACAGGATAATGACACTGGGGGGTACATGACAATGACACTGGGGGTACAGGACAATGACACTGGGGTAAGGATAATGACATGGGGGAAGGTAATGACACTGGGGGGTACAGGACAATGACACTGGGGGGTACAGGACAATGACACTGGGGGGTACAGGACAATGACACTGGGGGTACAGGACAATGACACGGACACTGGCAGTACAGGACAATGACGCTGATGCTGGGGGTACAGGACAATGACGCTGACGCTGGGGGTACAGGACAATGACGCTGACGCTGGGGGTACAGGACAATGACGCTGGGGGTACAGGACAATGACGATGGGGGTACAGGACAATGACGCTGAGGGTACAGGATAATGACGCTGAGTGTCCAGGACAATGACGCTGACACTGGGGTACAGGATGATGCTGACACTTGTTCTGATATAATGGGAAAGCTGGGTGCAGAGGAAAAGGTGTATAGCACAGCAGGGGATGGGAAAGAGCTTGTTTCCCTCAGCACCCCCACCTTTTCTTTTTTGAACCAGTTGATTTTTATTGAAATCCAGAAACGATACAGGTTATAAACATATAGGCTACAACAGCCTAAAGAATAGGCTAACAAACTTACAAGGGAAACCAAGGTAAAGTCAGGGAGGGGAAGGAGTAGAGGGGGAGGGGTAAGGGGGGAGGGGGGGGAATGCAGATGGTGACCAGGAAGGGTGGGGGGGGGGTAGGAAGGGGAGGTGCAGTAATAAACCAAAAATACAATGATGGGATATCAAGTATAACAGTATTAGCATAGCAAACATCATCCAATACGGGGTAGGGAGAAAGAGAGGCTCAATTACTTTAAGGTGCGGTTTAACTTTAGTAACAAATTGATATCCATATTATCATATATTTAATTTGGGATGGACACCGTATTATGAGTAGAGGAAATCCATGAGTCCCACCAGTTAAGGACCTTCGTCCTCTGTGGAAGGTCATGCGCCAACAAAACCTCATGGCTTAGGTGGGCGTTAAGGCGAGAAATGGTCTCAGTGAGCAACGGAGTCGTGGGTGACTTCCACTTGGCAGCAATAGACAAGCGTGCTGCTATCAGGACAATTGAGATCATGGGCCGAAGTATAGCGGGCAGAGAGTGTAGGCCAATGCCCAGGAGTGCCATGGGGGCAGAGAGGGTAAACCGAAGCCCTGTCAGTGAGTGTAATAGTGACTCAACTGCCTTCCAGAACGGTCGAATGTGGGGGCAGGTCCACCAAATATGTGCGTCGGTGCCCGGTGAACCGCAAGTCCTCCAACAGAGGGGAGAGGTAGTGGAGGTAGAACGTCCAAACCTCGCCAGGCGATAGGGAGTTAAGTACCAGCCTAAAGACAGCTTTTTGAATTGCTCCAGATGGTTTATGCATCGAGTGTATTTGGCAACGACACTCGAGGCTCTGTGCCAGTCTTCAAGGGGGGCTGAAAATTCAAGTTTGGCCTCCCAGCGGGTCATGTAGGGGAGTTTGGAAGTTGCTCGCGCCGCGGTTAGGGCTTTATAGATAATAGACACACCCCGCTGGGAGCAACCAGCCTGTTTAAAGAAAGATTGGAGAGTCAAGTCAATCGAGGAAGGGACCCAAGAGGGAAGCGAGAGGGAGTTTAGAAAGTGCTTGACCCGTATGTAGGAGAAACAATTCTTGGCCGGGAGAGGGAATTTAGATCTCAGGGAAGCAAAGGGGGTCATCTCATTCCCAGAGAAGATGTCAGATAGAAGCAGAATACCCGCCTCCCTCCAGTTACGTAGGGAAATGTCTACCATGCTGGATTCCAAGGCTTGTATAGAGATGTATTTGGAGAGAAAAGGGAAATGGATTTTTGCCAGAGGGTACCAAACAGCCATTAGGGCCTGCATAGACTTCAGGGGCGTAGGCGGAGGACAAGAGGAGAGATAAGACATCTCTAGGAGAGTCTTTGTAGAGCGAAAAGGAGAAAGTTCAGCTTCAATCTGTAGCCAGCCAGAGAACGGTTCCATAGACCACCAGATTTTGGCGACATCCAAGTGTATAGCTTTGTAATATGTCAAGATGTCCGGCATCCCCAAGCCCCCCAAAGCGGCAGGCAGGGAGAGCGCAGATAAAGCTATTCGGTGAGGTTTGTTACACCAAACAAATTTCCCAATAAGGGACTGAAATAAATTCAAATATCTCCTGGGAAGGGTCAGGGGAACACATCTAAACATGTATATTAGTTTAGGCAGCATCATCATCTTGACTAAATTTATTCTTGCTATCCAAGACAGCTGGGTCTTAGTATATTCAGCGCAGAGTGATTTCAAAGAGGAAACCATCTCTTCGCAGTTAACCATAGCCAAGTTCGTGGTAGAGACAATTTGGATGCCCAGGTATTTAAAGCCTCTGGTGGCCCATTGGAAAGGGAACTGCGAGCGGAGCACAGATTGCGTAGTAGAGGGCAGATTTATGGGGAATAGAGAGGATTTAGTAAGGTTCAGTTTATAGAAAGAGATTGCAGAGAATTGCGAAAGAAGAGAAACCACAGCTGGGACAGAAATCTAGAGGGTTCGTGCAAACGAGAAGGACATCATCCGCATATAGAGAAATCTTATGCTCAGCCTGGGTCGTGATCACTCCTGAAATATCAGGGTGTGCCCTAACCGCAGCTGCCAACGGCTCCATCACCAGAGCGAATATAAGAGGAGAGAGGGGGCAGCCCTGTCTAGTCCCGTTGGATATGTCAAAGACAGAAGAGGTAAAACCCCCTGTCTTAACATAGGCGCGGGGAGAAGAGTATAATGCAAGTATACCAGAGCGGATAGCCCCGCAGAAGGCAAACTTATCAAGGACAGCTGCCAGATACCCCCAGTGCACTCTATCGAACGCTTTCTCGGCGTCAAGGGAAAGAAGAGCACTGGGGGTCCCCTCTGCTCAAGGATCTCCATGAGGTCCACGACCCTCCGAGTTGCATCTCTCGCCTGTCGACCAGGAATAAAGCCCACTTGATCTGGGGCGATCAGGGAGGAGATAACGGTCTGGAGACGGTTCGCAAGCAGTTTCGCGTAGAGTTTAATATCGCAATTTAAAAGGGCTATTGGGCGATAATTGGCCGTGAGCGTGGGCGATTTGCCAGGTTTGGGGATGGTAGTAATGGCCGCTGTCAGACCCTCCGGCCTAATACATCCCTCTCGCTGCCAGAACCCGAATAGATTTAATAAGCGAGGAGCCAGTAGGGGAGCGAAGGAAGAATAATACAAATATGAAAAGCCGTCCGGCCCAGGAGCAGAGCGTTTTTTAGCCAAGCGGATCGCATCCAAAACTTCCATTAAGGAAAAGGGCTTGTTTAGATACATCTGCTGCTCGGTGGACAGGCTAGGAAGATGAAGAGTTGAGAGAAAGGAGGAGATTGCATCAGAGGAGGGCTGGGGAGTAGAGGGTGAATTGGATAGATTATATAATTCAGAATAATAATCACGGAATTGTTCTGCAATTTGAATCGGGTTGCGTATATGGTCACCAGATTGGGAGAGAAGGGAGGAGATCCTAGAACGCCTCTCTAGTTGTTTGACCCTACGCGCCAAGAGGGTCCCGGCTCGGTCACCCATCCCGTAATATCGAGCCCGTGTCTTCTTCAGCTGATGCTCAACTCTAGAGAGGAGGAGGGTGCGTAGACGCAAGCGTGCGTCAGAGAGTGCGGCAAGAGTTTTGGGGTCGGGGGTAGCTAAGTATGCCCTCTCGAGTGCCTTGACCTCCTCTGTCAGTGAAGTAAGCGATGTAGTAAAGATTTTCTTAGCGTAAGCTGCCATTTTAAGGCAGTGCCCGCGGATAACCGCTTTGTGAGCGAACCATAAGCCATCTGGAGCAACATCAGGGGTATCATTTAACTCAAAAAACTCTGTAATGTGTGAGGAGAGGATGTCTTGGTTTTTCGGGGATGTGAGCAGGTATTCATTCAGCCTCCAGGGGGGCCTAGGTAGATGTGGGGATTAGTCCGCGATCAGCAGGGAAAGGGGAGCATGATCTGACCAAGAGATAACATCTATATCCGCAGATATGCAGAGAGGTAGGAGAGAATTATTTACCAAAAGGAAATCAATCCGACTAAAGGTTTTGTGCCTGGGTGAGAAAAACGTATAGTCTCTCTCGTTGCCGTGGAGATATCTCCATATATCATGGAGACCCTCAGACGCGATTATAGGAGATAAATCAGTACGGTAGGAATTAGGGGAAGAACAGTCTAAACTTTTAAGAAGTGGGGCATTAAGATCGCCTGCTATCAGCGCATGACCCTCCACAGACGGCATATAAGTCTCCAACAGATTTCTAATAAATTTAAGTTGGTTTTCATTAGGGGAGTAAACAGCGAATAGGGAGTAGAGTATTCCATTCAGCTTGGCAATAAGCAAAAGAAACCTACCCTCAGGGTCAGAAACCATTTTGATCAGCTCAAATGAGAGAGTTGAGCCGATGAAAATTGCCACCCCCGCTCTTTTCCCAGAAGCATTGGAGAAGAACTGGTGTGGGTAGTGTGGAGATGCCACACGCTTATTATCTCCCTCAAGGAGATGTGTCTCCTGCAAAAATACCAGGTCCGCATGAGACTTTTTAAGTTGAGATCGTAACAGCGATCTCTTTTGGGGCGAGTTAAGCCCGTTAACGTTGAGTGCTAAGACTGATACAGGCATGGTGACTAATGGAGTAGCAATAGCACAACCAAAATTGCAAATACATATGAGGGATTAACTGCATCAGGGGGAGGGGTTGGGGGAGTAAAGGGAGAAAGAACTGTCTGACATAAACATCAGCCCCTGTCCCCGGAGCCCAGTGTGGCCGGGAGAGCAGAGGTGTAGTGTCAGAGAGCAAAAACAGGAAAACAAACACAGAAAAACAAACAAAAAGGGTCCAATAAGGGACCCATAGTAAACTGCGGCCTAAATAGGTCGCAGCTGCGACAGAAAAACATCGCAGTTAGGAGCGTAAAAAATCGCTCGAAGGGGGCAGCGTTTCCCCTCAGTCGTAGGATCAGAGTTGGAGAGTGTGAGTGATAAGAAAAGAAGGTGATGGGGGAAATAGCAGGCAGGGGGAGAGGGATAGAGAGAGAAGAGAAGAAAAGAGTGGATCCCACGACCTGAGGGGAGTCACACAATGGCCAGGAAGGCGAGCCCCAGGAGAACCGTCAAACAATATTCGGCCCAGACGGCCAGAGGACGGAGTAAAGAAGATCAGGCGACGTCCCATTCCGGGTCCACCTTCTTACGTCGCAGACGGGAATTTGGCTGCTTCTCCCGCAGGTCACGTCGGTCCTGCGAGGTCGGCGTGACGAAGTCCGCTGGTAGCAAGTCCCACTTTTTCAATAGCTCTTCTGCTCGTGGAGGAGATGGGCAAACATGAAAAGTGTCGTTTCTTCGAATAATGAGGCGCGTTGGTCGACCCCAGTGGTATGAGATGTTTTGGTCTCGGAGGATGGCAGTGTAGGGTTTATATGCTCGGCGCATCGCCAAAGTTCCCGGTGACAGGTCCGGAAAAACCTCTAGGTTGGCGAACCGATCCGAAAGTGTCGGTGATCGACGTAGAGCTCTTAGAAAATCCTCCTTTGTCTCAAAGAAGTGGATCCTTGCTATGACCTCTCTAGGCAAATCAGAGCGCACCCCAGGAGGCTTCCGGAGTCAGTGGATGCGATCAATTTTAAAGTCTCGTGGGTCTAGCTCAGGAAGGACCTCTTTCAAAAAGTCGGTGAGCAGGCCCCGTAGATCAACATCTGGGATCGCTTCAGCGACACCTCGGAGACGGACGTTATTCTGTCGGTTCCGGTCTTCCATGTCAAAGGCTTTGGCCTGCGCCGCCAGCACATCGTCCTGGAGACGCTCGTGGTCATCAATGAGGTCGTTATGGGAGCGTACCAGTTCAGCCATTTTGGTTTCCAAGTGGTCCGTTCTCCCGCCCAACTCTGTCACCTCGCCCCTCAGATCTTCCACCATCTCCCGCATGTCGTCCTGGAGCGATGTCCGCAAGTCGGTAAGGAGGTCTGTCATGAGGGACTTCATAAGGGAATAAATGACCGGGGAATCAGGAGAGGGCTGTCCAGGTCTTGTCTCCAGCAGTTGCTGCTGACGGCGGGAAGCGCGCTCGGCTCTGGGTGAGGGAGGCGCCATTTTGGAAGCCATAGCTGGGTCAGGGGGGCCCGCTGTAAAGTAGTCTGTTACTCGCCTGGGAAGTGCGGGTTGCTGCGATTTCGTCTTTCCCATCGGTGCTCGGGTGGTTCACGGTGGTACCGGAGGGATTTTTGTTTGTGGTGGTCGTCTGGAATGCTGGTTATATTGCTTTATTCTCCCAGGGCTCGGGAGCTCCCGGCTTATGCGACCTTCCTCATGTGGACCTAGGCCACGCCCCCACCCCACCCCACCTTTTCCACCCCCTGCTCTGCTATACACCTTTTCCCCAGCACTCAGCTTTCCTATGCTCTTGTATCCTTTATCCCTCAGCACTCAGCTTTCCCATGCTCTTCTATCCCTCAGCACTCAGCTTTCCCATGCTCTTCTATCCCTCAGCATTCAGCTTTCCCAGGCTCATCTATCCTCTCCCTCAGCACTCAGCTTTCCCATGCTCCTCTATCTTCTTTCCCTCAGCATCCAGCTTTCCCATGCTCCTCTATCTTCTTTCCCTCAGCATCCAGCTTTCCCATGCTCCTCTATCTTCTTTCCCTCAGCATCCAGCTTTCCCATGCTCCTCTATCCTCTTTCCCTCAGCACTCAGCTTTCCCATTCTCCTCCATCTTCTTTCCCTCAGCATCCAGCTTTCCCATGCTCCTCTATCCTCTTTCCCTCAGCACTCAGCTTTCCCATGCTCTTCTATCTTCTTTCCCTCAGCATCCAGCTTTCCCATGCTCCTCTATCCTCTTTCCCTCAGCACTCAGCTTTCCCATGCTCCTCTATCTCTTCCTCAGCATCCAGCTTTCCCATGCTCCTCTATCTTCTTTCCTCAGTCCCAGCTTTCCCATACTCCTCTATTCTTTTCCCTCAGCACCCAGCTTTTCCATGCTCTTCTATCTTCTTTCCTCAGTCCCAGCTTTCTCATGCTCTTCTAATCCTCTTTTCCTCAGCACCCAGCTTTCCCATGTTCTGATTTCCCTCAGCACCAGCTCTCCCATGATAGCAGAACATGGGAAAGTTGGGGGCTGATGGAAATCAGAACATGGGAAAGCTGAGGAATAGAGGATAGGAGAGCATGGGAAAGCTGGGTGCTGAGGAATAGAGCTTCTTCCCCTCAGCAGACAGTTTTCTTATCCTCTTATTTGCTGCTATCACTTTATTCCCTTGGCTATATGATGGACGTGTCACTTACAGCACAACCAGCAGGCACTGGCCCAGTCAATGTAAGGCCTTTTTCACATCAGCGTTTTTGTTCAGATCCGGTGGATCCGGACAAAAACCGCATCTGCCGCAACCGCGGCTATACCGCACATGCCGACCTGCCGCAAGCCCCTTAGACAATGCATGGGGCTTGCCACAAGTGCACCGCAAGTGCGGCCGTTAGGCGGCAGATGCGGTAAATCTGCCGCAATCAGCGAAAAACGCTGATGTGAAAGGGGCTTAAGGCTGGCTTCACTCTAGTGTTTATGTCTGCATGCGTCTGACATGCAGGTGCAAACATAGTCATACTGATGTCAACGCAGCGGAGATTCTCCACATGCCTTCACATAGTATGATGCCTGGTCACCCAATCAGCGGTTGGTCTTGGCGGTGGCCTGGAGATCAGAGGCGGCCGCCAGGAGATCAGAGGCGGCCGCCACTGATCTCCCGGTGGCTGCCTCTGATTTCTGTGAAGATTTCAATGGATCCGCAGCATCTGCCTGCGTTATCATGCGGAGGACACTGCGGATCCATTGAGCTCCATGCATTCTTTGTGCACTTGCGGTCACTTGCTGATAAAATAAGCCCCGTAAATGCACAGAAAATGCAACATGTTGTGTTCGGAGGGTGCTGTTAAAAAATGCATCTGAACGCAAATGTAACCAAACGCAGCCATATGCAGGTACTTTGTGTTCCCATATTATACATAGGAATGCAGCGCACACGTGTTTGGTTACACTGCGTTCTGTATGCAAATGTGAAATCGGCCCAATAGCCCCAGCCCTCCTCTCACAAGCAGTCACACACACCCCTCCCCGGGCAACTACAGGATGGAGAAGCGGAGATGTAAAGAACTCTATACACCCCCCAAACACACACACACACAACACACACACACAAACACACATATACACACACACACACACACACACATATATATACACACACACATATATATACACACACACACACACACACACACCATACACACACACACACACATATACACACACACACACACACACACATATACACATACACACACATATACACACACACAAAACACACACACACACATATACACAAACACACACACACACACACACACACTCACTCCCACACACACACATATACATATACACACACATACACAAACACACATACAAGCTCTATATTCCCTTCCAGCAATGTCTTCCCCCTTGTGGCCTCCTCCCCCCTCTGTTGTCTCACCCATGTGCTGTGGTGTCGTTTTCCTGAAGTTGAGCTGCACCATGACACTGCAGGGGATCAGCACCGCCCCGCAGCTGACGTCACAGGCATCTGCCGGCTCATGAATATTCATGGACCCACGCAGTCTGGAAGCTGGGGAGGAGAGCACAGCAAGGGGAGGGGGAGGAAGAAAGCCGACAGGGACATATTACTCCCGGGGCACAATGTGTCGGCTTCTTCAGTTCTCAGTGCTCTGCGGGACAGCGCTCTCAGGGCCGTCCAAGGGGGGGGGTCCAGACACGTAGGTCCCCCCCCTTGGGTGCGCCACTGCGTCACAGCCTCATATAATTCCGTATAACATATAACATATTGCAGCCTCATAACCCTCCTTTTAGTATAATGCACCCCCCTCCTCCCTGACATTTCAGCGCAGTGGAGCACAGTGACGTCACCACTGCACGCTGCCGTACTGAGATGTCAGAGCACAGGACTTTATCAGGGAGACCAAAGAAGTGGGGGAACCAGAAGAGGCGAGTACACATTTATATTTTTTAATCCGTGAGTACATAGTCACCAGACGACTATGGGAGGAGGGGGGTGTATTATACTAGAAGGGTTGTGAGGCTGCATTATGCTATATAAATGAATATGAGACTGCATTATGCTATATGGTGGGCTGTGAGGCTGCATTATGCTATATGGTGGGCTGTGAGGCTGCATTATGCTATATGGAAGACTATGAGGCTGCATTATAATATATCCCTCCATATATCATAATGCATCCATATGAGGCTGCATTATACTATATGGAAGGCTATCAGACTGTATTCAGGTAGATGGAGGGCTACGAGGCTGGATTCAGCTATGTGGAGGGCTATGAGATTGTATTCTGCTATATGGAGGGCTATAAATCTGCATTATAATATATGGAGGTATATGAGGCTGCATTCTGCTATATGAAAGGCATGGGGCTGCATTCTGCTATACGGAGGGGCTATGAGGCTGCATTATACTATTTGGAGGGCTTTGAGGCTGCATTATACTATAAGGAGGATAATGGGGTGCTTTATAATAATTGAAGGACAATGGGGGCTACCTTATGCATGGAGGACTATGGGATGCATTATAATACATAGAAGACTATGTGGGTACATTGTAATATATGGGGGTGCATTATAATAATTGGAAGACTTCGGTGACAAGAGGAGGAGGACCACATATATATAAAGATGGGGAACGTATATATCAGGATAAGGGCAACATTCCAAGAAAAGAACCATATATAGCAGGAGAAGGACCATATATAGCAGGATGAGAGACATTAATACATAATGAAGGGGGAGAGGGGTCAACTTGTGAGTCTTATAAGGTTTAGAACATTGGTCAGATGTATGGGCCCTGTGTAATGTTTGTGCGGGGGGGCCCGCTCCAAATTTTGCACTGGAGCCCATCGGACCCTAGTTACACCACTGGGTACAGCTGAATGTTTATCTGCCTCCCCACTCCCTCACTCTGTTCAGTGACCAACAGTACCGATCTCCCAGGAAAACTTTGAAATCTGGGAGGCGGGATGATAGATGTGGGTAGGGGCTGCCACAGAATCTGTCACAAAAAATGTGAGCAGTGGAGGAAGCATTTGGAGCAGCTTTTTTTTTTTTTGTTGAAGGCAGGCAGCAGAGCCCATATATATCTAGCAGGATGGAGACCATATATACAGTGTTATAAAGGACATATGTGGCACTCCCACTCCAGGGTCGGGGAAGACTCGGTAGCGGGCAGTTACTTGTTGTTCTCATGTCTTTACTTCTCGGTTCTTTTCACGGGGACAGACAGGGGCCGAGACCCAGTCCTGTGACCCTGGCGGTGTCATTTTAATAAAGAGGAAGAAGTTGGGGAAAGTCTAAGGGGATAAAAGGTATATTCGTGATGCCACCTGCGCTATGCGGCCAGGGTGGCCGATGCTGCTGCAGAACCTCTGGGGATGATGACCGCACCTTAGATCAGAGGTCCCCAATGTCAGTCCTCGAGGGCCGAACCAGTGCAGTTTTCAGGATTTCCTTACTATTGCACAGGGATTGGAATCATTGCCTGCTGTGCAATACTAAGGAGATCCTGAAAACCTGCACTGGTTCGGCCCTCGAGGACTGACATTGGGGACCTCTGCCTTAGATAGTCCCACTCCCCGCAGGCGGAGTGCATTTCCCAGGGCAGTGGAGTGGTTTCCCCCGGCTTGTACCTTGGCAGATGCTCCCTCAGTCATTAGTACCCTCGATGTTATAGGTGGCCTCCGCGGCCAATGGTCGCCGCTAATAAAAGTCTCACACACTACATAAGTTCCGTTACTTTTACTTCTGGTGTTAAAAATGGCCGCTGGGTACGATCTCTGTCAGTCTCTGGTACTTTGCGTTTTCTCCAGAGCCGGGTCGGTACAGTCAAGCCACGGTTGGTGCCCTTTCTCTACTTTCTCTCAGTGTTTCCGTCTTTGGTGGGTTTCATCTCTTGGCGTTATAAGGGGTAACTTTCATCTGAGGCAAGCGGGTTGACGCTCTGCCCCCCCAGGCTCTCAACACCCTCCGCTACACAGAGCTCAGGTATCAGTAGCCACAGGTGCTTCTGTGAGTCCCGGACACTATTAGAATTCCTCCCGGCCACTGCTCCCTAGTTCAGCCACCTTCCCCAAGGTTGTATCGGTTGTTTGGCTGGGACCTCCGGTTTCGGCTCGGTCTTGAAGATTCCGCACCGTCTGCAGGGCCCAGTCCCTGTGTCCTCCACCAACCCCGCCTCGTCAGATACAGGCATACGGGGGTCGATGCCTCATCCGCACTCTTAGAGCTCTTCTCTCTACTGGGCTGTTCTCTCCCTCCCGTGGGCGAGCGGGGTGGTATAGCTTCAACCCACGGGAGCCTGCACCACACTGCCTCTACACTCCCAACTACCACCATCAGTTGAGGTTACTCCTCCATCTCTTACTACTGAACTAACACTGTCCCGTCCCCCCTTTGTGGCCTGGATCCTCCCTCAGGGTCCACCCATTGTCCCAGGGGCCTGAGGTGATGTCACAGAGCCGGTCAGCTGACGTGTCATGTGATTGGC